>JAQSVV010000201.1:0-695320 GCA_036375495.1 Agrotis segetum
TCAATTAACGTAAGGGACAAAATACGACTTTTCAGGAGAGCCAAAAAACGATTTTTATTTTTTTATTTTGTCCATAACTTTTTATTGTCAGGTCCAATTTTTATGGTGTTCAGAGCAAAGTTTCTTAGAATTTCCCCTTCTTTCCTGTTTTATACGAAAGATTGAGGAATACCCAGTAGTTTCAAAAATAGCATGTCCTTTACATTACAAAAAAATGTTTAGATGACCGTTACGTTACTGAAATTTTAGAGATAATCCGTCGAGCATAGTGTAAGCAGCAAGAGAAATAGAAAATTATACGAAATTTTATTGTAAAGGACTTTGTCAGTGTTGCAATTTAATGTAACAATAGATTACCTACTAAAATTTATACTATTTTAGCACTATGGAAATGAGATTAAAGAGTAAATGAGTTCAGTTTCAGGTTTTACTGCTAGCTATCGCAGATTTAAGTCTGATTCGAGTCGGACCTCGTTCTACTGCTCCGAGCTAGCTCGGTTACTAGGCTCAAAGCAGTTCTTTATAGTGTTAGATGTTTATGAAGCAGGATTTACGTGTTCTTTGTTAAAATTGCTAGATGTGTGATGTTCTTCGTGATCGCTTTGCTATAAAAGACTTATGTTTTTCCCGTCTTAACTCTTCGATTAACATGTCTCTGACAATTCAGATACTATATAAAACAAAATTGTTATTATTGAAATTTTTTTTCTTTGTTGACTATAAAATATTAAACAGTATTAACCACTATCCGTGTACACTTTGTATGCAACTTACTCGTTTGAGCCCACTTGGTCCGAGCGCACTCTGACCGCGTCAACGCGGCTTTGATCGGCTTTATAATTTTATTACATTAATTAAGTTTTCTTGGAATTTATTGCTTACTACCACTTTTTCTCCACCTGGCAAGAAGTGATGATGTAGGTACGGCCCTGAAGAGGATACCTATCTTCTCCAGAGCCGATATTGGATGAATGTAATGAAAACGAAAGGTCGATGAATTAAGGCATAGGAATTGTGCAAAACATGACATTAGTATGATGGCAATGAAAGTAGAAGTGACGAGTAGAGCGGACGTAAGGGGAAAAGACAGAATAAAAGGTGCATGGGTTGCGTGAAAGATGAAGCAATAAATATCTGTTTGACGTATTTCATCTGCAGTAATTTCAGCTCATTCCGACTTAGAATGGAGATCGTGTACTGTGGTGTTCCTTGGGTGAAGCCTATGAAGGTATATTTAGAAATTATAATGATGATAAATTTCACCTGCAGATTGATTTCTGTTGTCTATAGTTTGTTTTTTATGTCTAACGGCCGTAATTTTCCAAATTTCTTTACCCTTTTCTGTTGCATTTAAATTGTTTCGAGGTAATTCTTCAGATATTTTTATGTCGTAAGTGTCACCGATCCCTAACATTTTATATTAACTTCAGATATCGTCAAACAATTTTTTAAAGTAAGGGACATGTTGTTTACAGTGAGAGACATTTTATTTACGGTAAGGGACATGGTTTTTAAAGATAGAGGCATTTTATTTAAAGTAAGGGACATTGTCATTTAAATCGACTTATTTTTGACTAAGGTAAGGGAGTAAATTATTTAGTACGGTGACTTACTTCAATTTTTTGAGAAGAAAAAGTATTAATGACTGTTACATCAATTTTTTTTCCCGAAATCGTGTTTCGCGGTCAAAATTTTTGTACTGTAAGGGACATTTTTTTAAAGATAGAATTTTTTTAATAATACCAATCGATAGAGCGCGAAATTCTGAATCCAATGATATATATAACTCATTTTCGCCAAAATGTCCCTTACGTTAATTGATACTTCCGGTGTCGACATACCTGGCAGAGTTGAAACAGCTCGCTTGCGGTGAGTTGTTTTTGTGTAATTTTTATTTCATTACCTACTGGACTAGCTGCACCCCGCGGTGTTAATCGAGCTTACCGGGAATAAAAGTAGCTTGTGTCAATCCAACAGGTCTAAGTTGTCTCCATATCAAATTCCAGTTTTTTCGAGTTGTTATATTGGTAGTAACTACTCGTATTTGTAACCATAAATACATTTTATTACTCCAGTTATTTTGGTATCAGAGTTAGAATATGAGATGTCTCGAGTCAATCGAGTACAAAATAATAAAACAATTTTTCGAACATATTTTTTAATTACTCGTACTTTATGTAAATTATTTATTTTTCAGACCCAGATCCTGAAACGAGCAATCTTGCGGTTCTTCTGCTAATTCCGCATTTGCTTGGACCTACTATATAAGGAAAAAGAAAAGGTCAGCGGTAGAACTGTGCGAAAACTTCATCCTTTATATTGAAGAAGAGCAAGAGCTTCAAGAACAGCAGAAAACACGCCAGGAAAAGTACTTAGATCTAGGGTTAACAATTCAGCCATTCATAATAATAGTTGCAGGCCCTCTGAAAAAAATTTCAGCCAGTTATGTGATTGTCGACAATATTGTTTATGAAATGCCAAACATTATTAAGGCCTCCTATTAATTATATTTGAACTAACGATACTCTTCTGTGGCAGTAGGTAGTTCGGTTTGTAATGAAATGGCTGGACTGGAATGGAATGGAGTGGAGTGGAGCGGAGTGGAGTAGAGCGGAGCGGAGCGGAGTGGAGCGGAGCGGAGTGGAGCGGAGCGGAATGGCGCGGAGTGGAGTGGAGCGGAGTGGGGTGGAGTGGACTGGGGCGGAGTGGAGTAGAGGGGAGCGGAGTGGAGTAGAGGGGAGCGGAGTGGAGTAGAGAGGATCGGAGTGGAGTTGAGCGGAGTGGAGTAGAGTAGAGGGGAGTGGAGTGGAGAGGGGTGGAGTGGACTGGACAAGACTGGACAAGACTGGACAAGACTGGACAAGACTGGACAAGACTGGACAAGATCGGACAAGACTGGATAAGACTGGACAAGACTGGACAAGACTGAATAAGACTGGACAAGACTGGATAAGACTGGATAGGACTGGACAAGACTGGACAAATCTGGACAAGACAGGACAAGACTGGACAAGACTGGGCAATCCTGGACAAGACTGGACAAGACTGGATAAGACTGGACAAGACTGGACAAAACTGGATAAAACTGGACAAGACTGGACAAGACTGAATAAGACTGGACAAGACTGAATAAGACTGGACAAGACTGGATAAGACTGGACAAGACTGGACAAAACTGGACAAGACAGGAAAAGACTGGACATGACTGGACAAGACTGGACAAGACCGGACAAGACTGGACAAGACTGAATAAGACTGGACAAGACTGGATAAGACTGGACAAGACTGGACAAAACTGGACAAGACAGGACAAGACTGAATAAGACTCCACACCGCTCCACTCCACTCCCCTCTACTCCGCTCCTCTCTACTCCACTCCGCTCAACTCCACTCCGCTCCCCTCTACTCCACTCCGCTCCCCTCTACTCCACTCCGCACCCCACTACTCCACTCCACCCCACTCCACTCCACCCCACTCCACGTCACCCCACTCCACCCCACTCCGCTCCCCTCCACTCCACTCCACTCCGCTCTACTCCACTCCACTCCACTCCACTCCATTCCATTCCAGTCCAGCCATTTCATTACAAACTGAACTACTGCCACAAAAGAGTATCGTTAGTTCGATGCTTTTTATCAACCGAACTACTGACACCAACATTTTGTACTAGTCCGGTCAATCAGGGGAGCGGAGTGGATCAGTAAATCAGTTTGTGAAAAAAATATAATAATTATAATACCTACTTATTGTCGATATTTAATATGGTTTCACAAACTGATTTACTGATTTGACGCATGAAATGAACCTATGTGCACAAATTATGTGTGCTGGTAATTATTTAAACTTACTTATTTCTTTTATCCAAGTAATATAAATGTCGAGATATTCTCAAAGCCCCACTCCTTTAAGGGCATTTCTACGGACACGGTGATTTTTGCTCAATTCCGTGGGCAATTTTTTTTTTCATATTATGACTAATTTTATATCACCAAAATAATAAGCATATTTTTCTAAACAAAATGGTGCTAATTTGCCAATAATTGCTCCAGTAGTTTATGAAATAAATTTTGAGTGCCATGGAATTGAGAAATGAGACCACAGAATTTAGATTACACATATTCTACGTAACCAGGAAAGACAAATTCAATTTTTTTAAAACATTCAAGAACATATTTTAGCACTTTTTTGTATTTTAGTTATGTAAGTTTATATTGAGTCTGCCTTGAGAGAGATTCCTTGAGTTATCATGCTTAGTTAACTAACTTTTAGTCAAATCATTTAAATGAGCATTTCTTTTGAACTTATATGGTAAAATGTATTCTATTAAGCATTATCGTTAAACCTTTAAATTACAAACAAGAGACATGAAGTATAGACGTCAAGTCAGTTTCATTTATCAAACCGCAGAAAGTAATAGACATAATCGAAGTTTTCGGGTGTTTAATAGTCAGGTCAATTTTTTTCTCAAAAATTACTGAATGTATTTTAATGAAACTTTGCAGCAATATAGTTTATACATCAGAATAAAATATAGGCTATCATTTTAGGCACTTCCGAGGCTCGAGTAGCTAGTCGCGGTAGTATTAGCTAAAATCAGATCTTGCAATTGCAACGTCAACTCTAGATACTTTAAACATTTTATACAACATTATAGACACATAATGTATGGCGTTAACTACTTTACCATGACAAATTGTGAAGCAAGTGACTTTAAACCTTATATAAACCGAGATTAGTTACATGGATAAACCATCGTTTTCAATTCCGTGGACACCAGGGCACAAAATTGAGGGCCACGGAATTGAAAAAATATCGTACTAATCAAAATAACTTATTACTCTTACGACTTCAAACAAATTAAATGAAAAAACCGTGCTTTTGTCTAGTTAAACTTCAGTCTAGGGAAACAAAACATGTTTAAAAATAAAACATTCAAAAGATATCTTTGACACGGTATTGAGAAAAGACTCCGAACTAAAGACACGGAAACAGGTTCTCACCTTCGAAAATCGAAAAAAACAGCAGCACACCACAGATGCACTCACATGGCCTGCTCGGGAGCACCTGACAGTTTACAAGAATCGGATGGTGATGTCCAGTTCGCGAGTATTTAGTATCGTAATCAAGTGTTTTTTGTATGACACGGAAATGACTCATTAGACTGGGACAAATCTTTACGCATCCACAAATATAACAAAATTAGCAATTACAGGTTTATTTATTGTCAATATCTCTTGGTTAGCTATCCATATACCCAAGAATACCAAAAGTTTGCTTGAAGTTCAGCTCCATTAAAAAATATAAAATATTTTACACTCGATTTCGGAAAAGGGACAGGTCAAAATCAGTGAAATTACACCCGTTTTTTTACTTCACATTTTTTTTTAGGAAAATTAAGAAGTAGTATGGAATTTATGTTATGCTCTCCAGTTAGAATATAGATTGGGACGTACGCTTAAAAATTTTGGGATGTGTATGTAACTTCTAACCATGTTTTTTTTAAAAGGACAAAAAAATTGCCCTCTTCGTAGAAATGCCCTTAAACAAGATTCCATATTGGTTCCTTTTCTTATAAATTAATAACGTACACAAGCGGATATTTCACGGAGCACGCACAGACTTGGTAAATGTATAAGGTCTATCTGTATAAATGTATATAATAAGGTACATGTATAAGGTCTTGGTATATGTATAAGGTCACTCTGTTGTATTGTAACCAAAATATTTACACTTAGATAATTTAAAGGTACATAAATAAAGTTGTTCATAATGATAAGTGTTAATATTTTGGTTTGTATTCAATTTATAAAAGAGTAAATATAAGAATTTGAGATGATTATTTTCAGACTAAGTTCAGTAGCAATTACCCTTGCCTCGAACCTTGTTTTAATTTACTTAATTCTAAAAATTTTAGATATTATATTGTTTGGGTATTGTACTTAAATTTTGGACTGAACTGACTATGTGCATATAAGGTCTGTCTGTTCATACACGAAATCTCTTAAGGGGTCATTGTACTCATCATTATGATGAACTTTTACTGTGGGACCAAAGCCTGAATCGCGATAAAAAAAATCAGCTGTTCCATACATTTTGACGAGTTAAAGCGCACATATTGTAGGGAACAGTTGATTTTTTTTCGCGATTCTGGGTTTGGTCCCATAGTAAAAGTTGTTCATAATAATGAGTACAATGACCCATTAAGAAGTTTCGTGTATGAATAGATAGACCTAATATATTAATTTACCTTTAAATTATCTAAGTGTAAATTTTTTGGTTTGTATTCAATTTAAAAAAAAAGAGTAAATATAAGAATTTTAGTAGTTTAAAAGATGATTATTTTCAGACTAAGTTCAGTAGCAATAGCCCTTGCCTCAAACCTTGTTTTAATTAACTTAATTCTAAATATTTTAGATATTATTTTGTTTTGTACTTAATTATAAATATTGTACTTAAATTTTGGACTGAATTGACTATGTGCATATAAGGTGTGTCTGTTCATACACTAAATCTCTTAATAAATAAATGTCTCAAAAAAAATATTTTTTATTTCACGCCACCTATTACTGTACACGTACAATACTAGTTACTGTACCTGTACAGTTACAGGTAATGTGAAGGATAATATTTTTTGTGTATGCTCAGTTACGGGTACGGTTATTGCCCAGTTACAAGTAACGTGAATAATAGTACTTTTTACTGTGCATGTACATTAAAAAGTACTGTCCTTCACATTACCTGTTACTGTGAAAATCATTACCCCTTACTATGCATGCACATTAAAAAGTACTGTCCTTCACATTACCTGTTACTGTGAAAATCATTACCCCTTACTGTGCATGCACATTAAAAAGTACTGTCCTTCACATTACCTGTTACTGTGAAAATCATTACCCCCTACTGTGCATGCACATTAAAAAGTACTGTCCTTCACATTACCTGTTACTGTGAAAATCATTACCCCCTACTATGCATGCACATTAAAAAGTACTGTCCTTCACATTACCTGTTACTGTGAAAATCATTACCTCCTACTGTGCATGCACATTAAAAAGTACTGTCCTTCACATTACCTGTTACTGTGAAAATCATTACCTCCTACTGAGCAAGCACATTAATAAGTACTGTTTTTTACATTACCTGTTACTGTGAAAATCATTACCCCCTACTGTGCATGCACATTAAAAAGTACTGTCCTTCACATTACCTGTTACTGTGAAAATCATCACCTCCTACTGTGCATGCACATTAAAAAGTACTGTCCTTCACATTACCTGTTACTGTGAAAATCATTACCTCCTACTGAGCATGCACATTAATAAGTACTGTTTTTTACATTACCTGTTACTGTGAAAATCATTACCCGCTACTGAGCATGCTCATTAAAAAGTACTGTCCTTCACATTACCTGTTACTGTGAAAACCATTACCCTCTACTGTGCATGCACATTAAAAAGTACTGTCCTTCACATTATCTGTTACTGTGAAAATCATTACCTCCTACTGTGCATGCACATTAAAAAGTACTGTCCTTCACATTACCTGTTACTGTGAAAATCATTACCTCCTACTGAGCATGCACATTAATAAGTACTGTTTTTTACATTACCTGTTACTGTGAAAATCATTACCCGCTACTGAGCATGCACATTAAAAAGTACTGTTTTTTACATTACCTGTTACTGTGAAAATCATTACCCGCTACTGAGCATGCACATTAAAAAGTACTGTCCTTCACATTACCTGTTACTGTGAAAACCATTAACCCTACTGTGCATGCACTTTAAAAAGTACTGTCGTTTACATTACCTGTTACTGTGAAAATCATTACCTCCTACTGTGCATGCACATTATAAAGTACTGTTTTTTACATTACCTGTTACTGTGAAAACCATTACCCCCTACTGTGCTAGCACATTAAAAATAACGTCCGTCACATTACCTGTTACTGTGAAAATCATTACCCCCTACTGTGCTTGCACATTAAACAGTAACGTCCGTCACATTACCTGTTACTGTGAAAATCATTACCCCCTACTGTGCATGCACATTAAAAAGTACTGTCCTTCACATTACTTGTTACTGTGAAATTCATTACCCGCTACTGTGCATGCACAGTAAAATCAACTGTTTGCTTAGTCGTATGACAGTAATAGGTACTATCATAGTTCAGTTATCTGAATTTCATTATTACTGTCTTACAAACAGTAAAAATAACCGACCAGAAAACAGTAGCAGATGCACAGTAAAATCTACTGTTATAACTCAACTGTTTTTTTTCAGTTACTTTTACTGCTTTGGACAATAGGCTCTATTTTTACTGTCCAAAACGGTGAATATTACCGAAAAATCGGTTGGTATTACCGATTTTTTTTTTCAGTGGAGATTCGTAGCACTTGTAGTGACGAAGTTTCATACAAACTCTGAAGCTAAAAAGTAACCCTTAGGGAGGGAATTTCCCGTCATAATCCCGTCTTAAGTAGCACCTACGTCGTAAAAGAACCCTCCGGTGAAACACTAAAAACTCCTAGTACTTGTAGTAATGAAGTTTCATACAAACTATCAACCTCGAAAACAAGAATTATTCCCGTTCGATCCCACTTTTGAATCCCACTTGAATATTTTTCCCGTTGGATCCCACAAAAAATTAAAATGTATTCCCGTTGAATCCCACAACAAAAGAACAACGTTTTATTCCCGTTGAATCCCAAAAACTATTCCCGTTGGATCCCACATGCTTTAAAAAATCTGAATGCGAGTACTTTCAATCACAAAATTGCTATCATAAAACTAGCTTCTGCTTGCGGTTTCGCCCGCGTCGTGTTAGGCGTATGGCCCTATGGTCCAGTCTCCATCTGTTCTCTTGAGGAAAGCGTGAAACACGACGCGCCATGACTTGGGCCTGTCCTTGGTCGGACGGCTCCCGGACTCCCCGTCCAGAAGAGGCTGAAATATGACTCGCGATTTCCGACGCCCTCGGGCGTCATCAGCGGTGGCTGGGGCGAGAGTTTAATATCACAAAAAAATATAACATTATATCGATTACTTATCAAATTGCAGGTTTTTTATTTTTTAAATCTCGTTTCTGTGAAAAATAAACTACCTAAAAAAAGGGAAGATTTTTTTTTTTGTAAAATTCTTAAATTAGTTAATCAGAATATATCAGTAAAATAACGGTAACACTTTTCTTCTGATATGTACACATGTTGTCAAAAAGTGGGATTCAACGGGAATTAAAAATGGGATTCATCGGGACTACCTAAAACATGGGATCCAAAAGTGGGATCCAACGGGAATAATTCGAAAACAATCCTTTAGAGGTCAATTTCACCACATCCCGTCTAAGTGAGATCCTACTTCTTTAAAAGAACCCCCTTCCAAAAGAGACAATATCTATATTTCAAACAACAGAAACAACCCCTTTGGGGTCTAATTTCACAATTCTACCTAAATCCTAAAAATAGCTCCCGCTGAAAAATTGAGACTCGCAGCATTTGTCGTAACGAAGTTTCATACAAACTACTAACACCAAAAAAAACTCTTTAGGGGTTGATTTATGCAAAACTCGTCTGAGGTAGATCAACTCCAAAAACAACCCCTTAGAGGTAAAATTTCGCAAAATCCCGTCTTAGTGAGCACCTACGTCCTTAAAAGAATCCCCGTGCAAAATTTAAATCCTGTATCTATCATCATCACAAACAACCCCTTACAGTCCGAATTTCGAATCACCCCGTCATAGTGAGCATCTATTAAGTTCTAAAAATAAACCCCATGCAAAATTTTAAATTTCTAGTACTTGTAGTAACAAAGTTTCTACAGCCTATCAACCCCAAAAACAACCCCTTAGGGGTAGAATTTCGCAAAATCCCGTCTTAGTGAGCACCTACGTCCCTAAAAGAATCCCCATGCAAAATTTGAAACCTGTATCTATCATCGTCAATAACAACCCCTTAGGGTTCGAATTTCGAATCATCCCGTCATAGTGAGCATCTAAGTCCTAAAAACAACCCCTATGAAAAATTTGAGACTCTTAGCACGTGTAATAACGATGTTTCAAACAAACTTTCAACACCAAAAACAACCCCTTAGGGGTCGAATTTCGACAAACCCTTTTCTAAAGTAGCACCTACGTCCTAAAAAAAACCCGCATGCATAATTGGAAACTCCTAGTACTTGTAGCAGAAAAGTTTCATACAAACTGTCAACCCCAAAAACAACCCCTTAGGGGCGTAATATCGCAAAATCCGTTCTTAGCGGGTACTTACGTCCTAAAAAGAACCCCTATGCAAAATTTTAAACCCCTAGCACTGGTATTTTCCGAGATTTCGTGTCCTATGAGTGAGTGACCTTTTGCTTTTATATATATAGATGTCTTTGCGTGTTTGTTACTATTTCAAACGTAGTGCGTAAACTCCGTAACAGGAGCCCGCGACCGGAGATTGCTACGATATCTGTCTCCTGTCTGTGTCTCGCTCGCAAATTGCCGATGCCGCTCATTCATTGCCTAAGTACTGTCGCGGTATTCGGGGCGCGAACCAGCACCTTAAGCCTGTGTCACCCCGTCCCCGCGTCCACGACGCTTTCTGGCTATGTCAGGGCCAGAAATGTACCTTTTCAGTAAACCATCACTGTTGAAGATAATTTAATTACATATAGCTGGTTTTACAAAGAGAACCAAGATAGATATCACGTAGAAACAATTAGTGTTATTGGGATGGAAATGAGATTTTGGCACCAAATATAAGTAGAAATAAAAATTCTCGAATCAAACTTTTAGAAGTAGCTCAACAAATAATTAATAAAGAAGCAGTAAGGGAACCAGATCCAGAGAGAATCCTTATAAACGTAGCAACTAGCCAGCAGGATGTTGTGAAAGCCGATACCTGGCAGGATGTACAAACTGGATTGATGATGCCTTATATGCGTTTCCGTTGGTTTATGTTGAATAGACTAGTAACAAATAAAATTGTATTGTTAAATTTGAGACGTGACCCATAAAAGATTATTTAGTTTGGACTTATTCGTAGGTTATGATCATTCAGATATCGATGATAGAAAAGATGGTGCTTATTAGTTCGTATCTAAAACGACTTCGTGACTTTTAAGATGATGTATTGGTTATTCGAAATATTGTTAAAGAGACGTCGATCTTTAATTAAACTATCACATCATTAATATAACTAGTAACAATCCTTGTCAGACTTTCGAGCCACTGTCTGCCTGTAACAAGTGTCAAAAATCTATAAAATATCAGCTAGGACTAACCTTAAACACTAACCACCTTCTTTCTAAGCCATGGAGAAAAATCTATATACAAATAAGTGATGCTCATCTGCAAGCCGTCCGTGGCAAGCGTAGCCACGATTCCATATGGCTAAAACACCAACCAGAACAAAAAAGTAAAAAAAAATCCTATCAATTCCAACAAGGAGATAAAAAAGGCCGCATGAAAATAATCAATCAGCCAGCCAGACTTTTACTCCAAACATTACATCGTAAGACCACCTCAGAAAAACAAAGGTATCAATTCGATACCGAATGGTCCAGAAATAATTTCGTTACATATATTTCGTGCCCACGATCTGTCGATTCGACAATTCCATAGACACGATTGCTGGTGAATTAATGTCGATCGTGTCGGAGGTTCGAAACTTAAATTAATTGGTGATTTTGAAATTTTATCATTATCACCCGAGCCTTGGGAGTGATTCACGTCTGTCGTGATTCGAGTGAGCTCGAATTCATCACTTGTTTACAAGTCAGAGTTTATGTTGGACTGCTTTAAATTCTGTATAGTTGGTGCAGCGACTGAGAAATTGGCTGTTGAGCCGCGTAACGTAGGTTCAATTCCTGCACGAAAGAATCGCTTTAATGGCATAGGCATAGGTTTAACATAATTCGTTTCGTTTAAATACTCTACATTTAATTTGGGAATAACTTAGTGTTTCCTATTATAATGTGTGTTTTGGCAATCAATTTTTTAGACTTCATTTTTTGATTGCTGTCGTCACCATGGGTTGTTGTAAGTTTGCCACAAAGTTAATTCGCCACGAAAAAAAGTATGTGTAAATTGGCCACGATTCTATTTTGTTTAGATATATGGTGGTGATGAAAGTTTAATTTTAAAATCGAAGATTTCATTTTAATTTTAGAAGTTTACGTTCGTACCCATGTAGGAGGTTATCTGTGATAAGTACTGCTCATCTAATTAATTAACAAATAGCCACACTATTGCTAAATTGCTAATTGCAAAGTCGTGTTTAGAAACTAGTACAATTTTAGATGTAAACAAAAAACAACAACCATTTTGATTTATCGCCTTAACTTTAAACTCTACAACCACTTTCACGTTCAAACCCCAAACTCATCACCGTATATTTCGAAGAATCTCAATCTATCCACGTGTCCACTATAACTAAGACTCCCACATCACTCTATCCCTGACTATTTCCACGGAGGCTTCTCCTCCGAGGGGTCTGCCTACCCTGGTGGCGGATTCTGCTGAAAGATATAACCTGCCTGAATGCCGGGAAGACGCCCTTAATGTCCTACTAATGTTCGTGAACATGCTCAAGGGCTGTTTTCTGTATACAGGATGCTCTCTAGTTGATTATTTTGAAGATTTTAGTGAATTATTGATAACTTTGTCTGGATTTATAAAGGCTTCTTAAATTTAACATTACAGGGAGATTGGCGAATTTGTTTTTTAGAGTTATGTACTTAAACGGCGATAATGGGGTCCTGTTACTAAGGCTCCAATGTCTGACTGTCTGTCAAAGGTTTGTTTACTTTGAACCGTAATTATAACAAAAAAACCGACGAGTTTGACGCTGAGGGATTCCGTATCATTTATTTTTTGTTGTTATAACGGCAACAGAAGTAACCATTTTATAAAAAAAAATATGTATTTGTATATATCGGATCATGATATTGTACTCGTATACACTTGTATAGCTCTTGACTTATAAACAGACAACAGACGCGTATTAATAGGGTCCCGAACGCTAAAAAGGTTAAAACTGTTTCTTATATTATTCCAGTATTTATTTAACTTGATTATTATACAATTTAGTATTGTTTAATACTGTACGAAGCATTTCCTGAACAATTCGTACATGACAGGCCTTTTTGGGCCTTTTAAAAGTTACCAAAAGACCAGATAGATAGAGTAAAGTATTTCTTTTTTGTGGAATTTTCACAGTGTATTTTCAATGAACGGTTTTGGTATTCATTGAATGCTGAATATTGGAAATGCTTGCGTGTAGGCATTTCAATAGTTTCAGAACTGAAAGGTAACTTGTAGGTTTCCATAAATTTTCAGCATGAAACGTATCTCGTCAGTTGCTAGCTTGTTCTCAACACAAAATTGACTACATCGGTTTCAAATTGCTAGTTGAAGAGCATGTACGCTGAGCGGTATTTGCAAAGTTTTAAGTCCTTATTTTTCGAAACAGCTAAGCCGATTTTGATGAAACTTGCCACGTATAAGCACGGTGCATAGGTCTACGAAGTTATTAGAAGACATTTTAAATTTAATATTGAATATAATTAAAAATAATTTAAGTATGTAATACAATTAAAATTATTATTTTATTTTTATATTCGTTGTTGTGTGTGTTCAAAATCAAATAAATATTATTCAATTTTGTTCTGTAATTCAAGGATAATGTTGTTAAAAACATCAGCCTGTATACAAGAGAATGTGAAATAAACAGTTGTAAGGACGGCATTGCAGCGTTATCTCAACATTAGGGTGTTGTTATATTGCACCCGTGTTGTTCTTATCATTTCCTAATGTTTCATATTATGTTGGTATCATGATTACGTTGAAACATTCATCTTTGTGGTTTTTATATTATTTTTAAACAGATGAAGTAGTGAATTTGGGATTAGTTGATCCTTCGGTTATTTATGAAAAATAATATTACGTAAAACGAAACTCTAGAGTTGAAATAAAAACTTTTTCCAAAAAAATGTGACCGCCTTCAAAAACAACCACAAAAAAGTGTAAAATAACCTAAAAAACTTTTCTTTCGGAAGTCGGTGACTTTTTTTATTAATTTCATTGTCTTTTTTGCCACCGACTTCCGAAAGAAAAGTTTTTTAGGTTATTTTACACTTTTTTGTGGTTGTTTTTAAGGCGGTCACATTTTTTTGGAAAAAGTTTTTATTTTACTCTTTTTAGTTTAAATATTCAACCAAAATTCTTGTCAAATACATCATTTTTTTATGTGCACTAGAATTTTGTAATCTGTAGCATCGGTAATAACATCGTTAACATCTCTTTCATTCATTCCCTATCTCAAAAACTGCTGAACCGATTTTGATGAAATTTGCAGTATTCCCTAAGTCGAACGATACCTAGTACAACAAAAAAATAATTACTTAAATCGGACTTCTAGTTCCGGAGATATGCGAACTCAAACATAATTTTCTTACTTGAGGAGTTGTACCTTTCATCATCAGCTCAGCTACATGAGATGATGATTTCCATACGCAAGTACTTGAATTACTTCATAAGATTTGCGAAAAACTATGTGTCAGCTAATAAAATTTGAGGGTTGCCCTCGATTTCTCCAAGATCCAATCATCAGATCCTAAAATGGTGACAATGGGACCACACGGGAAGCACCAGCTTTCGAATAAAAAAAGAATCATGAAAATCGGTTCACCCAGTCGCAAGTTATGAGGTAACAAACATAAAAAAAAAAAAAAAAATACAGTCGAATTGATAACCTCCTCCTTTTTTTGTAGTCGGTTAAAAATGGGCAGATATTCGCTCCAAGTAAATAAAATTACCTTCGCCCAGCTCTTGGATCAAATCAATTAAAAAAACTGCAATCTATAGTATTTGAACTCAAAATCAACTTAGTTGGTAACACCACATAACCTATAATTTCGTTCACTGTAAAATGTGTTAAAAAAAAATCAATTTCCTTCAAATTTAATTTTTGAAACTAACAAAAATCTTCACAGTAAATGCAAATAACTTCTCACGAAAATTCCAAGCTTTTTGAAATAGGAAATGCCAAAAGTTAACACTATAAAGGTAACAATACACCCGTCAGCATCTATCCGTTTCAAGCTTAGCCCAGTTTAAAAGTTCGATCAGTCTCGTGTATATCATGGTTTATTGGAGGCATAGATTCGGGGATGTGTCTTTATAGACGATTGTGAAAAAGCTGAAGGATTTAAGAATCTATGTGATGTGTTTGGAGTTATTGGAATGCATGGATTTAATAAAGGTTACGGAAGTCAAAGAGGGAGGACTCTTTTATTTGCTTATAGAATGTGTAACGTTAAATGCGCAAAACCTCTCGTGGAGTAGGTAACTCAGCCCATGTTACTGAACAATGTTTGATCTAAGACTTTCGAAAATTCACAAACAAAAAAACAAGATTTTTCATATTGATGGGCTCGATCAAATTTCTCATTTTGTAAGAAAAACCAATTTTTTTTTTTCGAGTTTCCAAATGACTTTGAACAAACATTGTTCAGTAACATGGGCTGAGTTACCCCCTACGAGAGGTTTTGTGCATTTAACGTTACAACTTGAACGAACTATAAGAACGAACTTGAAGAACGTGTTGCGTTCACAAACATTTACCATTTTACTAGGTACATAAAAGTACCTAAATCATCTGTTGAACACTTGTCTAAAAAAAGACGAGCGTTCAACAGATTTTTAACATTTTGTGGTGCGACGGCAAAACTCAAATGCTTATGAAAGTGATTTTACCCAAACCCAATGCGACTACTTGTAGATCGTAAAAATATTTATGTGCCGTCTCACAGCGTAGCAGTCAATGTCTTTACCATTGCGAAAACCTTGCCGTCATATTGTTCAGCAGTGAATGTTTTCCGGCATGTTAATGATGATGATGGGCAATGCATCTCATTTAGGTCGAAACTGGAAGCTATCTTGAATTGGAACAAGTACGTATACCGGATCCACCCGCTTGCCGTGTTTGCCAAACAGAAGGAGACGGCACTATACTAAGAAACGAGATACAATTATTTGCGTCTTGCTTTCTGGTATAGCGCCGTCCCCTTCTGTTTGGTAAACACGGCAAGCGGGTGGATCCGGCATAAGAAGACGTGTGTATATAAAAAATTGTTATAACTATTAAAAATACTACACTGCATTCATAAACCTCAGTAGAAAAGGCCACTGAAAATCAATCACGTCTGACTCCATTCACTCTAAACAAAATCCGAAAGATTTTACCTTAAAAAAAAGGTACCGACAGCAAAAAATCCTGCTGTCAGCATCACTTGTTTACATTTTGGTACCCGTCACAACGATATAGGTTTCAAAAAGTTACCGTACTGCGTTCGACGATGTCAGTTTTTAAAAATCGATAAACCGTGCCAGCCAGTGTTGTTTTGAAAACCAACGATATTCAGATGTTTTTGATTTTGTGTGGAAGCTGGTTGATAGAATTCTAGGTTAGAGTAGTTAAAGTGCGCACCATAAAATCATCAAATGAGTCCTCCTACCCAGGCTAGGGTGAGACTAGGACTGTCAAACTCGTACTGACTAAAAACCACGGTGTCCTTCAATAGTACTTTACGTACCGGGGTCTCGGTAATTCGTGAGTCCCGCGACCATCGCAGTCTTTACTTAAGTAGAAGTCACTCTCTGCTATGTTTTTTTTTTAATTCTTATAGCTGTGTACTTCGTAATTGGCGTATTTCTTGGAATTATTATTTTGTACATATTTCCTGTCAGCTGTGAAGCTACCTTTTATAAAAAAAAAAATTAAAAAATGAAAATATCTGATTTCTATAAACGAGCAATTCTTGTATTTATATGTAATCAGGATCTCGGAAACGGCTCCAAGGATTTTCATGAAAGTTACAGATTAGGGGTTTTTCGGCTCAAGGAATCGATTTATCAAGGTCCCAGGTTAGAGAAAAGCTCGGTTCCTAAGATATAGACATTTTAAAAACCGAGCGAAGCTCGGTCAACCAGATATTAAACATTAATTTAACATATTTTTTTTGTAAAGTATGTAGTTTTGTTCAAGCTGCATACAATTTAACTTTGCAATTTTAAGTATACAAGTAACTTGTATAATGGAAGCACGGTCTAACAGTATGTCAAATCAATATAAAACTATCAAATCAAACTCGTAAAAAAAATGACAAGCCAGATGACAAACTCCGGCAACACAATATCAAACAAACAAAATCCTACTACTATTATAAAGGCGAAAGTTTGTAAGTATGGATGTATGGATGTTTGTTACTCTTTCACGCAAAAACCACTGAACGGATTTGGCTAAAATTTGGTACACAGATAGTTTATAACCTGGATTAACACATAGGGTAGCTTTTATCCCGATTTTATGTTCCCGTGGGATAATTTTCGAGTTGTAGCGGGTGAAGCCGCTGGCAACAGCTAGTAATTAATAAAGGAGACTGCCCAACTAAGACTACAACCAGAATTAACGTCTAAAGGAATAAATACCTAAACAAAACTCCTTTCATTCCACAAATGCTAACTTAACCAAACAATACTCTAGACAGTAAACGGAGATGAAACATAAGCAGTGGCCGAACTAAAATATAATAACAGATAGAAAGTGCTAAACAAGAAAGGCAGACTATAGACGCTTGTGGCCAATAAAGGGCTATGGTGGGCCGCGCGCCGGGGCGAAGAGGTAAAGAAGACTGGAAGAGGCCTGAGCATTATAGTTCCTTTATTTTTTAAAAAAAAATTGTAGTGAAGTTCGCACGCAATGTTAAAAAAAAATCACACGCTATGTTTCTTTCCGTTTCGATGAATACGGAAGACGTCCACTGCATAGGCCTCTCCCTTAGAACTCGCCACTCCCAGAACTTTTCTTCCCCATCGGTTATCAGTTCTACGAGGGATGTGGCCTGCCCATTGCCACTTCAACTTGCAAATCTTACAAACTTTGTCGGTGATTAATCAATGAATTCCATAATTAAATAGGTCTTTATAATATTATAGTGGGGAAGAAAAGTTCTCGAGTGGCGACCACGGACCGGAAAACGCAGCGTAGGCAGGCCTCCCACTAGGTGGACCGACGACATTGCGACCCTCAGTCGTGGGCAGCCGATGGATGCAAGTGGCGAATTGTCGTGCGGCGTCGCGGTCTAAGGGGGACGCCTATGTTCAGCAGTGGACGTCTTCCGGCTGATGATGAATGAATACTATAGTATGTACTGTCAAATTTAAGAAAGAGGGCAGAAGTACTTAATTAAAGTAAGGTTATCTAATTGCTAGATTGAGTGGAATCGAAATACCAAAAATATCAGGAAAACGATGGATGGATTGTGTGAAAGATGAAATGGCTAGACAGGTCGTAGCTATACTGAGATAACAACTAAAAGAGAAGTATGGCAGAAGCCGTCGAGGATACCTTAAATAAAAAATAGATGATGATCATGCAAAAGATGGATTTAAGCGTACTCTAAAATGATAATAGGAAAGCTGATTTTGAAGTACTTAATAGTCAGCGATCACTTTTTATCCTTGCCTTGTATTTTCATTTAAACTGACTTTTAAAAGGAGAAAGATCTCAATTCGGCCGCCATTTTTTTTCTACATCAGACCCAATAATTTTCCTTTTGCCACATCCAGCTAACCCAATTCCCTCCCACAACGAGTGAGGTTGTTATTAAAAAAGCCCAGAACAATCAGAGCGCGGCCCAGTTGGCTCATTTTATCCACGTATCCAATTATGTGGCGCGAACTGTACACCCCTCTTGTGCTATGTACTTGTATTGAGTACACTGTACTATCTGCAGGTGTATGTATGTATGTATGGATGTATGAAACTGGGTTAATTCTGTCTTGGGAAGCGTTTTGGAATGATTTTTCATTTTCTTTTCGTGATATAATCATCAAATGGGTTCTTCCACCCAGTGCAGGATAAAATCCCCTGCCTGTCAGACTTGTCCTAGACCTTTACGTTACAGGGTCACGGTTACGGAAGATTTCTTTTGGTATTTGTATGGGATAGATAAACTTCAGCAAAAAAACCGGTTAATAACCAGTATAAAACCGGTTTTATCTATAACTTTGGTCTTTCACGATTTTTGTCTTTTAAGACATTAATTACTTTGTAAGTACGCGAGTTCGCCACTGATAGTTTCTCGTGGCGTGTTACAAACATTTCTATACATTTGCCCTTCTTACCGCTCGCCGCTCCGCAATGAGTTCACAGCAGCTCATAGCGTTGAGGTCGTGAACTAGCCGGAATAGGGTATAAATATTATGATTTTTTTTTCAATAGGTAGCAATATTGTGCGTAGTGTAGCGTAGTGCGTTAAATTTTTTTGGTATGTTGATTTTTTCAAAAGTTTTTTTAAACGGTTTTCATTTTGATTGGCAATTTAGTGCTGATATTTACTCATCGTTTTTTTTTTTAAATGTGAAATATAGATATCGCTATCGACTCTTCGCGAATATAAATTAAAACGAAAAAAACATTGCAACTATTCAATTCTGATTTCCTGCATTTTGTAGGTCTGCTCTTTACAAAACCTAGTTTTTCAGTGTATTTTGGTCAAAACATTTTTATTTTACAAGTTTTTGAAGTGAAAACTTCTTTAGCGGCGTTGTACACTTTTTCTGTAATGGGTAAAAAATTTAAAACTCGCGTCAGGGTCACGTGACCAAAACTCGCGTCAGGGTCACGTGACCCTGATCGAAAATGAGTAAGACGTCATTCAAATTAAAAATAAAACATAGTAACAAAAAAGTTTTCACTTCTACCGGCACTCCTGGAGTGCAACCTTTTTGAAGTGAAAACTTCTTTAGCGGCGTTGTACACTTTTTCTGTAATGGGTAAAAAATTTAAAACTCGCGTCAGGGTCACGTGACCAAAACTCGCGTCAGGGTCACGTGACCCTGATCGAAAATGAGTAAGACGTCATTCAAATTAAAAATAAAACATAGTAACAAAAAAGTTTTCACTTCTACCGGCACTCCTGGAGTGCAACCTTTTTTTTTTTTAATATAGAAATGCGTGTTATTGAAAACTGGTATCGTTCATGTTTGAGAGTTTCAGAAATATGCCCAATCTATTTGAGTTACGCGGTATTTCCACGAATCTGTGAAAACCGAACAGAACATACGAGATAGCTGAAATTTTATACATAACCTTATTTGTATTCCGATTAAAATTATGGTTTTACATTATTATGTAAAACCATGATTTTAGTTAAAAAGTTTTTTTAACGCCACTTGTTATTACAAGTGGCGTTAAAAAACTTTTTAACTGGCGCAGTGGCTGAGCAATCGGCGTTTGACTGGCCTGTTGGTCTAGTGGTTAGTGACCCTGACTGCTATGCCGGAGGTCGTGGGTTCGATTCCCACCCAGGACAAATGTTTGTGTGATGAGCATGATCATTTGTTCTGTGTCTAGGTGTAATTTATCTATAAGTATGTATTTAGAAATATATAAGTATGTTTATCAATTGTCTAGTACCCATAACACAAGCTCTGCTTAGCTTGGGACTAGATGGCGTTGTGTGATAGTCGTGGAATATTATTATTATTATTATAATCCACTGTTGCGTTGTGTGTAGCGGGTTCGATCTCCATACTGAACAAATATTTGTAATATCTGCAAGTAGTTGCTCCGGGCCTGCGTTTGTGTATTGCGTTTCTATGTTTGCACCAGCTTTAGAACATTTTTTTAGTTTAGTTCAATTAAAAATGTAGGTACTTATATTAAAAGTAAATATTTTTTTCATGATGTGTATCGTATAACTTAAATTCTGTTAAACCGGGGAAGGCCGCAAGTTTCATATAAAAACAAAATGGCCGCTGACAAGCCGTCATATTGTATAGATAATGTACCTACAAAAGCTTAATCTATGACAAACACTAGATGCTATCACAGAAATATCTTAATTTTGCCTCGACTATTTATACGAAATCTTATATTATGTTATTGTATCAAGTTATATGAAACCTATCGATGTGATGTGTTCGGCATTTTGATTTCGTATGTAATTTTCTGCCCTGTCTCTTGAGATGACATAATATTTTTCGCTCAAAATACGGATCGTTTTTACTACTGGCAACTTGATAGCTATTATCTGATAAAGTTCGATGACTGTTGTTTATTATAATGGCAACACAAATTGGTGTACGAAGTAAAACGAATCGATTAGTGGTTTATTTTATCTGTGGGTTAAGTTTGTCAGATTTTGTTACCAGTTTCACGACGTATTAAGGAGCTCGTGGCATAATAATTACAGCCGCACAGGCCGATCTTCTGGGTTAAGCTGCGCTTGCCAAGGTTGGTCTGTGGATGGGTGACCATCTGTCATAGCGAGTTTCCTCCGTGCCTCGGAAAGCACGTAAAGCCGTTGGTCCCGGCTGTCATTTGTAGATCTTTGACAGTCGTTACTGTTAGTCAGAAGCTCTAAAGTCTGACAACCAGTCTTACCATGGGGTATCGTATTACCCAGTTAGTGAGTTGTGGAGGTCCGATAGGCAGTCGCTCCATGTAAAATACTGATATCCAGCTGAATCTGGTTTGACTGGAAGCCGACCCCAATATAGTTGGGAAAAGGCTAGGCAGATGATTCACGACGTATTAAATGTTTGGGTTATGAATGCCTTATTTTTTACCGACTTCAAAAAAGGAGGTTATCAATTCAACCCGTATGTATGTAATATTATCAGAACTGCCCCGTTTTCCTATATGTTAATCTATATCAGCGTCTGCACAAATGTACCTACCAAATTTCATAAGTGTATGTACGAGTATGTATGTTTTTATGTTTGTGCACGCATATCTCCGGAACTACAAGCACGCTACAAGTCCGATTTAAGTAATTCTTTTTTTGTTGTACTAGGTATTGTTCAACTTAGGGTACACTGCAAGTTTCGTTGTGACGGATTAGTGCACATCATGTAAGAAAACTTTGTATTTTACAAGAATTTGGGTTGAATATTTAATAAATAAACTAAAAATGGCAATAGTCAATGAAATAATAAAAATCAAAGCCACCGACTTCCGAAAGAAAGGTTATTTTAATCTTTTTTGTATTTGTTTTTGAAGTCGGTACTTTAAAAAAAAAAGTTTTTATAATTAAGAGAGCTTAGCTTTAGTTCTGATTTTAAATAATTTAATGAATTCGTTTAAAGTATGAAAAATCATTTTGTCTTTTGTCGAGCTTCCCCCCCTGCGCCATCGTGTTTTTTTTCTTTCCAAACAATGAAATGATCCCAAATTCAAGCAGAGTTAAAAACCCATTTCACTATTTCACTCCGGACAATTAATACATTAATAATTGTTAAAACCAAAATAGAACAATTTTTTTTTCCGCATCTATTATGGATTCCAATTTCCCCCTGTTGGCTAACTTAAAATAATGACTGTAAATACCAAGTTATAGCTTTTAATCCCCATTTAAAAACAAAGACTCTCCCAAATTTTCATTTAAATTAAATTTTCATCAAAACAACCATCAATTTTGTCGGAATTCAGGTAACTATTTCCGTACGACGTTAATTACGAGCACTTTACAACCGTAAACATCTGTACTACGTCAAAAACAGTGAAATGATTAGACAATTTGGGGGGTTATAAATAACTTGAGTTCCAACACTGTGGTACGTACCTGGTTATAAGAACAAGATGAGATAAGAAAATCATCTGTCGCTTTTATATGCTCGGAATGTTCATAGAGTAGGAGGCACTGTCATACAACAAAAACTGACTAAAATCCACGGTATCCTTCAATAGCCCTTTACGTTCCGGGGTCTCGGTAGCTCACTTGTCCCGCGACCCCGGCAGGCTTTGGCTCTCTAAGGGGGCCCCGTCATTGTGCTGACAGCTCTTTGACGCTCGTGGAACACGACACACCATCGACATGAGAGTCTTACACATATGGGTCGATTTTTCGATCTACTTAAAAGAAAGAATGAAAGATTTTTTTTTTATTTTTCACAAACTCGCCACAACACTGATTTAGCCGTGCGATGAAAATCAACTGTTTAAATCCCCTATCAAGCCCAAGTATATGATGGAGCTGTCCCAAATCTGTCACGCCGGAGTGGAAAGCCTGTGGCCAGGTTCCTGTATCGTGTTTGAAAGAATCTGCTCTAATCAGAGTAAGAAGACTCATTTAATGATTTACGGAGAAAAAGACCCAAATAAATATATTGAGCGAACTAATTCTTAGAACTAAAGCATAGCCGATTTACGCTTCATTTGAAAATAAACCTTATTACTAGTAGTTGCGTAGTATGTGGTCAATAAGACCTCATCATCATCATCGGCCGGAAGACGTCCACTGCTGAACATAGACCGCCAAGCCGAACGATAATTCGCCATTTGCATCCACCGATTGCCTGCGACCCTCACGATGTCGTCGGTCCACCTAGTGAGAAGCCTGCCTACGTTGCGTCTTCCAGTGGTCGCCACTCGAGAACTTTTCTTCCCCATCGGTTGTGAGTTCTACGAGCGATGTGGCCTGCCCATTGCCACTTCAACTTGCATGTTGGTGAATGTGGTTCTTCGTCAAATATCCGTGTTCCGGATTTTTTCCGCAAAGAAACTCCAAGCATAGCTCTTTCCATTGTTCGTTGAGTTACTCTTACTCTCTCAAAAGCCAGCAGTCAAAGACCAAGAACACCTACGAAAATAAAATAAATTTAAATCTAAATCTCAATTAACACATCCCCCTGTATTCTCACCTCCGCTTCACCTTATTTAATTAAATCCCCCGTATAGTTAACACAGAGAGCCTATAAAACTATATAGCTTTCTCGCCCGGAGGTGTTCGTTGTCACAAATACCTTTAGCCCACAAACCATGGCTGAAATAGGCCCTTGAGCGTTCGCGAAAATTAAGATTTGGAGGCTCTTTGAAACTGAAGGTGAGGTTGGAGTTTCTAAGGGCCTATGCCTATGTTTTTTTACGTTCCTAACAACTAACCTATGCGTATGTTGTTTGTTGAAGGCGCATTTTTATGGAACAGATCAGTCCCTACAGATCAGTCCCTATAGCCAAACAGCAAGCGACAATCGCTAACGTTCAGCAGTCGCTAATACATTTTCAACTTTATACCCCATTGCATAAAGTTGAAAATCTATCAAAGATTACAGATTGTTTTCGTTTGTTTCGTTCGCTTTTGCTCAGCAGTCTATACTAGATTGTCAAACGAACGAGATCCTTTCCTTTTTGCGTTCGACTCCACTACCATTGTCACTAGTCTCACTCACAGCACGATATTGTTCCCGACACACAAAACTCACTGTATCTGCTCGCGAAGTAGTTACCGTTTTTTTTCGCTTTTTACACAATTGGACCACTGGGTTCCAGGCCCTCGACATAAACGTGGTAAATCATCATCATCCTCAGGGCGTTAATCCCGGTTGCCACCGTGGCTTCCACCTCGGTGCCCGGGGTCCGCCTTCCCACCTAACCGCCTCCACTTCGCACGGTCTTGTGCATCTCCTGCCGTGAGCCCGTTAGCACGCATATCGTCCCTTACGACGTCAAGCCAACATTTCTTCGGCCTTCCTCGTTTACCTGGACCCGGCGGGGGCGGCATGGCAAGGCATTTGTTTCCCACGTAATCTGCCGGTTTTCGTAAAACGTGGCCATACCAGCGTAAGCGACTTTCTTGCAGTTTATCTGCAATGTCACGGACATGAAGGCTGCCGCGGATGCGGGCGTTTTTAATGCGGTCCTTCCGCGAGACTCCGCACATCCAGCGCAGCATATTCATTTCCGTGACACGCAGGTTCTGCTTATGTCGCTCAAGTATAGGCCACGCTTCACTGCCATACAAAAGGACAGGTCTAATGATGGTCTTATAGACCTGTCCTTTGAGCTTCACCGGCATTTTTGGGTCACAAATAACCCCCGCCACCTCGCGCCATTTTGCCCAGGCCGCCGAGATACGTGACTTGACGTCGCTATCGACGTCCCCGGACTCGTGGAGCACCGATCCCAAGTACCTGACCTGTTCCGTACGTTCGACTGTATCTTCGCCAATGCGAACAGGAACAGCATTTGTGGTATTGCAGGCCAGGTACTCGGTCTTCGCCGCATTAATTTTCAGACCACCGTTTTCCAGCGACTCCTTCCATGCTGTCACACGTTGTACCAGGCGCCCCCCGTCCGAGTCCGCCAGCGCGATGTCATCGGCATACATGAGCAGCCAAGGCGGCTGCTGCTGCTGGTAAATATCCCGTTTTAAATTCTATTATTTATTGTAATAGTGACCATGTCAGTTTAAAAACTTATACTTCGTAGAAATACCGAAGATTTTCATAGGCAGAGCTTTGTAGATTTCAGTGGACCTAGACTAGACTAGTTTTCCTCCAACTTAGCCGCCATATAGGTCATTCTCGAGATCTTAAATTATGTTAAACTGGAACTGGTATGTCAGGAATTAAGCATATGTTAGCATATATCTAGGATATGAAGCTGGGAGGCTGCGTGATTGCTGCCTCGCTGCAATGCGGTGCATTGTGTTCTAAATTGTATGGGTATAGTATCTTCTATGATATTTGGTAATATACACTGGATGGCATCGTAAACTGTTGAGCAGCTTAACGGTGATAGGTGTAACTTTTGAATAGATAATATTGTTTACGATCTAAATGTGGAATTACATAATACTCTTCAAATTATAAATAAAAGGAAACTAGCTATGTATAGGTAAGCATTTGGAGGCAGTCATCGTTTTCACCAGACTTCGATTTGTTATCGAAGAAAACGATTTTAAAAAAATATCTCAAAAATCTCTTTTTTTAATATTTACCGTCGTACCACGAAAACTTTTAAACGTCTGTTGAACACTTGTCTTAAAAAAATTACAGATTATTTCGTTGAAATAAGGTTCGTTTTGCAGTCACACTTTTTTTAGACATGTTGATCAACACATTCAACAGATGTTTATGATTTTGTAGTAAGGCTAATATTATACGATGATGACGTGTTTTCTCATACATTTAAAATAAAAATGTATACTAAATATAAATTAATTCCTCAGAACACACAGAAAGACAACCCAAAAGTTATTCACACCACGTGTCATAAACTAGATGTACGTAGTTATTCAGTTATAAGTACATAAACTGAATTAAGGTTTCAGTGTGACGAGGTTACAAATTGTCACCTTTAGGCCGGACTCGTAATTTTCAGGACTTCAGGAGATTTGTCCAAATGGCCTGCGAAGGAATTTCCATATAATATCGTCGTGCCCTGTAGGTTGGGAATTGATAATGTTTTCATGGTTTATTCATCATGGTGTTATGACTGGTCCTTCGAGCCGGATTGTGGATGGTCCTTCAGCAAATGAAGGTTTGCTTTCAAATTAATTTACTTGATTGCTTTTAATTATAGGAGTAATAATCCAAGCTTATAGCTATGCAATTTTTTTTTTTGCATTTGGGAACAAGCATTATTATGAATGAGACAATGAGTTAATGTTGTGTATTTCAAAAGTTCACATATTCAAATGACAGCACTCATTACTTGACAGTTACAGTATAAAAACCTCCTAAAAAAACTTAGAACGACAATTTTACATTGTCTATGAATACCGTGACCACGCGACGTAATGGGCTTTTGATGAACACCGTGGATTTTAGTCAATACAAGTCTGACAGTCCCTTCAACCCTGGTCTAGGGTTCATTTACTGATTTTACCACGCTAAAAAAGTCACATTTTCAAATAAACTTACAGAAAAGTCATAAATTGTTGAAAAAACCGGTCCTTCACGAAACCACCATAAACTTCAAGCAGTAGGTAGCGTATTAACATATCCATGTCATGTCCCATGTACCAGGGGAACAGTTAAACAAAGCGACGCTATATAAAGGAACATACACACACACATGGACGCTTTAATTCCTTCACAGGTTAATGGGAAAACGTTTTAATGTGGGCTGCTGTTACACCGTGCTGTAACCACGCTTAGATGCAGATGCGAAGGTTTTGTGCGAATTCATAGCCCATGTGTTGAAAATTACAATTGAGAAGCTCGTGGCTAAATAATTACAGCCGCACAGGCCGATCTTCCGGGTTAAGCCGCGCTTGCCGACGTAGGTCTGTAGATGGGTGACCATCTGTCATAGCGAGTTTCCTCCGTGCCTCGGAAAGCTCATAAAGCAATTGGTCCCGGCTGTCATTTGTAGATTTTTGACAGTCGTTAATGTTAGTCAGAAGCTGTAAAGTCTGACAACCAGTCTTACTATGGGGTATCGTATTACCCAGTTACTGTGTTGTGAAGGTCCAACAGGCAGTCGCTTCGCGTAAAATACTGATATTCAGCCTCATGATTATTCGTGTCTGGAAGCCGATCCCAATATAGTTGGTAAAAGGCTAGGCAGATGATGTGTTGTGAATTACAATTGTTCAGGATACGATGGGACTGATATTACGCTGCGTAAAACCCCTAATAAATAAATAAAGAATATAAAAAACGATTATGAATTATAATGTTCATTAAATTTGTGATTGTGTATGGATGAATGTGAAAGAAGAAGGACTACATGATGACGTTATGTTTTATAGGAGAGAATAGAACAAGATAAGGTTTGGGTTTTTGGCAAAAGAATGGGATAAGGTTTGGCTACTTTAGACAGCAAAAATCACTACAAAAAAAAAGTTTTATCATTTTACTGCCTGTGCATTCGGCCTGAGCCAAATGAATGTATTTTCTTCCTTCTTTCTTTCAAAACGAATTCTTCTTTTAGATGATTCATTCGAAACCATTTATACGTTACACTTCGGTGTAACACGCGCCCCTATTAAAATCGTTTCACCTAGTGTTTTATTCGGTGTCTATTAAATAGCACATAATAGCTCGAGCTTACCCTGGCCTGTTTTAACAGGGCTATTATGGACACTGGACCCATATTAGAGAATTGATTTTTAATTTACTGTCAATCGCTTTGTTATTGGTCGGTTTTAGGATTATTTTGGTTTAGATTGGGGATCATTATTTTGTATCGGAAAAGCTTTTAGGCCAGGGATAACAATATCCGCTTTTGAGAGCTTTTGATGTTTCGTAATACACCGGTTTTGCTGAAAATAAAACACTTTTGTGTGTTGATATTTTGTTTATACTCGTATTTTCATTTTTACAGCTCTCCTGAAGTCTGATTCTAAGGGATCATAGATTACGTATTAGTATTACGTAGGATTAGAGTTTTCATACGAAAACAAAACAAAGATTACTGTATTTCTTGCCTTAGAATGGCAGAAGGAAAATGATGTGTATGAAGCAAAACGGTTCTTTTATTTACTTGGTTAAAGCATCAAATGAGTCCTCCCATCTAAGGCAGGACGAGAGACTGTGAGACTTGTACTGGCTAAAATCCATGGTATCCATCAATAGCCGTTTACATTCCAGGACCACGGTTACCTGATGAGTACAGTACAGTCCTGCGAGTATTATTTTCGGCTACTAAGTATAAACAGCAATATTCTGTAATTAAACAGTGAGTTGTAAGAAGCACATTATAACTTTAGAAAGCACGTTTAACATTCGTTTTTGAAATCTCTGTAGAAGTTAAAAAAAAGGTTACAACAAACAGTACCCTTAGCACGAATATTCAGATCTATTGGAGACGTAAAGCAAAACTGGAACTTTGACAATTTCAAATTGACAATTTTCAAGGAAAAAATTAGTTCTGTCTTCGCACACCAGAGGCGCTGTTCCATTTCTTCATACAAAAACGCTGTCAATACTGGAAAGACGCTGTAAAGTATAAGAGTGAAAATTCGTGCTAAGGTTACTGGTAGGTATAACCGCTTGCCATGATGAAACTTAACTGAGAAAAAATACGTTGAACTTAAATGACAGAATGACATTCGAAATTATGAACATTTAAAAAGGGTTTTGAACATTTTTGTATGGTGAGTCTGAAACATTCATAGATCTATAGATCCAATCAATACAAACATAAAATCTAAGAGGCAAAACCTCGTAAAGAGTCTCTTTTCCGAGTTTCAGACGTGACTGCAGAAAAATTAAAATGATGCATGGCACTTTTTTTATTTTTTTTTAGCGTGGTAAAGTCATCAAATGAGTCCTCCAACCCCGGGCAGGGCGGGAGGGACTGTCAGACTTCTACTGACTAAAATCCACGGTGTCCTTCATAGCCTGTTATGTTCCGGGGTTACGGTAAGGGAATAATCCCGCGACCCCGGCAGGCTTTGGCCCTCTGAGAGGGGGGCCCCGTCATTATGCTGACGCTCTTTGAGGCGCGCGTGGGACACAACGCGCCGTCGACCCGGGCATGGTCCTTGGTCGGGCAGCGAGTTGCCCTTTACTCGCTGCCCGCATGCCCGCGCCTACGGTGGCCGGAGATCATCAAGCGACGTCCGTCGCCGTGGGCGCCTACCACTGCGGCTGGGGCGGAGGGAGGACGCTGTCCTCTCTCGCTCGCGGCCTGCCTCCTCCTTCACGAGCATTACTGCCTCGCAGAAGGAGCTGACCGCTTCCCACTCCGTCTCGCCCCGCAGCATGGCCGCAACCAATGCCGGGCGCGAGAGGTCTCCGCCTATCGCAGCCGTGAGGACACGTCGGTGCTCCGCCCAAGCTGGGCAGTCTTGCACCGTATGCTCCACCGTGGCCTCCGGGCGATCTTCGCAGTGGTGACACCCAGCAGGCGTCTCCTCCTTTCGCATCAGACACAGGTACCTCCCGAAACTTCCGTGTCCGGTGAGGACCTGCGTCAAGCGGTAGGTCAGGACGCCATGACTTCTCTCCAGCCACTCCTCAAAGAGGGGTCTTACCGCCGCAATTGCGGCGTGCCCGGCCTTCGGTCGCGACAGTCGTTCCTTCCATACTGCCCTGAGATCGCGCCGGAGCTCTTCCCGCCGCGCCTCGACTTCTCGAGGCAGTGGGGTGACGCCCTGGCGCTGCGCCTCCACGCGCCACTCATAGACGCGCTGGAGGGCAGTCGCCTCCAGATCCCAGGGCAGCAATCCGGCAAGCAGGTTGGCCGATTCGCTGGCAATCGTGCGGTATCCCCGGATCATTCGGATAGCCATGACCCTCTCGCATGCGACCAGCTTCTGTGGTCACGTCCGGATGCTCAGGGCCCACACAGGGGCCCCGTAGAGGGCCATGGACCGCACGACACCATGATACATGGCACTTGGTACAAAAGGCACAAAGCCGTTTAATCAATTATTATGATCCAAGTGAAAAGAGATAAAATCAACGGAGAAGATACTCGTAGCATACGGGTACTCTGATACAAACTGATTCAATGATTCTCCGAACTAAAGGGGTTAAAAAAAAACTGAGATAAAGGCATCAAAGTTATCAATACCTGTCTGAAATAAAATAAAATATTTTCCGTACATTTAAAATATCCTTTTCATTCGCAGATCGCAAACAGTTTCGTTCATTTTCATTCAGTATTTTTTTCTTTTTTTCAAGCGGATCTGTTTTCGAAGCACTCAGTGCTACTCAATAGTTTTTCATGTCGGTCATTTATTAAATTGGAAAGAGGAAAATGTCTCATTAAAAATGTTGCAAAAAGAAGTGCAAAACAGAACGCTAAGTGAGAGCCCCTGGTGCGACTGTGAAGTTCTTAGTTGTTTGGATTAAGGCTGGTTTTAAACTGGCGATTTGTCGCTGCGATTATTTTGTCGGATGTTGGGTATTTTGGGGTTTAGTTTTATTTTTATTTAGATAGAGTTGCTTCTGTTGTAACGCTTTTTAATGCCTACTGCTACGAGTATGTTCCTATTTGCCTGCTTATGGAAAAGAAACCCAATTGTGTTTTTTCTCTACATTTCCAATAATTGAGCTTTATAATGAGCTTTATTTCTAAAAGTCATACTAAGATTTTTTTTTAAGCGTGGTAAAATCATCGAATTAGTCCTCCCACCTGGGCAGGGCGGGAGGGACTGTCAGACTTGTACTGACTAAAATCCACGGTGTTCTTCAATAGCCCTTTATGTTCCGGGGTCACAGTAAGGAAATAAGACCCGCGACCCCGGCAGTCTTTGGCCCTCTGAGAGGGAGCCCCGTAATTTTGCTGACGCTTTTTGATGCGCGCGTGGAACACGACGCGCCTTCGACCCGGGCATGGTCCACGGTCGGACAGCGAGCTGCCCCACTTGACTTAAGAACACATTCTCTCTTACCCTACACAAAGCCAGAAAATATCTAACTAAATAATCCAGTCATAATCTTTACAATATGTCTCCAGACAATATTCTAAAGATTTCGTCTTACTTTACTTATAAGTACAAAACATACCTCCTGCCGGGGCCACGAGACTATCGCATCAGTTGACCGTGACCCTGGAACGTAAAAGGCTATTGAAGGATCTACGTGGATTTTAGTCAGTACAAATCTGACAGTCCCTCAACTCCCGCCCTGGGTGGGAGGACTCATTTCATGACATTACCACGAATAAAAAATTACATAAGCTCTTAACATACCTACCTTAACAATCAAGTCCAGCTGTGGACTGAACACTGAGATGATTGATTAACAAACTTAACTTAGTTTATTACCCACACATTTAACTCGAAAAGATACTTCAATTAAGTAGCGAAATATCACCAAAAATCACAGAGTTAGGGTGCCTTTCCACTAGAGATGTGCTATGCTGCGATAATATGTAAGCTGAGCTACGAAACTAAGTAACCGTTTCCACTGATGCTAAGCTATGTAGCAGTGCAAGTAAGATGCGCTGCTAAAAATAGCAGTAGCACGCATTCATAGCACGCATCCATAGCACACATCCATAGCACGCATCCGTAGCACGCATCCATAAGGCTGCTTTTCCACCTGAGATGCGCGATGCTACGTTGCTAAGGATGCGTTTGATATCCACCAATCATATTCATTTGTTTTCAAAACGCACACACACATAATGAGTATGATTGGTGGATATCAAACGCATCCTTAGCAACGTAGCATAGCGCATCTCTGGTGGAAAGACAGCTTTACACACATCCATAGCACACACCCATAGCACACACCCATAGCACGCATCTTTCCTCATAAAAAACACATCTTAGTTGAATCCGTTTCCACAAGTGCCATGCTATGTGCACCAATGAATAGGATTAGTGGATAAGAAACGCATCCATAGCAACGTAGCATAGCACATCTCTGTTGGAAAAGCAGCCTTAGGCCAAAAACCAGGCTTATTTCTGATTGATTGATGAATGTGGCTAGGTTCTGACATGTTAAATATTTACCGGCGAATGTTCCTCATAAATCATGTTCAAGTCTAAACCTGGATGAAAAATGATAGTTTCAGTCCCGATTTTAGGTGCGAAAAAATTAGCTGAAGTGAATGTTGTGGCTGTATTAAAAGATGTAAGAGATTTATGGACTGGAGATCGAATATAGATTCGACTAGCTCCAACCCGCGGCTTCGGTCGCGTTAATTTTGTTCTTTACGTTGTCCACACTGGGATTTTTTCCTGCATCGTGGTTGCGTTTATAAACATAGGAACTCACATACACAAACACCCAGACCCGGAACAATTACTTGCAGATCATAGAAATATCTATTCACGTCACCACAGATTTTTGAAAGTCTATTCGTTTTTTTTCTAATATTATAAAGCTGAAGAGTTTGTTTGGTTAAACGCGCTAATCTCAGGAACTACTGGTTCGAATTGAAAAATTTCTTTCTGTGTTTGATAGTCTATTTATCGAGGAAGGCTATAAGCTATATAACATTATGCTACGACCAAAAGGAGCGGAGCAGCGGAGGTGAAACCACGGGGAAGGGCTAGTTAAGGCGCTGTACATAGAGAACACTCTGTAAACGACTAGTTTTACGTCGCAAAGTTAGCCGTATCTGTACATGCCACAAGTCAGAAAAAAATACAGTGTATTGTCAAATGTATAAAATAAAGAAAAAATTGTGAATATGACCACGAAAAAAATTTTTTTATCGATATTCTCAATTTTTTATGCGGTATTCATTATATTTTTTTTTACTATTAATTAGGAAATTTCATATACTAAAGACATAAGGAGACATAAGACAATTTTTTTTTGAACTCAGACCTGTAATTTTTTAAATATGAAGTCGAAAAAATGCAAAATTAAAAAAAAAAACTAACAATTGCCCCCGCACGCACCTGCTTCACCCCCGCAACTATCTTTGCTACATAGAGCTTGGGTTGCTTGGGTACAGCGCCTTAAGAATACTTTTGGTCCTTACGTCTGGATGGCCTGATTTCTACGACAGTTTATTAATTTGAAAATCTAGTTCTGTTTTGCCTGTCAAATACAGATATTTCAACAGGACAATTGTTTTTCCTACGAAATTCTGTTTTAGCAAAGATTATTTTTCTCTAACCCACTTTCAGTGAGAGTTCTCATTTCTATCGTTAGATATTAAGTCCGATTGTTATCTGAACCGTACATTTATTGGCGATAGATATTTTATTGAATTCCAGTTTTGTAACCAAGTGCTTAATATTATTTTTCTTGAGATATGCACTTTACTAATTGGTTGATTCTAAGTGTCAAAGCTTTGAATAATATCACTACTCATAAAACCCTATAATTTACATTCTGTTTAGCTTATACAAAAAAAAAATATACATGTCGAATTGAGAACATCCTCCTTTTTTTTTCGTCGGTCAAAAATGAAGATACGTGTTTTTTTATCGTGGTAAAACCATTAAATGAGTCTTCCCACCCAGGGCAGGGCGGAAGCTGTCAGACTTGTACTGACTAAAATCCACGATGTCCTTCAGTAGCCCTTTATGTACCGGAGTCACAACATGACGATACGTGTAGGGTGAGTAATTCTATAATTTTTGTTGACCAAGAATACACATAGACAAAGTTATTTTATAAATACAATTTGACGACACGTTTTGCAATTTTAGAGGCTCAGCTATTGACTACTGTGCAGTTTGTCTCGGTTTCGATTCCCACACGGAAGAAATTCGTATAATCTTCTAGTAGGTTTCTACTTTTTCTGGGTGTATGTATGTGAATGGGTATAATTTTTTGCAAACGCATCCAGGATTTAGGAGAAATCATAGTGTCAACGATTAAAAAAACAATGTAATGTTTATTGTTAAAAACTCTTTTACAACAATCCTTTTACAACTAACAAACAAAAAGAAAACATAATCGTCCTACCGAAGGATCATATTCGAATGTTATTTTCTTCCGTCTTTTGTTGAGCGGTGTCCTAAAATCCAATAGTGACGCTGCAGCGGGTCTGCAAGCCGCTTTATAGTCTTATAATGGTATTGTGCTTCTACAATATCATTTGTTGCACTCAAACTGTGCTGTATAATAATGTTTTATACAAAGATCTAGAAGGTTCTAGAAGGGGTTTAAATGGACCAGGTGTAGTGGAGATATGGTTATGGAAAATTAAAACGGAAAGTTGGAAAGTTGCTGATGAATGGAAGACGATTGGAATGTTTGCGGTTCTGTGAGATGACAGAGTGACATAAATAAATGAAAAAGGATAGAACGAAAAAAGAAAAAACCTTTCGTTCGGATAAGTAGTTTCCGTCCGTAAGTTAGGTTTCGGTTTCGGCCACCAAAAAATCGTGTTTCAAGCGCCATAGTTTAGGTTTCGGCTAAATATCGGTCGAACCTTTCGGCCGGCCGAAACTCATACCTGAGTTTCGTTATGAGTTTCTTACGATAGTGGAGTATTGTAAGTCATTTGGCTGACTTCAAGTGTGTTCATTGTACAAATGCCAAGCACACCAATATATTCCATCTGTCTGTTTTAAATCGATTTTTAACTTAATCACAAGAGTAGAGAGTCCATGTTCGATTGAGAAAAATTGACAGATTGCGGTTGTTTGATGCAAATGATATTATAGAGACTAGATTACTAGATTTTTTTTTTCAATTTATCGTATTTTTTAAAAGACGTAATAATTGTTTTCCCGTTTTAAGATACGGTTTTCGATTTTATATTCAAGGTGACATAACAACGAAATCTACATTTTGGCGAGTTTGCCAAATATCGAGGGTTGATACATAAATAATATCTTTCTAAAACGTCAAAAACTAGGTTAAATAAGATCAGCCGGTATTGAGAAAAACAAGTTAGTAAACATACTTTTGCCTTGAAAGAGAATTTGAATCCTCGGCTACAAATCTTTCAATTATTTCCCTATTGTTGTTTTCATGAAATCCTGAAAGAATAAGTCAGGCGTAACAAGCTATTTTAGCGTCTAGTGGAAAAATAATGAAATACGAATCACGGTGTTTCGTTCGCCTTAAGTAATCCTAAATTGAACGAATTCTTTAACAAAAGTTTTGGAAAAGCTTTGGTAATTTGATCTGTGTGACTTTCTGAAGAATCTTTTTGCGGGATTATCATTCTGATTACAAAAATACCGACTAGCTGACTAGCCTACTGACCTGACTAGTCGGCAAAACTAATAATTGATCTCGTGGCGTGTTTCTCTTCCATAGGATACCCAGAGCTCAATACTCATTAATTTGATGACTGTACCACCCCTTTTTTTTTTGAGTGGTAAAATCATTAAATGAGTCCTCCGGCCCCGGGCAGGGCGGGAGGGACTGTCAGACTTCTAATGATTAAAATCCTCGGTGTCCTTCAGGTCCTCGGTAGCCTGTTATGTTCCGGGGTCACGGTAAGGAAATAATCCCACGACCCCGGCAGGCTTTGGCCCTCTGAGAGGGGGCCCCGTCATTATGCTGACGCTCTTTGAGGCGCGCGTGGGACACGACGCGCCGTCGATCCGGGCATGGTTCATGGTCGGGCAGCGAGTTGCCCTTTACTCGCTACCCGCATGCCCGATGATTATACCACCTAACAAAAAGGTATCAAGCAACAATCATTCATAGCTTAAACAGTTTGATAGTCTCATCTTCTCGTTAAGAAATTTAAATTGACTACTGTATGATTGCACCTAGTTGGACAGTTAAGATAAGGTTTTTTTAGGAAGTTTTCGGGAAATCAACCGGCAAGTTTGATCATTTTAAAGTCATTTGCTTTCTTATCGTTAGCAAAATCATCAAATGAGTCCTCCCACCCAGGGCTTGGCTGGAGGGATTCTTAGACTTTTATTACTTAATCCACGGTTATCTTTTACTGATGAATGTCCTTCATTACGCTTCATCCAATATTTTCCAAAAAGAAGTAGCCCACAATTATCTTCAGAGGCTTTACCACGGGCTCTTAACGCGATCCGGTTTAGGCTGTGGGAAAGAGATGGCGTTAGACGACTTGTATAGCTCTGTCTCTTTCTCACAGCCTAAACTGGATTGCGTTAAGAGGTCGTGGTAAGGCCTCAGAGCATCTTTTATTCATGTACCAAAATCCATCAAAATAGATATAGCGATTTAGGATCGAAACCTTGCATTAACACATCACTATCTCATTTATAATATTAGTTGGAAATTATTTACAAACTTTGATTATCGAATTATCGCATCCATCTATGTTAACTGTTTTATCGTCAAATATTATTGCCGTATTACAACGTACTGGCACAATGCCGAATTGTCAGCCATTTTGTGTCGCATTTCCATTTATCCCATTTAAGCTCGTACTGTTTTGTAAATAGATAATTACTTTTTAACTGCGGCAACATTATTTAACTGTCAAAAATAAAATTGAACTACCCGCGAAGGTTGGACCTGCAATGTATGAATAACGTACTGGTGAAGAAGACCCAAGTAAAAGTCAGGTGCGGCGGGCGGTGCTAAAAAGACATTGAGAGTGGTGGTGGCCCAGTGGTATCAGTCCCGACTTACGAGTTGTAAGTCGTGGGATCGAACCCCGCCAGGCGCATACTTTGTGTACTATATTTCATCACCACTGCTGTCAAAACGGTGAAGGAAAACATCGTGAGGAAACCGGCATGACCTAGAACCAAAAATTCGAAGACATGTGACATTTACCAAACCGCACTCGGCCCGCGTGGTGGATTATGGCTCACTCCCTCTCACAGAGAGGAGGCCTGTGTTCCAGCAGTGGGAACATTATAGGCTGATGATGATGAATAAGACATTAATTACTTCGAAGTATTCGAATTCGCCATGGCGGCGCCTCGTGGCGTTTTTCAAACATTTCTATAGTCGATCTTACCACTACTCACAGCGACAGACATTCAAAATTTTGAACGAAAGAAAGGAACACACTATTCCTTCGGTTACCTTTTACGTTCCAGGGCAACAGTATCATGCTTAGAGAGTCCCGCAATCCAAGTCATGATCTGCCTAAATAGTAAATTCCATACATATCTAAAAACGGTAACGGATAGACAAAATTTAATTTACATTTATATTATGTATGGATGTTATAGATTGAGCGTCGTTTAAAGGTAGACAATCTTTCAACTGGAAATTCCGATTCCGTGGAAGGAGAGACCCGACCTTACCTTGGCCAGGTGAAGCGAATATTTGACGAAGGTATTTAGGCTATTAAACCTTTTTTTTCATAGAATCAGTTACTCTCTGCTCGAATAGATTCATCGTAAGATAATTCCTTTCAAGACTTACTTTTCTTTCATATTTAAATTGAAATTTTTGCAAAGAAACGCTATGCCTCAGTAGTTTTCTGGGTTCGATTCACAGGTCGGACAGTGTTATTTGGTTTTTTACTGGGAATTTCTTATTACTAAGATACTTGGAGTTGCGATTGGTGTCTGGTTTATGGCTAAAGGAACGGTCAGACTTAATAAAACTGGCCTAATATGAGCACCTCTGCCTGTACTATTGAGAGAAAAACAGCCGTGATATTATTATTTCGGGAGGCAGGGCTGCCTTAAAAGGTCACTGCGGTCTTGGAACGTAAAGGGTGACTGAATGAACGGTTGGTTTTAATTGGTCAAGGATACTCCATCCGTGTCGAAGATTCATTTGATGATTTTCCACTGCAAAAAATATTACAATCTAAAGTAAATTGTGGCAATATTCAAGGGCCTTCGAGGAGTCATTTGAAGACTATCCAACCCCAAAAAAAAATATTTTTCCTACAGGAATTGTTAACTAAACAGTGACAACACTACTTTCCACATCAAACCCTGTGTCGCTTCCAGTGAAACTAATTTCTAGATCCCTAAACTTTGTTGTTTTTAGCGTGTTTTTAGCGATCTCCACAACCGGGTTCCGTATTCACTTCTTATAACAATACAGTTTCACAGTTTCCGTGCAAAATTTTGAATGGAAATTAAGATTATTTTGCTTGGCAACATTTATCATGAGGGTTATCTAGGTTTTGTGTATTTTTTGTTCGGAGAGGGCTATTTGACGGAGAGGACTCGGAGGGCAATTTATATCTTTTCTAGGGCTGTCACTGTTGTTAGTTTTTGTGTGGGTGTGCCGTTAGGGAGGGCCGTTTGAGGAGTGACGTTGGCTATGAACTTTGAGGCTCGGATTTCCCGTGGCCTAGTTTTTTGGCGTTTGTGTCACCTGTCGAGCTTTGATGTGACTTTGTTTTTAAGTTTCTATCTACTGCAGTGGAGAATTTTGTCGGTGGCATACTTTCTGGGTTAGGTGAGTTACGGAAGTGAGAGTGCACCTTTGTGTACACTTTTGCACAATAAAATTAACTTGAGAACATCTAGTGGTTGAAATTCGACTGTTCTTCTTTTTTTTTGAGTTGTAACGTTATTTTCTTAACAATAAACATTTTTTTCGACTAGACATGTTACAGGCACTTTTGAATTGTCAAAAGCCAAAAAATGGTACAATACCATAGTGCTACAGTCCCAGTTACAAGATAATAAACATACGATTACGATTAGTTTCCTACAAACCTAGACTGTACTAATTTTTATTTTACTTGATTATGAAAGTGCCATTCTGACCTGCATCTCGTGGTTACATCATCATCCCTATCAATTGTAAAAATCATCATGATTGATTTCCACTATTATCTGTCGCTGCCATGACAGAACATTTCAGGAGAACTATATGACCTTTTGCCCATGAAAGACGCGAGTAGGTTGACAATAAAACGGTCACCTTAGCTGAAAGCAACATGGAAGGATATATCATTCCTTTTCATAGTAAAGAAGTTTCATCATCAGCCTATAATGTTCCCACTGCTGGGACACAGGCCTCCTCTCTGTGAGAGGGAGTGGGCCATAATCCCACGCGGGCCCAGTGCGGTTTGGTGGATGTCACATGTCTTCGAATTTTTGGTTCTAGGACATGCTGGTTTCCTTCACCGTTTTGAGAGCAGTGGTGATGAAATATAGTACACAAAGTAATGCGCTTGGCGGGGTTCGAACCCATGACCTACAAGTCGTACCACTGGGCCACCACTGCTCTCTGAAGTTACACCGCACCGTAGCACCGTAAACATTCTTCTAGTTTTTATTAAAAATCTTTCTGCTGTTTGCACTAGTGATTTATCGTACTGAAAATGTAATTTCCCGCCTGTTCGCTTGCGGTGTATATGCATGAAAATATGCATGAACAACGCGCTGCGAAGCGATTGTAGTGTCTGCTATCAGAATGTGTTTTCAGTGAGCATGGAATAATTCAATTTCTTCAGTTACTTCAGTAGAGTGGCAAGTGATATGAGCTACAGTTGAGCAAATGAGCATTACTTATGAATTTGAAAAGTTACATTGCCGTATGCTTCTTATGTTGACTGGCCTGTTGGTCTAGTGGTTAGTGACCCTGACTGCTATGCCGGAGGTCGTGGGTTCGATTCCCACCCAGGACAAATGTTTGTGTGATGAGCACGATCATTTAATTTTGTTCTGTATCTGGATGTAATTTATCTATAACATGTATGTATTTAGAAATATTTAAGTATTTATCAGTTGTCTAGTACCCATAACACAAGCTCTGCTTAGCTTGGGACTAGATGGCGTTATGTGATAGTTGTGGAATATTATTATTATTATGTCCGCGATTTCGCCTGCCTAGAGGTCACTTTCCTACGGGATCATGCTTTTGGGCTAAAAAATATCCTAATGTATCAAAGACAAAAACTGTCTGAATGTTATGTACGCATGTCATCATTATCTGCCTAGCCTTTTCCTAACTGTTTAGGGTCGGCTTCCAGTCGAACGGGATGCAGCCGAGTATCATTATTTTACTTGTAGCGACTGCCAATCTCACCTTTACAACCCAGTAACCGGGTAAGACTGTTTGTCAGAATTCCGAGTTTTTGACTAACACGTACTCGTGTGTACGAGTGCATGTGTACCTAATTTATAACATGCACAGTACAGTCAAACATTTCCATGTGTGTTCATAAAGAATGATGGGAACTTTATTAAACACATTTCCACTCCCGAAAACGAACAAGCAGTCCCTAATGGCTTTATGATCCAACTAATAAAATCAAAGCATCAGATCGCCAACAATTCTCCTAACTAACTTAGTGTTGCCTCATATAAGTAAATTAATCTTACGCACTCCTGGGGTCCTGCGGTCTACTCTTGACACGTGACGAGGGGTGAACGTTACTCAGTTGGGGGACATAGGGGGTGAAAGTTTGGCCAGTGTTCTCGCCAACTTTGGGATGTCTTCTTGAACAAGTTCTTACGCAATTTGCATGTAAATTAATAGGAATTAATAGGATAGTCATTGAATTTGTTAATGGACTTGTAAACGTCTGTCATTTGTCTTTTACGTTTGCGGCCATTTTGATTGACATAAAAACTAGGGGTTGAATCTGGACAAAGAAAAGATTACCAATGTACTGAGGTCCACGTTCAACCCTCAGGGGTTGAATGTGGAAACGTTTAAGGGTCGAACGCGGAAGAGGGTAAAAAATGTAAGGGGTTGAACGCAGAATAAACCTGACAATTTTCATGGTTTGAAAAAGTTGTAAATATTTTCACACTACGTTATAATATTGTTGGGTGTTCCAATGGGAATAATATTGGTGCTCAATGCAAAAAATGAGGTGCTCAAACAGCAAAGGTGCTTTTTAATGAACTGACGACTAAGTAGGTAATGGTGTATTTTTGAAACAAGATATCGGGAAAATATTGCGGACTGTCTGCCATTGTTGTTACAGCTAAAGACGTGAATTTGATTCCCAGGTACGGCAATATAGTCATTATTTCACGAGTATTTTCTTAACTTTGTCGCGATCTGGTGTGATTGTAGGCCAATCCCTTAAAAATGAGTCTAGCCCATCCCGCCATCTCCGTCTGGGTCTACCGCGTTGTCGTTTACAGCCATTTGGGATCCACTGAGTAGTTATTTTTGCCCAATTCTCTCCGACATACGGCAGATATGAACAGCCGAGTTCCATTCAGATCTCGAAAAGTGGAAGGAGGGAAGAGAGGCCTTTGCCTTGCAGTGGGATGACACAGGCTCTTAAATAATTGTAATTTTCTTAACATTCAATTTAAGTTTATCGTCACACTCACCATTACACAAGCGTCATACAACCCTCAGAAAATTTGATGTCCCAAACCCTGCTTCAACGGTCCACAACTATTGTAAGTTTAGCTCTACCAAAAGAAGTAGCCAACTCCCCCGTCCGTATGTCCCCTCCTAAGTTGAACTACCCGCAGCTCCCAGTTTTTGCGAGCGATATAATAAATTATGTAAGGTTGTTATTGTCCTCCTATGGTATCTTAACTTTGCGGTACCATTTGCTCAAGTTGGCCGTTTGTACTGTTATTTATAAATGCTTTTTCGTCCTTTGTTAGTTTGCGCGCTTGTAGCTTGAGTTACACCATCGTTTAGATGTTTTTAATTACTTGTTTCTTAGAGGGTTAATGAATATCTTCTTTTGTTGATCGCGTGGGAGTGTATTTTAATGTCTATTGCCTCTTCTTCTTTATGTTTTATATTGTTAGCTTAAATTCTATTTAATTTAAAATTGTACTTGACAGTATTTATATGTCTCGCTGATGGTGGCACGTGAATCGGATCATTTAGTTCCACGACAATCCGCCATTTTCTTACATCGGCTGGCCGCGACTCGTCTCACGATGTCTTCGGTCCATCTAGTGGGGGCTTAGGCTGCCTTTCCACCAGAGATGCGCTGTGCTACGTTGCTAAGGATGCGTTTGATATCCACCAATCATACTCATTATGTGTGTGTGCGTTATGAAAACAAATGAATGTGATTGGTGGCTATCAAACATATCCGTAGCAACGTAGCACAGCGCATCTCTGGTGGAAAGGCAGCCTTACGCTGCGTCTTCCGGTCCGTGGTCGAGAACTTCTTCCCCATCGGTTTTCAGATCTACATATCTACATAATAAGTCTAGTAAAAAATACAAAATATTACCGACGTATTACTTGCGATACGGCAACAAACTCTTACTAAGAACACAGTTACTTACTATTATAAACCCATACTATACCTGAGTACAACCGCACGCACCACTAACTTTTCGATCCAACTTTTTCCATTGTCACATCTTTGAGTACACCTTCAAACTATTATACCTTTTGTGAGGAATCCGAGGTAATTTCTACTAAGATGTTCTCTGTATTGAAAGATATGTATGTAGTTCTTGTAAATCTGTTTATTCGTATAATGAAGAAGAAACTGACTGATTGATCGATCAACGAATAGGTGAAACTTTTGGGTTTAGAAGCATGAAATTCTGCCGAGAAAAATCCTAGAATTTCCCATCAAGAATGGTTTCTGAAAATTTCTAAAAAAAAATGAGCTATGAGTTAGTATGACTATTAATAATGAAACATCCGATTTACTTAAAACTTCCAGTATAGATTTGTCAATCAATTTGATAAAACTTTCAAGATTCACATTCCAAATGTAAAGGGGAATTGAAAATTTATAAGGGAAAAATACGAAATCCGAAATGATATAAAAAAGCAACTTCAAAAAGCTTTGATGCTTTTGATAATTACTTACCTACTAGGTAATAAAATGCTATCTCGAACCAGCAATTCCAATGACAATTATTAACTTAGATGTTCCTTGCTTATTTACTTCAGTTCAAGTTATCACATGACACAGGAAGCCTGCGTTCAGAAACCAGGCAATTATCACCACAATTTAGGACTATGCGTCGCATAGTCCGCCCGTCCTACAACCACGGCCGCATAAACCTGCGACTTTATCGCGTCTCGCGACTTTACGATTATGCCCAGCTCTAAAAATAACGACAGTCGCGCGATGTACGCGGAATTTTAATTATTTTGCACGTCAGGTATTCTGTATGTTCGGTGTCGCATGTTTTTGCGACTTTTTTGTGGGATTTTAGTTTCCATACATGCGTTTTGCGTTTTTATTGAGTTCGTTGTGTGCATTGATTTTATGTGGAGTGTGAATTGTTTGTTTTATTTTTACGGATTTGAATGTAGATAAGGATTAAGATGTTATCTTTGGCATAAAACTGAGGACTATACATGCGTTAACGATTTTTGTAATCAGATAATTTTGATTTTCTTTACAATGTGTCCGATTTCTGTCCATAGGTAAAATGTTGAGAAAGTAGTAGTTAGCTCAATTCTGTCAATGAATTATTCTAAATGCAGGATCGGAACCTAACCCCCACTGAATGGTAGCCATTTTTGTTGTTTGATCGCTTCTTATAAAGCGTGCTAACTAAATGTACTGTAACTACCTCCCCCATATTTTTTACAGATCGAACCCGGACATATCGTATTTTATTCTGTTTTAATCAAAGGAATTTGCTCTTATTAAGCTTACATTTTTAAGTGTCAGCATTTCAAAATCAAGTCGTCTGATTATAATTGTGTTCACTAGTTTTTGTTCCGACTTATCGTCATTTGTATTCTACCCGAACTTATCCGAATGAGCGTTCCATAGGCGAGCGTGACGACTCAGTCTCATTCAATACCCACAAAATAAAGAGCGCTAAAGAAGTTTTTACTTCAAAAATATCATCTATCATGTTGTAACCTTTTCTGGACTTTTCTACTGTAATGGCAGTCACAAAAAATCTATGGTCTGCACGTCACAAGTGCGATAACGAGTCGGAGACGCTTCGTCATCTGCGGCTACTCGCGGCTTGGATCCTCGCCAGGGCACGAAGTGCTACGATTTTAACGTCCAGTCCCACTAACGCGATCGACCGATTCTTTTTCTAAGGATTCGATTTTTAAAACGTCGTGAGTTGTCAAAATGGTGTGTTCGGATTTTGAAAGTGAGTTTTTGAAAGATTCTTTTTATAAAGATTCGATTCGATTTTTAAAACGTCTTGAGTTGTCAAAATGGTGTGTTCGAATTTTGAAACTGAGCTTTTGAAATGAATTGTGAGAAAACGGGTTTTGGAATGTGATTTTGAGGATAAGATTGATGTTACGTTTAAGGTTTTTGTGCTAAGTGAAAGAGTTTTGTTTGCTTCCTTTATCAAGTAACACTTGAGTGACAAGAGAGGTACTTCGAGTGAAGTGCTGGGTTAAGAGCGGAGTTTAGATTAGGGACAACAAAAGTCTATTGTTTCAAATATTAAGCCGATAACCATTTTATGCACTTATTGTTTTAAACAAAAAATCTCTGAACTGCAGTTAATAATAAATGCATAAGAATTTATTAAGGTAGGATAATAGGATATGTTGTTGTTTTTTTATTTTTTATTTACACTGCTCTCACATCCTGTTTCTAAAGCCACTTTAAAAATTATTATACCGACAGCGAAATAAACGAATCATTATCACTTCACAAACGCAGCAACAAGACCACCCCTTAAACAGTGTCAACGTGTAATGGATACATTTAACAGGAACTTGCAATTTATGCAAGAGTTTCAGCATAAATTTCAGCGGATGCCACTGAATACGGACTCGGCTGCCGTTCCTCTAATTTTAATGTCTAACAGATTTCTCTGATGCGCCAATTTTTAGATTAATACTGCTCTTCGATTTGAGCTCGGGATTTTATTCGGAATCTACGAAGTATCCTACTTAGATAATATTATAAATGCGAAAGTTTGTGAGGATGTATGTATGTGTATGTAGGTACTCGTATGTTTGTTATTCTTTCATGCAAGAATCACTGAAAACTTTACTTTGACAAATATACTTTAAAAAAAATTACTCGTAGTGCCGAAATGTGTTCAAGCTTCTGAAACTAAGCTAAGAATTATAGAAAACACACTCCAAAAACATGATAATAATTGTATTTTCGTTATTACTTCAAAACATTTAATTTCACAAATACTTCCATGAGCGTTTACAAAACATCTAAAAATAGATGCTCGGTTCGGGTTGGTCGTTTCCATGGAGAAGAACCGGAAAGAAACTCCACGGTTACCCTTTTAAAAAGGTCTGTTTTTGGAATCTTTATTTAAAGTGTTAAACTTTAACCGTCGTACCACAAAAACTTATAAACGTCTGTTGAACACTAACTTGTCTAAAAAAATGACAAATTATGACTTTGAAATAAGGTCCGTTTTTCGATCACACTTTTTTTTAGACAGTGTTCAACAGATGTTAAAGTCGTATATATTTCGTCCAATATCTTACGTATACTTTATCAGTCTTCATCATCGTCTTACATAGAAAACAAAGATGATACATTATGATAAGGTTACAATCAAGGTTAACCTCCAAATCCAATTCATAAACATCTATCCCATATTGAGGTCACCCCACCCCACTCCCTATGACATTATGTATAACCCACTTGTGGTCAATGTGTCTCATTTCCTTTGTAGTTGAGACACAAGAGGAAATATCGACGTATCAGCTAATTTCTTTGCAAGCTTGTGGGGAAAACTAATTGATATTGGATTTATGTATTTCTAACCAGATATTATTATTATTGTTCGAGATAATGTGGAGTCTAGGTGGGATTTTCTTCTCAAAATAATGTAGAAAGGTTTTGAGTGAAGCTAGTTTTAATTTTGAAGATAAATGTCATAATTCTTACTTATATTATAAATGTAAAAGTTTGTGAAGATGGATGGAGATTTGTTATTTTTTTATGTTTAAACTACTGCACGGATTTGAATGAAACTTGTTACGCACATGGTTTATAATCTGAATTAACACATGGGATAATTTTTATCCAGGGAGCGCGATCATGTGGAGCAATAATTATCGTAGTAAACTCAGATCAAGACGTAGACATCGAAACTAGTTTGAATTTGATGTTTCTAATAGTGTTTGGTCCTTGGAAACTTAACTTTACCTTTTTTAAACAAGAAGTTTAAATCTGACATGGTCAGTAACACTGTAAGTAGAATTCAAAACGGTATAGTAACCATTTTAATGTTAAAATCTGGTTGACCGAGCTTAGCTCGGTTTTTTGTTTTTGGCCCTCGGTCATGGCGTTATATGGCATGGCGCTTCTTAAAACGCGGTTTTTGAAATGTCTATATCTTGGGAACCGAGCTTTTCTCGAACCTGGGACCTTGATAAATCGATTCCTTGAGCCGAAAAAGCCCTAATTTGTAACTTTCATGAAAATCTTTGGAGCCGTTTCCGAGATCCTGATTATATATAAATAAATATACAAGAATTGCTCGTTTAAAGATATTAAATTTGTTCTGAGTTTCCGATATTCCTTCACTACTACAAGCGCCATGAAAAAAAGAGTTACAGTAACCAAATGTCTTTAACACCAGCTGCTACAGTTAAAAATTCAATCAACAAAGACTAATTAAAAAATCATATTGTCAAACTTCATCATCTAAGATAGAACACAAACTTTAAAACCCTGAAAGTAAACACTCGCAAGTTTCTCACTGAAAAACGGTTCTTTCAGGAATGCTGTTAAAAATTTACACAGCGCAGTTTGGTCGTGAAGTTTTTAATTAGCTCAAAGTTCTCACATTCTGGAGGTTTTCAGCTTTATTCTGGTTGAGTAAATCTTGGTGACAGAGCCATCTTTATTGTAGTTTTCTTGCTGTTTGAATTATAAAAGGAACCTCGAAGTTTTTGGTCCGTAGTTCTTGGGAGGCTGAAATCAATTTTGGGAACTGTTCTTGCCATACTTTTTTCATTGTGGTACTATTTTTTTCATTTGAAAAACTGCTCTTGTGTAAGAATTGGTCGGTAATCGTGATAAGATTATGTTGTTTCAAAGTTCTGAAACACATTTCGGCACGTGGAAAAACTTTCAATTCAGACGCAATACTCTGATACCGTTCAGAATTTGAAAGCCTTTTAAATAAGAAATAAAAACAGAAAATAAAATGATTCTTGATTAAACACAGATCATCATCATCATCATCATCATCTCAGCCATAGGACGTCCACTGCTGAACATAGGCCTCCCCTTTTGATTTCCACAGATACCGGTTGGAAGCGACCTGCATCCAGCGTCTTCCGGCGACCTTTATAAGGTCGTCTGTCCACCTTGCTGGTGGACGTCCTACGCTGCGCTTGCTAGTCCGTGGTCTCCACTCTAGCACTTTTCGACCCCATCGGCCATCTGCTCTGCGAGCAATATGACCTGCCCATTGCCACTTCAGCTTGCTAATCCGGATATCTTTTTTCAAATCTGTGTTTCCGTTTTGGCCAAATTGCTCGTAGAACTGATAACCGCGAAGGGGAAGAAAAGTTCTCAAGTGGCGACCACGGACCGGGACTAGGTGGGCCGGCCACATTGTGAGAGTCGCGGGCAACCGATGGATGCAAGTGGTGAGTTGTCGTTCGGCTGGCGGTCAGGCTGATGCTGATTACATATCGATACATTTTCGTCCACACATACATCCAAACTAATAGCATTTATAACATCCACAAGGATATAACTCTTTCCTAAAGTTATTTTTTTCCAAAGACAGATTACCCGTCTCGTCTCTACTACATTACGTCCAATTTCTCATACAACACCAAAAATAATTCTTACTTAATATTAAAGCTTCACAAAAACATTTTTACAGCCAGCCATATAATTTTTCCAACATTTTTCCTCTGCGATAACACAAATATAATATAAAGAGATTGACCAATGTCGTGGAAAATTAAATGATGTCCATTCTCAAATAGCCAGAAAGATATCGTGATAGGGTCGCGTAGGGTCATCACGGTTGAGGGTCCTTTTCTGAAGAATTTCTTACGAAATTTATCATCGCTATTAGATCATACGTATTGGTGGACGGCGATGTTATCCGAAGTCGGATGTTTACGAAAATTGTTCCGGATTCCGTTGTGTTGTTCACGAGATTATCGGATTGTAGTTTAGTTATATTAAGGGGAGTTCTGGTTCATTAACCTTATGAGGAAAGGATGCCATTATCTTACTTTTATTGACCTCAAAGAACTGTCAGGAAACTGACAGGGCGGGGCCCCCTTGGAGGGCCAAAGCCGGCTGGGGTTGCGGTACTGTCTCATTAAGAACCTCGTGACCCTAGAACGTAAAGGGCTATTGATGGATCAGCGTGGATTTCAGATTTGATGAGTAGGAGGACTCATTAGACGATTGTCAATAAAAAAAGCAATATCTCGTCATACTCGTATTATTAGGGAAAGTCCGCGGTTGCGCGTGAGCCAGTTCTAGAAGGATTTTGACGACCGCTGGGGGATTCATGGTGAATATATTTTATCTACAATGATTGTCCATTTCACTGCGATTCAAACCAGGCTAAGAGTAGCCCAAGTCAGGGAAGTATGACGCAAGAGAGGAGGTCGGTCGATACTCAGCAATGGTGACAATATTGGTGTTGATGATCAAAGTTACTGCTTTCTGTACAGTTACCTACTCAACAGCATTAGCCAAGAAAATATTTCTATTTCGATTGTATTGCGAGAACTATCTACAAGCTTCTCGAAGATCCCAAAAGGTTCTCGACGATTCTACTAAATATTGCACTGGAAGTTTCTAGAAATTTCTACCCTGATTTAGATGTTTCGAGACGGGTCTGGAATGTTCCACAAGGTAAGGGACTGTGTAAAAGTCCATGGATGTTTGCAGGATTTTCGGCCATCTTCTAGAAACATCTAATGGGGCCCGGGGTACTTTCATCGTACTTCTGAATAATTCTGATAAATGCGAAAGCCAGTGTAGATGGATGTTTGTTATAATCTGGATTGACTCGACAACCTACCACAGACGAAGCTGCGGGCAAAGTTTGTTAACCATAAAACAGTCCACATCGCATTCCGTCCAGTAATTTAGCCTTCCCAAAGTTCCTTTGAATTAATTCACAATCGTAAATCGAGCCCAAAAAGGACCTAGCAAGACCGAAAAATAATAAAAAGAGTTTTAACTTAAAAAACGTAAGCCGAGAAGGGTGTAAAAAGGCAAAAAAAAAACATAAATAAAGCCGTAAGACAATACTATGCAAATGTTCGCCGGCGAATGGCCGAATGGTCGAATATAGTGCGAAATATTAAGCGTGTATTGGCACTTAGGATGTGGACACATGTGCGATTTTTTGTTTTTGAGTATCTATTTATTAATAGGCCTATTTGGCACTGGCGTATGTTTGTTCTATTTCTGGTGTTTAGATCTAATTTCCTTTTTATTTTATGTAATTAAATAAATATAAATTGAAAACATTTTGTGCTAATGTTTTGTGCTCTCCTGGCGTGTGCATGTGCCAATTAACTGGATTTTCTTTCTTTTGTTGTTCTTACTGAAACAAGCTAAATCTTTTATTACAATTTTTTATTTTGATTTCTTATTTAATGTCATTTTGACACAGAACGAAAGTTCCACAAGAACCCATTCTCTAGAAGTTATTGAAAAAGCTTTCATTAGATTTGAAACTATCTTACTAAAGCTAAAAAAACGTTTTTTTATGACTACCAGACCCAAAACTTGAAGACAATAATAATTAAACATGATTGTTTAATAAGGTGCTCAAATAAGCTCATATTGACACAATGGTCTGCGGGTGTACGGTGACGCCATATTGTTTTAGGAGAGTTTGTGTGTTTTGGTTCAGCGTTGTGACTTTGTTATGCGGTTCACTTTTTTACCCGACAAGACGCAAAGGAGGGTAATGTGTTTATCAGTCTATGTATGTATGTTTGTTTGTTTCTATGTGGCGTTCTAAAGACCAAATGCGTAGGCCGATTTTGATAATTTTTACGTCAATCGATTCGTCTTAACCTTGCGAGTGTTACTAAAGACATGACAGTAATCAAAATTCACCACAGCGACAACCAGACGCCATATTGTCAAAATGAAAAAAAAAAAAATGTCGATGAACTATGTCATGTGGGGTATCGTTGAATAGATATTTAAAATCATCTTTAGGTTCCCTTTATCATTTTTCATTTTAAATAATAGTTTAGGATATATAACGATTTAAAGTTGTTTAGCAAAACAATAATTCTCTGAATAGTAACTAAAAAGTATGAAATAAAAAAAAAAAAAAAACGAAAAACAAAAAACCCGACTGCGTTAAAAAAACTAAAAAGGAACAAGCCCAGTAGTTAAAGAATTCACTCATTCACACTCACAGTCGGGGCCCGTTTGGAAGATTTGATTGGTATAATTGAATGGGCCCCGACTGTGAGTGTGAATTAGTGAATTCTTTAACTACTGGACTTGATTCTTTTTAGTTTTTTTTAACGCAGCCGGGTTTTTTGTTTTTCGTTAAATATTTTTTTTGTAAGGTAAAAAGGGATTTTTGATCCTATAACCATTATGAATTATTATGAATTGGTCAACAGTCGATCGAAAATAAAATTGTCAATTTGAAGACTTAGTAAGCAGCGTTTACCGCGCTCATTGTAAAAATAAGTTGACAAAACCTTTTACATCGAAACTACAAAAAAATAAATTCAAACCTATTTAACTGTTACAAACAGTTCTGCCCCAAAACCAACATGAAACACGGCTTAGTTAAACTTTCGCCATCAAAACTTTCTTTCCCCGAAAAAAAGTCGTCCATGTGAACAAATCCTTACACCCTATCGACAAAAGCCGAAACATTTCACAAGTGTGCGACATAAACACGACTCGCAATTGATCGCGTCGACAAAACGACTTATTTATGCACCCGACCCCGCCCGTAAAGTATCGGCCCGGTTTGTCGCTACGTATTGCGATTTTAAAGTATTATTGTACAGTTTTTGTTTTTGATGATATTTCTTTTTATGGTTTTGTGGAATTCTTACGGTGGCTGACATTCTTTGATAGTATATCTAAATAAGGATGGATGGAGCTTTCACATAAAAAAGTAAGAGGTTTACGGATTTTGATAAAACTTGGTACACCAGTTATTTTATAATTTGTATCAACACATTATTTTTACCATAAAAATCATCAAATGAGTCCTCCCACCCAGGGCAAGGCGGGAGGGACTGTCAGACTTGTACTGACTAAAATCCACGGTGTCCTTCAATAGCCCTTTACGTTACGGGGTCACGGTAATGGGGAAGGCAAGTCAAAGCTAATTGTAGATGGCGCCACCATAGCTAAGTCCTAATTCAACCAATGATGATGCTTGGAACTAGCTATACTAGCGCCATTAGTTCCCAGTTGCCATCCCCATTCATAAGTTCCGCGACCATGTATCATCACATAGGATACTTTTTGGTTGATTGAGAGTTGCTTTTACACACTTAATGAATTTTTCAATTATAAGCAAAATTAATAAGTCTATGTTAAGAATTGATCGTTGATTATACATTTAATGTAATGTCTATCTTTTAATAACAATAATTTAATTTAATTTTTAATTTTGATGATACATGTAATTTAATTTAATTTTGACATTTTCTTGACAAACTTAATTTTATTAACATTTCCATTTAATTTATGACATTCGTATAATTTGTAACTAGCGTCAATTTATTTCAATAAAATTGTAATCATTAAAATATTGTGATGTAATGCATGCATAATAAACCTTGTAATTTTCGCATGCCTACTGCAGGTGAGATGTCTTTGTAACACCCATCAATTAACAGCTTTTTAAAACCATCTCTAGCGAATAAATGATTCTATTCTAATACTATTCTTTTATCCTAATATGACGTATTAAATACTGAAATTCGTGCGGGAAACCCCGCGGGTATAAGCTAGTAGCTACATTAAATCACGCTTTCTCTCATGGGAGCAGGCAGAGCAAGCTACGTGTTATGATTGTAAAATAGGTCTTACCCCTTTGACTTTGTCTAAGGTGACACGACATAGGGGCTAGACAAGTAAACATAGTTGCAATCGTTGTCAAAACATATTTTATGGAGACATTTTGATGTCAGAATTAATGACATTTTAAAGTCAACGGTTGTAGTTTTATTTTTAAGCGTCGGTAGGTACAGCTAAATTGGTGGCACTTACTTACATACATAATAAGTTTTTTTTAATGTGTTGGAAAAACAATTGAACTGTTTTATTGTTTTTATATTCTAAATCAATTTTGAAAATAAAGAATGTATTTTTATAAGAAGAAATCATATTCTCACAAATATTTTGATTTTTCAAAGTGATTAAAAACCATATTTCTATGGTTCAGGTGGAGAACTGGAAGGACCGGCGTCCTCCTTCTAGTTTTCTGGGTTTGCGTAAATGGGAGGAGTACTCGTAGGTTGGTCTTTGGCCAACAGTGAGAAAAAATAAACATAATTTACGAACAACTGTAATACTTACTGTTTACTGTTAAAGTACTTACTTACTGTTTTTTAAGATTTCTGTGTCCTTTATTAATTGGCACTTTGGCAGTCCAATTTTATTTTGATAGTTTTTGAAATAACTACTGGTACTAATAATGTCCATAAGAAAACCAGAAACAGTTGATATTTGATTGAGAATATCCGAGAATCACATATTATTTAATCGCTGAACCATTACAACAAAAATCCTATTTCTCTCTCACGTCAAAACCAAAAATCCGTACAATATAACGGACAGACATAATTCTATTTTAAGAGATACAGGCTGATCCAGAAAATAAATAACCTGGCCATGCGTGTGGGCAGTATTTATCGTCGGCACTTCGTCCTGGGACGAGTAATGAATCACCCTGTATAAGGCACGCGATGCCTCGCGTTTGGGTGTTGATGGATCTCTTGTTCGGGCTACTGTCTATAGGATGTTCAGTTTTTGATTTATTTGACAGATAAGGTTGTGTTTTTGAACTGGATTTGACGCGGGAGATAGTGGGTTAGTTGAAAGTTTGAAAGCTGGCATGATTTTGATGTAGCGATTGAAAAACGTTCTGGTCACTGTGTCGAAATTTGCGTGAAGTTTTAGATTGTTGGTTCCTTTTAGCGTGGCTTCCTTTTTTATTGGATGTTATAGTCCTGTCGCTCAAGGTGGAAGGCAACCACCCGGTTCTTTCAAATCCTCTTTACAGTCCTGCGGTACCCTGCTCAGACAACCCGGCAGATATTTCAGCTGTCAAAAAACTATAGGTCTAAATGCCTGCCGGGGTCAAGGAACGGTCTTAAAACAGCACAATGAGCCTGGAACGCAAAGGGCAACTGAAGCAACAGAATTTTCGTCAGTAGCAGATACAAACTTTACCAAGTACTCGAAAAAAAATAACTTGCATGCCCCTGAAAAATCAAAATTTCAGAAACGTATCCATTTCAGTCTCCAATCACGCCCATGTACTTGTGTGAGCCAGCGGAGCATAATTTTTTCCGTCCCACCGGTGACAGTTTCATTAAAGTCAGTCAACCATGTCCTACATTTACAAGTAAAATAGTCCTGAGCTGGTCGAGTTGATCCTATTGGAATAGAGACGGAAGGGAAAGTGATGGTCGGAGTTTTAGCTGAATCTGATCAGGATAATATGCTTTTGGATTATTTGTGATGATGATGAGTGTAAATAAAATTATGCTGAGATGTTTTTAACAGAGACCTACTACAGAATACTTAATAGTACGACGTACAGAAATGTCACTTCCCAAAAATGTAAAATCTTTTCTCGAGAGAAAAAAGTTAAAATATGTACGGAGCGCGTGTGAAACTGAGGAGTGATGGCCCAGTGGTATCGGCCCCGACTAACGAGTTGTAGGTCGTGGTTTCAAACTCAGCCTGCCGCAAAACTTTGTGTAATTTATTTCATAACCAATGCTCTCAAATCGGTGAAGGAAAACATCGTGAGACAACTGGCATGTCCTAGAACCATCAAATCCGAAGACATGTGACGTCTACCAAGCCGCACTGGGCCTGCGTGTTTTATTATGGCTCACTCCCTCTCACAGAGAGGAGGCCTGTGACCCAGCAGTGGGAACATTATTTCGGGTGCACCGTGGACGGTGCTACACCACGGAGGGCGCTAGGGCAGGTCCTACACTAGGAAGTCATCCTGGTGCACTTAGTATCATTTACAATCACAAACATCCGTACCCGGAACAAATACTTATCGGTCTTACCAATATTTGTATCGTGAGGGAATCAAACCTTCGACAATTTCAACTGGATAAGCCTGATAGTAGTCAGACATACGGACAGCGGAGTACTAAGAAGTCGAGTAGGGTCCCTTTGGGTTCGGAAACTTTTTTCACAAAACAAACTTTTTTATAAAAACTGTCATTTACGAATGCAAGAATATTTGGGAACTCTTAATTATACAGACACGGAAAAACTGCTGGAAATTTCAACATAAGTTTTAGCATTTAGTTGTAAATGTCATAGCATTGTTTCAGAAATTTATTTCATCATCATCATCATCAGCCTATTAATGTTCCCACTGCTGGGACTCAGGCCTCCTCTCTGTGAGAGGGGGTGGGCCATAATCCACCACGCGGGCCCAGTGCGGATTGGTAAGAAATTTATTTATTTAAACATAATTATTTTAAAACAATCTAGTTTTAGCATTTTATACAAAATGATTTAGTCTCTAAAAGTATTATAATTATTATCTTGTTGTTTATTTATCTTCTAATGAATTGTCCTCTCTTATATTTATTGTAAAGTGATGACCTGAAACACAGGTTTTAATTAAACCTACATCAGGCAGAACTAACACCACCTTAAGAAAAATTGTACCTCTATTGTAATGATGTAAACCTTTATTTTGACTTAATTTTTGAATAAATTTTATTTATATTATTATTTTTCTATATCTCTAAAGATCTCGGGATCATGGGATCCCGGACTTTTGAAAGGCGTGCCAGGAGCCGAAGCCATCTTGCAGAGGCCCATTACGCAATTTAAATGAAATTATTATTATTATTAAACATCAGTTTTTAACCGTCACTAAAATGTATGTAAAATTCGAAAACACGCTGAAAATTATTTATAGGTAAAACGACAGTGTTGTCGAGTCAATCATGCGTTATTGAAAATTCTACATTTTTAAATACTGTCCGGAACTGTTGCATGGTCAGAATACTATGTTTTGTAGACCGTTTCAAAAATAAATATTATTACGAAGCTCTCAGTTTATGGATGACCATTTTTTTTGTGAAGAGTTAAATATACTTAAACTCACACACTAGTCTTAAAAAATCTGTCAACTTCAACATGGAGTTTGACGTTGATGTTAGGGTCATCTTGCAGCTACACATTTTTAGACAGTTCAACAGCAACTTTTGTGACCAATGGGTAATAGCTTCATCGTTAATCGAAAAAATACGAATTAAATTAATTAATTCGTATTTTTGGTAGGTTCCTCTCTCAATAGCCACGAGAACCTAAAAGCGGCTGCAGCGGCAGCGGAAGCGCGCGACAGCCATATTAAGTATGTGGCCGGTGGTCGACTTGCGGTAGTTGGCTGCTACTTTTTTAACCAATGTATTACTGAGGTAAGACATATAGGGGTACGGAATCGCGCGTGTGGCATGTAGGGCGTTTTGTGGCCCGTGTGCGGGAGCCCTAAGACTTTTGCTTAAGAAACAACATTTATATTCACTACCTATTTTCCTGTTTGAATATCAAAGAAAAACTTCTTTATTTACCTAAGAAAAAGAGTTTCTTTTAAAAAAACTTCAAGAGAAAAATTCGGTATCTTTCACAGAAGTTTGGTCAAGAATTCTTTAACAAAAATAATATTTTTTGCCTTATACACAGTAAATAACCTTTTGAAGTGTTATTATTACTCTTTATTAAAGGAATCAAGTTGTAATTTTATTTATTTTTGAGACTAATTGGAACTGTGATACAAAAAAAATGTCTTCTGTTAATGACTGCGGATACAAGGGGTCTAAAAACCTCACATTTGCAGAATAAAATTCATAAAATGGTAATTCTCGAACAGTTGGATAAATTTAGGGGGCCAAAGCATGCCTGGATCGCGGGAATATCGAGTAACCGTGGCTTCGGAACGTAAAGGGCTTTTGACACCGTGGATTTTAGTCATTGTGTGAGTGGGAGGACTCATTTTGATGACTTTATTTTTTTTATTTATTTATTTGTCTCAGACACAAGTATCCATAATTGTGTTAGTATTAATCCTTAAAAAAATGTTAGTAAGACAGCAATTCAATTTTCATCTTATGTCACCCACTAGATATTTTAATACGTAAAAAAAGCAGTAGTTATAGAATAATTTTATCTATATAAAAGAAATTCCATCAAGTCTGAGTCTGAAGTCTCCATTTTTTTTAGGTACTAAATGTTTAGGTATGTTATTTTCAATATTTTACTAATCTGTTGTTTTATATTTTGTTTCAGGTAAGTTTCAGTCATGGCTGGTTTCACTGAAAAATAAACAATTCTAGCGTCTTGTGAGTATATTTACCTTGGTATTATACTTATTTTGTCACGCTATTTACAGATATTCATCAGTAAAACAATATTTTCAATCAACCAAGCAAAAAGTATTTTGTCAAACGTGGATTATAGGTTTTTTATCTCATTCGCAATATACGAGCCTTAAATGATCCCATATTTTTAACACGTACTAAACCATATCTTAACTAAACCAATAAAACTTAAAATAAACCCTATATCTCAGGTCTTAAGGTCCAAAGTCGAATAGCAACAGCCCCCAATGAAATTCCCATAAGGACCTCGATTACGTATTCAAGTTTCGTCATCAGAACAATAATATTCCATAAACATAACGTTTTTATTATATATGATACATGTTGTTACGGGAATAAGCTATCATTTATGTAAGAAAAGTCGTAATTTATGAGCTTTTTATACACAATATTGTTTTATGTAAGTGCTCTATGTGTTTTGGACGTTTATGTCCGTGAAATATTTCTTAGAGTTCCGTGTGTAGTGTTGAAATACATTTTTATCATCATCATCATTATAACTGCCTGTGAACGCACTCCCTCACCGCGAGCATTCACCTGTAATTGAATGTTACAGATTCGAACATTTCATCAGTGACGGAAGACAGTCGAGCATCACAATGCGCACCTTGCATCAAATCGATATTAAAAAAAAATGAACGCGAATGCTCGTCAGTCAGGGAGGTAGTATTGTAATGTTATGCTAAAAGTCAAAACTATAATGTAACATTACACGCGAATGCTCCCTGTGAGGGAGCGCCTTAACACGTCCTCTGCTGAACATAGGCCTCCCCTATAGACTTCCAATAGGAAGCGACTTACATCCAGCGTGATCCTGTGACCTGTGGTCTGCATAAGATTGTCAGTCCACCTTGTGGGTCGACGTCGCATGGCATTGAAGGATCACCGTGGATTTTAGAGCGCTCTCTAAAATCCACGGTGATCCTTCAATAGTCCTTTACGTCCCAGGGTCACGGTTTGTGTGGTCATGGTTGTTGTAAAGACATTCCCTCGCCCGTACTCTGTGTGTCCTTACATCGAAAAATAACACCTCAATAGCCAGACAATATCTAACCTGAACGTCTACAAAGCACAAAAAACGCTTACCTAACATTTTTCACTCGAAGTTAGGATTCAAGAAAGCCAATCACGTCCCATTTATCGTGTTACTACGCTTCGTAGTTCTCTTTAAAACTGCGAACGACACTGCACCGACACTTAGAATTCTCACACATTGGCCGCACCTTTACTTATCGAGGCCATTCTTCATACAATACTGCTTTCACGTTCTTAACTTCGATATCCATTGCTGCTTTTGTCACTAGCTTTACAAACATTTTTAGTTTTATCTGCGCAATGTATAGGATGGTGTGGTGGAAGTTCAGTAAGCTGTCTTTGAAATATGATTGCCTGGTACACGGGCATCCTTCCTTCGTTGATTGTATTTGCCGAGTACAGTCAATAGGACTTAATTTTCTCCGAGCCACGGTTCTTCTGGCATTTTATTTGTAGTTTGTCGCAGTATTGAATCGTGTAGGGATGTATTTCGTTTCGTATGTACGGTTTTAGTGTCTATTTGTCTTGGTCGGATTGTATTCTAGTTGCTTTTGTGGATTTTTCGTAGTTTCGTGGGTAGTTTTTTTTTGTGTGTTTCGGGGGAGTGACTACATTATTAATGTTTTGTAAGGTAAGTATTATTTTATTTCGTTGTAAGTTTTTTGTTGTAGATTTTGTTTTGGTCGCGTGACTGTTTTGCCAGGGCATCGTGGCCCTGGAATGCTGTTGGTAACTGAAGAAAAATCATAACTTTTAATAATTCATTTTTTTATAACTTTACCGGTATTTTTAACTAAATTAATAAATTAATATCACCCCACTGTTTGGAAAAGGCCACATCTCACTCGGAATTTTCAATATTAATAGTCGTTAATTTATTTGAAAAAGAAAACAGTTCAGCGTCTGTGTAAATAAATTATTTTTTACATAAATATGTATTTCATGTAAGCCATTCAGACCTTCATTAAAACACTAACAGCGACCATCAAACAAAACCGCACAAATAAACAACAAAAAAATGGCGGCGTCACTTCCACATCAGTCCCAGTTACCGACCCACAGTGACAGCAGAAAACAACGTCAATACATCAACCTTTAAACGTAAACTCTTGATGTATTTATAGTCCAAACAAAGCCCAATTGATACCAACGAGGAACGATCCCAAGAAATCCCCGATACGGCAAAGCCTGGACGCATGTCTAGTTTTACTCATCCAATTTTAAAAAGATCTCTAAAACCATTGAATTCACAACGAGAAGAAGACCAACTTACACTGGAAATTTCACATGTCTTGTTGCGACGTCCGACCCAACTTGATCTTCATGTACAAGCAAGAGTAAAGAGAATAGAGGTCAATCTTTCTTGGCCGTCAATAGGGCTGGTCCAACTAGATTCCCAACAACATTCGAAGGTAATTGTGATCATGAATCAATCCTATCTCGAAATCCTTTCAAGGCAGGCTATTCAAACGACATCTCCTTACTGTTCGGTATACATTGCTGGTTATGTAGCGCATTGTTCTCTTTGACTGAATACGGGAGGAGTAATGGACGTAGGAATTTTAGATTTTTCATGAATTGTTCATGTAGTTGGTATGGAGTGTAAAAGTCGAATGGATGTGTATGGGAAAACGATAGTTTAGTAAGCTAATATAAGGGAATTCCGGTGATGTTCTTAAAGCCCTTCATTGCTTGCAAATGTTACGGATGGGTGATGAAGATTTATTGGTAGGCTCGGCTTGGTGACACGGCATTATCACACTAACTGGTATTTATTGAAGGGTCGTTATAGGCTTGCGTGGTAGGTCCACTAATTAGGATTCAGCTGAAAGGTGTCTTTTACCGTATTTTTTAAACTATGTTACATTATATAAGAAGAAAGTCTTAAATTCGAGGGTCATCTTTGACACTGCTGATTTGATTCCGATATTTTTAACTAACAGGTCTTTGGCTTGCTTGAAGTTAGAAGTAAAACCCACCCCAAAAACTTCGAACAGAAATAACCTTTTAATATAAATCGCGCCTTCTTCTCATGAGAGTAGGCAGAAACTAAAGAGTGCCACCTTCAACGAACCTTACGACAATCGTCTACCGAGCGCTCGTTCATATTTTAGAATGCTTTTGACACAGTAAAAACTAGGTTTATAGGTTTTGTTTTTTTTTAAAGTAACTCTTAGGCGCCTGTTACTTTGAAACTATTATAATTTTTTATTTAATGGACTACCCATTGCTGGACATGGACCTCTCCAATCGGAAACCATTTTATTCTCATCCAGCTATCACTGGCCATCTTGCGAAGGTCGTCGCCCTACATAGATTAGCTTACCCTAGCTAAATGTTTTAGGTCTAACGTTTTCTCTCTACTCAGCTCATCATAATATCCTACTGCTGGGCAAAGGCCAGCAGCCTTTTCAAGAGTTCTTGTTCCTTGTCATCTTGAACCCAGTCCTCACGGTATGCGTACAGCTGGTCTTCTCGACACCTCTTAACCGCTCCACCCAAGACTCATTTGATGATTAACCACCCTAAAAAAATCGGCGTAGTACGGGTCCCAAAAAAAAAAACGAATGTTTATTGAATTAAGAAATACAATAGTTCAGAAACTGACACATATACATTTTTATGATTGCCACTAAAATAAAGATTAATCAAAAGCTGTGCTCATAGTTGAGGGTTATAAAAACGATCAAGTTTTAACAAAGGTAAAATTTAGTGCAACATCCCCTCTGAGGCAAGAGGAAATTGCAAAACATATCGCCCCGTTGATTGCCAGTCGCCGCTTTTTTAAGCTTTCCACCCCGTTCTAACTACAGTTTTGAAACTGACAGCCTGAAAAAATATTTCCCCTTTATCCTTTTTTGTTCCTATGTTATCCAGTTATTAATCCTACAATATGAGAGTATTTTTAGTAGCTTCCGTTAAAAATCAACACCCGATCAATTTAGCGGGATATTTCCGAACGAAAACAGCTTGGTATCAAATTTAAAATTGCGTGGGAACGGCCATATTTTTCGGTCCTACGTAGAACGCGTGCTCGAAATTCAAATCTCCTGTGGCGCGTAATTTTTTCGCAGCGAAGAACCAAAATAAAGATAAGGTTTATTATAATGTACTTAGTGATTTAGTACGCGGTTTATTTGGAAATACACGATGCTGAAAATAATACTGCATCTAATTTCTGGGTTAAGTTTGGCCATTTAAATAAGCTGTTAGGAATTTAGGATAGATTTTCTGGTAAACGCTTTGTTTTTTTTTATTTAGTGATCAAATTGAGAACTAAAACTTAGCTGATATGGTTTTCTTATGTTGGGCAATTAAGTGAAGGACAAGCTCCAAGAGATTTCTGAAAGACTTTCTAAACGGATTTAATATAATAGTGGTTTTCTTCAAAAACTAATCGTAAACGGCGTCCATGTCTGACCAGATGTGTGAACGTGAGCTAAGCAAGGAATATCAAATTACTATCACAGGTTACATTCCGTTTTATGTAAGAAAAATAAATACCGAATGTCAAAAATCATTCGCCATTATCATGCATAGAAACGTCCATATTTCCTAACTCAAACAATGCAGTCCTTTCGCGTGAAATACGAATTTCGAATCCGGTTTGCCGCGCTTTTTTTTATTTGGCGTGAAGGCAGAGGCACAGATAACACAATAAAGTGTTCACGGAAAGGTTCTTTTTAGTGCACAGTTGCGAGTTCAAACATTCGGTTCATTCAGTGTTGCTAGATTGAATCTGAATTTTTCCCATATTATGTCCATTTTTTTTGACTTTGCAACATTTTACTGCATTCTATTATTTGAAACAGGAAATTGAATCAAATGAACCACGTTCATTTAAAAAAAATACTGTTTTGTTTCGTTTTTAGTGTAGCATGTGTATATTAGCACATTCCCGTTTATTTACGACATTTGTTTTTTTTGAGCCTGTTAATAGTATTAATTTTGTCCTCCCAAACAGGCTATAGCAGGATCCGACTGTGAGAATAAAGACAATATAATATATGATTATTCAACTAAAACTAAACATGTAGGTTGGCTGTAAAATGACAATATTTTTTCTCCATGATTACACATTATTATTTTTTATTTTTCGACAATTTACCTCTTGAAGGACCCCCCAAAAAAGGGGAAAACACTCCCCAATCTCCCAACACTGGGTACATTCGTTACGACAAGTTGGTGGCGTAAATCTAATTTTCTCTGATGCACTACGGACGGACTGGCTGTGTGTTGTTTTTAGTTATTTTTGGTTTCTTCGCTGTGAAAGAATTTTGGTGTCGATTGTACTATATTGTGAGAGGAAATGAGTTTTTAGGGCCATATTATTTACGTATTGTCGAACTTAGCTATAAGAGAATCAAATAAATCAAAAATCTGGAGGATAAGATTTAAAAGTTTTGCATAATGAATGATTATGCATAATGAATTGAAAATTTTAAGTATTAGGCAATCAATTAATACCTATTTAATTTTACAATTTTTTTTTTTAAGTATACAAGACTTTCTGCAGATAAGTTATTTTTCATCAGTCTCTATACTGTCCCACTGCTGGGAAACGCTACCTCCATTCCTTTCCAACACTCCAAAGATTACAAAATTATTACTTAACGTTTCTTTTTTAATTTTTTCTCACCGTAGTCAGCATATTCTAAATTATAATTTTGTAGAATAATTAAATCGTTGTTATTTTAAACAAAATCTTCATCAATGTTTCTCAACAAAAATCACAGATTTTTTTCCTGTTTCCCGAACTTATTCTTAAAACTCAATGAAATGTAAATAAGTAGCCGCTTCCTCTAACTAAACTTACTTACCTTTCAAGACAATCAGTCTTTCTTCTAAACTTCAATATCTCAACAACTCCACAAACAGTCCATAAGAGTTAAGTAATGTATTTGTTTACCGCCGAACACTTGAAGTTTTAACTATAACTTGAGTATAACTTAAGTGTAACTTGAATATAACTTAGCTACTTGAGAGATGTCGAAGTGTTGAAAAGAGTGATAAATATGTTCAAGAGTTATTGATATTGACTGCATAGTTTAGTGGTCACAAATCTCTAAGTATACGGTACTGGGTTTCGATTCCCAGTAAAGCGAGAAAGTATGAGTGTATGTATTGAGGGAAAATAATTATGTTATATTGGGTTTATCAATCAGGAATTTATTTTCTCTTCATTAAATTAGTCCTCCTACCTTAAGTGGAGCAGAAGAAACTCATATAAGGCGCGGGCCACATAGAAAAGACGTAAGACGCAGACGGGGTGGAGACATAACTATGTCTCTTCGGCGTCTCTTTCATACAAAAGTTATAGAAGCGTCGCGATGTAAAACACACAGAAGAGACGGGGCGGCGAGGACGCGACTCTCATACATTTTCGAAGTCCGCGTCCTCGTCTTACGTCATGCTGTCTAAAAACTACATATCTTGTTCTTGCAGTTGCCCTTTGCTTTCGAGGTTTACGGTTTTGACGGCTACTGAGTAGCAGCTAAAGGCAGGTATGCCCAGTAGATGGCAGTAGGTTCGCCCCTATTATTAAAAACAATTAGATATTTGAACCTGCAATCAATTCGACATAAAAAACTGATATTTCCATAGATTTTTTGGCAGATGGCAAATGCAAATTGTGGCGCCACTTATTAGTGTACTCCATGATCTTTATAAAAGCTAAGAAAAATCTAATTTTACAGTTTTTTAAAAGTTAATTGGGTTTTCGGCCCTAAAATAAAGTGTAAATTGGAATTATTGCTCAGTAGAGTTAAATATCCAACTCTGCCTGACACTAGAGCCACACCAACGGAACTGCCGTTGATTACCACGTTAATGGACACTAATTCCAACATTTTAAGACTGCAAAGATATTTTAAAGAAACGATTTTTTTTTTGTAATTTAAAACTTAAAAAAAAAATCGTTTCTTTAAAAATATCTTTGCGAAGACGCGACGCAGGCGTTATTGCGTTTAAAAAATATAATTTTCAGACTGTTATCGCGAAAATCAACGGTAAATGCGAAATAATGTGGCCCTGCTGTAAACATTTCAGGAATTCATATCATGTTCGAACACTAGAAGTTTCAATAATAACCGCTTCAGAACTGTCCAAGTGCTGAAAACTGTTATAAATATGTTCTGAAATATTGGCAATTGAGTACATTGACCTTAATACAAGAGTTTGTGAAGAGTAAAACTTTTGTAGGTGACTGTACGAGATGATAGGATTTGATTTGTGGCGGTTCAGTGACCTTTGACTTTTAGTCCTTTCGTAGTAGATTCACGTCCGAATTTTCAGCTTTATTTTCAACATTTAGGTTTGATAATCGTATTTTAATGGGTAACATTACTGTCGAAAGCAAAGTTATCTTTATTCTGCTTGCAATAAGGTTGTTAATGAGATGCCATTAATTGCAGATAGGCTGGTATAAATAGTTATAGCTCTGAAGTCATATTCTTAGCACAATTTTGAATCATCATTTCAGCCTATTTCAGTCAACTGCTGGACATAGGCTTCGTCCACGAACCGTAACAGCACACGATCTCCTTTTCTCATCCAGCCACTGGTATCGGGCCATCGGTTATCTATCATCGGTGGCCCAGTGGTATCGGTCCCGACTTACGAGTTGTAGGTCGTGGGTTCTAACCCCGCCAGGCGCATTACTTTGTGTAATTTATTTCATCGCCACTGCTCTCAAAACGGTGAAGGAAAACATCGTGAGGCAACCATGTCTTAGAACCAAAAATTTATGAAGACATGTGACATCTGCCAACCCGCACTGGGCCCGCATAGTGGATTATGGCCCACTCCCTCTCACAGGAGAGGAGGCCTGTGTCCCAGCAGTTGGGAACATTATAGGATGATGATGATGATGATTACTACCAGCTACCTTCTTCATGTCATTCGTCCATCTTAACAGACGTTCATACCGAATTCTGTTTGTCTTTTTCGCCATTTCTAACACCGATCTTGTAGGTTATATCCTAGTAAACAAATAATCTACACCCCTGTCACTCCCAAACCGCGCCAACCGTAAAGATACGGCAACAAACACGTCATTACTCTTCGCAAACTGTCAGGGCGACGTTCGGAAACTTACAAAGATGCATGCCCAGCGGAATTCTTATGTTTACTTCCCTGCAAGTTTCTTAGAACAGGTGTGTGTGGTTTAGGTTTCTGAACGCACGTTCGAAATTCAAGAGTTTTGGAAATTATGTTGAAGTTTTATCTGGTACTGTAAATTCGGAGTTTTTGAAAGCAGAAGTAAATATACTGAGTTTCCTTTTAAGACATTTAGAGGTTAGTAGGTCACTTTTGTTGATTTGGGAACCCAAATATTGATGAGATTCGAGATTCTAGAGTTCCGCTGTTGTTTTCATTGAAATCAAACATGCCGTGTGCAAAACACAAAGTCGTGGAAGGACGTTATGGTTGAGTGATCATTTGCTGCACTGAATGTCGCAGGTTCGATTATCGTCCACGATAAGCGTTGGCTAGCGTCGAGTAATGGCTAGCTCACCGTCTAATCAAGGACGGGTCCGTATTCCACGCGCGTTTTAAAAAAATGTCAGAATACTGACGGGACCATTTCGCCCCACCAAATGCCAGCTATGATTGTCTTCTCTTCTTCTGAACGCAAAGGTTTTTAGACAATCTTTTCCGTTCTGCCTAGAGAGCGACGGCACATTAAAAAAAAATAAAGCCCTCGACTAGAAAAACAGACACATTATCTTTAATAATGTCACTACGATTCTAATCTAATTGGAGCATATTCCCGAATTTAATGGGCTGTCCAAGAAAAATTGGGTCACAGTAAAATCGAAATTGAACCCTAAGTAATTAATCAAGTTCCCCCACTATAAAACTAGATGATACGGTGATTTTAGTTCGAAAAAAGTTAGAGCCCCTATTTTTAACGCACTCAAAGTTTTTCCTTCTTATCTAGGTCAGATTTCTTTACTAAAAATCACTTTAGTACTGTACGAAGAAAAAACTTTCTATCGATTATTTCATTAAAAGCCGAAACTTTAGTTGGTTGAACTGGCTTAGGGTAGTGTCACACAGAATTTGAAATACATAGAAAGACATATTAAATTTAAAAAAATCTGTTGCGTTCTCTCTTGAAACGGCAGTATAACATTGAGATCCTGTGTCGAGTTGTGGCAATAGGTAATTTAAAACTGGCCAGATACATTTATGAGTTTTTTTTTAATAATTCAACTCATTTGGGCAACTCTAATGAATCAGCATGCAGAGTAAGCAAATTGAAGTGACCGTGTGCTGGTTATGTTTGTTTTATGACCGATGGTCTGTGAAGCAGATGCGTTGTAGAGTGGAGACAATGCATCGGCAAACGTAATGTGAGAAGCTTCCCAGTTAGATGGACTGATGGCCTTAAGACGGTGGCTGGGACTAGATGCAGAAGGCAGAGGACAGGACGATGTGATGCACTCAGGGAAAGGCCTATGTCCAGCTGAGTTGATAGATAACTTTAGACAGGAACCCAGACTATTATAGAACGATTTGTAATTTTTCGATCGAAAATAATTTACAGTGAAAAATATTATATTATCAATCAGTGTGTCCGCAGCCTTAAGTTTATAAGCCCCCCAGATTTCATCCTCGCTTTTTTGTAATCCCTCAACAAAGAGACTATGAAAGATTAAGGCTCCACTTCGCCAACACTGAATAATATTTAGTCAAAATTTAGTCATTGTCTTATCAAGCCTCGCAGGTGTTATAATTGCTCAAAGACTCTGAATAATGAATCGCAAATTCTGATCAACAATAGAAAAGTTTTTCTTTGAAAATCTTTGAACTTTTTTCTTGTTTAATCACGATAAGTTTCAGTAGATATTTTATAGGATTTTGAGGTAGATTTTTTGCGGTCACATTTTTTTAGAGGACCAAAAATATTTTTTGGTTCAGATAAGTCTGGCTGCCTATAGATAAGGATTGCCTACCTGATATTTATTGCCTGGTCTTATCGGTTCAATAGTGGGTTTTGGGGATCAAATATTTTTCCATTATCGGATTTTTTTTTTGTCATGCCCAATGTATTACTGACATTTGGTCTGGGATAGGATCTTTTTGACAAGAATGTGTGTAATTCTCTTTTACGGTAACGGGTAATATCTGTGACCTTTCTATTTTAATGTGAGCCGATTTTTTTGGCCTTTTGAGGGTAAAAGTAATGGATATTGCCCATAAAAGTTGACTTCAAATTCTATGAGGCTAATTATATTTTATGGTCTTAGTATATTAGATAAATATATGTTTTGTTGAAGTAAAAAACAATGTGGAGAATGTCCACATACTGGAGCAATGTATATTTACCTAAATTAGCTTCTATAGGGAGTTATAAAAGGCTAGTCCACTGAAAATGTAATAAGTCCAGCAGTGAAGAAAAAATAATCCGATTTTTGATTTTTATTTTGTGTCAAGCAACGTTGACGATGCTGAAAACTCGTAAAAAAAAACACTATATTTTTCGTTGAATTCTGAAGACACCGAAAAATAATAAAAAAAACTAATAATTATTTTTCTCAAAAAATAATTTCAAGTATTTATGATCATTTAGATTTTAATTCGTAATGTTGTCAACATGATTGTAATAATTATTACACTGAAAAAGGCGCTAGTTCATATTTTGTGTGATTATGATCCAACACTAATTAGACAAACCAATTCGCGTGTTGTGTTCAGAAATGCAATTCAGTTAGTTAATAAAACCCGCTAGTGACGAGTGAGCTGCTTATAGCTGTCTGTTACACCATTACGTGTCGGATTAGAAGAATTTTTAACTGGTCTATATTTCGACACCTGCAGGCAAGAACATCATATCTCACTTTTAGCAGCTTTGCAAGAGATCGCGTCAAAGCTTATAAAAAAAAAATGATCTCGGGGCAGTGGTCCAATTGCTCTGTCCAACTAGTTGGACCATGGGTCTTAACTAGGGGCAGTTGTCCAACTTTAAAAACAGTTGGACCACAGCACCTTTTGAGAGTTCCGTGGTCCAATTCATTTAAAAATTTGTTGCCCACTCTAAAAGTCTTGTCAAGTTAAACTATTGTTAAAACTAATATTTTATAACAAATGGTTTAAAGGGTATAAGAAAAGTTTAACTCGCTTTAAATTCCAAAATGTAAAGTCATTTCGTTCTAAAACATTTAACCTAACTTACAAAAAGAATCCAAAGAAAAATAGCAGATATTAATATGGCATCCAATAACCTTTATTAAGCTTACTTGAAATAACTAAAACCAAATTATTCTAGCCATATGTCGTCCCTCGCATGGTCGACAAACCGAATAAGAAAATAAATCTTCTGAAAAAACGTTTATGTTTTTGAGGGGCAGTGGTACCAGTTGTATCGGCCCTGACTTACAAGCTGTAGATCGTGGGTTCGAACCCAGCATCATTACTTTGTGTAATTCATTTCATCACCACTGCTTTGAAAACGGTGAAGAAAAATATCGTGAGGTTTTTTTTTAAACATGGTAATATCAAATAGGGTCTCCCACACAGGACAGGACGGGACTTTCAAACTTGTTCTGACTTAAATACACGGTGTCCTTCAATATCCCTTTACATTCCGGGTCACGATTACCCGATAGTCCCGCCACCCCGGCAAACCAGCAAGTCCTGGAACCAAAAATTCCAAGTCATGTGATATCTACTAAACCGGTACTGTGCCCGCGTTCTGTATTATGGCCCACTCCATTTCCCAGAGAGGAGGCCTGTGTCCCAGCAGTGGGAACATTATATGCTGATGATGATGAAACGTTTTTGTTACGTTACGGTGTAACCGAGGATCTAATACATCGTTGTGGCATTAGTCCCATTTGCCTAATTTCGATTTTGGTTAATCCATGGCGTGGCAATTTGTTAGGTCCGTACCTAAATACTATGTGTAATACTCGTACATTTACATATGTATTTTATTGAGTTAAATGGATTATTGTGCATGAATTGGTATTGCTTTATTAAAAGGATTGTGTTTTAGTGAATTTAATACCAGCATAGTTGTGTACACTTAATCAGTTTTTATCCGATTGTCGCGAAGATGGTTATGTTTTTCGTAATACAAGATTTATGAATTTAATTGCCTCGTAAATCTCGTGATCGCGAGAGCAAATGCTAAGCAAGAGGTTCGATTTCCAGGTAGAGTAAATTTTTATTGGATTTTCCATTAGAACCCAAAAAATAGCTTTCGTTTAGTGAGTCGTGGGAATGTGTTAAGAGGTTTCCGTGGCTCTGAAATGCAAAAGAAGAATCAAACGTTCCAGTAAAGCTATTTTTCTCAATGTTTCTCCCATGTAATTTGTTTTTAATCGTGCGTTTAACAAACATTTTAACTCACACACAAAAACACCCAGACCCAAGACGACTGGAATCGAACACGCGAAACGCAACAACGCAGTCAACCACTCATCCGACATCCACTGCGTCAACTGACTTTAGACCTTGAATTGATCCAATATTTATTGCTGAAACAGCCTTATGTTACTGTAAATGTATTCCTCTCCGCGTTTAAAACAGTACAAAAATCCAAGACCTACATTTTCTGTCTAGTCCGCAATAATAAATGTAAGAAGATTCTACGTAGACATACAGAATTTAAAACAACGTGCTGTGACGGCCACATTGTAGGATAAAACTAAAAGAATTCTAAATAATATTATAAATTCGAATGTGAGTTTGTTTGTCAAGCTTTTGCACCTAAATTGCTGAACCAATTTTGATGATTGTTGTTAGATGTAACTCAAGAGATGGTTATAGGCTAATGATGAAGGAGAGAGGTGAGCGAAGTCGCGGAGTGACTTCATTTGTTACGTCTTTACGCGTAAGGGTCAGCTCAGACCGAGACGTGACGCTGCGCGCACATTTAAGGGGATAGGTCAGTAAAAATACGCTTTTTATTTTTTACTTTTCTTCGTACGTATATGGACTACAGATCTTAAAACTTGGAATATAGTAATTGACTATATGATATAAATTCTCACAAAGTTGAAAACACGATTCATTGAAATTTTCTCGATACAAAAAAAATGCAAAGTTAGGTCTATATTTTTTCTTTTTTGGACTTTATGGCATAACTACTATGAGTTATGGAAAAGATGTTACTTTAAATTGTAGAGAATACCACTATCTAAATTCTGTAAAGACAGTTTTTCAATTAATAACAATTTTAATTCATAAAAAGACGTCAATATGTTTGGGCACATACGCCGTTTTATTCTGAGCACACATTCACTATCGTCCTCTCATCTTTTGCCTTTTACAAGTAGTGTCATCACTTTCGTTCCTTGACGAATCAGTCAGCCAGCGTGGCTCTTACAGGCTAGACCTGTGACACTTTTTTTCAGATCGCGGCTGTCAGATTTTCGTAATAATAAAATTGGTAATGGATAAAAAGATCGAGAAAATACAAACGAATGATACGTAGGCTTTATATTATTCAAAACTATGTTTCGATGTGTTCAATGGGACGTGATTGTAAACGGACATGACTGTAAATAAGTCACGTAAACTTTCTTTTTTCAATAACAAATTATTTTCATTAATAAATCAAGAATAAAATAAACCAAACTTACTGAAAATCATCGCAGGAAATTCCTGACGACCCTTACAGAGCAAACAAGGGAAATGTTTGAATACGTATGATTCTATACATTACGAATTGTTCCTATCAATATAATAAATTACTCACAGTGATATTATATCAATGCTATCGTGATATCGTACTATTGTTGTCGGGTGGTTCCTCTGTGTCCATCCTCCTCCCATCTAATATTTATGCATCTAAATACAATTTCACATGAACTAATGATAAATGCACTATCTTGCAGTCAACAATTTGAGATTGTATGTAACTGAAAACAACTTATAATCGTATCAAACTGCGATATAGGATAAGAAGCACTTCACTTTTATTATTATTTATTTAGTTTCGTCACAGATTTTAACAATTTCGAAGAAACAGGAATAAAATAAATTAAATGAAAACTGCTATTGTCATTTTGAATACTTCAAAATTACTTGTCAACTACAAATAAGGCATAGCACCCACCACCCTGAGGCGCAATGTTGAACCGACCATTTGGGCGTTTAAAACCGGTTTTTTGAACCAATTCCAAATGGTCCACATTACATGATTTAAATATCGCCTATAGTATAATGCTGCGACTATGATGAAAAATCGGTGGTCATTGCTGTCTCACCGTGTGTTCGGTACAAGTTGCTTCTCGCTCTATTGATTGCTTTGGAGTATAAAAGATCAGTACTGGGCTCATGCTTTTGGAGTCGATAGATAATATCTATCGACTCCAAAAGATCATTTATCAGAAAAGTGATATTAAAACCTTGTCCCAAAAAAATACTGTGGATAAGATATTATAGAATGAAGATTTATTTATAAAGAGGTTCTGACATTAAACTGTTCTACTATACCTGTACCTCATATGAGTAAAAAACTACTAAATCCACGCCGCTGCTCGACTAATGTCCATTTTACGCGGCGCTTGTGTCTGTCATTACATCGAAATGCATCAAAAATTAATACAAACACCAGATGGTGGAGGACAGGGCGTCAAGCATCCTTAGCTTTCCACTCTCGAACATATAAAGATATCACGCAACCAGCTTTGTGAACGCACGATAATAAAAGGAGCGTGTGTTTGGGGCTTTATTTAGTGTGTTAAAATAATCGAATGAGTCCTCCTACCCAGAGCAGGGCGGGAGGGACTGTCAGACTTGGAATACTTACTAAAATCTACGATTTATTTCAATAGCCCTTTACGTTCTGGGGTCACGGTATTGTATTCGTTTGTCCGCGACCCAGGTAGGCCCTCTAAGGGGGAGCCCCGTTATTGTGCTGTCACATTTACCGGCGCGCGTGGAACACAACGCTCACGCCCATACCCGTGCGCGCGTGTGTTTGGGGCTTAACGATGATTGGGTATTGTCACTTTCGTAAGGTATGCCAATTATCATTAATTTTCTACCAAAATAGTAGTTTTGTTCGTAATCTCGGGACATCAAAATGTTATAAAATAAATTTAAGACTGTGAATGATAAAAATATTCACAAAATATTAATCCACATCAATAATGATTTCTATCATTTTGTTTTGGTGAATGTTTCGACATCCTTATATTAAAATATTTCTACTAGAGTAATACATGTATTTTGCGTAAAGGGAACACTTTATGAAATGTCGAAGTTGACGAAATGAAATACATAAAACTTTGGATTGCGTTAATTTTGCGATACTAGCGCCTGCTGGTGGCGGTGCGTGGCAACTTCTCCGACTCATCAAACGATGCTTTCGCTTTGCCGTACGCCGTTAAATAGATTTATTCAAAATGTAACTCTATTTTCTACACGAAAAGATACACCTTTCGCAACGCAGCGCGACGTAGCGCGGCGCCGCGCTGCGTTTTAATAGCGATTCAAAATCTGACTTTATTTAGTACAAGAAAAGACACAAATTTGAAGTATCGTTGCGTCACGTCGCTTCGCGTCGTGTCTCGGTGTGTACTGACCGTAAGGCGGAGCGAAAATTAACTAAAAACATAAACAAATATAGGACAGAACAGCGAGCAAAAGCTAGTATCACAATAAAACAAAGAAAAGTATCTAAAATAAAAACAAACAAATCTAAGCTAGCCTTTGGGACGGAACCCGGCTGTGGTAGAAAAAGTGCTAACTCGTAAGATATGTCTGAATAGGGATGAGACAAACTAGTTGTGGAACTCTTTTGTTGAGTTTCGAGTTTGTTTTAACTATCTCTGACTACTGGATGTGCTTCTATTGTTTAGTTTTAAGGCAATGGTGATAGGGTAAAGTTGTGGTGGCTGTGGTGGATTTCAGGAGAATAATGGTTACTTGGTTATCCATGTTCGATCATTACAAACGCGAAAATATGTTTGTTTGTTGCCTTTTCACGCCCAAACTACTGAACCGATCATCCTAATATTTTTCATTTACGTTGTCAGGTCTACAGAGACGGAAATAGCGTATCTTCCAATCCGGAAAAAAGCATTGACTGTTCTCGAGAAAAACAACACTGACAATCATTATGATAAACGTCACATGTATGATTCGAATTGATTGACATATTCTAAAATAACGCGGTCGAACCCATGGGAAAAAGCTAGTAAGTTTATGTATACTGCCATGGTCATTAGTTAGGTATTCTCTTTTGGAATTTACTCCAATCAAACTAAACTGCACTGAAATTTCGTCTATCACTATTGAATACCTAAAAAACTTCCCCACATTTCATTTCACGAGATCACACGACAAATCCGACATCCGTAGAGTCGCGACCCTAGTTTTTAATATCAAATAGATGCGAGTAAGTTACTCGCTCGCGGCTCCACCGCTTCCGTTAGTACATAAAAAGCTGTGCAAATGATCTTACTGTACAAATGGCGAGTTTTTAAATAGTTTTAGATTGTCCCGATGTTGGAAAAAGCTGTAGTGTGTTTTAATATTTAATCCAGTGAGTACTGCTATGTGTATGCAGACGGCGAGTAATGGGTGACTCGCTGTCTGATCATGGACCATGCACTGGTCGACGGCGTGTTGTGTTCCACACGCGCCTCAAAGAGCAGTCAGCAATATGACGATTGTGACGAGGCACGCCTTAGAGGGCCAAAGCCTGCCGGGGTCGCGGGACTATCCCAACTGTGGAGGTACTCAACTGTGGCCCCGGAAAGTAAAGGGTTATTGAAAGACATCGTGGATTTCCGTCAGTACAAATCTAACTGAAGTCGCCCTTTAGCAGTATCGCTTAAGTGGCCATTTGAGCCCGCACATCTGATAAAGCAATAATATTTCTTTACCAGACAAGATTGAGAGTTTAAACCTTAACAAGCTGAATATAGGAAGTATATCCAGCAAAAGCGTTGTATCCAACAATCCGTCAATTTACACTTTACAATACCAAGCCACAAGGTGCCACAACCCAACAAACAATACCTCCACAACTCAATTCAAGAAATTGCAACGAAACGAAATTCAATATTTTGCTTCCACAAAATATTTCTATAAATTTTTCCTTTTACACACTGAACCAATTCTCTTTAAGTTTATATCGCCATTTGCTTCATAAACAAAAACATAACGAAGTGAAGCCACGTTTGCGTCGGAACACAAAAGCGATGGAGACGATAAAAATCAACGGAGCTAAAACGACCAAATTATATTTTGGCAATGCTTCGGCTGTGCTTCTCGTTCAAACAGTACTGAGATTCAATGAGAATTGGCAAAAGCTTTCGATGTTCTGTCCGTAGCATGTACGTATATTGGGGCCAAGTGTTCGGCCAAGAAATTGTTTCTAAATTTTTCTTTCAACAATGGCTTGCTTGCTTGTATAACTTTGTGCCTATCTTCAATTGAAATGTCACCATACTTGTGCTACTTTTTGGAATAGGCATTCTTTTCTCCATCTGCATGAATGTCTGCTATTAGCACTTCTTCTCATTTTCTCAACGATCACAGGACGACCAAATTATAAACTTTTATCACTGACACTGATGATACAATTATTGCTTTCTACGGCTTTCAGAATTTACGTTGCTTTCATCAAATTCCTTAATAGTAATTATTTAATTTCCAGTACTTTTATCAGCAAGATTCTTAAGCTTTTCATTGCTATTATGCATATTTAGAGACGTCTTAACATTCATTCTTAGTCTTACATCGCTTCTGTGTTCAGTCTTCATTTCAGTAGACTTTTCAAGCATTAATATTGCACCCATACTGTCCATTCAGTATTTTATTTTTCATTATCTAGTATTATAGCATGCATATATGCTACTAGTCGCCTGCTTTGCAGATTTTTGCGCAAGTGAAGATAGGGGTCCAATCAATAGTTCTACTTAAAACGCTTGCATTTGCAAATTTTTATCTTTTTTTCAACTTGTTCTAGATCGGTTTATTAAGAAAACTTTATCGTTTTTACTATCAATTTTGATGACACTGCACAATAATTATATTATATCTACGCTTCTGCAATATCAGATCCATAAAAGACTGAAATACAGAACTTAATGCAGGATGTTCGGAGCTAAATTTAATGGATTTTGGAGATAAATTTGATGGAATATTTCGCCAAATGTCTTCAATTGCGTACTGAGCATTTCAATTTAGGAGTGACGTCGCCTTTTGAGTCTCTATGGGATTCTAAGATTATTTTGGTTAATAGGAAGCTGTATACAGTGCAATATGCAGTATTTGTAAATCATATAGCTTCCTGCTCTTGTGGGGCCTTTATAGGGACAAACTATTGCAACTGTCGCGGAACTATCTTAAAAGGGCACCGTGCATCTGGAACGCTAAGACCAACTGAAAGAACAGGGAGGATTTTTAGTCAGAAGAGTTGGACAGTCCCTTCTGCCCTCCCAGCTAGATGACAAATTTGAATATCTTTAAAATTGTACTGAACCTTTTATAGTTTTTGTGTAAAAGAGTCATAATCCATCCATCCATCTTTACAGACAGTAGTCGGTTTTAGTTATTTTGAATAACCCTTAACTTTTCTTCTCCAACTCCTTTTTCAACTTTTTACGACGCACCGTCGACCCGGGTATGGTTCATGACGGACGACAAGTCACACATTATTCGCTAGCCGTCCAAACCAGGGTGTCGAGTCTGCTAATTATTAGTCAGAATGGCGCCACAATGGCGTTTCAGTTGTAGTGCTTATTCGAACCATTTTTTACTGCTGAGTAAAAAATGGTTCGAAAATTGAAGCGCCATTGTGGCGCCATTCTGACTAATAATTAGCAGACTCGACACCCAGCAAAGACAACAAACAACATACGCACTTGGCAACAACTCCCGAAAATTTCGCATCTCGCATCTCGCCTTAGAATTTAAATCGGCATGTGTACACGCGAGCGCGTGCCCACGATAAATCAGCCGCAGATGTTACTGATGACCGAGCCGAGTTCTGATCGATGGCCCACCCATCTGTATTATGGCCTTGATAATGTAAGTAGACATGTTTTTTGGACGGTTAATGCTGAACAACATGATGTTTTGTTTAAAAATAAGGTTTATGAACTGAGCACGTTCGTAAATGAATATTTTTATGTGATTTTCCAAAAGTATACCTGAAGTGGGACTGGGCTGGCCATATCTGCCGGATGCCCAATGAACTGTGGGCCAAAATTACCACCATGTGGAGCCCTGACACAGCCAGAAGGCGTCGCGGCAGACCTGACCAGAAGATGGCGGGATGAGCTGATCAAAACTAACAACCAGTGGCTCACACTAGCCTTAGATCGAAATAGCTGGAAGTCATGGGGCCTTTGAGGCCTTTGCCCAGCAGTGAAAGAAAGAAAGAAAGAAAGAAAGAAAGATTTATTGACACGTACACAGGACAGAACAACAGTAATTAAACATAGATACAATAAAGACGTGGAAAAAAGAAACATAGAAAGAACAAAAAAAACACAAAGCATAAACTAAAAAACACAAAGCATAAACTAAATTTAACCCAAAAAAATAAACTAAACGAAAAGAAAAACAGAACAAAAATTACATGAGAATATGTCCTGTGCAAGGCCAAAAGGCTCCTATCTCAGCATGTGCTGCGACATTTATTAAAATGTCACAGCGCTGGTTTTCTGATAGGGCCCTATCAGTGGGATGATACAGGCTAATAGTAACCTTAAGGTATAAGTGGCTGGGAGTTGAAATTCATAGAGGAAAAGTTTAAAACACTCGCGGACGAAGTCGCGGGCGAAGTGCTAGTGTTAAGAAATTTTTGGAATTGAGTTTAGGAGTGTATGAGGTGCCTGCCGTGGTCGTGGAACTGGCTTATCAGATAACCTTGGCCCTAGAACTTAAAAGGCTATTGAAGGATCGAACCGTGGATTTTAGTACAGTCGAGTCGGACAGGCCTCCCGCCTCGCCCTGGGTGGGATAACTCATTTGATGATTTTTTCACTTTAAAAAAAGAGGTGTATGAGGTCTTAATAATTGCAAGAGAAGATTATTTTGATTTTCTTTGTATCAATAAAAGCTCATTTACACAAAAGATTATTGTGATTTTCTTAGTATGAATAAAAGCCCAAGAAATGAATTTAGTTGATCAAATAAATAACGCAATTTAGTTGAATTTTTCGCATGCATTTTCTTGTATCGTCTCATTGAGGCTTAAGAATACATGAACTATTATTCCTTTGTATAACGAAGTATCAAACAATTAATGAGCTTACAAAATATTGCATAATAGACTATGATATAATAGAACTAAAGTATAAAATGCTGACAACTTGATCACCCTTTAACAACTACCAGCTCGCTAAACTTTCCCCACAATATCCCGGGACGTTAAAATTCAACGTCATTCATTTTAAAACAGTTCTTCAAGTGAAATTTCCCGGGATAATTTTCCCGCAAAAAAGAAAACATCTAACCAAAAAATATCAACCGTTTCTCTCCAATCCGTTCAATTTTCGTTGGATTTAGTTTTGAGAGGAAACTAATATGAAGCATTACCTCCGACGGAATCCCGAGATCTGGGATTTGTCGGGATTTTTATTTTTATAACCTCAAAATGCATCTCGGGATTGTGCTTTTTTAATATAATTTCGTGTACGTTCGATTCGTTTTCGATTTACAGGGTTAAAGTAAAATGGTTTTTCTAAATATTGCACTATACGTTTTTATGGGAACTAAAATCTTTTCAGTTCTAAACTTCTGATATTATGGCTGATGGACCTTTATTGTGAGTTGTTTTACTAAAAGACCGGACTTGAAGTCGGTTAAAAATAAAAAAGTGAAAATCTTTTCTGCTTCGCTGTCCAATAGGGGTTGAACTTTCAACCCTTAAGGGTCGAATGTTGGAACGTTTAGGGGTCGAACGCGGAAAAGGGTAGAAAATCTTAGGGGTTGAACGCGGAACAAACCATTTTTTGGTTTGCCGGAAAATTGCAAGCAGATCCAGGTCAACAACAAGCCATTGATCACTAATATCCCTACATGTTTGCCCCATATAGATCCTCATCATCTGCCTAGCCTTTTGTCTTATACGTTGGGGTAAACTTCCAGTCGAACAGAATCCAGTTTGACCTGGAGCGACTGCCTATCTGACCTCCACAACCCAGTAACTCATGGGATACGATACCCCTTGAAATCACTGATTGTCAGACTTTCTGGCTTTTGACTGCCTGCACGTAAAACTTGTCAAAAAAATCTGCCAAATGACAGCCAACCAACGTACGGTTTAACGTAGTTTTTTTTTAACGCAAGGGCGGGTTTTCATGTGTGACTTGGTTGCCCCATCTCTAAACCTTTTATCGAATCGTGAGTCCGTAAATATTTAGTCCTAAAAACGCTCCATTTTCTCTCATAAACAATTCCTGAAGTCTAAAGGTCATAGAACAATACTTCACATTAGACCAAGTGTTTCGGAAACCCTATACGTATATTGCAAAGAGGTCAAGTTCGTTTGTTTGTCAGTTTCAATGTATTTTAGATTAAGTCTTCGGAATTACAGATCTAATTCCAAAAAAAAACACTAATTGAAAACTGTATGACTGTCTGTCTGTCTGTCCCACTCTTTCACACGCAGTATGACACTGTTTTTGTTTTTTTTTTCGACGGAAGAATAGGAAAAAAACACAGAAAATATAAAGTTTTCTGTCATCCTAAGCCTTCGCTATGTACAAATATGAAAGAGACAAAAAATACATTCAATAGTTGTCTGCAGGTAATGCAAACTCGGGAAAAACAAAAATGTTGATTTATATGGCAATGACTTTGTCTGTTCTAGGTCACAACACAACATCGCTCATGATGCCAGCTACCCGTTTCCTTCTATCAATGGTGTGCTTTTTCTCACCAGCTCAACGAAGTCATCCAAAGCGTAACGCCATCGTCTCTTCTGACTGCTGCGACCTAGCCAGAGGCTATATTTAAACCTTCCCATGGGAAAATAGTCCTCTAAAACCCGAGTAAAGCCACAGGAAAGAGCCTAGTAAAAGACAAAAAAAATGGCCCCTGTCCCGCACTTGACGCCTGCGTAATCGTTTGAGTGGCTTCCCTTGTATCTTTAACATGAATAAATCGGTCGACGGGGACTATAAGGCTGTGTACGCACTAAACGGGGGAACGCTAAGTGGTGATACAGGCCTTTATGTGAGCTTAATCGACGTCGCTACTGCGAATTGTTGCGACCTTTCGCATTACATTTTTTTGCTTCTAGATAATGGATATTTCTTTGGAAAGCTTTGACATTTCTGTTGGAAGCTTAAGTAGAGTTTGTGGGATGTCGAATACGTTCAAATCGGTGGAGAAATTTCAGCTTTGTGAAGGTAGTCAGAAGAAGAAAGAAAATAGTAGAAAATTAGTATAATAAATTACTTTTCTTACAAAGCGATAAGAGATATTTTATTCATATACAAATTGACTAGAAAAACGTTAACAAATACTAATAATGACAAATAGGGTAACCAATAAAGATTCCACGCAGATCACAATAAAAAAGCCCGTGAAAAAGGAACACGTGATACCCCCATGTGCGTACTAAGCCTTACCGCCAAAATTTTTAGAATAACTCCCACAATTTATTTTCGTGAAAAATATCCTCTGTTTCCATTGGGATGTATTTGTTTATAGTGTTCCCAATTCGGATTCACAGTTTTAAATATTCCGTGGTGGGCTAAATACCTAGATGTTGTCCTGAAGTCTCGAAATAAAACTCAGAGTAAAGTGGTCCTTTGAGGCGAAAACGGCCGCCATTTTTGTGAAAAATAATGTTACAATGGTCTGTTAAATCGTTGATGTAGACAAACGCCTGAAATAAATGTTCCCTTTACTGTTTCACTCAGATAATGTAACAGGCTGATTATAAAAATAATAAAACGTCTAGTTTTTCTTTGAGATAAATTATTAAAATGTCTAGTATAATAAGGTAACAAAAAACTACAAAGATAAACGTGTTTTTCTTAACTAGGTACACGTAAATCTTTCCATTTTAAAACCTCAAAAAGAATTAATCTGGGTACAAAAGTTCTATTACTTTCTAGCATTTTTTTTTTTTAGCGTGGTAATATCATCAAATGAGTCCTCCAACCCCGGGCAGGGCGGGGGGACTGTCAGACTTCTACTGACTAAAATCCACGCCACACAGCCCTCTGAGAGGGGGGCCCCGTCATTATGCTGACGCTCTTTGAGGCGCGCGTGGGACACAACGCGCCGTCGACCCGGGCATGGTCCTTGGTCGGGCAGCGAGTTGCCCTTTGCTCGCTGCCCGCATGCCCGCGCCTACGGTGGCCGGAGATCGTCTCGCGACGTCCGTCGCCGTGGGCGTCCTACACCGCGGTTGGGGCGGAGGGAGGACTCTGTCCTCTCTCGCTCGCGGCGCCTCCTCCCTCGCGAGCATTACTGCTTCGCAGAAGGAGGCGACCGCTTCCCACTCCGTCTCGCCCCGCAGCATGGCCGCAACAAATGCCGGGCGCGAGAGGTATCCGCCTATCGCAGCCGTGGTGAGGACACGTCGGTGCACTGCCCAAGCTGGGCAGTCCTGCACCGTATGCTCCACCGTGTCCTCCGGGCGATCTTCGCAGTGGTGACACCCAGACGTTTCCTCCTTCCGCATCAGACACAGGTACCTCCCGAAACTTCCGTGTCCGGTGAGGACCTGCGTCAAGCGGTAGGTCAGGACGCCATGACTTCTCTCCAACCACTCCTCAAAGAGGGGTCTTACCGCCGCAATTGCGGCGTGCCCGATTACTTTCTAACATAGTTAAACTCACGTCATTTGTCCGCGTCAATTTCGGTAACTTTTCCACAGTTGCAATCCGTACCAGGATAACTACGTGTTAGTCCAGGTTATAAACTATCTGAGTACCAAATTTCATCAAAATCTGTTCAGCCGTTTTCGCGTGAAAGTAACAAACAACTATCCATATCCATCCTTACGAAGTTTCGTATTTACTTACTAATAATTATTAGTAAGAAGAAAATAGATGTGACACTCGGAGACTGTCGCGGTGAAGCTTGGCAGCTCGGCTACCATAACATTTTCGCCTACCGCGTATATTTAACGAGAATATTATTATAATTTATTTATAAACTAGCTGTGCCCGCGACTTCGTCCGCGTGGATGTCGGAATTTAAAAATGTTTTCTTAGTGCGAAGCGCTTAATTTTCGCCTTGTTTTTTATAAATGATAATCGTTTTCATATAAACCCTATTATTGTTAGAATTTATTTAGATTTTTCAAGAATATTTGAGCTGTTTGTGATAAACGCCCTCTGTTGTTCAAAGCCCACCTAGCAGCATTCAAAGCACCCATTGCATCCCCCTCCATCCCGCTCCATCCCGCTCCATCCCGCTCCATCCCACTCCATCCCACTACATCCCACTCCATACCACTCAATCCCACTCCATCCCACTTCACCCCACTCCATCCCACTTTATCCCACTACATCCCACTCCATACCACTCCATCCCACTTTATCCCACTGCGTCCCACTCCATACCACTCCATCCCACTCCATCCCGCTCCATCCCACTTTATCCCACTACATCCCACTCCATACCACTCCATACCACTCCATCCCACTTCATCCCACTCCATCCCACTTTATCCCACTACATCCCACTCCATACCACTCCATACCACTCCATCCCACTCCATCCCACTTTATCCCACTACATCCCACTCCATACCACTCCATACCACTCCATCCCACTCCATCCCACTCGACCCCAGTCCATCCCACTCCATCCCGCTCCATCCCGCTCTATCCCGCTCCATCCCGCTACATCCCACTCCATTCCAATCCATCCCACTCCATCCCGCTCCATCCCGCTCCATCCCGCTCCATCCCGCTCCATCCCACTACATCCCACTCCATCCCACTTCATACCACTCCATCCCGCTCCATCCCACTTTATCCCAATTTATCCCACAACATCCCACTCCAAACCACTCCACTCCAGTCCACACCATTATATTTGAATATGTAGTTTTCCTATTCCAAGCTAGATCGCGCTACTGAACTGCGCGTTCGGTGTAAACTGACCGTAATTTTACTTCTGGTACACTTTGAATTCAAATATCTTTTGATAGACTGATCCGATTTCAATGAAACAAAAACTAAATGTTACTTCAAGTTACGGTCAGTCGTTGTGTATTAAAGTTATCTACATAACTTTCGTACATTTTACGTGATGCCCGAACAAATAAACATACAAACAGATAAACAGACAAACAGACAAAAATTCTAAAAATGCTAGAAATGGGTTCTATTGGTTGTCCTTTATAACCCTGGCTATATTTTTTGAGTTTTTTTTGAATGTACAAAAATTACTTTTCTACAGTTTTATTATATGTATAGATATAGATGTTTGTGGTGCACTACTGTACTAAAGAACTTCTTTGTTGTAGGAGAATTTTGTAAGCAGGTTTCATTGTGAAAACTCCTTTTTGTAGCTGGCCGTTTAGAATCAGTGAGAAAAAGTAAATTGTCTTGACGGATATTTTTATGATTGCCGAAATCTTCCGAACTGAAACGACGCTAGACGATGCGTGGTGTCAGGTTTTTTCGTTAGGTTTTTGGGAAAATTCTTGATTCGGTCGCCACGTCGCCGTCCCGCCCGCGATAAAAGCTATGCAATAACTTAAAAAACTTGTGGTAAGATTAATTTGATTAGATACAACCCTTTGGCTGTATGTTTTCAATGATTTCAAATGGAATTGAAACTGCCATTTTTATTGAAAACGCAATATGAAAGCATTAATCCTCTTATTGATTGGGGGATTTTAAAACGATAGTTAGTGCTTCCCCGCGTCGTCGCTCGCGTGTTCAAATCCTTTTAAAAGTGGTCAATTTGGTATTCTGATAACTGATATTTGTATATGGATTTCTGTTTTACGGTTCGGTTTTTTTTTTTTTTTGTTGAGGCATAAATTTACCAAGGTTCGTTTTGGATACACGGGTGGATTTTAGTCAGTAAGAGTCTGACAGTCCTTTCCGCCCCACTCAGGGCTAAAATCATGAAATGAGTCCTTCATTTGATGATTTTGCCACCCAAAAAAAAATCAGGTAACTGTGACCCTGGAACGTAAAGAGCTATTGAAGGATCCCCGTTAGTAAGTATAAGTCTGACAGTCGCTTCCGTTCCGCTCTGGGTTAGGAATCTTAATGATTTTACCACGATAAAAAAGTCTCTTATATCTGATATGACGAAGTAGGTATGGAAAAAGTATATATGCGCAAGGGCATGCTTAGACCTCAATTGAAGACAAGGGGGCAGGAGTGATGATGTGAAAACTTGCCAAACAAACAGACAAGACATGGTCTCTTTTATTCTCTCACATATTATTATTATATGACGGGATTATCCTTCGGCTTTTAGTCCGATAAAATGAATCATTTTGTGATGTGACTCTATTAATATTATTATGAATTCGAAAGTGAATTCGTTTGTGTGTTTGTTAAGCTATTAAGCCTAAATCATTGAAACGAATTTTGGTTCTGAAACGGTTGTAAGTTCATTTCTTTCTATATAAATCTTTGTGGGATAAAAATGGCGTCTGGATCTAGTATTACATAAGTTTGTTAAAATTGAAATGTATAGGGCTATTTCATTAAGGCTTCTTTTCAATTAAACTTAGGAGCGCTGACTGGATATCTAGATAGACATTCAAAAAGCCTTTCAAAAGGTTAATTTAAATCTGAATTCTTTACAGAAATTATACATATCAGTAGGATTCATTCGAAAAATTCTCGTACGGTCCCGTATTTTTGTTGACGGACTGAGATCCTTCTATCTCAGTGCCATTCTTCTATCTTTGGCCAGGGCCAAAGTGGACCACCTGTCGTTGATTTAGTCGAGATCGTCCCACCATCTGTAGGATTATTTCATACTGCCTCCACCAGAGTCCGAGGTTCTGGTTTCAATACCCTTGAAAGGTAGAGGGGTTTTCACCTTTTTTAACGTGGTGAAATCATGACATGAGTCCTTCCTTCACACAGGGCATGGCAGAAGGGACTTTCAGACGTGTACTTTAAAAAATCCACGGTGTCCTTCAATAGCCCTTTGCGTTCCGAGGCCACGGTTACTCGTTAGTCCCGCGACCCCGGCGGGCTTCAGCCCTCTAAGTCCTTGTCTTAACACTGAAATCTAATTGGTGAATTTTATAATTAAAGTCTGCCAATTGACCGTGCCCGCATTGAAATCCTAGTATTACAATAAACGTGCTGAAAATAAAAATATTTCGTATTATAATGTATGCGCAGGCGACGCCTCGTATAAATTGAGCCGATTGTTATCCGAGCGATCGGTTCGGCATGGCCTATTATAGCTGTGCGTTTTGCGTGGCTTTAGGGTTGAACGGTGTAGAAAATATTATATTTATTAGTAAAGATATTTTTTAAGAAGGTATTTGGCCACGGCCTCGGACGATGCAACTTGCGTTATGAAAGAAAGAACATTTATTGGTACAGACACAGGGCACACATACATAAAATAAATTAAAATGAACATGCGATTAAAAAGTAAAATTAAATTAACCTAAAACTATTTTGCATAAAATTGTTTGCCCCACGGCTGCTCCAAACAGGCCCAGATCAGTTTTTATGGACATCATTATCTTCACCATAAATTGGCAGACCGTTGTGCTATGCTATTCCAGTTACTAGTTGGGCCTCCTCCCTTTTAAGCCATATTTCTACTACCAGAGCGGCCGTAATATAACGTTAAACCAGTGAATGAAAGGGACGTAGCTATGCAAGTCGTCTAGCGCCATCTCGTTCACTCACTGGAACAAGCTTGGTTTTAAGACGTCACAATACGGCCCCAGAGCGAGTTCTGATCAGATTTTGGCACTGATCTACTGAATTTCTTCGACCCGTTAGCTAAACATAGACTTTTCCAGTTGTACGACAATCATCGACTATAGATAGTTCTACATCTAGCAGTTACTAACCTCACTCTGCGGAGACGCTCCACTGATTCACCTTCAGGGCGTCCTACCTTACCTTTTGCGGTTTCCAATATTATTAATTGTTTGCGTTGTAAAATCATCAAATGAGTCCTGTAGACTGTCAGACTTGTACTGACTAAAATCCACAGTGTCCTTCATTAGCCCTTTATGTTGCGGGGTCACGGTAAGGAAATAAGTCCCGCGACCCCGGCAGGCTTTGGCCCTCTGAGAGGGGGCCCCGCTAGGATACATCTACCTCAGCAGTCATCGGTGCTCCGTAAGTCACGTTGCAAAAATTCGTGACATATATGTATTATGTTTGACAATTTCCTTCATTGGTTTTGATTGCAGCTACTGTCGTAAGACGCGTGTCGTTCGGACGCGAAGAGTGTGGCCAAGGGGATATAATGTGTATTTACCTTTAGATCATTCTAAGGGATAAGTGGACTGTGAAAAAGGTCTAACATTCGTGTAAGCCTTACTTAAGCTGAAATGTTATTGAATTCGATTATGTTTTGGGTATTGAATTTTATTATGCTTAGTATTCAGGGTAATATAGTCTCACATTTAAATATTGTCTCTAAATAATTGTAGATTTTTTTGTGTTCAAAATTATTACTATTTCAAAACAAGTTACTCAATATTGTCTTTATAAAGATGACGATGATACCTTCCGCGATTTTATTTTATTTTTGCGTTATTGATGGCGTGTTGGTGAACGACTAATCGACTTCTGCGCTGTGTGTTGCGGGTTCGATATCTACATGGAAAAAAATATGTGACTCACCTAGACCTATTACAACAGAATCTACCCAAACACATATGACTATACAGATTTATGTGTTCATCAAGATCTGTTCAGCCGTTCTGACGCGATTGAGTAAAAAACATCCCTCCATCCATCAATCCATTGAGATTTTTATTTTTAATTAGATTCTCCATAATATAAATTCCTATAATTCTCTCGCTTCTGTGACAGCCCTATGCAACAGGCTTACTATCTCCCTGAATTTGAATGCAATGGACGCTCCACACGTTTGATAGACATTAACCATTCTCGCATATCCATGCGCGCATATGCTAACCATGCGCGAATATGCGCGCATTTGTGTTAAACGCGCGTTAACAGTAATTATTCATACCATAAATTCTCTGATGTTCGACTATTGTTTTGCATTTAAGGGTGGTTAATTTTGTGTATGTAGGTCGATGGTTTTCACCATAATTGACTAGCTGTAGATAGCGGCTTTGTCTGCGTTTAATTCGGGAAATGTAATGAATACTGGGAAAAACGGTGTCCAAGAATAATATCCTACTAATATTATAAATGCGAAACTTGTGAGGATGTATGTATGTGTATGTAGATATGTTTGTTACTCCTTCACGCCTGAATGGATTTTGCTAAAATTTGGAACACAGATAGCTTTTAACGTGGATTAACACATACGATAGTATTTATCCCGATTTTATGTTGCCGTGGGATAATTTTCGAGTTGTAGCGGGTGAAGTTGCGGGCAACAGCTAGTATAGCATAGTTATGTAAGATGGGTCTGCTCTTGACCTTAATCTAGGTTAGAGGTGAAGGACACAAGGTGGATGGTAAAGCGAGCTTACTCAGAAGAAGCCTGGAAGTTCCTAGAAGTTTTCTTGTAGACTAGAAATACAGAGAGAGAGAGAGACAGACAGATATAATTCAGCTTTTTCCGCGAGTGAAAGAGTCGTTATTTAACTCGCTGCGTACGAAGCCGGGGGCAAGGTGTTAGTATTTAAACTTTTTACTTCTAGTTCCTGAAACTCGTAACGTCTGAAAGTACGTAATGTATTCAGTGTCGTTCATCAAAATCCCGCAGAAATTCAACCCCTTACATTATCTCCCCAAAAACACAATCCAACAGCCATCCCAAGCCAGCCACAGCCACTGAAAGCTTAAATTGAATAATTCACTCAATGAATTATCATAATTAAGTCAAATGATGGCCCAAGCTGGCCCATTTCACAGTGGCCCATTATGTTAGTTACCTAATTATCGTAACCTAATATTAGAAGCCTACATAATTTTGGCCTTATTAGTCTGTGGGTTATAGAGTTAGGTAAATGTAGAAGGGTAATAATAGGGTAACTGGCTGAAAAAAACTAAATAGTCCGTCTGCTAAGCTGGTAACATTATGGACGCGTCCGTCAGGCGCGGCTGAGGGACGCGACATAGCAGTGTGCACGGTAGATCGGACGACAGCCGGTCAGATTCTGTTTGGACGTCCGAACGCTCAAGGTCAGTTCCGCGTCTTACGACCGACAGTTTGCACATTGTAGTATTAAATGTACTGGCTAGAAAATGCATAAGCCGCGTATCTCAGCCGCGGCTGACGGACGCGTCCGATAATTTGTTCGCAGCTTTAGATTATCAAAAATTATTTGACGCGTATTTTTTCTTCCGCAACGTAACGACTGTCAAAGATGTACAAATACAGCCGGGAATAGCGACTTGAAACTGCTTATCATACTTTCTGAAGCAAGAATACTTGGTATGTAATGAATTCCATCTACGGACAGACCTTTGCGGCTGTTATTAATTAGCCACTGCCACAGCCACTCGTATTTTCAATCAAAATCGGCGTATTTTGACTGGCCTGTTGGTCTAGTGGTTAGTGACCCTGACTGCTATGCCGGAGGTCGTGGGTTCGATTCCCACCCAGGACAAATGTTTGTGTGATGAGCATGGTCATTTGTTCTGTGTCTGGGTGTAATTTATCTATAATATGTATGTATTTAGAAATATATAAGTATGTTTATCAGTTGTCTAGTACCCATAATACAAGCTCTGCTTAGCTTGGGACTAGATGGCGTTGTGTGATAGTTGTGGAATATATTATTATTATATTATTATTTCCATTCCTAGCCCTCCAAAAGCTGACCTTGACTAGCGAAGCTTAACCTTTAAAATCGAAATAACTATGCGCCTTTTTCTCACACTATGACGATCCGATACAGCAATTACCCAACTCCACGTAGACGAACCCTTTGGGGTAAGCCAGGTTGATCACTAATGCTATTTCAGCATTTAGTCAAAATTTGCATAATTATTTTACTCGAAAGCCACTGTTGTCTTTGGGTTGTTGACCTTTTGACAGTAAACCTACCGGGGTGATAGCCGGGTTCTCTTGGAATTTCGCTAGTTGTTTAGCAAATCACTTCGTCATCTAAGTGGATTTCACGAGGGCCAGAATAATTTCGGGAACTAAGTCAATCTCGAAAATTAGGTATAGTCGACGTCGTAACTGCTTAGTACCCTACAGGGTCGGACTTAGACGGTAAGGCCCCCATATGCTGGGTTATCGCCGTCTAGAAATTTTCCAAACTAGTTTCAAGGATGCTACTTAAGAGCCCATACTACCTCAAATGGCTTAGCGGAAACCTGTGATACGTCGAAAATACTAAGGCATTAATTTTGAAATAAATATATGGTAAAGTTGAGGATTAATGTTAGGTCTTATGTTTGGCGAAAACATGATTCCATAAAATTTTCTCGATAGAAAAAAATCCTTGAAAAATTTGAATTTCCTTTTTTTTCGCCGTAAAATAAATAGATTTGCGTGTAGACAGCTAAAAGAAAGAGCAAGCAATAGTGCGTGGTACGTGCAAGTGCGAGCGAGTAAAAGTATACTGAGGTACTATAGACCCTTAAGTTTAACCATTATTAACTCTATTTCTCTTTCTTCATTTGTACAAACTGTCTAATCTACATAGTTTACATTAAGCTTGCAAAAGCTGAGACGTAGCCTGGCCATCTATCATCATGATTTTTGGCAAGCCCTGCAAGCGAGGCATGTGAGGGGCCCGCGCAGGCTAGTGCCCTGCAAGTCATTCGTCACTTCGACCCTAGGGCAGTCCGGCCCTGGAACTCTAAGTTTAAATTTCTTCTTTATCATAATAATCATACTCCTGTCCTAAGGCTCAATTTATATTGCTGTGGAAATAATGGAAGCGATTTTTTGTAACTTAATCTTACACGGCATAAAGAACTTCAGTTGTGTAATGTACAAAGTACAAACTGGAAAAGAGACTAACTGCAAAAATTTTAAATTGCTAAATTATTTCTAAGAATTATAATTTTTTCGGGATGAAATATCCCGAAAAAATTAAGCAGATTATTTATTTTCATAACAAATTACTATTTTTTGAAACACCCACGCGTAGCTTATATTTGACAGAACAAATACCTTTTTACAACAGAGCAACAGAGTCCACCCACGCGAAAAAAAACTTTCAAAGGTGTCTAACTACAAAGGGAAACAGCTTTTATTCGCAACAAAAAGTATAAAAAAGCGATATAAAAGTATTCGAACTCCATAAAATAATGAATTTCAGCACTCGTGAAAGTGTCTGGCGAGGCAAACCACGGTATGATTGAAAAAGTTTAATTTGACACTTCACAATATTCTACAGATGGGTTAATGTATAGAAAACCTTCGGAAGTAAGTACTTATGAAACTCGAAATGTAAGGTTGTAGCCAATTTTCTTTTTAAAAGGTGACGAAAGTTGTTTTCGTATTGGATTGTAAATGTGTACTTGTTGTATTAAGAAGTTTCGGTTCTTGTTATTTCTTTTGGTTTGTGTGTCGTGTAGTTGTGTGCCTATTTTGCGAAAAAGCCTCTCTTTTCTAGCTTTTTGTAAGCTCAGGTCGACGGCACATTGCGTTCCATACGTGCCTCAAAGACATGAGGAGGCTCCCCCTTAGAGGGCTAAAGCCTGCAGAGGTCGCGAGACTAATTAGCTTCCGTGACCCCGGAACATAAAGGGCTATTGAAGGACACCGTGGATTTTAGTCAGTACAAGTGTGACAGTCCCTCCTGCGCTGTCCTGGGTAGGAAGACTCATTTGACGATTTTACCAAGATAAAAGAGAGATGGTGTAGTATGACTGTGGCACCAATCACCATAGCTTTTTTTAAAAGAGAACCGATTCAAACATAGTTTTCGTTTTGTTTCTTTTTTTAGAATCAGTGCAGCTGTTCAATTCTTTTGTCTTTGTTATTTTATTTTTCTATTTAATCTTCTAACTTGTTACCGATAACAGTAAACAGAAGCTACATGACGCCTCGAAACTTACATAATCTTTTTGCTCCGTCCAGATTATTAGATAACAGTGTTTATTCTTCCAACAATAAACGGTTACTGAGCAAACATGGGCGTTTGTGGCAATATTCTCCGAAGGTCATAACACAAGGTCGGTCATATTTGGTAACGCAAGCTGTTTCCCAAAACTTTCATACAGCAATATGAGTCTCTTGACACTAACAAAATTAATTGAAGATATACCCAAGGAATTTTTGTTTTCTACGTAAAATCATTTTATCCTGTAGGTAGGTATTTTTACTTTTTCTTGGGCTATTTTTTAGCGTAGTATAATCCTTCCACCCAGGGCAGGGCAGGAGGGACTGTCAGACTTGTACTGACTAAAATTCACGGTGTCATTCAATAGCCCTTTGCGGTCCGGGGTCACGGTATTCGTTAGACCCGCGGCCCCGGTAGGCTTTGGCCCTTTTTTAGCCATGTCATTGTATTGACAGCTCTTTGAGGCCCTCGTGTAACACGACGCACCGTCGACACGGGCATGGTTCATGCTCGGACAGCGTGTCGCCTTACTCGAGAGAAGAGAGCTGTGGTGGTACAGTAATAACAGCTCTGACTTACGAGTTTCAAGTCTTAGGTTTGAACTTAAGCAGGAGCATGTCTTTGTATATAAATTTCATGACCACTGCTCTCAAAACGGTGAAGGAAAACATCGTGAGGAAACCGGCATGTCCTAGAACCAACAATTCTACGACGTTCGACATCTACCAAACTAGGGCACTGAGTTCTCCTGCTGATTGCAGCCCACACGTTCTTACAGAGAGTAGGCCTGTGTCCCAGCAGTGGGATCATAATAGGCTGATTATAATTACGCTACAAATTTCTTTACAAAAACAAATGAATAGATACGGAACAATTTGAATGCCAGAAACACGCAACGCTGAAGAAAATATCTCGAGAATTTCCCCCAAAGTTTAAAAGTAAAGAATCTCTGTCGGTTGGACCCAAATCGTGGGTTCAGCGGACAATGGAACGGCGATTAAACCGAGTTATTTCATTAACACTTGATCTACGAAATTTTATTAGGTAGGGCCGCGGTGTCCCTGTGATATTTAGGGGTCCGTAGCTCTATACAATTAACCGTTTTTGTTTCTATGGAGGTTTAATTTACTTGCCTTATTTCATTAAGGTAAGACGGTATCTTAATATTAAGGTCGCTTAGCGCAAAGCCCAAAAATAAATATCACTAGCGACTGAAGTTAAGATTCGCTAGACAAAATAAACAGGACCACATCCTGTTTATTTTGCCTTGCCGTCTGTTCTTATAACCCAAACGCAAAGTAATATCGCTTGTCTTACATGTCTTCCCGTAGATAATAAAAATAAAAGAGTTGAAAGTAAACAGTCGTAAGGTTAACCATCGCGTAGCCAAAAACTCCATTGTTGAAAGGGTCAATTGATAAAACGGAAATAAGCAAATTGTCTTATCGGCGAAAAGTTCGGTGAAAGAGACTATCGGTGAAACGGCCTTAAATGAATCGTCCTGCAAAAGGATTGTGTGGTTTTATGAAACCACAGTAAAAGTGAAAATAATCACATTATTTTTTACACTATAGGCGCCGCTAATGCGAACTATTAGGCCTTGCCATATTGGCATCAGCTGCTCTAACGAGCGCTTTTCACTTTGACGATGTAGTAAAAGTTTCATTAAAAAAAAAGATTTCGAATACCAAAAACAGCCCACAAAGAAAACCAGTAAACGAGAATCATTGCTGGGTTAACTACCCACGTTACATATCTAGGCATTACCTAGGTAAACGCTCGAGAAAACAGGCCTTAGGTAAATTAAATTAAGGCTCTGTTATTTCAGTGTGTAGGTGCTTTAATAAGGTGCGTAGATTTAAAGCCTATGTAAATTTTGGTGTCGACGCAAAATGAGGTGCTTAGTCCTAGAGAACCTAATAGTTTTGGAACCTAAATGTCGTAAAGGTTGTATTATAGCTTTATAACTGTCAGGTCTAGAAAATAGGTTTGTTTTTATGTCCTATAAAATGGGAATAGACGTGGCAATTTAATCGTAGGTTCGTAACAAGTAAACAAGAAAAAAGAAGTAAGACGAAATCGCGGTAGGCTTAGAAGGAGATAGGGAGGCGAACTGGAAAGGTACCGTTCGAATTGAACAATTTCACTTCCTTCACAAATTCATTTTCAGGTTCTTGAACACCTTTCACTTTGGACTGTCTTATCCGGTAACCTTGACCTGGAACGTAAAAGGTTATTGAAGGTTCTGTACTCTTTGGCAGCAAACTCCGCAGTACCTAACAAAATGATCCGCCATTTATTGAATTCATTTGTTACAAAAAATGTGATAAATGAAGAACCGCTTGACCGATTTTGTGCAAACTTCACATATGTGAAAAACCATCGACTAAATAGTCCAAATACAACCTAAAAAAGTTTGGATAGGTGAAACCGTTCTTAAGTTATAAAATTACAACGAAATGTTGCATTGATTTTTATATAATATAGATAGATAAAAAAAAACTTTTGTAGACTGATTCATGATCTCGCCAGAAAGTCTTAATAACTATTACTTAATATACAATTAAGATTAAAATCTAACACAGCCATAAATAATTAACTCTTATCTCTAATCTCCCAGTAATTTTCTTTTCATCGCCATTTTAATCTGAACTGGAAAACTGAAAGGAGTAGTCTGTTAATATATAATTTTTATAACCCCTTTAGTCTTATCTAAAGGTACTCAGTATTTAAGATGAAACTTAATTGAGATGAGAATTCTTTGGATGCTGGGCTAACAGTTTAAAAGAATTTGTTTACCGCAAGATAAAGGCTTGAAGTGGAATTCTTTGAGATGCCAGAGTTAAGAAATCTTTTTAAAGAGAGCATAAAATTATTTTTAGGTAAAAGGGTTTTTAAGGTGTTTGTTTTTAAAAGTAAGACTGGGTCGTATTTAAAGGATTCAAAGACTTAAGAGCACATAGTTTTTGACGGGATAACGTCTTATAATTCGATGGCCGACTGCACACACGAAAAAAGACGACGTCGTGCGGCGTTACCTCGATCTGTAGCGTTCCATAGCAACGGCGTGTCAATTATTGTTTGTTTATAGCAACGCAAGTGCAGTATTTTCTTTTGAAGTTGTCACGTTCAACTATCGTCAGTAAACCGACTTTACAGACAACCGATTTCTTCGTATTAATTTAGGCACACCTTCAGAAAAAGATTAATAAAATATTAATAAAGGTTAATTTTGAGACTTATGTTTTAGCGAATAACTCTGAAACCTGACGCTTTCGGATATTATATGTTTATGTGTAAGTTTCCTCTATCAAAATGTAAAAATATCGTTGCAAAATGCGATTCTGGAAAAAATACCTCTGGGCCATCCTCCATACAAAAAACTTCAAACCCCTTTATAAAAATATCGTAAAACATTTTTAAAAGGATAAGTTTTTACTTGTCCATTCTTCTCCATACGAACATACCCTTGCAAATGGGTGTATAGAATCAATCCCATCTCTATTTATAAAAGATTTTGATATTCAACGTTCAAAAGTGCATGTTTGTTAACCTAATTAAAATAAATGTTATGATAACATAATTAGAGTAAATGAACCTAATTAAAATGACTTTGATGTAATGGAAAATATGTCTTGAATACATAGGCCAGGCATAAAAACGGAAATCAATACTCCTGCCTACCCCATATCAAACCTTAACATTTCAACGAGTCATTTACAATAGCTATTACTTCTAATAAGATAGTTACGTACCCTTTTCTCGTTCATTACTATCATAATAGTATAATAAAAAAACATATAATGCGTATGTATACCCAGAGGTTACATTGTTATATATTAGTTTGATGATCTTAGAAATTGGATCGTTATCGATAATAGGATGTATACTCGTATATTGGCGTTTTTTGCTTGTTTACCGAGAATTTTTTCATCATTATTTCAGCCTGAAATCAAAAGGGTTAAGTCCATTGTAGGATCACCGTGGACTTAAGTCTGTACGAGTCTGACAGTTCCTTTCAATCCACCCTGGAGGGTGGGAGGACTCATTGGATGATTTAACCACATAAAAAAACACGTTAGGATATCGGCGACGATAAGCGGGACGTCGGCGCTACTTCAACAGTTAGGTATGATTCCCACCAACCGGCCGGAATCGGCGGCATTTTACAATGCGGTAAAGAACATTGAAATCTATCAACAGTAAATACAGTTCATGTTTGCTTGCAAAGTTATCTCCGTCGGCATTCCGCAACACTTAGCGACGTGTCCCTTATGTTGCTTGCAAATATGAACTGTATTTACTGTTGATAGATTTCAATGTTCTGTACCGAATTGGAAAATGCCGCCGATTCCGGCCGGTTGGTATCTTACCTTAGGCGCCATCTCCACGAGCGAGAAAATCACGGCGCCTTAGTAATCACGCCACGTTAGCGTCGCGCCATGCTAAGCTCCCGCCACGCTAAGCTCGATATTCGGCAAAACCTTTAAAATCACGTTAAACGTCAAAACCACACACCAAAAATTTTCTTCAAGTCAACCACAGCGGCATCCCGGCGCGGCGTAGCATTTAAAAATGAGCCCTATTTAAGTTGGAATTAAGTTTAAAAGTCATCTTATTATACAGGAACACAATCTACAACTTACATGAAAATGTCTAATATTCATTTAAACTTTTACTTGGGCCCGCTTGGGAGACGGATTTTCTTTGGGTTCTGTGGTCGTACGTTTACTGTGCCTTTTTATAAAGTTTTTTTTTTCCTGTGGAAGTAAAAAGGTTGTTAGATGAAACTGTCGAGGGAAAAAAGAAAACTGTTTTAGTTTTGAAAAAGGAATGTCATAGTTTTTTTTTTTTTACAAATGTCCTGTGTTTTCTCCGCGTTTTTATTTTAAATACAATTATATTATTGCTGATTATCCTAATAAATATTACCTATGTTGCGGAATTCGCCTAAACCGTTGAACCACTTTTGATGAATTTTGGTACAGAAATAGATGTGACACTGGCTATAGCAATAGGTTACTTAATTTTGCAGACTCAAGTCCTTGTTGAATGAAGTATCTAATACAGTAGCCGTTCGAAGACATATTGGCAATGACACAATATATTTAACTACAATGAACTAACAATCGGTCACCTAACTGTTATACCATTAATTTAACCAAACAGACACTCTCTCGGTTAACTTATGACTAGTTAAGACAAGACCTGTGTTACGTTTAAAAGTTAGATCATTTATAAGAAGCAATGACTTATGAGATGTTGTAGTTTTGACAGGTTTCGACCACGAATGTGAAACAGTAGGCTAAGTATTGTATTGTGTATAATGTAACTAATGAATTTAGAGGTAAAAGCGTTCAAATGTGTGGTTTGTGGTCGCCATAAACATACAGGTACCTATACGAGCATTCTCATGCCTTTTTGCAATGCACCTAAACTATAATAATTAGATTAAGAAATAAAATACACTGCGTACTCGTAAAACATATACAACTAATTTTCACAAAACGCAGCTGGTTTTTTGTGTATTCTTAAATAATTTCGTAGATTACATTCTCATTAACTTTAATGAATATCTAAATAAGTGTCGAGACTTAAAATAATGGTAAAATATTTACTCATTCAGTTAAAACGATGTTTTATTTTTTATTAGCCAAGAAAAACTAAAGTACGTACGTACACGATTCTAATCAAACAAAATGACAAAACGCAAAGTTTAATCTAAACACAACTAAACTCGTGTGTGACTAGCGAAACATTGTCAATTTCATGGTTCCTTCACACCAAAGTTTACCTAAAGTGTACGTACACAGTCCTTAGGGACAAACGGGCTTGTTCCCCTTTTTATCGGGAACAATTTCGGGACCATTTTTTATAATTGCCAATCTTGCCCGAACGATATCTTTTGAAATTCCGAAGGTCTGAAATGGGACGATTAAGAATTTAGAGAATTCAATTATTTCTGTGTAAAAGTTTTTCGGTTCGCCATACGGTGGAAAATGAGGTCGGAAAATGTTGTTAGTACTTGGAATTATGTTTTTGTTGTGTAAATAGAAGTTTCTAGAAGAAACTATTTTCTTCAAGATCAGAATACGAAATGACTGTTTTTTTTTTTTTACGACAATTATAGTACAAAAGAATCACCCGTATTTGTTATTTTTATTACATAAGGAACAGATTTTAAAAGACACAGCATGTTATACTTGGATATGCCGGTTTCTTCACGATGTTTTCCGTCACCGTTTTAAGAGCAGTGATGAGCATCAGAAGCTGCTCTCAACGGCAAAACACTTTTTTATATTACACTTATAGGTACCTACATTATTAAATTTTATATTTTACGAAACGAAATTTATTCAAAATTAGTTGTCAACGAATCTAGCATTCCAGAGGCCAGTATCACAGAACGTCACTCAATACTCAAGTATTACTTAATACTAGATTCAAGGCATTTGATTGGTTGAAATCTAGATTTAAATAGAGATCAGTGCTTGAGTTTCCTCCTGTAATATGGATTAAAATCTAGACTCAGATAATTCACCATGAAACATCAAATTACCAAAACAGGAAAAAACACCGACATTCTTCAATCACCATGGGAACAAAACATTCAATCATATTATTATCCTTCACCAGTCAAAAAATAACTGTTTCTAATTATGTAACAGTTAAAAAATAACTATAGACTGCTGCCAAATTTAATTTCATAGTATTTAACGTTGATTGGTTCTGGCATTGTGATGCATCGGTTTTTTACAAAGACGTTACGGATGGATAGTCGTCTGAAAGCAAGTGAACCGTGGACACAGAATATATAATAGTACCTAAAGGCACAGAAGGCTTACTCCCAAAAAGAAAACAAACAAATGTAAAATCTATGCACGAAAGAATAGAGTCCATTTTTACTTGCACCCGCATCACCCACCTACTTTTATAATAGCCTAAACTTCCCGTGCGCTAGCAAAAATGAACTGAATAGTGACGCGCGAGAGTTCATTTTAGTTTATCTGACGCCAACGACATTAAAAGGTTACTGTCGGTCAAGCTCAATAGGGTTGCGACTCGCGAGTTTGGGCACAGTTAGGTAGGAATACGTATTTTATGCATTGTTTAATTACATATATATTATGTTAATTAATATTAACATAAATATATATCACTCCTCATTACCTCCTTATAAAATTAACTTATAAATCTAACAAACCTGCGGTCTTTGTTTACATCAAATATCAAAAATTTTAAAACGTTGTCAGAAACAAAAAGATTAGTTCCGTTTCAATCCGTTCTGGCCAAGCTGTAGTCATAACTTTAAAGATCGATTGTTATCGTTTACGGCAAAATAGGTAACTAGTCCTTATCATTTTCATTTCATTGTCACAGGCCCCATGTTGCGTGTCTTTGTAGGTAAGTAGGTAAAAAAGTCGCGAAGAGAATTACGATCGCTGACCTTGAATGCGTAGTGTAGCCATTTTCTGAGTTTGAACGTGTCTAAACAATAACGTAAACATCTTCCTACTTTCTACCGATCATAATTCGACCTACCCGTATTTAGCTTCTAAGGTGAGTGAGAGTGATGTCAGCTTTGATAATCGTCTATTTTATTTATCTTGGTCGTCTTGTAGGCCAAATTTGTAACCTACCTAATCATGCTTAACTGATTATGATTACTAGCCGGTACTTGAATGACATTAATAAGCACGCCACAAGCAGGTAGATAGTTTTTTGATCATTATTAAATGTGTACTACATAGATAAATATTCACTTTTTTTCTTACCTTTCGAAATCACGCGGTAGTGTGTGAAACGTGAGGCTCCTATCACTGTCATTATTTAAACAACCAAACGTTATGCAGTATTTTTTTTTCCTCATCATATATTTTTTTTTTAAACTCATGCGTAAATTCAACCAAACACCAAACTTAAATATTATATAAGTAAGCGCGTGCGTAGTGGGCGGCGCGCGGCAACCGACTAAATGTCCACTCCGAAGTGGTCCCCGCCAATGCTTGCAGTTTTATACCTACACTGCGGAGTGAGCCAGGCCTGCCGTGGAGGAGATATTTGGTATCCTATTACGACATGAGTAGATAGTTGACAGAGACCGAGCCTCCCAGAGTAGCTTACAGACATTCTTTACTTGTCATGAACGTGTTACCTATTGGTCCCAACTTCTTCAATATAAGAAGTTTTTAAACTCCTTGGGGTGGTAAAAAATCAGTAGTTCTTTTTTTTTATTTTAACTCATTTAACATTCATTAACTTTATTTTTGCTTGCTTGGTTTTGCACTTCACTCTTGATAATGTCAGAATACATACACATACCGTTTTTCATCCGTACCAACTTAGAAAGTGCGGTAAGTTGTCGTTCACGGCTGTCATTTGCAGATTTTTAATACATAGTAGTTACAGGCGGTCAGGGATCCGAAAGTCTGACAAACAGAATCACAAAGGAATAATATTATAAAGCATTATTAATAACTGGATTATGGAGGTCGAATAGACAGTATTTTTCAAAGAAAGTGCTTGTATTCAATAGGATTTGTTAGTACTCTAGTAGTTTTTCTTCCTTTTGTGTTTTTTTCTGCCCTCAAGACGAAAGTCCACGATTACTTAGTACTTGCGACTCATACATGATGCGTTGCATCCTAGCACCTGTCAGAGTGAGGTCTCTGTTAATTATCTACTCTTGTACCATATCTTTGTGCTTGATACGGTTTTATTGTATTCGATATTGGTACTTGTTAGTTGAGAGGTTTTTGATTGTAATGTATTTGTATCATACGGCCACGGTAAGGGTTAACACGTCAATGACCTCAACTGTCACTTGAAAATTATGTATAGAAAAAAATACTTTGTGCAAATTAATTTTCAATCTTTTAACAATAACTATCTTTTTATTGTTATTTCCATATGATTATTGTTTATTTAAGAGCGCACATCACATTATAAGTAATTTATAAATTTTATTTTTGTATGATATTGTGGGAAACGGAACGCAATTGGGAGAAAGAGATAGAGTGCTATGGGTGAGTGAAAGGCGAGATGACGGAAGGAAGGAAGAGGGGATGCAAGGAGGGAGTGGGACGGGAGCTATGGCCGCTAACCGCTAAGACGTTACGAATGGTTACGAAATAAAAAAAAAAGCAAATTAATTGTGAAGACGGATTTTATTTGAAGAACCCCATATCCCACAATTTTGGGGGCTCGTCCGGGATATAGGGAAGAAGACGCGACGATTCACGACGGATTTAACTTCGAATCGAAGATTTTTCTCGCTGCACGCGGCACGTGGTTGGGTGCGCGGCGACAAGACGTTGGCAACGAAAAACCGTATATTTTACGATCTACGACTGCTACGACGAAGACTGAAGACTGAAAAATGCCGAAAAACACTGAAGACGTGTCATCAAGAGGTGTACAATATGCTGAAGACTTTATAACCAATTTTTCTGGCCAAGACCACACCTACCCAGTGAGCCGTTGGATTCAAGATATCGAAGATAATACGGAAATATTTGAATGGACGCCGCTCCAACAGCTCGTGATTGCGCGTAGATCATTGACGGGAACCGCGGCGCTATGGTTACGAAGCGAAAAACCATTCAAAACGTGGGCCGAAATGAAGCAAGCCATCAGCAAGGAGTTTCCCGACGCGATTGACCAGAAGACGATTCATGAAATTATGAGTGCACGTAAGAAAAAGTCTGACGAAAGCTGTATGGATTACGTGCTTATAATGAAAGAACTCGGAAAAAGGGGTAAGATACCCGATTACGTCGCGATCAAGTACATCATCGATGGCATTCAAGACTTAGAAACGAATAAAATATTATTGTATGGTGTTACGAGCTACAGTGAGCTGAAGGAAAAGTTAAAAATTTATGAGCAGGTGAAGGAAAAAATGAAGGCGCGTCGTGACACGCAACGTAACGAAGGATCTGGTGGTCACAATCGACATTCAAAGAGGAATACAAGCAGTGAGTTGCGGTGCTATAGCTGTGGTGAACTTAATCATTCATCCCAAAAATGTCCTCATAAGGAAAAGGGCCTCAAGTGTTTCAAGTGCAATGAATTTGGCCATATTTCTTCTAAGTGCACAGCAGCGACGAAGCGCGAAGACGATCGGAAGCCTTCGGAAAACTTCGACAGCCGATCGAGTCGTCCAATCAGCGGCGGAGATGACCGACAGCGCGGCCAACGTGACGGACATCGCTCGGGCAGAAATCCGACGAATCCCAGCACTTCAAAGTCCGCCATGTTTACTTCGGATTATGTTGGCACCTCTAAAGGCGATAACGTAGATGACAGCTGTCACTGTCGGGAAAATAAAGAAGTGCAGATTGTAAACAAACATAGCAAAATGACGGGGAAGCCGGTTTTGAGTATTATTGTCGAAAATACCAAAGGAATGGCGCTTGTTGACTCAGGGAGCGATGTTAACTTAATGTCACAAGATTTCTATGACGTGATCGGGCAGCCAAAGACGACTGAAGACGGTGTGGTGTTGTCGGGTCTCGGACTAAAACAAGTGCGTTCTTTCGGAAAGTTAACAACTAGTGCAGTGATTGACGGACGATGTTACGACGGAGTTACATTCCATGTTGTGCCTAAAGACTGTATGCCTTATAGTTTAATATTAGGTCATGAGTTTCTTGCTAATGTGATAATGGTTATGAATGAAGGAAGTGTGTTGTTGTTACCCTCAGGTGAAGGATGGATGAATAAGATTAATTGTTTTCCTGTAGGTTTGAGTGTGGTTGTAGGTTCCACAGTCAGCCCAACTGTCAAAAAGGAGGTTTTAAGTTGTGTAGATGACTACAAGCCGGTCCAAGTAAAAGAAGCACCCATACAACTTAAAATTATTTTGAAGGATGACATCCCAGTGGCTCAAAAACCTAGAAGATTGTCACTAAAGGAACAACAAATAGTTGAAGATCAGGTAACAGAATGGTTGGATAACAACATAATACGGGTAAGTTTCTCAGAATATGCTAGTCCCTTGGTTTTAGTCAGGAAGAAAGATGGTTCAACACGGGTCTGTGTAGACTACAGACAACTCAACAAGAAGATGGTAAAGGATGAGTATCCACTACCAATCATTGAGGATTTAATCGACAAACTGCAAGACTCCAAAGTATTTAGTGTTATTGATTTAAAGAATGGGTTTTTTCACTTGAAAATCAGTGAAGAGTCAATACACTACACATCATTTGTGACCCATCATGGTCAATTTGAATTTTTGCGTGCACCTTTTGGACTGTCAAACTGTCCAAAGTATTTTATGAGATTTGTGTCAACTATTTTCAGAAGTTTAATTGACAAAGGCATAATGTTAGTTTTTATTGATGACATTATCATTCCAGCAAAAGACGAAGAACAAGGTGTGCAAAGACTGAAAGAAGTTTTATCAGTTGCTTCAGAATATGGACTACAGATAAATTGGAAGAAGGCAAATTTGATATGCAGTGAAATTGAATATCTGGGTCATCGCATACGGAATGGTGAAATTAGTCCAAGTTTAGAGAAGACAGACGCTGTGATGAGGTACCCAGAACCAAGAACAACTAAGCAGGTACATAGTTTCATAGGACTTACTTCTTACTTCAGAAAATATATAGAAAATTATGCTACCATAGCAAAACCCTTAACTGACTTATTAAAACAGGATGCAATCTTTATTTTTGAAGAAGATCAACGTAACGCTTTCAATATTTTGAAACAGAAGCTGGCATGTGGTCCAGTATTGAAAATTTACAATCCCAAGCTGCCTACAGAAGTGCATACAGACGCATCCAGCATTGCTTATTCGGCAATACTATTACAGCAGCATCCGGATAGTGGTTTACATCCAGTTCAGTATATGAGTAGGAAGACGAATGATGCTGAACAAAGGTACACGAGCTATGAGCTGGAGGCTCTAGCTATAATTGAAGCTATAAAGAAATTTCGACATTACCTGTTCGGCATACATTTTAAGATTGTTACAGACTGTCAAGCTTTTGCACTAACCCTTAAGAAGAAGGACTTATCAGCTAAGATTGCAAGATGGGTGTTGTTTTTAGATCAATATGACTTTGAAGTTGAGCATCGAAAAGGTTCGAGTATGAGGCATGTGGATGCATTGAGCAGACACTCTTATGCTTCAGTAATGGTAGCAAGTCTTCATGACCAAGTCAAGGATGCACAAATCCAGGATGAAGGACTGAAAGCAATAATTGAAATTGTAAAAGAAAAACCCTATTTAGACTATTGGTTGGAAAATAATATTCTTTACAGGAGTGACCAGAAGCAGCTGGTAATTCCTAGAAGCATGGAAAAAGAAGTTATACGAAGAGTGCATGCCAATGGTCATTTTGGAAAGAGAAAAATGAAAGAACTCCTTGTTAAAGATTTCTACATCAAGGACATAGATAAGAAAATTGATGACTTTATTGCAAGCTGCATACCATGCTTACTAGCAACGAAGAAGCAGGGGAAACAGGAAGGTTTTCTTAACCCTATTCAGAAGGAGGGAATCCCTCTGCATACCCTTCACATGGATCACATTGGACCGATGACTGAGACCAGAAAGAGGTATAATCACATTTTAACAATAGTTGATGCCTTTACCAAATTTGTGTGGCTTTTCCCTACAAAGAGCACCACCAGTAGCGAAACTCTGGATAAGCTGAAAATACATCAACAGACATTTGGGAATCCAGATAGGATTGTCACCGATCGAGGTACTGCTTTCACTAGCCATGAGTTTGAAGAACATTGTAAGAGTGAGAATATACAACACATAAAAATAACAACAGGAGTGCCACGAGGAAACGGACAAGTGGAAAGGATCCATGGAATCATTAAACCAACTCTTACGAAGTTATGTGCAGAAGATCCATCAGTGTGGTACAAACATGTAAGTCGATTGCAACGTGCAATAAACAGCACTTTCCAAAGAAGCATTAATACAAGTCCATTTGAGTTATTAACAGGTATCAAGATGAAATCCAAAGAAGATATACCTTTAATTGATTTATTACATCAAGAGAGTCTAGAACAATTCAGTGAAGAAAGAGAAGAATTAAGAAAAAGAGCTAAAGAACAAATATTAAAAATTCAGGAAGAAAATACAAGTACTTATAATAAGAAAAGAAAGGAAAGTACTAAGTATGAAGTTGGTGAACGAGTAGCAATACAAAGGACACAGTTTGGTCCAGGACTCAAACTAAAGCCAAAGTACCTAGGCCCATATAAGATCACAAAGGTCAAGCGAAACGATCGCTATGACGTCGAAAAGGATGACGTCACATCTGAAGGTCCCATAAGGACTACTTGCTCTGCTGATGGGATGAAGAGGTGGCCTGACAATGATCAAGAAATTGAGTAAGTATGCTCTGTTTGTGGTGAAGTATGGACGTAAGACTGAGTGACGGATGATTGTTTGTTTTTTCCTTTTATTAGATTTTTTAAATTTTATGTGTTTTGTTGTGCAAATGAAAATTGAAGTTCAATTGTATAAACTGATTAATGTTGTAAGCTAACTTACTACTGTTTTGTTTTGAAATAGTATTTAAGTTGATAACATGTCTTATAAAAGTTTATCCTTGCATTGTGTTCACTTACAAGTCTATGGTTTATGACCTTTAGTTAAGAACTACATAAAACAGGAATTTAATTTCTTTTGCTGTTAATGTTTAAGATTAGTTCCTTAAGTGTGTATTAAGTTTAGTTCCTTAAGTGTGTATTAAGTTTAATTAATGGTGTATTTAAGTAGATTGAATTTAAGCGTGTAATGATGATGAATGAGGAGGTAAGGTAAGAATGAAATGAGGAATGAAAGTCAGTTTAGCATGTCTGGGGACAGACATGAATGTCGGATGGCCGAATGTGGGAAACGGAACGCAATTGGGAGAAAGAGATAGAGTGCTATGGGTGAGTGAAAGGCGAGATGACGGAAGGAAGGAAGAGGGGATGCAAGGAGGGAGTGGGACGGGAGCTATGGCCGCTAACCGCTAAGACGTTACGAATGGTTACGAAATAAAAAAAAAAGCAAATTAATTGTGAAGACGGATTTTATTTGAAGAACCCCATATCCCACAATATTATATTTAAACATAGTGAGTGTTACTTTTTAAATACATACATATTTTTTATATTTCATAAATAAATAGACATACCTAGTTAATATAATTATGCAGCTATCAGCAATTTTTATTTTTATTTTATCAGAGCATTATTTGACATGAATAAATCATTTAGTAACGCATAAACGACCATTATAAATGGTAAATTTATGTGATTCTATGGTATGTCTCTGGCAATTAGTTCTGCCAAATTGAACTAATGTGTAATTTAATAAACTTAATAAGTATGTACGTCGAATTATTTATAATTTGTTTACTATGTATAAATATTTCTAAAGGTGATATTTCTATTTAGTAAAACCAGTTCTATAATTAGACACAAATACCACAGAATACTTAATAGTACTTACTAAGTAAATGTAAATATGTAGATTTAAAATTAAAAAGTGTTAAGTTTTAAAGGTTAATTAAGAACTGGAAAATTAATACAATTATTGACAATAAATATAATTGAAAATTATTTTTAAATGCTTCATTATTTATATTTTGTAGAAAAATATTTGAAAGTGTAATTTTAATTATGTTTAAAATTAACCAAACGAGAATATAATTATAATAACAAAATATTTATTGACTATTTTAACAAACAGCTGAAAAAAAAATAAGCAGGAATTGGGAAATATTAGATGGAAGACTGTGTCTTAATTCGTAGTGCAGAACTAGGCTTTGTCATTTCAATTACAAAAAAAGAAAAATATTGTGACTAAAAATAAAATAAATCTAAAACACATAATGGGAATATCGTGTATCTGTTCTGTCAATTATGAATATAAACTCTCCATCGACTAGGCAACAATAACAATTGACATCGCACTCTCCTCTATTAATAGACCCGTCGGTAACAATAACCAGTACAGATGGGAACGCTAGCCGACTGGCTTAATAGCTTACAGGTGTCTAAAGCCTGATTATTTCCAGTGTGGGAAAAAGACAGCTATACAAGTCCTATAGCGCTACCTCGTTCGCTCACTGGAACTACTCTGGCTTCAAGACATCATAGTAGGCCACCTGGGTGCATTAAAATGTCTTAAAACCAGGCTTGTTCCAGTGAGTGAACGAGATGGCGCTAGACGACTTGTATAGCTCTGTCACTTTCACTCGCCGGAATAAGACTGGTTTTAAGACGTTGTAATACCTTCCTGGTTAACGAATTGCTAATCCGACTTGTTGGTGATAAAAAGGCCGACTTGTAAGCCAAATCGTCCAAGCCGATTTTACGTTTTTTTTTTTCATTTATTTTAGTTTATCTTCATGAATAGTAATTAAAGAAGTTTCTAGAAAATAAGCCAAAGTCAAATCATTTAATTCAATTAGGCCATCAAAGAGGATGAGATTGATTTTACACCCTTAAAAAAAAGAAAATATACAGCTGACCGTACAACTAGACAAAATCTATTCAATAATTTCAGCTAACTAGCCTTCGCTTTTTACCGACTATGGCTTTTCAGATTAGTTGGCAACAGGTCAGCACACCACTAATAGCTCGAAACGAACGGTAACTATAACTCAAGGAAGGATACCGATCGATAGGTCACAGGTTCAAATCTGACTGCGGTAAATTATGGCTGAGAAGTCTATTTATAATTTGCGTTTGGTTAGCTTAACTGGAAACGGAAGGCTGGAAAACGGGTTTTGTAGGTATTATATATGTGCTGAAAATAGGTTTCTCATGAATACTTGAGAGGGATATTTTCAGCACTGACGCTAATTTTCTCACAATTATGGTGTATACCTAGAACACATCAAGCTAGGTATGCATAACCAGTTTATGACAACATTTCATTGTGTGAAAAGATCATACGAAGGGAGACCAAGATAAACTGGTTTCGAATAGAACGATGCGTAGCCGTGTGTGTTGTATAAAATATCATCTAGAAAATAAATCTAAGCATAGTCAGCTTAAAATGTTCCCAATACTGGGACACGAGCCTTGTTGTGAGATCCCAGTGGGCCGTAATCTGCCACGCGTGCTCAGTGCGGGTTGGTAGATAAGTGACATGTCTTTGAATATTATTTATTCTACACATGGACATGCCAGTTTCCTCATAGATTTTGTTTCACCGGTTTTGAGAGCAGTGGTGATGAAAAATATTGCACAAACGATGCATCTGGGTTGATTCGAACCCAAGATCTATAACTCTTAAGTCAGGGCCGTATCACTGGAATACCACTTCACCAGCGATACAAACTATCAGTTTAAAACATTTTCTTTTGATATAATAATTATCCTTACAAAAAAACTAAGTAAATCTTCTATAATATAAAAATGAATCGCTGAATGTGTTGCTAAGCGCTAATCTCGAGAACAGCTGAACAGATTTTGCTATTGTTTTTTTTATAATGGTCATTGAAGTATGGGGATGAGAGAAAAAAAATTAAAATTGCCGAAAATGTCTTAGAAAACAACTTTTTTTAGATTCCTATACAAAAGATTGCAAAGCAACCAAACCACCTTTTAGATTTATTTGATAAAAATCTTTTGCAACAGAAAGAACACGAAAACACGGTAAAATTAATAACCTCATAAAAACATAACCAAATAATTTTAACACGATTTATCAGTAAGGCAATTAATTAAAATATGTACCGTTCAGATTAATTTAATCTGAATTTAATTAGCAACGCGTATTTATTGTTGAAATTAACTTTATTAACACAGATGCTTAAATATTCCCTTTAACGGTTAATCTCAAATCGAAAATAGCAACAAAAATTCTTCTTTCTTTTCCATTATTCTATGAAAGAAAAGTTACTGTGCAATCACGATAAAAAAAATAACTTAGGTAGCGCTATATTTTAACGTCATGCATTCTTTTATAACATTTGCGCCCTCTTAAATAAACAATTATAATTATTAAAATGAATATAATAATGAAATTAAATAAATTGAAAATTATTTTCCATAAATTTTTTTCGCTAAAAGTAAATCAAGTGACAATTGACAGATGGAAGTAATTTATGTTTTCGTTGCCTAAAATATTTATCTATTCAGTTTATTGACAGCAAGATTGGCTCAGTGACTTTAGCGATTGATTGCTGCGTGAAGTAGATTCTATTCTTGCACGTAACAAATATTTCTATGACCTACAAGTAGTTGTTCCGAATCTGGCTGTTTGTGTATGTGAGATTTAATATTTTGTAAACTCACCGACAAAATACTTAGAGACTAAAAATTAGTAAAAAACATAACCCTCCTTCTGACGCAGTCGGGTAAAAAGGGTTTACATAATTATTGAGACAGGACCTAAAACTTTTTTTATACTAACCTTCAAATTTCTAAACCGTCTTACGGCCGAACTCAATAACGTACTGAAGTTTAAAGTCGGGTAGCTACCAGAGCTTAACTCTTACATCTGATCTATCTGTTACTGCCGTTTCAATAAAAAATTTGCGTAACGCTAACTTTAGTTAACCACAGATCGGTCCTTATCTGCAGTTTGGACACAAAAAAAGAAGGGTTTCTTTTTTACTGCCGTTCGACTCTGTTTCAGGTAAGGATCTTTCATTGAATAGGAAGAAAAAAAACGGGATCTCGGAACTTTGGTGAACAAAAAATTATGAAAGAAACATTATGATGCTGTTACGATTAGTTCATCACGTGAGGATGATTTTTATTGCATGCAAAGTCAATGTTTTATAGGATTTGAACCACTTCTGCTCCCCAGAAATCATCCTTTCCATACAATGAAATTATCATTACATAAAATGAAGTCAAACAGTATCTTAAAAAAAATGGATATTTTTTTGTTCAGGGTATGAAAAACGAATTGTACAACCAAATAAAATACTCCTGCCTCATACATCTCAATATCACGGAAAAAGCCATTATTTCAATGAAATAAGTTGTAAATACTATTGCTACCAGCAGTTAATCGCCCGATTTCGAGGGATAGCCAATTTGTAACTGACTGTAACTTTAACAAACTAAAGTTAACCACCAAAGTGCTATTGAGACGCTCTAAATTTTTTTTCTATAGCTTTACATAACTATGGTAAGCGGTAAGCTCCCCAAAGATAGATCAATGGTAAAGGTAGATATTCTTATCTATCTTGAGTTTATTGAAACGCACAAATGCGGCTACAGCTACTAAAGATTGGTAATTTAACAGATGGTTTAAGATAGATGCGTTATTGAGATCGGCCGTTAGTGGTAAGCAGTACCCCAAAACTTTTATCGAAAATTCGAAACAGCTGGCAATTTTTTTCTAAACAATACTTTTTATATTCGCGTTAGGCGACTACCCTCAAAGTTTCGGATCCGGCCAAAACGTGACATTTACATATTTTCCTGTCCCAATACAGTGGCGTGATGTATCAAACAACAAAATTGGGACACTTGGCGGTTTTTCAAACAAGGTCATGTGTCAAAAAATAAAAGTTGCTTTTTTTTGTTTTTATTTGTTGCCTCATAAATATTTTATTTATTTTGCTTTTAATAGTGGAACGTTTTTTTTTAGGGTTGCTATTTTCTTTTATATTTAAGGTTGGAAAGCTTAATTTTTTCTGCGTTGTTTAGAACCACGTAAATGTTTAATTTGTTTAATTGTTTTTAAAGACAAAACGAATTAAATTCGTAATCTATTGCTTCTTATGTCGAAAAAGCTTGATGAAATCTCATTAATTCAGATTGTTAAGTTTTCAAAGATATTGTTATGTACTGTGTTATGCAAATCGTAAATTCATATTATCACCCTGAAATTATTGAATTTGAATGATTTGACTAATTATAACAGATTTTACACAGGATAATTGGCAATTTGGTGCATACCTACTTGTACCTTCAAAATAAAATGAATGATACTAGAAATGGGACCAAACTGTATTGTTTTGGAGATATGGAACATTTAAGTATTATCTTTTAAAATTGTTTTGCAAAAAATGTAAAGTTCACTAATTTCAAAGAATGCATCCAGTTACTAAACACCCTGTATACTAAAATATTGGTACAAAATGTATGTCCATTGCCTATTTATACAGCATTCACCAAAATAACAATCAAATATCAAAATAAAAATAATGCAAACATACTTTTCAAGAACCCCTTAAAAATAACCCCACAAATCCCCTCGGACCACGCGCTCGGTCCACTTGAACCCCTCACATTTTGCGGGCCAAGTGCCCCACTGCCCCTGACCGACTAAACTATTGACGCACAGGTTTTTTCATGAAATTATTCTGTTTCAGGTAAGTCTACACGACTGAAGAGTTTTGTAAATAATAGCGGTAAGGATGGCCGTCGTGAGCAGACGAAATGATCTTTGGAGATGGGATTTTTTTGGTCCCTTTTTTGTTTCCTGTTGCGGTGAGTTTTTTGTTTAAGTTCAGTATATGCTTCACTGACCAGGTCGTGAGTTCAAAGTTTTTGAACTTTTTGTAACTATATTTGACGTTTGATAACTTTAAATTACTCTCGTCTCGATGAAATGAGGTTAGAATTGTGAGGTCAGTTGCACCAAAGAATAAATTACAAAAGCGTGTCTTAAAAGAAAAAGACTTTCGTACTTAAATTATAATTTACATCTTAAAATATTTTGCACCGTACAGAATAACAAATAATCAGACAGCATCAAATACGTATAAGTACCTGAATTTCTGTTTTGCACATCACTCTTGCAACATCAGTCAAGTCTTCAGAAACCAGGCCACACGATCCTCTCAATCCAGTCCACGTACGCAGAAACCCTCGTATACACTCCAGGACTCATCTTCCTCCCACAGTCCCTTCCAAAAGACGTTACTCCAACAATTTTATGGAGGGGAAAGCTGTGGATGCAATCTACCCTTTCTTCCATGATCTGCAAAGGCCCCCCAGAATCTCCTTGACAGGTATCTCTTCCACCATGATGGTAATCACCAGCACACAGCTGGGTCCTTGTAATGCCTTCAGCTAGAACCTTCTTCTTGATCAAAAACTTCATAGATCTGTTACATATATCACTGGCTATAGGATCGATGTCGACTTTCATCAAAGTCTGGCTTCCGTAAGTCGCAACTGAATCCGTTTTTCCGAAGCCAATCACTGTTAAGTTGAAGTTGCTTATATCCTCTCCTAAATGCAAGCAGGCGATTCGTATGTCCCTGTTGAGAATAAAAGCTGGAACTGCCCTTATCAAAGCTATATCATGATACTTTGAAGGGGGTTTATACTTTGGATGGGGTATAATCTCTGCTACTTTCCTTTCCTGGACCAGCTCATCCACTTCATCGAATTCGAAAGTAGCTGTTCCGACCCTCATGATGCTCGCAGGTCCTGCGTCCCTATCTTCAGTGCAATGAGCTGCTGTTAGAACCCATTTCTCGCTGATCAGACTTCCACCACACTTCCACGAAGGCGGGTCCGGTGTTGACCTTCGAAACCCTATTAAAACCATGTGAGGATATAGGAGAAAGTCTATTGGAACTCTTACTCTTCGGGTTGGGAATAATATATTTCGGCATTCCAGCATGTACTGGCCATAAGTTTTGCAGGCCCTGAAAGCCTTTTCTCCAACTCCTGATCCTCGGAATAACAATGAGAACAGAATTATTGCAGTCACTTGTGTCTGAATCATTTTCACGAAGTACGTCTTCGTCTTTGCTTGATGTAAATAAACATAGTACACATTTAAACTAATGTTTCTTACATAGATGCTTTTTTCTGTCAAATCATTGAAGTATCCGGCCGTAGGACCAATCCTCGGTAATTCAAATCGAGTTTTGATCCTTCAATCCCGAGATTTATCAGTTCAAACCTTTTCCCCGATTTTTTGTTAGACGCGTGCGCACGACCGTTATCAATGATTTACTACGGCAACTGAATGGTATGGCCATAATTGTAATCTGGCCGTGGCTAATCGATACTCATTCTTAATTGCAATAAAAGAGCACTAGCCCCACTATTTGGCTTGATTATTTTTTTTCCTTGTTTTTATTTCTGGTAGATTTGCAGATGAAATGAAGCCATATAATTATTACTATCTTTGCTCCATGACATAGGCTAGAAAATAATTTTTAAAATAATATGTCAGAAAAAAGACGTATTTCAGAAAATAATTGATACTGGTAGTAGAGTAGGTAACAGTTAATGAGTAGTTATAGTATTACTTCAATCAAAGAAACGGGTTTTTTATTTCCCATTAATGTATAAGCGATAAAAAAAATGGCTTATGCAAAATTTTGTAGTTTAAAGGCAAAACAAAACGATGAAAATTAAATATTTCTTTATACTTATAACGAAGTTTTGTATTGAATAGCAGAATAAATACCTAACCTTAATGTTCTAATACTAATGCTGATATCGATTACCCGATATTATTTATCTAAATTATTGTATGAAATTGTTGAACCCTTTTAAAACTAATTTTGGATTTTCGAACGATTCCTTTAAACTTTTGAAAAACCTTTCTGGGAGAAACAACGGTAAATAAAAGGAATTGTTTTTATGTTTCACAAAGACAATTTCTGTGAGATACATTTAATAGCCTTGCAGCGATTTTGTATCCAACATCGGTTTTTAATAAGTTCTCGAATTCAAGAAAACTTCAGAATCTTTTTGCTTTTGATCGAGAATAAAAAGAAAATTATCTTTTGCTTTTATGTAAGGGGTTTTAAAACTGAAAAAGTAGCCACGTAGTTAGAAATTATTGTCCAATTCAGACTTTTATTGATTAACTAGGTTTTAATAATTATAAATCGTAATATTTTATTTTTTATGCCACATAAGTCTTAATTTAACAGACCTATAATATTACTCGTGAACTTGAAATTATTTTTTTATTATCTTAAACTAGATTAACCGCGAAACTCCATAAAACTTAATAATATTTCACACGAGTTATAAAACCTTCACACTTTGAATTAAGCCATTTAATATTAAAGCATAGACTATGTCGAATCTCCATTCATATTTGTATTACCTTAGAAGATTATTTTCCAAAAAAAAAAACTTTTTTATCTGAATTAAGTTAACCATAATCATTTATTTAACATAATACGTTGGTACGTTATTATGATTATGTTGTTTTATTTTAAAAGCTTAACTTCAGTTACCAATAGGCGTTGCTTTTTTACATTTTTAATTTTATTTACAACATATTATTAAAATGTATTCGCTTTCTAGACTATTCCATTTTTTTTTTTGTCATACGCATATTTCTCATAATCTGTGCAAGTTATCGTAAACATCGCTTTCAATTATGACAGACTTAACAGTCAGTGACAGCAAACTAAAGTATGCAACCTCATTTCCACGTAAACAAAGATTATAATTTGACATTGACACAATGTCAGAGGTAAGAAAGTACAGTACACTTAATGATGATGATTATTCTGAAACGGACAAAGGCAGACCCTTATAAGGTCCTAAGATTATTGTAAATTGCAAAGAAGATGATTTTACGACGTCAGAAATAAAAAAAAATTACCAATGAAGATGTTTCTGAACGTTCCTATGAATTAATGCCCTTCTACTAGCTATTATTTTACCCAACAATACTTATTCCTTTTAAGGATTTTATAAAAACAGCTATTATTTAGACGCTTTAGATTGCATTTTTATCCTAAGGATAATCTTAATCCCAGCGGGATTATTGTCTTTTCTTTTCTATAAATAAAATTATAAAAGCAACATCGGTTTTGTCTGTGTTCGCAACTTTGTTCTTCTAAACTGCACTATGAATTTTGATGCGGTTTCTACCATTATTGAGGTGGTTGACGAGTATAAAGGTATTGTAATATTTTATTTTGTTATAGTATTGTATAAAGATGTTAGTAAATCTCGCCTCATTCATTACCCTACATTTTAATTATCGCCATGTATTTTTAGCGTGGTAAAATCATCAAATGAGTCCTCCAACCGGGCAGGGCGGGAGGGACTGTCAGACTTCTACTGACTAAAATCAACGGTGTCCTTCAATAGCCTGTTATGTTTCGGGGTCACGGTAAGGGAATAATCCCGCGACCCCGGCAGGCTTTGGCCCTCTGAGAGGGGCCCCGTCATTATGCTGACGCTCTTAGAGGCGCGTGTGGGACACAACGCGCCGTCGACCCGGGCATGGTCCTTGGTCGGGCAGCGAGTTGCCCTTTATTCGCTGCCCGCATGCCCGCGCCTACGGTGGCCGGAGATCATCTGCTGACGTCCGACGCTGCGGTTGGGGCGGAGGGAGGACGCTGTCCTCTCTCGCTCGCGGCCCGCCTCCTTCTTCACGAGCATTACTGCCTCGCAGAAGGAGCAGACCGCTTCCCACTCCGTCTCGCCCCACAGCATGGCCGCAACCAATGCCAGGCGCGAGAGGTCTCCGCCTATTTATCGCCATGCTTAGGACAATAGAAATATTTCTACTATCTGTAATAATTTTGTCTATTAATTTGTCGACGAAGCCCGTGTTCTTTAAAAATCAGTAAAATGTTGCAGCTATCGTCTGTGAATCAGAAAATTTAAACATAAAATAAACCAAACGTGGTGACACCACATTTACGGCCATGCAATTCATAACTTGCAATATATGCAAGATTCATGCCTAGAATCGGAAAACAGGATAAGTATGATAGTTTTGTTAAAGATCATAAAATAGAGAAAGCTATTCTGCAGATGAATCAGGTTTATTGTTCAGTGTTATGGCTAAATCTGAAAATATTATGGGATTAATTTTGGAGAGTAAGTTTTCCAGTCTAAATGTGCAACTTTGTCATATAGATGCTGTGTCAGTCAGGGACCCTTTATGCTTTGATGGATCCTAAGATTTGAATTCGAAGTTGATTTATCCTGAGTTGATAGATTCTTTATATTAAAACGTGAAGAAAAAATGATGTTCCTCTTGTTCTTTCAAAAATCTCGCGAACTGTATCAGATTTGGCAGAAGGGATTATAAATGGAAAAGAAGTGTAAGGCAGTGTTTCTAAATTAATTTTAAACAAATTATGGTTGAATTGAATTTAAAGAATGTTTCATACTCTTAGTTAATACATAATTTCTATTAATTCCATGGTTTCAATGGCTGACTACTTCTACTAAGTGATTGAAGCCAGTTTCCAAAGGCTATTTTCTGAAAAAAAAAACACCGTAGTTCAGTGTATAATCACTACCATAGCATTCACACCTCTCTATAACCCAACCTGTCCATTCCATCCTCCTCTCAACGGTTCCATTCCTGATTTCTCCATTCTTTCCTTTTGAAATAAAGAAATCGGCGAACAGTGCAGCACAATCAGACGGCGCAATACAAACTTTAATCAGTACTGTACGACTGTGACACGGAATAGATAGGAACAGAAGACTCACCACGTAAAACGAGTATAATAAACGCACACTCACACACGCATCTAAATACAGCGAGCGCTAGCACATTCGAGAATGTCATTTGTTTGAAGGTTTAGATCAAACCTTCGTAAAACTTGAGCAAAATGTTTTTCTTAGCATTTTGAGTTAACTTTGATCAATTTATATTTAGTATGCTGTAGCGTTTTTCCAAATAAGTAAGAATGGGAATAAACACTTAAAATTCTGTATTCTTTCTTTTCAAAGCATTGTGTTCGCTTTTCATGTTTACTTATCGTATACAACTTTGAATTCTTATTTTAAATTTTTATACATTGAAAGCAAGTGCTTTCGGTAGTTTTTTTTTCTGAACTCAGCTTAAAGCATGTTTAAAATCGCTTTCGTACGTTCGTGCTTTCTTTGAGGCTTCTGTAACTTATTTATTCCGTGACTATGCTATACCTCACTTTATGTTCCTTTGCACTGATTTAAGAGGGGCTCACAATTTATTATACGTCGCCATTATTGTTCATGTGAGCAGTTTTCTAGTTTGAATGTTTCGCAGTATTTGGCGAGGTAGCTACCATCTTGTTTTATTTTTAGTTGTTACTCCATATTGAATATGTTCTTTTGAAAGAATTGTGTGATTGTCATGTAGATATTCATTTTAAATATATCGGGCAAAACTAGATGTGAAATTGAATGACGTTTTTTATTAATGTTTAGTTGAATTTGTGTCTAGTTGATGGTAATAAGTCCACTGTTACATCTCTCGACGTCTTGAACATACACTAAATGTGAAGGTATAATAGATACACCTTCATTTTTTTTAGTATTACAGGTGTAATAATATGTTATTTCACGTTCAAAATAATGTTTCGCTTTTTCGTGAGTAAATTAAGATAATACAACAAAATAAATGTTATAGCCTACATTTGGCTCCGTCGCCAATATTTAAACCTGCCAAAAATTCAGGCCTTTTGTACCTAACTTGAAAAGATTAAACGAATATTTTAGAAGCATAGGAATTAATATTATATCCTGTTAGTCAAATATAATATTAATTTCTTTGCTTCCAAAATATTCGTTATAATCGTTTATTATTTCGTCTGGACGGCAGAATTTATAGCTTCAAATGAAAATAAATTTAAACATCCACTACTATTCCGTTCTTGCCCACGGTAAATATCAGGCTTTTAGGTCCAAAATTATATTTTTAATCAATTTCCCCACAGTTTTGTCTAGACTGAAATCTATTAGCAATATTTCAGTCGTAATTACAAGTGAATTATAAATCTTCATTGTAAAGGGAAATTGGTGCTGATACCAATTTGGTTCTGGGTCCAATTTGATATTCAATTAGTCGTGAATATATTATCGGGTCGATAACTGTGAGTACATTAGTGAATATATCAAAATGGAGCATTCACACAAATTGTTAGTTTAGATGAGCAATTGAATTGTTTGTGCTGATTTCCATTCAAGGATGCGTGTTTGTATGAAACTGTGAATTTTGGTGCAGAAATCATAGTCAACGTTTTGATACGTCGTCGTTGGAAACTAACTTTGACTATCAAATTAGGTCACAGAATATCGTTTGACCTATAAATGAGCTACTGCAATATTCTTTTGTTTGGACATTACAACTGCTTCAAGCGCGATGCAAACTTTACGGCAAACTAAATCTGGCATAACCCCAAAAGAATTAAAAAAATCGCGGAACTTATCGAATTACCGGGACCCCGAAATGTAAAAGGCTATTAAAGTACACCGTGTATTTTAGTCAGTAAGAGTCTGACAGACCATCCCGCCCTGCCCTGGGTGGGAGGACTCATTATTTGATGATTGTACCACGTAAAAAAAAGATACGCTGGCGTGACGAGTTAGACCTATTTCTGAACGACTAGTCGGAAGGGACGAGACAATAAAATAAAAGATTGAGAAAATGTAGGGGTGGTGTCCCAGCAGTGGAACAAAACAGCCTGAAAGCCTTTCGCCTATTACATTTAAGGCCCATATAAAAGGGTCGCCACTATTACACAAGGTTGAACCTATTTACCTGTTAAGTAACTTTTGTTTAATTTAACCTGCAATGGGGATGGCAACTCAAAGCTAATCGTAGATGGCGCTGCGATAGTTGGTCCCCACGTCTACCTTGTACAAAAAAACAAACAAGATTATTTGTTATAAAAATTGTGTATAACTACAAAACAAATATGGAAAATTATTCGTCCATGCAAGTACTATATAATAAAAGAAGAATTAAGACGCCGCGGCGCATCTACAAGAGGAAAAAGGTGATTTAATTGAGTGGTTATACATTTGATTTTACCGTAATAAATCCACAATTACTTGTAGTTGAGGTTTCAATTTTTGAGTTTAGGTATGTTTTACCTGTCCTCTCCTTTATCAAGAATATAATGCTGATTTTGACTTTCTATTTTGATAAAATATCATAATGTTTTAAGTCAGTAATTTTAACCTTTTTTTCTATTTAGATTCGAGAAATATCACAATATATTTAATTTCTTAACACCACAACTATTACAAAACTCGTTCCAGGTGATAATTCTTCGATTTTCGAGCGATGCAGTACTGGTACTTAACCTCCAAAAGAAAAGTAGATATTATTTTGAAAAGTGTATTCCATCATTTTTACAGCTTATTCCACAACATCTAGTCATTTTACATCAATAAATGGTTTTTTTTCTGAAAATTCCTTTGATTTTACAGTTCTTTGGGGACCAAACTGTCATTTTCACTTTGACACTTGCCTTCCCCATTCGAATAAGAATAGCTCAAAACAAAATGGCCGTACAATACTACACACGTATGACGTCATACCTTCATCAAAATAATTCCCATTGACGACGAAAACTTCCCTAACTCACATCCCAAAGATCCCAACCAAGACAATTATGAATAATCTGAATAATCTTATTTATAACCTATTCAAATTCGAGAACACTAAATTGAGATTTCAATTACGATTAAACCTTACCTGAGACGTAACTGCAGTATGTTATGTATATTGTGTCGTAAATATATGTACAAGTTGAGATATAAACTATTAGCACGGAGTATGATAAGGACAGAAGGTCAAGTCTACACACACATCGACGCGTATATACAACGCGACGACGATCTAAAACAAAAGACAGTCGCGAATGCACTTACATTCGCAGTACTTGAAGCTTGTCTATGGATTCGAAGAGATCTATTACGCCGGATCCACACGTTGGCCGTGTTTGCCGAACAGAAGGAGACGGCGCTAAGACACGAGATATAATTATTTGCGTCTCCTTTGGTTCGGCAAACACGGCCAACTTGTGGTTCCGGCGTAACGAATGCCGTTCGTGTCTTCATGAGTGCACTATTACCTGCTTCATTCATTCGTTTAAGAACTGATATTGTCAAAAGTTTTGTCAAATTGTTGAGAAAACAATAATTATTTTCTGTCAAGTGAAATTTCAATGAAACAATATTGTTTTTCTTCTTTTCGTTTCTGTCAGCCGTCATTATATTCATTTTCTGTTTCTCTTCAATTCCATTGCTCACAAAACGCATCAATGCGGTGAATTCTAGTGTGCGTATGTTTTCATTCCGTGTATGCATGGCCTTCTGTACAATAATACTCTGTGGTATTAGACTTTGGACCGATATTCGTTCGAAACAGCCTGCGTCGACCCATATGTGTCTTGATTGCTCCAACACTACGCTTTATGGTAAGGCTATGGGGAGATATTGCCATTCAGTTTTCAGTCTTTATTGGACAGTACACTAGTTCCAATTTTGGTCTTCTGGACTTCAGGAACAGGCTGTGATAGTAAGAGGTTTTCGGAAGTAACAGGCAATATATTTACCTGTATATTTTAGGGTATCCACGTTAATGTTCCAAATGGAAGGCTTCTTTGATCACTTAACAAGGTTTCCTATTGGTTTCCTGTTCGTGTTCATTTACATGTCCACAAAATCACATTGATTTTTGTTCTGAATACGAAGATTTTGAATTTATAATTTTGAAAATAAAAATCATCATTTTTCTAATTCCATCCGCCCTTTGTAAGAGACTGTCAGACTCGTACAGACTAAACACCATAATTTTTCTTCAGTAATGCATAATCATCATCATCATCATCAGCCTTTAATGTTCTCCTTGCTGGGACACAGGCCTCCTCTCTGTGAGATCAGTGTCGGTAATGTAAAACAAGTCTAAAACTGCGCGGGTATCCTTATCAATTAATCCTTTCGCCAATGGATCTCATCTGTAACCCTAGCACGTTCCGCTAGATCTTCAATAAGGTCATGACCTTGACCGGCATGGTGACAATTCAGTATACCAAGGTTTAATTAAGGTCATACTATACATATCCTTAGCTGTGTTACTTTTGATAATGTCCAATAGGTAACTTACACCATGGGACCTCTGGATTGTTAAAAAATCTTACTTATATTATAAGTGCGGCATGATATCTGTGTGTCTGTGTGTATGTATGTTTCGTTTTTGCATCAAAAACGCTGACCCAAAATTTTATACATTTCTGTAAAGGGATAGATGGCTTCTAGAGACGGTCATAGGCTACGAAGTAGGGCGGCGAGTATATATTATAAAATTGAAAAAATCAGACCTACTCTACCCGAATGTTTGTGGAAACTCAATACCTACTCGTTTTTTGGAACGAAGTTCCTTATTGCGCGTTGTGAAAGGGGGCTAGACGGAAAAAGTTCTTACGAAAAGTTGTCATGACACTTTTTGAAACGAAGTCCCTCCCTTGACACCTCAAGTTTTTTTTTAAATTTGAGAGTAGCATAGTATCACATCCATATAACCAGAATTATACGAGTATGATACATGTTACAGTTTCAAAACTCAATAACGTCTGCATTTCAAATGCTCGCCTTCAATCAAAGACACAAAAATCCGAATCAGCAAGTCCGGAGCGGTCCTCAAGAATCTTTAAAAACATTCTCCCACAAAAGCCACTTTAAAAGGCGCCTCTATAGAGTCGTGTCCAATCTTTTCATCCATTCGTGTGGCATTGGATTCTTTCCTTTTGGATGTTTGCCCCATTGTACTGTCCGACGGCAAATACTGCCTTGGAATGGGAAAAAGTAGTGCGTTGGAGTTCACGGGGATCTAAAGGGGTGAATTAAAACTGGTAGGGGTGATTCGGTGTTTCTTGCCTTTGTTAGGTAACTGCGCCCGAGCCAAGAGGTAGTTTTTGATGCCTGAATTCGGTCCTTTGTGTCGGGTTTTGGCATGTGAGACGGTTTTGATTTGTTGGAGAGTCTGACCGATTTTTGGTTGGAGAATCCTTTGTTGGTACACTGTGAAGTCTATCACAAAGCTTTGAAGAGATAAACGACCGATATCGCTTGTTCGTTGTTTGTACAAACACTGTTTTAAGACTTCTAAGCCATTCTGAAAACGCAGCTCTAAAACAAATTGGATGCAAAACCAATCAATTTGATGAACGACGGGGGGTATTCAGCGAATTTAATCATTAATACAACCCTCCGAAAATCCCCTTTTTGACCCAAAATATTTCGCTTCGACCCTACAAATCATAAGCTACCGTTCTTCATTAAGGTAAAAATCCGATCCAAATTGGACTGCACATAATGAAAAGCAATCAATTCTGAACAGCTAAGGTTATTGGAGTAATTGGGATTAAATTTTAATCAGCGTTTCTTATACGAATATGTAGATGTAACAGATCCTGATGGTATTGAAATTAATGACTCTCGATACTGTAATAATCAATTAATGTTACAGTGTAATGAAGGGGAGTCGTAAATGTTACAGTATGATGCTTGATGAGTTATGGGATTATCATCTTTATTCCAGTTGTAATTTGACCCACTTATGCCTTTTCATTAAGGGCAGTGAGATGTCATAGTAAAGCAATTGATCTTGTATTAGGGTGTCCGTGTTTTTGGGGCTGAGATCTGTAAGTGATTGCTACTATAAGGTCCTAAATCTGGTGAGATTGTGAATGAACTGTTAAACGCAGAAATAGTTTGAAATTGGAAGGAAGACAAAATTGTGAAGTAAGATTTACTGTCGTCAGCCCATATATTTTGTTAAACTAAGCGTCTCGTACTCTATTCTTGCAGCATATATCATTTTGACGTTAAACGAGGTCAGAATATGACACCTAAAATTACATATTGATGAGGTGACACTATGTTTTAAGTTGATACATTGTGATTACAGTTCTTCAAGGTTTCTATCAACACCCCTTAAGTGCTTACAATTTGTCAGTTCCACCCCTCACTTCGTCCCCCTTGAACTAGTTACGACGTACCCGACACAGTAATTCAAGGCAATTCTTATTTGTCAAGTAATTCCCTCGAAGAGCTAGTATTTACAGGACCCTTTTTCAAGCAAATAGGGCCTAACAAATTCTTGGTGTTAAGAGTGCTAGCTATGTTCGGAGCGGGATTTATTTATTTCTCTTTTCTGTCATTGCTTAGCAACAATTTCCCATTAGAGAAAAGGTCCGCCATTTTTTTTTGAGCATTGGTGGCCCAGATGTATCGGTCCCGACTTACGAGTTCTAGGTCTTGGGTTCGAACCCCGCCAGGCGCATTACTTATAATTTATTTCATCACCACTGCTCTCAAAATGGTGAAGGAAACCGGCATGTCCTAGAACCAAAAAATCGAAGACATGTGTCATCTGCCAACCCGCACTGGGCCCGCGTGGTGGATTATGGCCACTCCCTCTCACAGAGTAGGAATAGGCTGATGATGAAATTTTTCTGTCATCGGTGGATATAGGAAAACATCGAAATTTTTTGTCTTCCTATGCGTGGAAATCTTTGGTCAGTCTCTCACAAAGGTCATCACACCAGCGTTTCTTAGTCCTTCGAACACATCTGTCGAAAAACAAAGCCGTACCGAAACAATTACTAACATATTTGGCTTTCATTTGGATTGTGCCGATCGGTAGATTTCATTCGGCGCAAACCTAGTTACAGTCGCACTCACTTAAACATCAACTTTACCCGAACATAAATCCGCTTTAGTCGATTTATGGCACGAAATTATGTGTATGAGTATTGACCACCTTGCTCCGCAATGAATCTCCCAAAATTGAGGATCTTACCAGGAATGGATTCCTAAGCATACATATCAGGTACTCGGGAAACATAAGCATGCTACTGTATTAGGCTCAAAGCCAACGCTGCACAATTACGGACCTAATGGCTTCAGTGTACCGTCACGAGATAAGCAAAATGGCGGGCAAATGGGGCTAGAGACAAGTTATTAAGTTTTGAAGCACGTAGAACGTGTGTATTAAAGGTAGCTGCTTCATGAGGTGTGGGGTAATGGGTTGATGGGGCACTTGGGGTGATTGTGCAGTTCAAGTAGCTTGGTTCTTTGTTTTAGTGCTTTTCATTAGTGGTGCAAGATTCCTCATCTATGCTATACTTGAACACAGTTCTGCTGGTTCTGAGTTCTGAATACCAATGTCATATGCATGTAATGACCGAAGGTTTACATTTAAATAGATACAGTTATTTCTCCAGTTACATTTAAGCGCTCGAAGTAGGGTACCGAGACTAAGGCCACCATGTATGCAGAGTCTGGGCCGATGTGTAGATTATACTGATGGATAAACTTCATTAGACTTTGCTAGACCTGGAAACCGAACCAAAGACCTCATGTTTAACTACCACTTGCAAAGTTGCGACCACTAGACTATCAAAGCAGTTCTAAATGTTTTCAAACTATTCAAGAAAGTATTTGGAAGGAATCATCGGATTTTCAAAGGCCTCGGTAAATTGGTTCAGTTTTCTCTCTTTGAAAGTTTAAGGGCTGTAAAACGATGATAGCAAAATTCCTCGTGATCGCTTTGACACCTACATAAGTGGTTTTTGCGTGGGAGTTAGAGAAATGCTCCTTAAACACAAAGGTATTCGCAGAATTTTTGATCAAAATCCTGTGAGAAAAAAATCTCAGACGTAATAAGAATATTATGCAAAGGAAGAGGGCCCCTCAATCAAATTTTGCAGCAATTTCGAACTGTTTACCGGCTTTATAATTGATTTTTTTTTCCCACCGTAGTCGCCATGTTTTTCTGAATCCAATAACTCGCGTGAACGGCTCGTAAGAATGAATCTCCTGTCTATGGACTTGTCAAATATTCAGTAAGGTGGGGGTGAAAGGGGTTGAAAGGGGTGTAACGAAAGTAGGTCAAGATCAAAGTAAACTGAGATTTGTTAATCCTGATCCTAGAAGTTGTAATTTATGATTTTATTTTTGCGAAGTTTGATGGTGAAAATTCAGAGTTGTTTAAAAATGTCGTGTTTTTTAATGTTGGCAATTTAGTTATACCTATTAAGTAATACGATTGTATACTTGTTTTATTATTGGAATTTATATATTATTACTGTAGTTTATTTAAATATTCTGATTTTTATTCAAACACGTGCTAATCAGGTTTTTTTGGAAAGTTTTATTTTTTCTCAAAAACTTCCCTTTTACAAAATAATTGAATTTGTACTGTCATTCTAATGTCAAATTTCAATGAAGACATAATTGAATGTCAAGATGTTGTTTTTTTCCTTTGTTTTCCTTGTTTTGTTGACCTTGCAATAAAAATATGTGAGTAACGTACAGACTGTTTATTTTGCTGGCGATACATTGCTTCCATTAATGTGATTCTTTTAGTGAATTTGAGTATGTTTTTGGGGTTCCGTATCCAAACAGTAAAACGGGACACTAACATATCGCTGTCCGTCTGTCTGTCCGCTGTCAGTCGCTGACTAGTCTGGCACCTCAAAAACCTTGATAGTTAGCCAGTTGAAATTTTCAACAAAATTTTGTACAACAGTTTATGTATAATATCTGTTGCCGTTATAATAACACATACAAAAAAGAACATACATATTAAAGGGGGAGGGGGGAGGGACTGGGCTTCCATACTAAGAGACATGATTTTGATGATGATGTTTTTTTCACGTTTTTATTAGATTGGTTATAGTACGGAACCTATCATTCGCGAGTCAGACTCGCAATTTTCCGGTTGTTTTTGGATAATTTATAGCTGACCGTATGAAAGGACTACTAATGTCCTTATTAGTATATTTTACTTACGATTATTGTTAGTTAATTTTATTGCATTAATAAAGATTCTTAATGAGGTTTAGTTAAATGTATTGGTTAATAAAAATTGTTGCGACGTGTTTGGGTCAGAGGTCAAATAACATTACATTTATAGATGTTTACGCTGTTCAAAATACAAATAAAATATGCTAAGTCATATAAAAGTTTATAAGGCCAATTAGAGATACATTTTTATGGATAGTATTTGGCAAGACCGTATTAGTATCCTCTATTTCTTTAAAATTTATGTTCGGTGTTGGTCTATAGAATTTTTAAGGCTAGTTTGTATTAGCGGGATTGAAACTAAACAGGTTATCGCCCTAAAACGTTAAGGGTAATCGAGTTATCTTAAATTTTAGTCATTAAGAGTCTGAAATTCCCTCCCATCCCATCCAGACGTCAAGAGTTATCAAGGGAATGTAAATTTTAGTCAGTAAGAGTCTGAAATTCTCTCCTGCCCCAACCAGGACGGAAGGACTCATGGATAGATAGATAGATAGAATACTCTTTATTATGCATACCATACAACTTAAAGGTTACAAATTAATGACTTAAACATAGGGTGACACAATAGGCGGTCTTATCACTAAAAGCGATCTTTTCAAGACAACCTTAGGATGGATTATGAAAAAAGAGAGACATACTGTTGGTAGTACTGTGGTGTACAATTAATCAATTAAACAAGTTAAAAAAAAAAAAAAAAATATTATATAAATACATACATACACATACAAACATATATAAATATATATACATAATTATACACATGTAATAATCACGGAAACAAAGAAAAAAAAAACAATATAGTCACATGGCTAAGGAGAGAGGTAGTGCTTCTTGAGCAGATTTTTAAAAATTGACAAGCTTTGTGCGCTCCTTACTGACATGGGCAACATATTCCATAGTCGCACTGCTTCAACTGTAAAAGATTTGTCGTAAAAGCTAGTAGAGTGCATTGGCATCTCCAGTCTCAAGTTTTCCGAGGACCTAAGATATCTATTATGTGTGTCATGAAGGAACTTGAAACGTTCTTTAAGATAAGAGGGGGTTTTAGGATTGAACAGAATACTGTAGAGTTGAAACAAGATATGAGAATTCCGGCGAAGACGTATAGGAAGCCACTTGAGTTTTACACGAAATTCAGAAATGTGATCATATTTGCGCAGGCCAAATATAAATCTTATGCATAAATTTTGAAGTCGCTCAAGCTTATCAAGTTGTGCCTCAGTAAGATCAAGAAAACTGACATCAGCGTAATCAAGGATGGGAAGTAAAAGGGATTGTGCAAGCGCAGTTTTAGTGGCAGTCGGAAGAAAGTTCCGCAATCGCCTCAAACTCTTAGCAGAAGCGAAAATTTTCCGACTCACTTCCTGTAGCTGGGGTCCCCAGGATAGATTTTGGTCAATCCAAACTCCAAGATTTTTTACCTTCTCACTTAGAGGAATAGCGGTGCCGTTGAATTGTACCTGCGGTAGCTGAGACCAATTTACCTTGGGGATCATCCTTGAGCTGCCAACAACAATGACCTGAGTCTTCAGTGGGTTAACCAGCAATCCGTGTGCTTCGCTCCACTCGCAAATCGAAGTCAGATCTCTGTTAATTATATTTATAGCGTCAGACAAATCCGAATGGGCAGCTTGCTTATAAATTTGCAAATCATCTGCATAAAGATGGTAGGAAGAAAGAAGTTTCTTGGAAATAGAATTTATAAATATTGCGAAGAGTAAGGGAGATAAAACGCCACCCTGAGGTACACCGGCAGAAGTATAACACCAGGAGGAGCACGACTCCCCTATGCATATACGTTGCCGGCGGCCATACAGGTAACTACGAAACCAGTCAATCGCTGTTGGAGATATGTTAAGTGAGCGAAGCAAGGCAAGTAGGATATCGAAATCGACAGTATTGAATGCATTACTGAAATCCAGTAAGCAAAGTACCGTCAACTTCCCCTCCTCCATGCCTAATCGAATGTCATCAGTAACGTTAATTAGAGCTGTGGTGGTGCTGTGACCAGGACGGAAACCAGATTGGAAGGGATTTAGTAGATTATTTTTACAAAGAAAGGTACTTAACTGACTGTGGACAAGGCGTTCAAGGACTTTGGAGAGGAAAGGCAAGATAGAGATAGGACGGTATTCTGAGAAGGAAGTAGGATTTGATTTTTTGGGTAAGGGAGTGATTTTAGCCTCTTTCCACATCGAAGGAAAGACACCGGAGGATATAGAATAGTTCAGGATATGGCATAGGACAGGCAGAATTTGATCGAGAACAGGGAGTATCATTTTCCGACTGACACAATCACCACCAACTGCGTTCGATGATATTGACATAACGCTCTTCCTAACATCACAATCAGTGAATTGACTAAAAATAAATGGAGGATGATCCGGAGTTGGAAGGTTCGAAATATAGTCAATTGTAGCTGCCTTCATGGCCGCATTGAAGTGAGACGAAGTTGAGAAGTGTTGATTCAGTAGATCTCATGTGGTGATTTTACCACTGAAATAGCCTAGAAGTAACCTGTTTACTCTTGACTTGAAGACGTCAAGGTTATAGCTGTCAGGAAAGACAAATGCTGGCAGGAAATTCCACTTCTTCATCCAAAAAAAAAGTGGTTGAAAACAAAAACACGACAGCCAATTCTCAACTCTAAACTTCTAAAACAATACCGAAGCAAATCGCTTGTCAACGATCTAAATTGTTAATAATCAACAGTACAATTAATTAGTTGCCATCATGTCTATTGATCTTGCTTTGTTTGACTATTGTTTAGATCTCGTTGATAATGGGGGATCGTGTAAACGGGTGTTTATCAGGATTTTCATTGAGTTTGTATTTTGTTGAGGGTTGATGGAGCATTTTGTGACTGGTGGCCGGAAAGTAATTACTTTCAGATCCGTTCTACTGGAATCAGTCAACTCATTCCACTGATGGACATAGGCATCCCCAAGTCTGAGCCACATCACTCTTTTTTACCTGGTAAAATCATCCAATGAGTCCTCCCACTCTTGCCAATGTTAGAATCGTACTGACTAAAATCAACGGTGACCTTTCAATAGCCCTTTACGTTCCTGACAGGCGTTAAACTCTCTTGGAGGATTACTAAATGAAAGCTGAAAGGACCCGTGATAGGGTTCTTTCAGGGTTAGGGTTCTTTTCAATATCGAGTAGGCTGTGTTCGAGCTGTAAGAACTTTAGTGGTCCTTTTATATGAAAACATGGCTCCTCGTTATTTTAACTCAATAATTTTATTGTTCATAAAATAAAATTTGTTAATCAAAGACTCATGAAAATCCTGAAATATTCATATACAGATAAAAAAAAGAAACAACCAACCAACAGATATGCCAACCATTTGCAAATCACAACTGCCATTTACCGGCAATACTCAGTGATAACTCCGACGTATCTATTTAGTTAAATGTTCATGATTAATTCATGGGGCTCGAACGAAGCCGGCGGCAGCAGTATGTATTATTGAACGCGTGCGAACGGACAGCCGGATTGGACGGCATGTTATATTCATTGATAGTGTTCCGTAGTTAATAACGTTTTTGTTAACGTCAGTTCACGTTATTGGTTACGGCTATCGTGTTACAGTTCAGGTGGGGCATTACAGCGTCTTAAAACCAGGCTTGTTCCAGTGAGTGAACGAGATGGCGCTAGACGACTTGAATAGCTCTGTCACTCTCACTCGCCGGAATAAGCCTGGTTTTAAGACGTTGTAATACTCCCCCTGGTGGCTTACCAAGATGTCTTAAAGCGACACTAATTCCACTGTGGAAACGAGATGGTGCTATACGACTTGTTTAGTTGTGTCCCTTTCCCTCTCTATTACTTTCACTGTAAGACGTCATAAAAGGCCACCAGATCTTTGACAGTCGTTACGTACAGGAAACAGTTGCAGTTAAGGTTGGCCTGTACACACCCGGTCTTTCTGAAGCATCAATAAGGTCAGTGTAGGTCTTCTTAGGGCGTCGGGTCCCAGCGCTGGGATATATGTTATTCATAACCACACGATATGCATTAATTATCAAAAATATGATGAATAAATATTGCCAGCCCTATTACAGCTGTGGCAGACTAATTGGGAATGTCAATGAATTATTCTGAAAATTAACATAGAACTCGGTTCATTTTAATATTATTAAGGCATATGTAGTATAATGTCAATAAGTGATATTCCATTTCTTCATTTATAATTATTATACTAAAATAACATAGTAGAATATATACCTATAATAGAATATGGAATAACATAACTGTGGATCTTACAATGTGTTTGCTGAGTTATCTAAAGAAAATGTATGTTATAGACTTAATTAAAATAACATTATTAAGTAAATGAAGTTACTAATGAGAAATACTCCGAATGGTTCAGTATTTATTCAAAAGTCGTTTGTTTTGTTTTAATGAAAAATCTACTGTTTACAGTTTGGCCAGAACGTCTTGAAACGGAACTAATCTTTTTGTTTGCTGACAACGTTTTAAAATCTTTGATATTTGATGTAAACAAAGACGCAGGTTTGTTAGATTTATTATTGTGCCATAAAACTAACGTAATAAGTAAAAAAAAACATTCAAAGTGCTGGTAGCGAGAGCACAGTGGCGACTTCCGGTTTTCTACTCTAACTTGCCAAGCTGTAGACTATCTATCTATAAAAAACAAACTGTAGATTTTTTCTATAGAGGAAATGACAGTTTTCCCACCTTGAAAAAAGAGAGCGACCCACAATGCGTTTGCGACAATTCTACTACTATTATAAAGGCGAAAGTTTGTAAGTATGGATGTATGGATGTTTGTTACTCTTTCACGCAAAAACCACCGAACGGATTTGGCTAAAATTTGGTACACAGATAGTTTATAACCTGGATTAACATATAGGATAGTTTTTATCCCGATTTTATGTTCCCGTGGGATAATTTTCGAGTTGTAGCGGGTGAAACCGCTGGCAACAGCTAGTAATCAATAATTTTATTATGTAGCTACCTAACAATTATTGCAACAAAAACTATACCAACATATTCCCTTTCTTAGTAGGTACATTGACGGTCTTCACAAAGTTCTAGTCAACACTTAAACGCCAATTATAATAATAACATCCCCAACGACATTCCTGGAGTAAAAAACCTGGTATTTCCAGTCCCGCCCACTTTGGAACCCCACCTTATGTCCGTGGACAATCATTACACTACGTGTGAATGACTACAGATGTTGCCGTTTAAAATGGCTTAAAATAAATATTATAAATACTTGCTATTACCTTCGGCTTCGCTCGTACTAATTCACAAAAATAAATAAACGGACAGACAGACTTACTCCCTTTTTATTTTATTATCTTATCAAATCAACAAATGAGTCCTCCCCCACCCAAGGCGGGACTGTTGGGACTGTCAGACTTCTTCTTCTTCTTCTTTGTCGTTGCACTCTTGGCAGAGTGGTCGTGGTCGTCATTTCAGCTGTTAGTGGCTCGCCTAACAATACGCCGCCATTCCTGTCTGATGGCCGTCTTTCTGGTGCACGTGCAGGGAACTGTCCACAGCGGCTTTTGTCTGGTCCGTCCATCTCATAGGCGATCCTCGGGTGCCTTCAACTTTGCCTTGCACCACTGGACGCTCGATGGTCTCGTCGCCACACCGGGATACGTGTCCAAAGAATGTCAGGACTCGATTGCGCAATGGAAGACAGGCGCTGCTTGAAGTCAAGTTCCTGTGAGACTAGTACTGACTAAAATGCAAGGTATTCTTTCAATAGCCCTTTATTTTACCTGAAGAGACAGTCCCACAACAGTTTTATTTCACTGAGGAAGGTCCCGTCAGATTGCTGGTAGCTCTTTGAGGCGCGCGTGAAACACGACGCGCTGTCGACCCGGGCATGTTTCATGATCGAACGGCAAGTCACCCATTCGCCGTCCGCATACCCGCGCCTACGGTGGCCGTAGATCGTCCCGCGACGTCCGTTGCCGAATTCTGATAGGAATTCATAAAGGTGGACAAACGTACAAAACATAAATATCTCTTTCTTAATTTTAGTATAGATGCTTTGTAACTGTAAACTAATGTAGGTATGTGGAAGTGACTATTTGAAAAACTTACTATTTTTTATCGTGTGGTAATAATATCATTGAATGAGTCCCCCACCCAGGACGGGACGGGAGGGACTTTCAACTGCTGAAGCCTATCCTTACTATTTATAGGTACGCAATTATATTATGTTATATCGTATAATGTTACATTTAAACTGTGTAATAAACGTTGATCTAGAGTGGGAGGCGGTCGCCTTCTTCTGCGAAGCAGTCATGCTCGCGAAGGAAGAAGCGGGCCGCTTGAGGGAGAGTATACCATCCTCTCTCCGCCCGAGACGCAGTGGTAGACGCCCACTGCGACGAATGTCGCGGGACGATCTCCGGCCACCGAAGGTGCGGGCATGCGGGCGGCGAGTAAAGAGCAACTCGCTGTCCGACCATGGACCATGCCCGGGTCGACAGCGCGTTGTGTCCCACGTGCGCCTCAAGGAGCGTCAGCATAATGACGGGGCCGCCTATAGAGGGCCACAGTCCTGCCGGGGTTGCGGGACATACGTATACCGCGACTCCGGCACACAAAGGGCTACCGAAGGACACCGTGGATTTTAGTCAGTACGAGTCTGAAAGTCCCTCCCACCCTGCCCGGGGTGGGAGGACTCATTTGATGATTTTGCAACGTAAAAAAAAAACTTTGATCTATTTTTTTTCATCAAATTAATAATATTTTTAGATAAAGTGCTTTAAGATACTTAAATTGATTGCTAGCAACACAGCTTAAAATTAATTAAGGAACAAGATTTACGCATAATATTTTGATTGCTCAAGTTTCACTGTCACAATTATTTATAGACAGAATTCTAAAACGAAGTTTAAACAATAAAATAAATGGTCCAGACTGATCAGAAACTTGAACTTTTGAACTTACAACAAAACAAAGTGCTCGTCACTTTAAATTATTTAAACTCTATTACACTTTTCAACCTTCGTTGATAAAATCTTTGTCTTCATTCAATCAATTTCTGAACGTTTATTGGAAATAGGCCAAAAGGTAGTTACGGAATATTTGTTTGAAAAAAGAATTGAGCTAGACTTTTTTTTGTTTTTATGTAGATAGCAAACAATCAGGGGAGCTATTCCTGTTTGAGCAACGATTTTTAGAGCACCTATGTTTAGAGCAACGATTGTATTCTTGTTTTATCATCGTGAAACCATGTCATAAAAAAAATACGTGTGGCACTCGGAGACTACTACGGTAAAGCTATTTTATAGCATTTTTTATCAACTTATGTATTTATTTTTAATGCTATTGTCAGCCACGTCAATCGCCGTAGTCTGCCTGCCGAACTGAAACGACGATGCGGAGTGTTATATTTTCGTTAGGTTTATTTTCGTTACGGAATTTCTTGATTCGGTCACCGCGCTCAGAGCCCGCGATAAAACCTATGCAATAGCTTAAAAATGCTTCACTCACCTTTTGCCACACCTAGCTCGATACCTATATCAAAAATTCAATACTAGTCGAACTCTACAGTCTCTAAATAGTCTTAACATTCAAAGCTATACAGTGACCCTTCGTACTAAGACGGATCCAATCTATTCGAATAAATGGGAGATCCATTTGTACAAATCGGATCAACTGTTTAGGCTGTCCAAAGTGTTTTGTTCTCAACTTGCGAGTAAAACGAGCCTTTTTTATCCCCATTCTACGGATTTTTTGTTCTTATATCTTATACAGCGCTTTTGGGATCGTCTTTTGGAAGATTGGAGTTGGTATAGGTTACTGTAATTACTGTTATCGATTTCTTTATAACGTCATCATCGTTATCATCAGCTTTTAGGAGGCCTCAGCTGAACATAGGCTTCTCCAATCCAATCTTTCTAACAGAACTAGCATGAATTCCGAATAATATCGTGTGGAAACTAGGACTTATACATCTATTTTTTTAGCGTGGTAAAATCTTCAAATGAGTCCTCCCACCCAGGGCAGGGCGGGAGGGACTGTCAGACTCGTACTGACTAAAATCCTCGGTGTCCTTCGGTAGCCTTTTGTGTACCGGAGTCGCGGTATACGTATGTCCCGCAACCCCGGCAGGACTGTGGCCTTCAATAGGGGGGACCCGTCATTATGCTGACGCTCCTTGAGGCGCGCGTGGAACATAACGCGCCGTCAACTTTTAAGAGATTAGGGTTGTACGTGTTCGCGTTCGTTTTGTAAACACAGACGCACATCCACACGAAAAAAGAGAAAGAAGAAAGAAGATTGTTTACAAAACGATCTGTTTGTCAGCATTACGAGATAAAAACAAATAGATTGCTCTTCTCAATAGTTTATTACACACCTTTTATGTTAAACGGACGCCGTCTCACCTTTTATACTCTAATAGAAGTTGAACCACACCAATCTAATTCTCCCACGCTCGCCATTTTGTTTCAAACACGCATTAAAAACAAAAAAAAAACAAACAAAAAGAAAAAAAAGTCCTTTTTTCCGAACGAAACGATCTGTACCGACCTTCAAACAACATTCTAACCGCAAATTGAGTTTTTTAACTAACGTTAGTTCTACTCCTTAAACACAGAATAGTTGTTAGGGACAGAAGGTCGGGTTCTTACAATAAGGGTGTTTAGCGCGCACACACACACACTAATGTAGACTTAAGACACTAGCACAGAGATTTCAAATTCATAATAATTTGTCTGCTCATGTCGTAATATTTTATCGTTGTTTTTCTAGCCATGCTGTTATATTTTCTTTATTAAAAGTAAAATTAATTATTTATTATGTGTGGATTCTATTCATAGTTTCTTATGTCGTCAGCTATACCTTCTTATAATTAAAAATCAAACTGCCGTAAGAAATAAGTAATTAAGTTACTTATTAAGCGTGTACGAGTATTATCGTCGACCACATGATTGCTTATTTACAGGCAAGATACTGGTCAAACGGAAGCCAATAATAATAATAAAAAAACATAACTATCGTGTGTTCTCATTAGAGTTCAAGAGCAATCGTAATCTCCTTTTGTTTTTACCTAGAAATATGTGTGTGCATTTTCGCTAGTTGAATAGGACTGAGCTTTCTGGAAACCTATTTATTCTGTGTCCCTAACTATCAGCTGGGTCACCTACCGTGACGACAGCAGCTGTTGTTGACCTTAACAAATAATGTCAAATTTAAACACACGTTAGTTTAACTAGCGATTAAATTGTTACATGTTACTATTTTGTATCGGAAATTGTGCTACCGACCGCATTTTGTATTCAGATTTGAAATGGTTTTTTGGATATAAATTATTTCGTTTTACAGTTCGTTTTGAAATATATTTTGGTGGAAATGTTCTGTAAAACGTTTAAATCGTTTTTTATTATTAATAGTTTCCAGTTGTACTTGTGAACATGCTTTTTTGTTCCATAATAGTGGCAAAGAAACATACAGTTCAATTCTAATGGAAAGCGGTCTCCATAGCCTATGGCGCATGGAACACCAGAGGTATCGCTTGCGACCTCTTTTTGAGAGTTTGAAGAAATGAGAAAGATAGTAATTAGGCTTATCTTATACTAGCTGTTGCCAGCGGCTTCACCCGCTCCAACTCGAAAATTATCACAAGGGAACATAAAATCGGGATAAAAACTATCCTATGTGTTAATCCAGATTATAAACTATCTGTGTACCAAATTTTAGCCATATCCGTTCAGTGCTTTTTGCGTGAGAGCAACATTATAATATCCTCACTAACTTTCGCATTTATAATATTAGTAGGATGTTGTTTCTGAGGCTTCAGATGAACCCAAAATTCGTCGGGATATCTAGAATTTCAGTAAGATTAGGACAGTACCTTCACCCGCCCACGGTGGAGAATATCCATGAAGATTTCCACAATCTCGTGACAACATTGTGTGCCTAAGCCTTGCCAAATAAACTTATTTTCTTTCTTTCAATCATAAGAAATCGGAATATTGAAGACATATGCCGAAAGATTAATCTCGATAGATCATAAAAAAGAACTTCTTGAGTCTTATATGTATTACGTATCAATTCAAATAACCCTTTAGTCCTTAGGCTTTTCATAAAACCTTTATTAAAACTAGTTTCAATAAGTCGTGAATTCGTACAAAATCAAATCCCAATTTTAATACGAGAATCGGGGTCTTATATGGTCTTAATTCTCTTAAAGGTCATGAACAAATACAAACTAGTGTCCTCAGGTAACGGTGACTCGTCGTCTGATGATGGTCACGCGACGGAGCGTCGTGTTCCATACGGGCCTCGAAGAGCTGTCAGTCACCCAAGATGATTTTCACCCATGAATTTTCCAACCAAAGTAAGCTAGTCACCTCCTATCTTCCACAAAATGTATCAAACGTTCATTATCATCATTTCAGCATATTGCAGTCCATTGCTGGACATAGGCCTACCTGGAAAAGCCCAGGGAGCGTCACAGCGCATGATCTCCCGCTTTCATCTAATCAGCCAGCTATCTTCTTCAGGGCATCGGTCCTTCTTGCCGGGGGCGTCCTATCCTACGTCCACGCGTTCTCCATTCGAGAACTTTCCTACTCCACCTTTCGTCGGTTCAGCGGCAGACATGGCTAGCCCACTGCCACTTCAGCTTGGTTCAGTTTCCGACAAGATCTACAACTTTGGTCTTATACCATAAGACCATCTAACGTTGCTTTGATCTCATAGGTCACTAAGAAACGCAAATATAATATAACTAGTGTCCTGAGGGCCTCATACTATCGCCTACGCAGTTTTTCAGTCATTCCTCCCAATTGAGGCGCTTCGCGTGGGTTTCAAAACTGAAATTAAACCTAACTTTGGACAGATCACTTACTTTACTTAGGGAAGTTAGTTCCGTTTCGTGTGGCTGTCCTGCCTTTATTAAAACTCTGACTTTAGTCGGATTTTTTTTTTTTTTTTTTTATTTATTTATGAACGAAATCAATACAAATTTTGGTTTAAGATTACAAACTCGCCAAACTGTTACGTTTGATGGCGAGAGGCGCTCTTTCACATTACAACGGACCAAGGTAAAAATTAATGGGTTATACAATACTACACAGTAAATTATAAATTAACTTGTAAAATTAAAACAATGCAAAACAATGTAAAGAGTCAATTACTATTATGTACTACTTATTCACAACTATCCTGTATGTTTATTTTTAATTTTGCTTTAAGTGACCATTTACTAATTTTAACTTTCTCTCGCAACAAATCTATTTTATTAAACACTTTGGGTACCAGATACTTCGATGTTCTTTTACCGTAGTAGTTACATGTCTGTGGTTGAACCAGTTTATTCTCTCTGACCCTACGTGTGTTGAACTTATTTTTAACGTTTACTTTAAATTCATCATTGAAATAGTAATGCAGACCTACTAAATATTCAATTTTCTTATCTATTGGTAAGATTTTACAAATGGGAAACAGCTTGACACACATTGGGTACATTTAACACTAGCTGTTCTTTGTCAATTTTGTTTTGGCCTCTTTTGAAGAAACCTTGTCAAAAACATATGAAACAGATAATGTGATGTAAATTAATGAGAAAAGCCAGTCAAAAAAGTAGATTACGGACATGTCGATTTTTTTTTTCCTTTGACCAATATCTCGCCTTAATAGTAAGCCAAGATGGCTCCAGGGTGGGGCGACTAATTCTAGAGCGAAAGAAGTCGTTTGATGATTTTACCACGACTTAAAGAAAATTATAATCGAAGACGTAGTCGAGGGTGAAGAACGCTTGCCTAAAAGCTACCTATTCACTCTTGACTTGAAGAGTGAAGACCACTATGTTGCATCTATCAGGAAAAGTACTACCTACTGGAAGATGGAAAAGTACTGTACCTACTTTACGGTGTAATTTATCTATAATTATTAATATGTATGTATTTAGAAATATATAAGTATGTTTATCAGTTGTCTAGTACCCATAACACAAGCTCTGCTTAGCTTGGGACTAGATGGCGTCGTGTGATAGTTGTGGAGTGTAATATTATTATTATACTTGAAGACTTATTCCAACACAGTTTTACATCACTTGAGATCCGAAGAATAAAGAAAAGCGTTACAAGGCTCTATTCAATATGGCGTCAAGCCGCTATAAAAATAACATTTTATATCGAGAAAAAAAGCGTTATCGCTGTATTGCGATACCACTGTGCAGATGGGTAACAGTAGTATAACTAGGGGTGAAGGTATGAGAGTGGTTAAGGTTTATAGTATGTCATTTATGATCCGTTTTAACTAGGATAGGGAAATCAAAGTGGTAGGAAACTAAGATTACCGTGAGCCTGTAACGCAACCGAAAGAATAGGCTCGAATTTGTACTAAACACCATTGACCCTTCCGCTCCACCTGGTGTATTTCACTAACCAAAAAAGAATACTAAAGGTTTTGGGATGTTTGATTTTCTTTTCGTGTAGTATTTTTTCACTGAAACGCGAATCTATACCTAGTTATATAATTATTTGGTTTGTAAACTAGAATTAAAGTTGTCCAAAACATACGTAAGTTCAACTCCCTTGGACAATTTAGTAGCACTGGCATATTACCATCAAAATAATAACAACAATTCATACCCATACAAAAAACAGCTGCGCCAACCACTGCCAAAAACCAACTACCCCTCAACTTCACCCCCATTCATTACTCCTTCTCATAATCTTGCCAAGTACGACTACTGCCAACTATTTGCACTACAACCGGGGAATTCGCGCGGAAAATGAAAACTATATAAAACTGTAGTCGGCCCGTCGTCAAATATTGGTGCTGGGGCATCTGCTATCAAAACTTTACTGGATCCTCAGGGACCGGGATCAATGAGAGCTGGAATAGAAAGTTTTTCTTATAAGAACAATGTAATTAGGCGAATTTTTAAGTGGGAAAATCTATCTGAGTTTTTATAAAAGAATTGTAAATTAAATAAAGGTAAATTGTGTTTGCAGCAGCGTCAAAATGCTTTTAACTGAGTCCCGGTGGCTTTAGGCTTTTTTAAAGTCGTTTATTAATCGTGAATCAACATCGGCGTTTTTTGTTGAATTTGTAGATTTAACAATCCGAAGTCAGGACTAGCTTTCATGGACTATTAATATGAGGAGATGTTTAAAGGCACTTGAATAAAAAACACAAACTTATGAGATGTTAAATAATCAAATAAAGTAGTTTATACTGACAGTTGACAAAGTTGCAGACACAACAACGCAGCGGTTGACGCAGTGCAATCTATCTAATAAAATATCTATCTATCTATCTATCAGTGCCTGAGCAATCGACTGCTGCGCAATTTGTTCTGGGTTCGAAAAAATATTTGTATAATCTGCAAGTAGTTGTTTCGGGTCTTGGTGTCTGTTTATGTGAGTTTCTATGTTTGTAAACGTACCCACGATACAGGGAGAAATCCTCCTTGTGTGGGCAAGGTTTTTTTTTTTAAAAACTGGGTTATTTTTCTGCCGATTCATGCCCAATTTCCCATAGGTACACGTATGTTTGACAAAACCTTTAAGTGTCTTGTCCAAAACAAACTGAGGCCGTAATAGGCCTGTTATAATTCAAACTTTAAAATTTCAAAATGTGTTCCATAATTGCTAAGAACGTCGGTTTACACAACAAACATATAACAGGTGTCTCAGACTAGAACTAAACAAAAATCCCAACCATCCAATCACAGTAACATACAAGAACAACATTCCCTTGCCTTATCCAGTGCTCCCTATTCCAAGCAACCGGTACACGTGGGTACCGTTCGACCAGTTATTGCCTTCGACATGGCGACAATTTTTTGCGACTTTTTCCGTGTAATAACACTACAACATATCGTGTAAATATAACCAAGTCGTTCGGGGTTTCGTTTACTGTTGCCGCTCTATGTGTTGATTGTGACTATGGTCGAAGTTTTAGCGTTATCTGTTAATTGTCTTACATCCTCTGAGGGTTTAGGCGTAGGTCCACCTACCAGTGCAATCATAATTATTTTGCCAGAGGGCCGAGCCAATCGCCGTCAGCCGGCTCAAATCTTTCGAGTTACTTCTAAGAGGATGGGAAAATCACAGCTTTTAATTTAGATTCTTTCACGATCTTTACACCACCACCCGCTCTTAGTGGAAACGAAAGAGACTGTCAGGCTCTGACTCACTTAAACTACCCTGATGTCTTACACGCCCATTGCGTTGCAGGGCCGCGGTATCCTGTTTTAACAGTCCCTCGATCTCGTGGTTACAATACTTTGCAACCCCAATATTTGATGATATAAGTAGATATTTAATCATTTGTGGAACTCCATCATACGAGTATGTATTCGCCAACGCAATGTAGACTGTTGATAAGAGAACCGAAAATACTAATCCATTTTCTAGCCCAGTCATTCATAAACGGCAAATTAACATAAGAGTAACGTCTGCCAAAAATCAATATTGATTCACCATACTCCTGTTTTCATTATGTAATAACTTCGCTCACTCGGCAAACCCGAGGATTACCCAACAATAAGCCCTCCCTATATCAATATAAAGATAATAATTCCATTCAAAGTAACTCTTATATCCCCTTGTTTTCCTATCCGCTATATTTTATTACCAAAATAGATATCAATTTTGACAAATATGATTACACTATGCCCGAATAATCCCGACAAAACTGGTAATTCAATAACCGTTGGGCGCCATTTTGATTGCGTTTGACAGATAGATGGAGCCACTAGTTGTGTTGTAATAGTTACGTATTTGTTTTAGATATTTAAGGGGTCGTTATAACGGTAGATTCAATGAGAGTAGTTGTAATTTAATTTGGGTTTTGTTATTTTGTAATTAGTGAAGTGGAACTCTACCTGCGTCTGTTTCCGAACGTATACAACCCGTATATCTTCAGCGGGTCAAAAATCCCCACCTTATCGACGTTGCTAAAATTATTCTTTATGATTTGAACTATCTTGCTTGAGTAATAGAATAGAATATGCCATTTTAAGAATTCTATCGCGATCAAAATTCTTCGAGGCAAAGATTAGCTAAGGGTTCCATAAGATTCTAATGTTCTGCTTCGAGCTGTTACCAATTATACACATTCTCTCTAAGCATTATAAGCATATAGAAAACATGACACATAATTTTTTAAATCAAAACTATTTTTTTTCTGCGACTGCACTCTCCTATCCCGCTCCCGCTGTTTCCCAAGAAAAGTAATCTTAGAACCATCTATGTCTGCAACAAAATTCAACAAATCTGAGAAACAATTATTTAGAAGTTGAAGCGTAACAAACAAACAAACTCACTCACACATTCAAATAATTGTTAGAAATCTTAGGGCTGATTTTTCAATAATCGAATAACTTATAACTGAGGAATAAAAATGGCGGCTTGACAGCATATCTATAGAAAATATGTCAAACCGCTATTTTATTTCTCAGAGGCTTTACCACGAGCTCTTAACGCGATCCACTTTAGGCTGTGTGAAAGTGACAGAGATATACGAGTCGTTTAGCGCCATCTCTTTCCCACAGCCTAAACAGGATCACGTTAAGAGTTCATGGTAGGCCATCAGATAAAAGTCAACAGACTATTAAAAAAACGGCTTTTAGAAAAATAAACATAAACCGCTTTATTACAAAACGTGGTTTAACTTAGACCAAGCTTTAAATCAAAAATGAATTTTTGAATTTCGAACTTTATTTCTATTGTCGTACAGTTATTAATACAAAAACCGAGTTTAGATCCCGGTCTAAGTTGTCAATGTGCATTTTAGAATTTTATAGCAGTTGGAATAAGTTCGAAATTCAAAAATTGATTTTTGATTTAAACCTGGGTTTATAGTTAGACCTCGTTTTGTAATAAGACTAGATTTTATTAGATAGATTTACTTTAATCTCATTAGACTTCGAACGGGAATCAATCTAACTGCCAATTTATTGTAAGTAAGGAGATACAGGCACTAGTATTTATCTTGATACGAGGCAGGAAACTTGAGAGAAATGTGTATACTATGTAGCAGCTTTTTAGTTTAATCGGAGTAAATAATGTAGGTACTAAGCGTCTTATTTAAGAACAGGATGGCCTAGACGCCATACTGAGACGTGTATGGAAGTTTTCGTTTAACAAAAAAGAACATACTTTGTACAAAATATGAATAAAGTACCTATATCTATTGTCTTGTTAATTTTGTCTTGTTCATTTTATTTGTAAAGAGAATAAGTACAGTGCCGAATTCGTCCTATTTAGTGGAAACGCGTAGTATATTGATCCAAACTTCACATTCATAATTTATCTCGGTGACAATGCAGTAGTAGTTTCTGAGATTATCAACTACAAAAAAAAAATTAAGTTCTTCAAACAAAAATATACGGAGATCAATAAAACTTAGACTTAGATCAGTAAAACTTAGAATAATAAAACTTAGACTTAGGGCGACTTTCACCAAAAGTTAAACATGTTTAAAATTTTATTTAATGTAAAAATTCTATTGAATTTTGATACTAAATAAAATTTTAAACATGTTTAACTTAAAAATACTTAAATAAAATAACAGCTATTACAACCATTTGAAAAACAATTGTGCAACTTCGACACATCAAATTAATTTCCTCAAAACTTATTCAAAAACGTCAATCAAAAAAGGTTGGTTGATAGAATAAGTTCGTTTCAAGTTCCAGGGTCGATGAAAGGTTGCCCTGAAATATAGTAAATCATATCGGCAGGGCCTGCCCCTGTCGGCCACTATACAGGGTAATTTTTCATGTAGTACGGATATTATAGTATGTTATTGCTTAACGAATATTATAAAACACGTTTTTCTTTAACTGATCTATCTTTTACTAAATTAACTTAATAATTAAGACGTTTAATTTGAAACAGTTTTTATTTGTCACGCGCTTAAGACACGTATACTTGTTTTCTCAAATCCGCATATAACGTTTTGATGCTTCTCTCTTAAAAAGACACCGCGGCTCTGTAACTTACAGTAGGTATATGTCCTAGTAAATAACTTACTGTACAAAAATAAATCAAACCAGGATGTGGACACATGTGCACACAAACACAACAAAACAACCCTCAAGCCAAATATAGTATTGTTCAAAATAAGGCATCAGGTGCACTAACCTTGTAAAGGGCGCGCAAACCGCACATTTATTTGTACACCACACAAATAACTCAAAACAAAATTAAATTCGAAGCCCCGTTTTTTTCTTTCAATCAATTTCACAGAAACAACATGGCCGAAGGGCCCTAGAGGCAGCTAACAACCGCAAAATGAGCCAACATCTCAGTAACACCCACATCTTTCAAAATTTCTAGTAAAGATGGTCACGTAGATTTAAATTGTAGATGTGCCTTCACTATACTTTATCGTAGGTGTCAATATAATGAGTCTCAGGACAGTTTAAAAGCCGTCTTAAAACCAGGCTTGTTCCCACTGGAACAAGCCTTATACAAGTCGCCTAGCGCCATCTCGTTCACTCACTGTGAACGAGATGGCGCTAGGCGACTTGTATATAATAGCTCTGTCACTTTCACTCGCCGGAATAAGCCTGGTTTTAAGACGTTCTAATACCCCCCCTGGAACGGAAAAGGCATGTAAAGGAACAAGGTGGTTTTTAGTGAGAAACAGTCTCACAGTTCCATTTGCTCCACTAAGGAATCCAGGATTCATTTGATGATTTAAACCCACACTAAAGTGGAGTGATCATCATTTGGGGAACGGTGATAAATATTGCTAATCAAAATTTTAAAAAGAGATAATCGGTAAGCTTCGGACCCTTACAGCGCTATCTCTATCGCACGAAACACTAATGAACCACTTAGCGACACACCAGCAGCAAACGTCACTTATGTAATGTGTGAGATAAAAGATAAATTTAATATACTGTTTGAGAGAGCAAGACAATACTATTCAAATCGCGTGCATGTTTTGCCACGGAATCTATGATTTAAATCTAAACCTACGTCTTCCAAAATTCAAATATGGCCGAACAATACAAATTTAATGCAACATCCAACATCTATTACATGTCGTAATGAAAAACAAACATAGCCTCAGTTGATTTAGGTTCAGAGCAAACATATAATAGTGAGTGGCTGCTACCCCCAAGATTAGAAGAGGGTCCGTTTTGTTGACCTTGCGCACAGGGGGATTTAACTGCATTTAATATTATTGCATCATGCTCTTATGGATTTGATTTTTATTCGGGTGCAATTCCGCTGATTATACTTTTGTGCTGGATAATCAGTTTTCTTATTGGTTGCTGTAATGGAAAAATGGGATCTGAAAAGGATGTTTATTAGAATTGCTTTGAGCAAGGGTAGTGTTGATATTTGTTCCGTGCGGCAATCGAACTCACAAACACGCACACACGAATAGCTTACATGGAGTATTGATGAATGGAGAGGAAGAGGAAGTCCTAAGAAAAGATGGATGAATTGAGTGAGAAAATATATGAAAGTAAAAGGAGTCAATGATTGCGTGGCATCTGATAGAAAATAATGGAAGAAGAAAACGTGTTGCGTTGACACTAAGTGAAATAGAAAAAGGGCAGGAATAATATTATGATAACAGAACTTTCATATAATGAACGTGAAATCTATTTACTTTAGCGATCTGACTTAAAATTTCAAAATCCTAATGTAATCTATTAATATCCTAATATAGGTCAAATATTCCAAATTATGAAGTTTCCAAATTAGTGCTTGCTAAAGTTTTAGGGAGCACGAACGCCCGCTGCTTCCCAAATATTCAATAAGTGGTTGGCTATAAGGTTACTACCAGACTTCGGAGCCAGCAACTATTTACCTTGCCTTCTTGTGGAACCACTGGAAAGTCCTCTTCATGGAAACTATGGTTTACTTTGTAGGATCTTGGGTAATAGTTTTAGTTCCTTCATCTATACACAATATCAGTTCGGGAAACTCCGGAATTTATTCAGAAGGTCTACTTTTAAACACTCAAATCAAACAATATTATGATTAAGTCTCATGTCCAGTGGGTCGTCGGGTTGGGTCTTTCTGTTTCGTCTGACGATCAGTTCTGCGACCCCAGCTGGTGTTTCTGACCCAATAACTTAGGACTCCTTCACTGCCAGCTCCTTGAGACTTGAGTGGAACACGACGATGTCGACTCTCACGCAAGACTGACACTAAAGTTTGATATTTATTAAGCTATACTGATAGTAACACCGCTATGATTGCCGTGAAAACGAAAAGTGGATAGGTAGTTCTTCATACATTTTGGCATTCCCAAAAAATTGCATCGATTCCTAATTAGTTGATTGATCGATTGGTGGTTATCAAGGTTTTCTCGTCGTTGTAGCATCCAGCGTTGCGATTGTCTTATAAAGAACGGCATAGCTGGTCCTCCAAGCTACCTTTTTGAAAATAAACCACAACATTATTCATTAAAAGCCGGATTTGTTATATTAACTTACAAATTGTCCCTATTTAAATAAAAATCTTCAAATGTCCTTTCCAGTACTAATGAAACTGGTTTCAAACATAAAGTAATTTAGCCCAAAACAGGTCCACAAGTCTGAAAGGTACACCTAAACCTGAATTAAGTTCCCCTAAATCTCGGAGACCCGAATTTTATTGGACTTTTTAATTAATCCACTTAAAAGTACTTTATTTGGCTGTATAATAGAATTGGGAATTGTAACGACCACGTACAAGGACTACGTTTTAAGAGCTTTCAAGGACTGGTCGAAAATGTTTGTTGAGTTTTTTTATGAATACCTGGACTAATGTCAAATGAGATAGGTGTTTTGGCTTAAAACAACACCTTCATTGGAGGTAAGAATTTGCCCGATCACGAAGCAGTTTTCCATTGTAATAAATCCCTGACTATAGTTCCAATAGGGTTTTTAACGAAAAGTGTCTGTAACTGGCTTCACCATCATCTTTCTAACTATAGAGAAAGAAAAAGAACTTTGTGAGCATACTTTGATAGTCTTATTTTCTCAGTTTGTATTACCTAAGGCTGTAAGTGTCTTGTGCGTGTCGTCCATGTTGAAAAGTTCTCCAATGAAAACCGTGTGTAGGTAAACGTAGTCTGGGATGTCAACCAGCAAGTTGAACCGTAGACCTGAATAAGGTAGCTCTCAGTGTCTGGATGCAAAAAGCTGGAGGTGCGCTGTGGTGATCCTTGGGGAACGCCTATGTCCAGCATTGATGATGATGATGATGTCATTCATGTTACACATTGATACGATATTTTAGCCCAGTTCTATTCCACATCATTCCTCCATTTTCCCAAATCGATGTCAGTTACAAATCTAACTAGATTTTGCCTTTTCGTATTGGAATGGAGCGGCTATCGTTTCTATGAATTTCTGTTTCAATACCAATTCAAAGCTTTGACTGTAAAGCTGTACTATTCAAACACTGAATACTTAAATGTGGAGCGTTGTGGACTGTAAGTCCTGGGTTCGATTCAAGGGAAAGCAGAATCTGATTAGTGCGTTGGATTTTTGAATGAGTTTTTGCAGACGGTACCTAGTTTGGCGCCGGACTCTGTCAGCATGGTGGACGCAAACTAGGCGGCCCTGATAAGGCCTACTACACCTGGGGTGGACCAATAGTTTAGTCAGTTCTTTCGTCCATAAAGCTAAAATGGCCGTCAACCGCAATTGGTGTTTATCTGTCGGATAAAAGTTATATCTGACAACTGAATTATAAAACCCGAGCGAGATTAACGAGCAGCATAAAAAAAATTGAACGAGTACGTAGTAACATTACAATTGAGTAAAATAAATATTATATTATGCCAAAACTATTTTAATCCACTAAACTCATAAACAAACACTACATAAACCACAAAGTCCCACCTCAATTAAATTTTTACGAAGCTCTGTTTACATTCATAAAACACAACTAGCAGATAGTAAATACCCAAACAAACTAAACATTCAGCTCGATCAAATTAGAACGAAACCGAATTGTCACCGCAACAACCAACAAGTAGTGAACACGGCACAGAATATTATATTACAAAAGGGACCTAGTGGCTCCAAATTACTGGACATATTTGCCGCTGCGTTGACGCTGCGGGGACGCTGCGTGGACAACGTTGGTTGCGGAGTATTGTCGGCTCTATTGCCAATGACTGCCTGCGATGATTAGTGACCGTTTAATAGGGATAGTTACTCGACTAGTGTGTATTTTGTGATTATATTGATTTTGTTTATCATTAACATTTAACACATTGTTGATTGGAAATGCTCAGTTTTTAGTATGGTTTTGTTGTAAGTGTAAAATATTTACAAAATGTTGATAGCTGTAAAAGCATAAAACACTTGTAGACGGAACGATGAACCATGAACTTGCTTGCATTATACAGTTCACGAGTGACCAGTGCGGCGGGCGGGCGGAGCGGCGCGATAATAAATACTTACTAAGAAGTACGCGAATTCGCCACTGGTAGCGCCTCGTGGCGACTTTCCAACATTTCTATACATTTGATCTTACCATTAGTCGCACCGCTTAGTCATTGCTCACAACCAACCTTAACCATTGTTATAATTTTTTGAATTTCCGACATTTGCAAAAGTGCCAGCAACTAGCTCAAGTAACTGTCCCCATGTAAACGCTTCACACGTCAGGAGTCGATCTGATTTGGGACTCAAACAGCGTCATTGTAATTTTGTACGTCCGCTGTCCGATTGACTATTGTTTGCACTATAATGAGATATCCTACCTTTGTATCGTAGATGGGCTTTGAGCTGCAGCCTCCAGTTGCGATAAGACGTCATCTCTGGCTTTGAGATGTTATAGATAGCAGTGGTTCTCAAATGATTTGATTTTGACTCGGGAACCGCGTTTTGGGATTGTTCTGTCGGAAATTTGAGAAAAACAATTATAACAATTACTAAATACTAGCTGATGACAGCGGCTTACCCGCTACAACTCGAAAATTATCCCACGGGAACATAAAATCTGGATAGAAACTATCCCATGTGTTAATCCAGGTTATAAACTATCTATGTACCAAATTTTAGCCTAATCCGTTCAGTGGTTTTTGCGTGAAAGGGTAACAAACATACCTAAATACACATATACATCCTCACAAACTTTCGCATTTATAATATTAGTAGGACTTTTTCGAAAACGTAGTCTATGCAAGCCGATTCCATTTCCAACCGGTCCTATTAAAAATCTACGTTTAAAGGATGAGGCCTCTGTTCACCAGTGGAATTCTACGTCTGATATGATAATGATGATGATGATGATCGTATATACAACCGAAAATGAATGCGTTGATAGTACCTAAGTAGCATGCTGTTTTTTTTAACAAAAAATCATTTCATTTTTATTTAATTTTTGAACGTCTTTTTCTTGTCTAATACACATTTCAAACCTTGCGCGGACCATAGTTTTATCAAAATGGCTGCCTTAGTTCCAGATCTACATGTATTTTATTAGATTCTTACACAGCTATAAGCATTCATAACCACATTTCGATTCATAATATCAAAATAAAACTTGTAACTCATCTATCCGCCTCCAACATAAGGCATTGGTTAGCACCGGCTCTCAAAACCGGTTCCGATTACAATACACAATCTCGTGATCCCGGTTTAAGGCCAATGTATCAGTCGGGAGATAAAACGCACATATACAGCGCGCGTTTAACAAAACTTCGGTTATTACGGAGCATTGGCAGTAATTCGTCACGATTATGCCTTCATTGTGGTTTTCGGATGCTCCAGTAGATATGTAGGGTTGGCAGTCAGTATTTTTGATGTTTGATTTTATAATGTTGCTTTTAATTTAACCAACCCAAAAAAATAGACTCTAGAATAATTAATAAAACACTTTTTTTAAATGTATTAGTAACAGATTTCTAAAGCCTCCTGCAGACAGACGCGATTAACCGCGCGTGGCGACATCACCGATACCGCGCGCGTTTCCTTGCCGCATTGTTGTTCACATTAAGAGCGCGCTACGCGGCGACAGGACGGGACACGATTATAACATGACGCGGCGCGGCACTGCAGAGCCAAGCACTGCGAAGAGAAATGAACCGAATCATAACACATTTAGAGTTTAAATTACATTGGCAACCAGCGCCAGCGCGCGCGGAACGCGGCGTCTCCCGCTGCGACAAATCGCCACAGAAATATAAACTCTAAATTCACTACGGTAAGGACACGACGACGCGGCGCGGCAAGGCGCGCGCGCCGCGTGACAAGGCGAGCGCCGCGCGGCACCGCAGAGCCACGCCCTGCAAAGAGAAGTGAACCCAATCTTAGTACATTTAGAGTGGAAATTACATTGGCAACTAGCGACAGCGCGCGCGGAACGCGGCGTCTCCCGCTGCGACAAATTGCCAAAGAAATATAAACTCTAAATGTATTACATTAAGGACACGATGCGGCACGGCAAAACAGACGCGCCGCGCGACAAGACTCGCGCGCCGCGCGGCGCGCGGCGCGGCACCGCGGAGCTATGCCCTGCAAAGAGAAGTGAACCCAATCGTAGTACATTTAGAGTGGAAATTACATTGGCAACCAGCGCCAGCGCGCGACAACGCGGCGTCTCCCGCTGCGACAAATTGCCACAGAAATATAAACTCTAAATTCACTACGGTAAGGACACGACGACGCGGCGCGGCAAGGCGCGCGCGCCGCGCGACAAGGCGAGCGCCGCGCGGCACCGCAGAGCCACGCCCTGCAAAGAGAAGTGAACCCAATCTTAGTACATTTAGAGTGGAAATTACATTGGCAACTAGCGACAGCGCGCGCGGAACGCGGCGTCTCCCGCTGCGACAAATTGCCAAAGAAATATAAACTCTAAATGTATTACATTAAGGACACGACGCGGCACGGCAAAACAGACGCGGCGCGCGACAAGATGCGCGCGCCGCGCGGCGCGCGGCGCGGCACCGCGGAGCTATGCCCTGCAAAGAGAAGTGAACCCAATCGTAGTACATTTAGAGTGGAAATTACATTGGCAACCAGCGCCAGCGCGCGACAACGCGGCGTCTCCCGCTGCGACAAATTGCCACAGAAATATAAACTCTAAATGTATTACATTAAGGACACGACGCGGCACGGCAAAACAGACGCGCCGCGCGACAAGACTCGCGCGCCGCGCGGCGCGCGGCGCCGCACCGCGGAGCTATGCCCTGCAAAGAGAAGTGAACCCAATCGTAGTACATTTAGAGTGGAAATTACATTGGCAACCAGCGCCAGCGCGCGACAACGCGGCGTCTCCCGCTGCGACAAATTGCCACAGAAATATAAACTCTAAATGTATTACATTAAGGACACGACGCGGCACGGCAAAACAGACGCGCCGCGCGACAAGACTCGCGCGCCGCGCGGCGCGCGGCGCGGCACCGCTGAGCTATGCCCTGCAAAGAGAAGTGAACCCAATCGTAGTACATTTAGAGTGGAAATTACATTGGCAACCAGCGCCAGCGCGCGACAACGCGGCGTCTCCCGCTGCGACAAATTGCCACAGAAATATAAACTCTAAATTCACTACGGTAAGGACACGACGACGCGGCGCGGCAAGGCGCGCGCGCCGCGCGACAAGGCGAGCGCCGCGCGGCACCGCAGAGCCACGCCCTGCAAAGAGAAGTGAACCCAATCTTAGTACATTTAGAGTGGAAATTACATTGGCAACTAGCGACAGCGCGCGCGGAACGCGGCGTCTCCCGCTGCGACAAATTGCCAAAGAAATATAAACTCTAAATGTATTACATTAAGGACACGACGCGGCACGGCAAAACAGACGCGGCGCGCGACAAGATGCGCGCGCCGCGCGGCGCGCGGCGCGGCACCGCGGAGCTATGCCCTGCAAAGAGAAGTGAACCCAATCGTAGTACATTTAGAGTGGAAATTACATTGGCGACCAGCGCCAGCGCGCGACAACGCGGCACCGACGCACTTGTCGCGCGTCAATCTTGTCGCAAGCCGTCGCAATAATAATATTAGAAACGCGATACGCCGCGCCGCTTCAGTGTGAACAGATATGGGTGTTTTCATAGAAAATGGACTAAGTAGGTTTTTCCAACAATCGCCACGCGCGGTTAATCGCGTCTGTCTGCAGGAGGCTTAAAACATCACAAAAAAATGTAAAATATTTTTTGTTTTAGAAATCGTTCTATTGCCACCTACTTCGGAAAATCGTCGTTTATACCTACTCAATATATTTTTTCAAACATAGTTTTAATTTTCATACGTATTTTCTATGTGCAATCGCGATTTGCTGTCATTTATTGAAGAGATTCCCACGATTTCTCCAGAATCGTTTTACGCACGAAACAAATCTTAACATGATCTGAAGTAGTTATTCCGGGTATGGGTGTTTGTATATGTGAGTGATAATGTTTGTAAAGCGTCCATGAGAAGAAATACCTAGTTATATTTTCTAGAATTATGAAAAAAAAAACAACGGTATAATTAAGTATGTTCAACTTTGGGTCACTATTTTTTTCTGAAAGTGACAACCATGTCCAACAGTCATCGTCGATGTGGTTTCGACGTAGGCAGTAATCGATGCGAAATATACGTAATGAGGCGAGTAATTTGCACTTTTATTGCAACCAACGTAGCGTATGGTTACTGTAACCGAAATTGGAGTTATTTCTGTAGGTCGATGGAGTATTTTCGACTTATATTATTTTTGCTGAATTATTGAACATTGAGCAGTGGTGGCTATCGGTCCCGAGTTACGAATTGTAGGTCGTGGGTTCGAATCCCACCAGGCGCATTACTTTTTGTAATTTATTTCATCACTGCTCTCAAAACGGTGAAGGAAAACATCGTGAGGAAACCGGCATGTGCTAGAACCAAAAATTCGAAGACATGTGACATCTACCAACCCGCACGGGGCCTGCGTGGTGGATTATAGCCCACTCCCTCTCACAGAGAGGAGGCCTGTGTCCCAGCAGTGGGAACATTATAGGCTGATGATGATGCTGGTGATGATTGAACATTGGTAAATCTGGAAGACACTAGTGATGAACTGGAATCCGCAGAGGAACAAAACAAAGATTAAGATTAAGATAAGAAGAACTTGATGATAATAATTCTTATGTAGTGACTCTTGATTATAATCAACGATATAGACATTAACTTAGGCCTGTGTTTAGCAGTGGACTTCTTACGGCTGATGTGATGAGACATTATTTTGCAACTGAAGTTCGGTAATCGTTCCAAGGGAACATCATACCGAGATTTAGGCCGAGACTCCACCAAAGCTGTGCGAGTGTCGAGACGTGTTTTGAACAACCAATAAAATTGCGTTGCGGAGTGGAGCTGTGTCAATAATGCTAATAATAACAATTCTATTGATTGTTCAAAACACGTCTCGCTCGACACAGCTTTGGTGGAGTCTCGGCCTTAAAAAAAACATCCTTTCTGTTAATTCAAGTTGAACCAAATACCAAAAAAATAAATGCGAAATTTAGTAGGGAAGGCGGTTAAATTATAATGTGAAGATGGATTTTGGTAGATGTTGTTTGTTACGTTCTAAACAGGAGGACCCTTTAAAAATAAATATCTGGTTGACCGAGCTACGCTCGGTTTTAAAAATGTCTATATCTTGAGAACCAAGCTTTTCTCGAAGCTGGGATCGATTCCTTGAGCCAAAAAACCCTAAATCTGTATCTTTCATGAAAATCGGAGCCGTTTCCGAGATCCTGATATAAACATACACGAATTGCTCGTTTAAAGATATTAGATGTTAGTAGATTTGTATGAAAAAATTACAAATCCTTCTATCCTCACAAACTTTTGCATTTATAATGGCAGTAGGATAAACTTAGTATGTATAAATAAGATCTATCTTCAAGAAGATAAGGCCTTCACTTTCAAACCTAATTTCCTAGATCTAATATTAGCGGCCCACAGCATTTTCCATCACGCAAAGGCAATGCCCCTTTTTCAAGTTTTACCTCACTTATACTTTCCCCTTTTATTCACTTAGTGGATCAACTGCTTCCATCCATATTTTAATACTATATTACCTACGTACTCCGCTCGTTGAATCCTGCGGACTTGTCCTTGGATAAGGACGTATTACTAATATGGTCTGAGTTTCCTTCTAAGGTATCTCGTCTCGACGACTTGAATTCGCAAACTCAGGTTGTATAAAGACATAATTGGAAGTAATTGCTTTATTAAATCGTATTGTTTTCTTTAAATGGTTTGTTGGTTTACCTAATCTTTGTAATTATTTGGTTTGATTGATGGATTGGTGTTTTTTTTTTATTAGCCAGATGTTCACTGTTGGTTTTAGGTGTCATCCAAGCGTTGCCATGTCTACCAGTCCTGTGGTTATTGCACCCAATGGATAACTCATTGCAATTGGGATCACACAGTTCATTGTAATTGGGATCTACGCAACGTTTTCTTCTTCCATTGTCTCCTATCAGATATCATGATTAACACCTTTGTCTTTCATATCGGTTCTCACATGAATTATCCATCTTTTCTTTGGCCTTCCTCTTCCTTTCCATCCAACATCATTGATACCCATAAGTCACGGAAGGAGAAATATCTCTTTATAAATTACCATAAGAACTTAGAAGGTTTGGAATTCTGGATATTTATTAAAGGCTTATGTTTAACTTACCACCAGATATAGTAACATATAACAGACAAAAATAGTAAATGATCACAAAAATGAAACCCGCATTTTAATGTAAAATTATAACCAGTTTTAACATTTCGCTATCCTATTTAATCAAAATGACTCCAAATAAATCATTGTCAACCCAAAAGTAGTAAATGATCACCAAAATATGTTCATTAAAATATGCCCCGCTTGGCGGGGCTTCTATTTCTGTGTACAAGGTTTAAAGGAACCTAACCAAACCGAACTTCGGGGTGTCCCTGAAATCTTGCTAAAGCGAGATTTAGATTTGGTGCATATTCAGTATAGATTTGGTGATCATTTACTATATTTGGTGTTCGAATACAATTTGAAGTGTAGTAGCTAAGGGTATCAAAGCATTTTATGGTGGTCATTATATTTAATCCCTTTATTAAATGACTAGTGTTTGCCCGCGGCTTCGCTTGCGTTATTTTAGAATTTGAGAAACAATACGGATCGTGTGGCGCCATCTGGAATATGAACGTAATTGTTTTCTCGGCAACAGCTCTCTTCTGTTATTCGGGATGTAAGATACCTTATATCCGTGTCTATACTCCTGACAACGTATATGCTAAATTTTGGGACGATCGATTCAGTAGGTAGTAATGCGTGAAAAGGTAAAAAACAAACATACTTGCATTTTTATTATTAGTTTAGATCAATAATGTTATATCTAGGTACAAAGTTTGCATAGGAAACGTCCTTATTTGAGCGACATTAATTTCAAAGAACCGTGTTTATTTTAAACATTAGACTATCATTTTTGGGTTGATTTACAGTATCGCTGCAAATTGAACATACGATAGCAATGCTCTTCTCCCTTGCATTCCGCGTGATACCTAAAAAATAACTAATTATCTGACTCGATGAGTATAACTTGTCGTCGTTTAAAACAGAATCTATGCACGGGTTTGAACACCAATTCAAAACATAAATAAACACATTTTTTTCTAATCTTTAAAATTCAACACCTCGAAACAATTACAATTTAAAAAAATATCCAACTTACTACCTGCAATTTAAATCAGTGTATATTTATATCCTAGAAAACTATTGAAAAAATATAGTAATAATTTAAAATCGCGAATAATATTGAAATAAAAGTATACACATTTTTTTTTAATTATTTGAAACTCTCAGGACAAATATAAGAAAACTCAAAAAGTGAAAAAAAGAAACAGCGAGATTTGATCCAGAGACCCCTTGCACGAAAGTCAAGCAGGATACCAACCAGACTGGCTAGTACGCTGACAGTGTTTTCAAATAGCGGTTCTTATACAAATGTCAACAATGACTGAAAATCAACATATTATAAAATTGCTAATCCCCCAAAGGGAATAGCGTAATTATACATATCCTATTAATAGAAGAGCAGTTTAAGGAATATTTGGGGAAAAATTGACTAAATAATATCCAGTGGTTTAGCTTCCAACTAAAAACAAACAGATAAAAACAACAAAATTTAAAATTGCTTATCTCCCAGGAAAAATAGCGTAATGATACATAGCCTATCAACAGAAGCATATTATTAGGAATATTTGAGGAAAATTTGATCGACAACTTTACAGTAGTTTAAGAGATAGATCAAATCAAAAAAACATAAAAAATTTCGAAAGAAAAAAAAAGTTGATTTGGCATCAGAATCGATCCCTTATCTCGAAAAAAATACAAAAAGAAAAAAATATTCAATGTACAGGAATGACAGCTCTACGATTTTATTATATGTAAAGATACATTTGCCTCTCATATTTAAAGTCCTTATCCGTAAGTACGAGTATTCCATTATTTACTACACAACCACAAATACGATATAAAAGGTCTATTCTTCACTAGAATAGGGAAAACCATACACAGCAAAATAGCGGTTACTACAAGGAAAAATATAGCTGTTATCATACAAAAATACAAAGAGTAACTGCTACTAAAATAACTGTTATTTTTACTCCACAGTTTTCCTCATAGAACTTACAACGGACTTCATATTATCACGTCGAGTAAAAAAGGAGCAAGTCTAAGTGCAAGCCATAAAATATATGTCCCGTAGTAAATAAAGAAAGTTCAGTAATTTTAGTTTAAAAAGTGCGGTATCATCGGATAAAGCGCTTTGTGAGATAAAGTGTTATTCTGTGAATTAATGTTTTATAGAATTTTATTGTTGGACTCTTTTTTTATTTTTTGAGTTTCTTTAAGTAATGTTTTTGCTAAAAAAATAGAGCAGGATTAAGGATAACAGATAAACGATATTTATAGATACGATAATTCTGGTACAACCTTGTCCAATTTCCATTCATACTTTCGATTTTCTTATTTAATTTCGATGATTAAATTAATGATTATGATTGGATTAATCAAATATCAACATACGACCTGAAAATCACAAAAAAACGGAGATTCTACGTCATCGGTTCGTTCTATAGTAGTAACTAGTTCACCACTAAAGTGGACAAGACGTAGTGATACATAATTTCGCATTACAGCATGCATAGGTAACGTTTTGAGAGACCTTTAGGACTCTTTACCTGTCTCACCAAATAATCTCCCTTTACCCTACCCAGCACTACATTCACGACTTCATCCGGACATATTTTCTTAGCTTTATTGTAGTTTATTATTTTTTAAATCGGTTCAGTAGTTTCGAATTTATCAACACAAATAAAAAGAAAAAAAAAAAACATTTTGTCCTCTTTACGTGTGTAGATGTTTTTCATATCACGGTAACCACGAAACAGTTATTGAATGTCAAACAAAATTAAAATGTAAAAGTCGTTGTACCGTGTGAATGTGGTGACTCCAAACCTTCTAATGGTAAGCGTCCACAGTTCCGCATCGTACTGCGGCATCTCATCAAACGGATTTCTGTGTCGGCAGCGATCGAATTGCCGACGCGAGTATCAGCAATCGGATTGCCGATGCCACCTTCATCGCTTCCACTGATCGGCATTCCGTATGACGTCATCGGTACGCATCGCATTAAGGCATTACCGATGAGCCGTCCGTACGATGCGTATCAGTGGACACAGTTTTATGAGTTTTCATACAAGGCAAACTTAAATCCGTTACGTACGATACGTCCGATACGTGCGATGCCGACCTGTGGACGCACACCTTAAGGCGTAGATATACGTGAATTGGGCATCAATGAGGTTACGTTAGAACCTTTTTTTTTTCGTAACCCTTACAAGATTTATTTTCAAAATAATATATTATCATTCTACACAATATGAAGCTTGTCCTCTTGGTGTCAAAATAATAATAATAATAATTTAAATATCATAAATAAATACGCAAAGTGGCCTCTGTTTTTATAACTTAAAACCATTTTTCTCCTAAATTATCAATCACAGGATTTTTTTATTGCCAGCAAAATATTATATTAAGTAATGCAGATGGGATCTTGGACTTATTTTTGACAATAACTTTCTTGATTTTTTCCTACGAATTTTTTTAGTCGTATTCGCTATTTCAAATCGCATAGCTACCCCTCCGGCGCCCAATATTCAGTGCGGGACGAGACGCGGTGCTGAACGGACCTGTGACACTTTTCTCCGCAAAACAAAAATAGTCGATAGTGTGACAAACTAGTTTTATTTTATGTATAGTGTGTGTGTAAATATTAGATTATTTTTAGAGTGTAATAAGGTAGAACCATAACGTTGTAAATTATAATATCAAAATGGGTGATAAAAAAAGACGCAAGAAGCGTAAATTTGAAAATTGCATACAAGAGGAGATTGCAAAATACAAAATGGTAAGTACTTTTTTAATACTTTATGTGCATAAGGTTAAATGGAAAACTGAATCATTACTGAATCTACAAATTATTCAATATTTATAATATAAATTATCATCTTGTAAACTTGAAGTTGCCGGTAATGTCAAATCACGCCGGGCTGATTCAACTGGGGTGCGTTTAAATCCTTCTGCGGTATTTCGCCGGAAAAAAATTAAACCGGCGAGGGTTCGCTGAACGGAGTCATAAGTTTCTGTCAATGTTAGTTGTCAAATTCAATTGACAGCTCAGTTTATTGAACAAATAATCAATTTGCCGGTTTAATACAAATCCATAATCCACAAATAATATTTACTCTCTAAAATAAAAATAATATTCGTTTTTGCGGCGAGAATCTAGCAAAACAACAAAACTTAATGTCAATCTGACAGCAGGATAAAATTTTGCGTGGTAAAAAGGTCGCAAAAATTTATTCCTTTCAGCAAAAACATAGGCCAGCGGACGACCGTAAACGGGGCAGATTAAGTTTTAATTGGTATAATTTTTCACCTCTCGGTGTACTTAAACGGGCTGTTCGACATTTAGTCATTATAAAATTAAACTGGATAAAGGATTTAAACGCAGCCCTGACGTTCACGATACGTCACTCTGACTTGTCTTTGCTCGCTGCATGGACGTTAAACATTTTGTCAATTTTATTTTGATAGTGTAGATAACCTACAACATTATTTTTACAAGCTAAAAATATTACATATATTTACAGGTCCATCTACTGGTATGGAGTCAACAATTATCATTTCAAAAATTATCATATCATAAAATCAAGAATCGGCACCTATGAAATTAATAAACAACATGATTGGTACTATCAAGTCCAAGGACAATTGCATATCACAAAAGCAGAAAAATGCGTATTCGGTTTATGGTCTGGTGAAAATGTACCAATCAAAACAGAAAACATAATATAGAGACGACGAGTTTTGGAAAACCAAAATGGAATCCAAACTGACAAGATTTTACATAGACTGCATATTGTCAGAACTAGTTGATCCTCGACTCCCAAGAAAAATGAATATACGGGATCCTGAATACATAACTCAGGCTATAAACCAAAAAATAACACAAAAAGATGGGAAGAAAAATAAACAAAAAAGTGGAGAAAAAAAAATCAGACACTGAGGATGGTAATCGTTGAACCAGAACCAAAGAGACAGTGTTTAAGGCAATTAAACTTTTCAGAATTTTGAGATAAAAATTTTTCATTACATGTTCCATGATTTTTTATTTTCCTTTAATTCTTCTACAATGATATTTTTTTTAACTAAACAGTTTAGAAGTCTGACAATGGTATAATTTTGTTATAATGGTAACACAACAGCAACATCAAAAATCAAATTACAGCTCTCTAGTACTGTGCGTCTCTGAGCTAAACTGCGGACAGACGGACGGACGGACGGACGGACATGGCGAAACTATAAGGGTTCCTTGTTAGTAGTAGTAGACGGAACCCTAAAAATGTGAATACAAAGAAAGTATAAATTATACAAATAATTATACTTTTTCGTTGCTTTCGATCTTGGACATTCAAAATGTTTTACACCTCTGTATTAGATATGGCTACTGAAAGCGATATCACGGTAATAATATCTATCAGTACTTGAACTTCATACAAACGGACGAAACACGAGCTATACCTACGCGCCTCGATGTCGGGGCGCGCTCGGGGCGCAGACAGTCACGGCTGTACCGCAGTGACGAAGGGACGGCGTGTTGTTTTTTTAACAAAAATCAGTTCAAGGACATATTAATATGACGAGTAGGAAATATTGTGCTGTTTTTAGTCATAAGTTTTTTTAAAATACCATATTTTCTTTTATCTCACGAAAAAAAAGGGTATTTGGATTTGATAAATTAATACAATGAACAGAATAAAGGAAAGTTATGAGACGAGTGAAATAGGTAAGTTATAGGCGGTTCTGAATGAATCATGATACGGTAGGTACTTACGCTTGTGTTAAAATCCTTCCTATTCAATATACAAAGTATTTTATTTGTTTACTGATAATATAAGAAAAGTATAATTACTTACAATCAAAAAACTAAATAGAAACAGAAAGTAGGCAAATGTAATTAAAATGCTGGAGACGGGCAACCCTAACGCATGTTGACGTACCGGCTGTAGGCATTTATTTCTATCATGCGGCCCAGTTCCACTACTGATAGATATTTATACTGTGGCGATATGTAGATAGCGCTGCGATTCAATATAGCAAAAAAATATAGTTCGCGGTGCACGTGATTATTGTAAGGTGCGGGAGGCGCGCGCGGGGGCTTTTCCTTAGCCACACCCACATGACCAAGGTCAATGGCGTCCTGCCCGCTCTTAAAGCACTTTTTATGCTACATTCTGGAACGCAAATAATTGTATTTAATAATATGCTATTTGTTCTTGTAGAATTACAATGATAACTTTAATTCTTTTCATTGTCCTTTGAATTATTTCGTGGATTTATCTCTCGCCTTTTGTGAGCACTTTTAACTTATACTCGAGTGTCATTCTTAAGTTTTAGATTAATAATAATTTGTCTTTGTGGTATTTGATAATGTCAAGTGTAATTTTTGTTAAAGTTTTATGATTAGATTGAGTACCTTTTTATATTCAAAATGTATATTTTTAAATATAAATTCAGGCCTTTTTTGTACTATGATTATTTACTTCTATTTCGTACGAACGTGTACATCTTTAAATCATGTCTATGTTTAGTTTCTCTCACAAACTGTAATTAAAAATCAGCATTTTCTTGATAAAAGTGAAAAAATCCTTTGGTACAAGAAAAATTAAATAATTTTGTGAAAAAAAAAATTGAAAAGGTCGCAACACCTCTTCAATATCGCCGATGTAAATCAGAATTTTCTCTCCTACCGTATCGGCCCGCTGAAATGTCCAGAAGGCGTTTCAGCGGCTCGGTAAATAAAGAAAATCGTGTAATTCATTCCAAAGCTACCCGTTTCACTGTCAGAGCCCTTAGAGTGTGGGCGTGAATATTACAGGCCGCGAAATACCTCGGTACATTTGCTTTTTATTGTTTTATGTTTTATCTGTGCTGTTTTTTTAGTCTGTGGCTTTTTGCCGCCATTTCTACTTTTTTTTTTTTTTTTACGCGGCCCTTTTTTTTTTTTAGGCGCTAAATAAAACATTTACTTGTTTAATAAATGATCGGTGTTAACTTGTTTATTATTCTATTAGCTTGTGTAATCGTAATCTCGCTGTTTTACAAAACTTCCTAGTCTTCGAGTTTTTTCAAAAAGTACTGTGACAAAAAAGGCTACTATTCATAATTATTGGTAGCTTTATCTAGCTCGTAGCACTATTTTCAATGTCGCCTCTGTTTTGAATTAAGTGCTGGAAAAAGAGCTTAAGTTCATCAAAATCCATCATTTTAGAACAGGATCATTAGTGAGTATGGGAGGCCTGTAAGTAATCAGCCACTGCTGAGTATAGACCTCCCCCTTTTTCTGATATATACAGAAGTAAAGGAGAAAAGGGGTAGGCCTATATGAAGTATGAGTGACGCTCACAACCAGAGAAGAATCTCTGGTTCTGAGCATCAGCGCAGCGCAGCGCAGTTCCCCGCTATATTAACCATCAGAGCAGTCCAAAAGCGTGTTAGGTTGACGATATCGTCAAAATGCCGCAGGACTGTATGAGCCAGCATGTGATCAGAAAAAAAAGTTTATAAATCAACTGAATCCAAACTTGGGAAAAAGTAAGTTTTTTTTTGCTGCCTTTTCACGCTTAAACCACTGAACTGGTGGCCTACCATGAACTTTTGAAGCATGAGTCTTTAGGCTGTGGGAAAGAGACGGCGCTAGACGACTTATATAGCTCTGTATTTTTCCCACAGCCTCAGCTGGATCGTTTAAAGCTTGTGGTAATGCCTCTGGTCACCCTGAATTTTTACATAAGTATACGTTGTTAAGAGTACAGAGACGGACATAGCCGATGCCGAGCCGTTGCCGATTAAAACAGCAAGTGCTTTGGAAGTGACGCCACGGGCAAAACCAAGCACGTAAAAAGTACTCCATACCAATCAACAATTATTACAACCGACAACAACAAATTCAAAAGCCAATAACTCAAACCACAGGTAACTTAATATTCAATTAATTTCAATTAATTTGCTTGTTTTAACTGAAACCTCAATAAAGTGTCTATCGACCTAATTGCGGGACCTCTCAAGCGAATGTAGATCAAGTGAAATCGAATCAAAATTCGGATAAATAGATGCCTGATGTATGGAGACGGAGGCGTATTGGTTGCGGTTGTCGACTTATCGTGTAAGTTGTGAGTGCAACTGGTTGCTTTAGACTGGTTTCTTATTAGAATTTATTCTTGTCTTGTTAGAGTTTGTAGTAGTCTGTAGTCTGGTAAGATATTCTCATTAGACTGAATAATATTAATTAATTTCATATGAAAACACTATTTAGGCATCGTTATGGCCTGTTACCGCTATCATCGTCATCAAATCAGCCGTAAGACGTCCGCTGCTGAACATAGGCCTCCTCTATAGACTTCCAATAGGACCGGTTGGAAGCGGCCTGCATCCAGCGTGATCCTATGGTCTTCATAAGATCGTCTGTCTACCTCGTGGGTGGACGTCCTTCGCTGCGCTTGCTGGTGCGTGGTCTCCATTGGAAAACATTTCCAGTCGCTTTCTCAACTCAACTCCTCAATATGTTTTTTATTAGACTATGTTGTTGGGCAAAGGCCGCCCCCAATACTTGCATTTTGATTAGAACAAAAGTTCAAGTCTGTTGCAAGTCGAGAGATTCGAAAGGCTATTCAATAATTGAATTCAGATTACCAATCACAACAATTAACACATTGTACACCTACACGAATATTAACAGGAATATCTTCAGCCCGTGTAAGATTACCTGTCAATTGAAACTCAAATTGTTACCTCTGACTCAATTGGTTTCTGTTTAATCAATCAAATTGGCCCACTCATGTCAGTGAGTATTAGTACCAATTATGGCATGTCTATCATTCTGCAGTTCTATTTTCAATTCCTTGTTTACAACTATCATCGGCCTCTTCTATCACCAAGGTCTTTGTTTCCAGTACCCATACCATGAGTTGTCATTACGATACTGGATCATCGATATCGACCGCGTTTGGCGCTCTCATTCTCCCGATCCAAGGTTGTATGAACTCTCGACCAATGAGAGCGCCAAACGCGGTCGTTGTGTATAATCGAGTATCGTAATGACAACTCATGGTATGGGTGTTGATAGCTTCAAACCTTGGTAAGCTTAAGTCAAGAGTGAATAGGTTACTTCTAGGCAAGCGTGCGACCGTCGACCTCATCATCAAATACCATCAGGCGGGATAGTGGTCAATCGAAAGGTTACCGCTATATAATCAGGTGCTATACGTCGAGCTTCATTGTCTCGCTTTTCTGGTGGTTGCCACTGTTGATTCTGGCTTTCAGGAGTTGCAGTGGTTTGGGAATAGTGTGGTGGGTTTGTTCCCAAAAATATATATACATATAATCAGTGGAAATCATTTCCATACATGCTGTTTTGAGAAGGAGAGTGCACTGCTGTTTTGAGAAACAAAATGTTTCGCCGCACTTGGAATTCCTTGCTCTGTTCCGTTTGGGAATCAAAACCACGACAAGTAACACAGTTGTCAATCACTCATCATCTACAGGCTACCGTAACGGCTAATATAAGTATTTTAATGCTTGATTCAAGAATATGCCGTTGGTTGTTTACTTATTTTCCCTCACCCGCCGTTTTGAGAGCAAAAGCGGTGAAATGACTTGCACAAAGCGCTTGCCTTTGAAGACCTACGTTGTTACATTGATAGTTCCGAGTATCAAACCAGTAGCAGTTGCAAATTGAACAATAGCGGACCCGAAACTCGCGTATCGGATGATGTAAACTTAGTTACCTCAAAGAGGAGGGCCAAAAGGCCTCTTCAGAGGGCCCTTTAATCTAAAAGCTATCAAATTACAACTCCTGCGTACTGAAATGGTTTATATTGATTTCTTTTCTTGAGAAATAATAATATTTGTTTTAAATGATTCGGTTTTAAAACTTTGTAACTTAGTGGTAAACTGTCTTTTGGAAATAATAAGCTGTCATTGTTCTTTTGTGAGAAAGAGATGGTGATTTGTATGTGTATTATGTATAGCTCTATCTCCTCACACTGATCTGAAGATGAATTATAAATCTTTATATGTCGCTTGTGCCCTTTTTCATATAATGATTTCCTTGGGCTGTGTATGTTGCTGTGCCATTTAACTCTGTTCAGTAAGGAGTTTGTATGGATACAAAGCAACAGGTCAAAGACTTATCCATCTATGACCAATCGAAATAGTAAATTAATACAGAGAAATGTGACATTCACCTACGCATATTTGATCTTTGTGGTGTCATCACGCTTCTTAAGTAGTTGCTCTCAAAGAAAAAAGGAATCATTGGCATCACGTGCTACGTCGTTTCGTTTAGGTTCGATTCTCTTTTATTCATGTCAAGGGTCTCCGAAATCCGTAAATCCACTTTAAGCATTTTGCTTCAAACGCCAACAATTTTAATACCTACCCAACTTCATATTGAAATCGAAATCACACAAACATCTCCGCTCATTAACCAGCTATTAAAGGACCCCTTTTTATTAAAACCCGTGAACATTCAAAGAGCAAAATCGCATATCTTTTGTGCTAATTTAACACCTCACATTAGGAGAAACTCGACACCCGACGAGAGTTCGCAAAACTTTTCATATAGCCATAATGGCTTATTATAGTACAGCCGGTCTTATATTTCAATGCTTAATATTTTCAAAATTAACAATATAATTGGGCAGCGAGTCGAGTTTTGCGCACAATGCACGGTGCTTTTAGACATCTGGCGATGAAAAAAGGGCGGATATACGAAACAGGGTCTCAATAGAATCGTGTCCCAAAGGCTCGGAATTTTATCAACCATCTTCCTTAACTCCATCCTCCAAAATGAGAGAAAACCTACCATATTTACGCGGAGATTAAGTCCATAATTGCTCGCTGAACAGTGGCACTTAAATCTATTTGTCATAACACAATGAGTTGCATCTGAACATCCCTTAGAACACATTCGTTTTGATTTTTTGCGCAGTAAATTGAAGTTTGTTTGTTATTCGATTTCATGGTTTATTTTGTTAATGTTAGAGTTGGATTTTGTTTGTGTTGTGTCGAAGAATAAGTCATCCACCCTTTGTAGGAATTAGGTGTAGCGTATAATTAGCGATTTTGTGAAAATTGTTAGGTAAACGCGACTAAATGTAGGGCTGTGTGACGGGGTCGTTACGCGAGTCTTCAAAGAAATATTATTTATTTTCTGTTGTCGAATACGTGACTTAACCTTTGGCTTTTAGTATAAGTTTGCTACACTAGCTGTTGCCTACGGTTTCACTCGCATATAATTCGAAAATTAACCCCCGTTAACCTCGATAAACGGTATCCTATGCGTTACTCCATACTATGTTATCTGTCAGTCAAATTACATAAAACTCCATTCAGCCGTTTTGACGTGACTGAGTTATAAGGGTTCATCCATTCAAACTTTCGCATTTCTATTATTATTATAGTTAAAAGTAAGATGATTATTTTGCTTCTGATCCGTCATATGGTCAAGGATGATAGTTCTCACTATTTTACAGTTTTTTTATTCTTTTTAGCGTGGCAAACGCGTGGCATGGGACTGTCAGACTCGTACTAACGAAAATCCACGGATTCCTTCAATAGCCCCTTACGTTCCGGGGTCACGATAATTCGTTAGTACCGCGACCCCGGCAGGCTTTGGCCCCGTCATAATGCTGATGACTATTCTACATAAAAACTTTCTTACTATCATTCTCGTTGGAATGTTTGGAACGGCGCTTGACCTTTTATAATGTCCGAAAATTCTTGTTTCTATTTTATAACGTTGTTTTTCAATATACGTTATCTTTTTAAGTATTGATAAAAGTGTCGATAGGAGGATAAGTGTCAGCAAGAGGAGCCTGTGGTTTTGACAGAGTTTTTGGTTCCGTAGTTATCTTATGGAGTTATGCTACCGGAATAAAAATATCCTTCATGTTATACCAGGTAATAACAAAATAATCTGCTTATTTTAATCCAAATTCCATCAGTATTTTCAGTTTTCATCTGATGATTTTTACCACGATAAAAAAAAAAACAAAAATACATATAATACCTAAACTATTTCTGCCAGCCCTTACAAAAAGGCGAAATAGCAAACTAAACGTGTTACGGTCACGCCCAACAATTTTGTGTCATTAAACTATTTACAGAATAAAAAAAAACGGCCTACATTGTACTAAAGTTAAAAATTACTACGGAATGTGACATTTCATATTTTGCATCACTTTGAGAGCTGAAAAGTTGAGTAAAGTGACAATTAGTGCTATAAAACTGTTTGGAAATGCTGTTTGAAAAATAGTGAGAGAAAAATAATGTTAAAAAGAAATGTTTTCTTTGTTATCAACTATAGCATCCCATGTTTATCATTGTCACAGCAGGATGTCATATTTTTGAATTTTAATTAGAACAGCTATTCAGAGTTTATCATGCTAAACACTCGGTTTAGTTACTAACGAAATTGCGATAATGCTTTGACCTAAATATTTAAACGCGATAATAGTCCTTATTATTTTTACAAAATAACTGAAGTCGCTTATACCTTTTCAAACTTAACAATCTCATTCTAAGGCCCGTATTTAGGGCACTGAAAACTCAAGTATTAATTATAACTATTTCAACCAATCAAACGGCTTCATTTTAATTTTAAGTCATGCTTAAGATTTGAGTGCAGTTCTGTACCTATGCACTACGGGCGTAAGAGTTGTAGTTGTTTTTGTAGTTTGCGGCGTTTCATTACAGAGTTCCGATAGCCACCTTCCAGTTCCATCATCAGATCAGCTCCATGTCATCATAATATTGCATTGTCACGCGTAGAAAAGTTCTCAAGTGGCGACCACGGACCGGAAAACGCAGCGTAGGCAGGCCTCCCACTAGGTGGACCGACGACATCGTGAGGGTCGCGGGCAGCCGATGGATGCAAGTGGCGAATGGTCGTTCGGCGTGGCGGTCTATGATGATGATGCCGCGATATACATAATGTATATTTTTTGCTCGTATATACGAGCAAAAAATCTCCTCAATCGGAAACCGGGAAGTGGATCAAAAACTTGTAAGGTTTGGTTACTGACAACGGGTTAAGTGAAACTAAATAAAAGATTGTAAATAAAAACTCGAACAGAAATCAGCACAAGGACACTTACTTCATTTTAGTCCACCCTGTTCCTTCATTTTCCCTCTTAGTTCCAGGGCCTCGGTGTAATTTCCAAAGGCCCTGTGACTCAATTTCTCCTCTAAAGTATCAAAATTGCTCAATTAATCGTTATAAACACCTGTCACATAAGACATTATTGCACAGACGAACCCGACACATTAAGGCCACGATACCAACTGGTCAAGCAAGGAGATTCAAGGGCACAAAAAATCCTTTTGATCCAGTAAGCCAGAATTTCTATACTCAGTGACAAATGTGTGACACGTGATTTTTTTTCTGTTTACTTGTAAGAGTCAGCCCTGTAACGTAACTTGTACAGATTGAAGTATGTCTTAAGCGACGACGAGAAGAAACGTTATGCACGCTTTTAAATAAAAAATAATTCATAAGAAAATTATATTATCAAGATAAAGAACGATAATAAACATGGTTGTAAATTAATTTGCACAAAGCACTTTAGTGACAGTTGATCGGTGGAGGTCATTGACGTTTTCGTTTTTATCGTGTTCGCATACTCTGTAGGTTCGCGAATAACAGTCTATACGACTCCTGGGAAGCTGAAATTCTTTGACAATGTACTCTATTCTACTTTTTGACAGTTCTTAAAACGCTCGTCCATCCTTTATTACTCGTAGCTGTGAGCCGCAGTCAGTTTTATCAATCTGCTTAATAAATTTCTTCAATTGTTATTTCTGTTTTTCAAATTCCTCCATCAAAATTAACCCTACAAAAACCGTGCTGAGTGACTAATGTTTTTCCACGTCATAAGCTAAAAGCGAAAACTATAACTTTATTCACTGATTAATTAAATCCCTCTTTTATTTTACAGCCAAGAGGATGTTAGTGATTATAACTTCTTTTTCATCTAAATAGCTTCTTTGTTATACCACTCATCAGTGTTCTTCATAATAATCACATAATTTGTGATACACGGCCCAAAACATTGAGTTATTTATATCACGTCTTTGATCAGCCATCTTGTTTTTCGTTTTTTTTTTTTATACAAGTTGTCTATTCTAAATCAAAGAGGCTAAGACTGCGTTCAAAATAAAATTAATATGTTTACATGTTCTTTTGAAGTGCGTTGTATACATTTTGTGACTTTTTACTATAGTTGTAAATTCTTTGCCATGTCAAAGTTCATATATTCAAATAAAAAAGTTATAGCCCATTAAAAAAAAGTCTTGAAAAGTCATAAACTCATAAAAGATACGCATTTGCAATTGTAAAGATTTAAAGCCATAGTTGAATGACGTCTTTTTGTTGTGTATTTATTACAATTGTATGTAAATGTATTCGTTTACAAATTACCTCGAAAGGATCAGATGGAACACCTATAACTTTGTGAAGGCGAAGACAATAAACTTGGGGAGCCTCGAGCGATGACATTATGAATTATATTTGAATTTGATCAACGCGGCAACGACTTTCGAGTACAACAATTCGTCGTGGTAATTCTCGGTAATTTTTAGAGTAAAAGGCTATTGTATCTGCCAACAATATTAATTCATATAAATAACCCTCCTTCTGGCGCAGTCGGGTAAAAAGAAATATACCTAATTACCTAACCCTGTCGATGCTGTCACCAAGTCGGATAAACATGTCATTATAAGAACATTTCAAATGGGTAACTAACTTCATTTATCAAGAGCAATATTCTCAGACTTCGTTTCTTACAAAAGAAAAAACTTCGAGATATCGATGTTTCTTAGTAATTGGGTCAAAAAGGTCAAGTTATCAAGTAGCGATCGCTTCATTCAAATTTTATTCAACCGCAATTCTTTTTTCAGAAAGTTTACCGTGTTCTTTTCCTGCTGTACTTTCCTTCCTTTTTCATCAGCCATATCTGTCCCACTGCTGGGAAAAGCATCTCTCATTATACATATCCCTATTATTTATTGTCTTTTCTAACCAGTCTCTTAAAAGAAGTCCATTTATTTCCTTAACTTTTATTGGTCCAATCAAAATCTTGCACAAAGATAAACGACAATTTATTTCACTATCTTTGATATTCAGTTTCGCTAAAGAAATATTTTATTTTTGATACAAACCCAGGTGTTTTCTTTGTCAACCATTATATTTATCATTGTTTGAAGAATCTATAAACTTTGAGCACAGCCTCATTATTTCTTTGATAATATAATATTTATTATAGTAAGATAAAGGATAAAGTAAATATCATTATTATTGTCTTGTGTTTGTTTTTCGGAGGACAGACTTTTAACCTTAAGTTTGCGATTTATAAGTGGTATTTCTAAGAAAGTTTGTCTTAAAATTTGACAAAGAAGCGATTAAGTGTCTATAATATTATCCAAATATCAATGTTGTGTGTCAATGTTTATCTAATTAATAATTTTAAAGAGCAAATCGTTAATAAATAGTCGAACCTTTCATGTAACATAATATGCATAACATCGATGCTTAATTTCGAATCGACGATTATTTATTTATTTAAACTCGAATTACAAGTCAAGTATGTTAAATACATCGGATTCCATAACGACATAAGAAATACACATTTGTGACATTAATAAAACTAAAACAAAATACAATCGGCCATTTATAAAAAACGATATTCTACAGGGTGTTTGGTCCATCGTGTGCCAAATTGAAATGGTCGATAGAAGGGGTCATCTGCTATCCTTTCAGACCTCTTAAAACCCCTCATGCCCTGTGGATTTTTTTTAAATCGACTTTTTATTGTTTTACTAAAAAAGACCCAAATTTTACATTCAAATGCAATTTTCTTTTTAAATATCGGTCGTAGACTCTGGATTTTAATTTTATTTAGATGTGTAATGTTGAAGAGTACTGTTAAATAAAAAAATAGTGACATTAGTCACCTAGTTTTGTTTTAATTCACTCGCAAAGGTAAAACATAAATTAAAGCTGAACGTGTTACAGCTGTTTATATGGCTGCAGGAAAAAAACCAGAAGCGACCGGGATCTTCCAACTCCCTCATTAATTCTCCAGTCTATCCCCTTGCTAATGATATGCCACATGCCATAAAAATCTTTTAACAACTTTGTGAATTCGCTAAAATTGTGAATCGAGTGCCCTAAGGCTGATATGCAAAATTATGATTTAAACATTTTTTTTGATTAAATGATACCTGACAAACCTATAAATCTTATCTTAAAAAAATTCTCTCTCGTATCTCTATGTTTTAGTGGGATTAACGTGTAAAAAAAGGATTTTTAACATTTATTTGGTAATTGTTACAAATCGTGCTCAAATTAGTGACCGATGATGTGCCCGTATTTAATGAACGTTTGCCCATGGTATTTCAAAATGCTGTTCTACGCATTGGCGTTTGACTGTGAGGAAATATCTTAACAATGTGTTCCACAATGCGTGGATTGGACGCGATGGCCCTATTCCATGGCCGCCACGTTCCCCAGTTCTAACTTCGTTACACTTTATGTCTAGGGACGTTCCAAGCCGGGGTCGCGGGATTATTCCCTAACCGTAACCCCGGAACGTAACAGGCTATGAAGGACACCGTGGATATTAGTCAGTAGAAGTCTGACAGTCCCTCCCGCCCTGCCCGGGGTTGGAGGACTCATTTGATGATTTTACCACGTTAAAAAAAAAAAAAAAAAAAAAAAAAAAAGGGACGTTCCAAAGGGCTGGTATAGGTACGCAACGGACGTTCCAACTAGAGAGGTACTAGTCCAACGCATGGAAGCGGCATTCAAAACCACTAAGGGTCCGTTCACACAGACCGGCTCGGAGAGCATCGGCGCTTATTTTTCTTTTCACACAGACCGGATCGTATGCGCTTGGAGTTGGTCGGAGCGGAGCCGCCAACTATTTCACATAGACTGGCTGGAAGCGACCAGAAAGCGCTCGGAGCCGGTCGGAATCGCTCGCAGCCGGATGGATACACTATTTATGCTATCAAAATGGCGGTCAGCGTGGACAAGCGCGGACGCAATCGGAACCGATCGGATGCGCGGGCGTGAAAGAGCACGCAATCGGAGCCAAGCGGCTGCACAATCAGCTCCTCTTATTATTTCAAGTTCAAGCATTCTTAATGACAAAAGCAGTGCACATGCAAAAATAAACCTTACTTCAAATATTAAAAACTTTCAACGTGATAAGAATCTGCTCTCCTCTCCGAGCCGGTCTGAGTGAACGGACCCTAAGAAGAAAATACGACTTCGTACAATAACTGTCAAAATAGATGTCGGGCCTGCATTCGCAACAAAGGCCAACAATTCGAGCAGGATTTGTAACAATTATGAAATAAACGTTAAACATGCAATATTTTTTTTCAAGTAAACCCCACAAAAACATAGAGATACGAGACAAAAGTTACCTTATACGAATGAGATAAGATTTAAAGGTTTGTCAGGTATCAAAAAAGCAAAAAAAAAAAACATTTTGAATATCAGCCTTGGGTGACTCGATTCACAATTCTAGTGTATTCACAAAGTTGTTAAAAGATTTTTATGGCATGTGGCATATCATTAGCAAGGGGATAGACTGGAGAATTAATGAGGGAGTTGGAAGATCCCGGTCGCTTCTGTTTTTTTTTTCTGTAGCCATATAAACAACTGTACCACGTTCAGCTTTAATTTATGTTTTACCTTTGCGAGTAAATTAAAACAAAACTAGGTGACTAATGTCACTATTTTTTTATTTAACAGTACTCTTCAACATTACACATCTAAATAAAATTAAAATCCAGAGTCTACCACCGATATTTAAAAAGAAAATTGCATTTGAATGTAAAATTTGGGTCTTTTTTAGTAAAACAATAAAAAGTCGATTAAAAAAAAATCCACAGGGCATGAGGGGTTTTAAGAGGTCTGAAAGGATAGCAGATGACCGCTTCTATCGACCATTTCAATTTGGCACACGATGGACCAAACACCCTGTATAATAATGTCAACGGCTATAAGACTCAAATGACGAACCCAAGAAAAAAAATATGTACTAATTTCAAAACAAACAAATTATTTTTGAAAACTATTTGGGTATGAAAAAAAAAGAACTTGAAATAAAACTTTTGTGACCCGATCACCCGACAAATGGTAATAAAATGGTAACGGATGGTAATGGGACGGATAGTGGGCCGATTTGACCCCCCACCGCTCGCTTCGGGTTAATAGCACAGCCCATCAACTCCATATGTATCTCAGCGTGATAAAATATTTGTTTATGAATAATTTTGTTAATGTATTGACTAAACTGGTAGTTTCTAACGGGATGCGATATTGATTAAAAATTTTAAATGTATTTTGGGAACAGAAGAATAATTTTTATGCTGATCTTTCGATAAAATGTCGGATTCATTAGCTGCTTAGTTTTTTTGGAGCGATGTCTTGGTTTTTGTACATGATCTTGAACAAGTATCGATTTTTCTTAGAATCCAATGGTGATAATACGAAATAGCTACACTACAACCTACTCGAATTCTGAAATACTTAGTCGTATTCAAACAAAATTATGGTGCTTCAACGAAAAATTTTCGCTGAATTCCTCACTAAATCTATACATATAATAAAACTGTAGAAAAATAATTTTTGTACATTAAAAAAAAACTCAAAAAATATAGCCAGCGTGTTAAAGGACAACCAATAGAACCCATTTCTAGCATTTTTAGAATTTTTGTCTGTTTGTCTGTTTGTCTGTTTGTATGTTTATTTGTTCGGGCATCACGTAAAATGTACGAAAGCTATGTAGATAACTTTAATACACAACGACTGACTGTAACTTGGAGTAACATTTAGTTTTTGTTTCATTGAAATCGGATCAGTCTATCAAAAGATATTTGAATTTAAAGTGTTCCAGAAGTAAAATTACGGTCAGTTCACACCGAGACGCGCAGTTCAATAGCGCGATCTAGCTGCTTGGAATAGAAAAACTACAAACCTATTCAAATATGCTGTGGCTTGGAGTGGAGTGGAGTAGAGTAGAGTGGAATGGAATAGAATGGGATGGAATGGAATGAAAGAAAGAAAGAAAAGGTTTTTATTAGACTCACAATAGAATGGGATGCAATGTTATGGAGTGGGATGGAGTGGGATGGAGTGGGATGGAGTGGGATGGAGTGGGATGGAGTGGGATGGAGTGGGATGGAGAGGGGTGGAGTGGGATGGAGTGGGATGGAGTGGTATGGAGTGGGATGGTGTGGGATGGTGTGGGATGGAGTGGGAGGGTGTGGGATGGAGTGAGATGGAGTGGGATGGAGTGAGATGGTGTGGGATGGAGTGGGATGGAGAGGGATGGAGCGGGATGGAGAGGGATGGAGTGGCATGGAGTGGCATGGATTGGGATGGGGTGGGATGGAGTGGGATGAAGTGGGATAAATTGGGATGGAGCGGGATGGAGTGGGATGAAGTAGGATGGAGTGGGATGGAGAGGGATGGAATGAGATGGTGTGGGGTGGAGTGGGATGGAGTGTTATGGAGTGGGATTGTGTGGGATGGTGTGGGATGGTGTGGGATGGTGTGGGATGGAGTGGGATGGTGTGGGATGGAATGAGATGGAGTGGGATGGTGTGGGATGGGGTGGGATGGAGAGGGATGGAGCGGGATGGAGAGGGATGGAGTGGTATGGAGTGGCATGGATTGGGATGGTGTGGGATGGAGTGGGATGAAGTGGGATAAATTGGGATGGAGCGAGATGGAATGAGATGGTGTGGGGTGGAGTGGGACGGAGTGTGATGGAGTGGGAAGGAGAGGGATGGAGTGGGATGAAATGGGATGGAGAGGGATGGAGTGAGATGGAGTGGGATAGAGTGGGATGGAGTCGGATGAAGTCGGATGAAGTCGGATGGAGTGGGATGGAATGAGATGGAATGGGTGCTCTAATCCAGTGGCAATTGAATAGTACTACTGCCTTTGAACGACAGAGGGCGTTTATTACAAACACGTTAAATATTCTTGAAAAATCTAAATACATTCTAAATATAGGGTTTATATATATGAAAACGATAATAATGATTTATAAAAATAGTGGCGAGAATTAAGCGCTTCGCACTAAAAAATACATTGTTAAATTCCGACATCCACGCGAACGAAGTTGCGGGCACAGCTAGTACATAATATTAAGGAAATCCCGTATTCAATATTTCAAGTATGTACTATACAAGCAAATACGGAAATTCCTAGTGCCGGTTTGCGAGAAACCGATTTCGAAATACGGGGTCTAGCCTACCCGAAAGTCGGGAAGATGAAATTTTGCACGCTAGGCCGGGTTAGACAGAAAACATGCATGGTTGGTCTTAACGACCGGACACGGGGCACTTGAGGGTTATTTAATGTTAGTTTTCATATTACTAACGTTTAATACAAATTGAGGAAGGATTTTCTCTTATTACAAAGATGTTTTTGTTGATGTATTGGATTGTTTTTTTTTCTCAGATTTAATTTATAAATTAACTTTAATGTTTCATATAATAAACGATGTAGGTGTTTTCTACACTATGAATTTCGAGACGAAAGAGAAGAAAGAGACGAAAGAAGCACACATGCAAACTCTCAGATCCGAAATTACTCACCAAATTTGTTCTGTGAGGGAATCGAACCCGCAACTCACAGAGCAGCAGTCTAGATAACTCAGCCACTGCGCCAATCATGATCGTCAAACAAACTCAAGAAAATTACTGGAATTTGCAATTAAAATTAAGTTACGTTTTCTTAGAACTTAATATCATTTCATATAATTTATTAATTACGTTCTTCGTCTGCTATTTAACTTTTACTAACTAAATACTATTATAACTAATTAAACAATTAATTAATAGATAAATACGTTCTGCTCCTCTCTACGCCTCTCTGTCTAATTAGAACTAATTAAAGTGTTCTTCTATATAACCTACTGTTTAAATATTTATATCTTCTTCTTGTAACGTGTAACGCCAAAAGCGCAAAACCTCTCATGGGGTAACTCAGCCCATGTTACTGAACAATTTTTGGTCTAAGACTTTTGGAAATTCGCAAAAAGAAAATGTTTTTTCATGCAAAATGAGAAATTGGTTGGGCACATCTGTGAAATACCATTTTTTTTTTGCGAATTTCCAAAAGTCTTACAACAAAAAAATTTCAGTAATTAACATGGACTGAGTTACCTGACGAAAAGTTTTGCGCTTTTGGCGTTACACGTTGTTGTATATTTAGATATCAATTGCTGTTCGTTAGTCTCACAAAATCTCGAAAACGGCTGGACAGATTAGGTAAATTTTTGTTTTGAATTATTTTTGGAAGTTCAGGGAAGGTTTTAAATGTGATTTTGATTTTGGTGACTAATATGGATGAAATTTGGAAAGCAGGTAGTTTAAAACTTGGATTAACACTTTCAATACCTGCTATCACGTTCCTGCCGGAAAAAAAATCGTTTAACCCACGAATTAAATATCAAGCAACAGGTTTCAGTTAAATAAACTTTTGTATTTCTATCTATATGATACTAAAAACTTGTTTTCTTTGTTTTCAGGTAAGCCCATTCAGTTTTATGGAATCAGACGCTACTCAAGAAGCAATTAATGTAAGTTTTATGAAGAACATAAAAATGTAAATTACAGGTTTTAATGCTAGTGTGGATTTTAAAAACATAATTTTATTGAATTTTAAACCATTTGTATGTACTAAAACTTCTGAGGTATGCTCAAAGTATTTTATTACAATAATTTAACTTGTACTTGGTTTACATTTTATGGTAAAACTTGTACTTTTAATTCCTATATTTAATTTTATTTAAAAACAGTTGCCGTTTTTTTCATAATATGTTAATTTTTCTGCTAATAATTTAGGAACACTATTTTATTTTATACCGAAATTAAAAACGAATAAGTTTCATACATAATATATTGACGTTTTATATCGATAAGTTTTTATTTTCAAAATTATTTATTATATTAAACTTAATTATAATATCACTAATGTTCCAAACACATTACAATAAATAACTTTTTTTAGATCTAAAATAATCGGCCCATAACAATAAAATACAAGCAAAGTTAAATGCAAATTTTAATTTCGCTGTTCGCACCTTCTTTGTGAGATTAAATTACAAATTGATACGCGCTAGACGCATTTAAATTGTTTAATTACATAAAAACTTCACTTTTTGTAGAAAATTAGTAACATTTTTAAGAAAACGAGTTTATAGTTGCCTATTCAGACACGGGCAAGAAGCAGATTATATGCAGAAGTCTAAAAACCGAGATATGTACAATACAAAGACATTAAACTATATACGAGCAATAGACGGGACATCACAAAGTTGTGATCCAAAACTTTTTACCAATAGGTAAAAAGTCGCTCAGTCTAGTAGTCGCGTTGCTATGCAACGCTAGATAGTGCTACTGACGGACGGCATCAACAATTTTGTATGACAATTTTCCCAATGCCTGCTCTATAGGTTCTTTTGAGTCTCTTTGGTACAATAGATGTTTGACTGAATAATCTAATTAGTAATTTTTTCTTTTGCCACTTAAACCAAAATTGACGAGGACATGACACTTTAAAAATCATCAATACGTCACAAGCAAGCAAGTACAGTTTTTACTAGCTTCTGACGTGTCGAGCCCCCACTTGTCGAATTTTGATGCGTAATATCTTTGAACTACGTATCCAATATTTTTTTTAAATTCTAACTGGCGGAATAATCATCATCATCATCGTCATCAGCCTATAAATGTTCCCACTGCTGGGACACAAGCCTCATCTGTGAAAGGGAGTGGGCTATAATATAATAATAATATAATATAATATTCCACAACTATCACACAACGCCATCTAGTCCCAAGCTAAGCAGAGCTTGTGTTATGGGTACTAGACAACTGATAAACATACTTATATATTTCTAAATACATACATATTATAGATAAATTACACCCAGACACAGAACAAATGATCGTGCTCATCACACAAACATTTGTCCTGGGTGGGAATCGAACCCACGACCTCCGGCATAGCAGTCAGGGTCACAGTGCCAACAACACATGTGCCCAGTGCGCGCTGGTGGATATCACATGTCTCCGAAATTTTGGTTTTAGGACATGCCGGTTTCCTCACGATGTTTTCCTTCGCCGTTTTGAGAGCAGTGGTGATGAAATAAATTACACAAAGTAATGCGTACTTTCAAAAGATCTATCAGACTAATACTTCTACCTCTTTCTTACTTAGTCTGTCAATTCGTCGCATGTCTATCGTTCCTCGGGGTTCAATAGTTCACGCTTCGCCGCGTTTGGTCTATGGCCGGTATGCCAGTACGCCGCTACGCCAATGGTACGTCGATACGCAGCATTCTGGCGGTTTCTATCAAGTCCCGATTAACTCGGCTTTGTTAAACTACGCCAGAAGTATGTCGATGACATAATAGTTGGTATCGGAGTTTTGAAATTTTGATACGTTTAAATTTTTCGTGTTCCGAATTTTTGGCATTCTTTTTCTTTTTTGTTTTGTTTTGTTGTGTGCCAGATTTGCTGTGGAAACAGAAACGGGGTCGGTAAAACAGAATTTGATGTTGAAATATTTTTGGGTTTCGGACAACTAACCGCTAGTATTGTTTCATTATTTTGCATTGTTGTTTTATTGCGGGTAGATCAAAGCGGAAATAGCTTCGTGAGGAAAAATGAGGTATTCTAGTACCAAAGTCCATACCAAAGGTACAGAGAGGTGGCTTATATCCCAAAAGTGGAAATTATGAACACTGATTATATTGATGTTATGCCCTTAAAGACGATCACACCTTTTTGATAGAAGCTGTACAAGCAGATGAGCGCTTTTTATGTTCTTAAAAACATAAAAAATAAGTTAAAGGTTTGAGAACTTTAGGTCTTATCGTCAAGTAGGTCAAATTTATTACATACGCGTATATTTGCGGATTTGCGTTTTTAAAAATTCCAGTAGCACCCAATAAGACTGTTCCACCTGTCAATCGAACGCAAGACTTTATTCTAAGTAGCCGCATTTGTAAATACTACATCAACGAGCCAGTCTCGTAATCGTCAATTAAAAACACAACCATGTTACTCACGCCACTACTTCCACCCACGTAGCAACACCTCTCAGACACACTCACAAAGGATCGCAATTGTCACAACATATCAATCTTCTACCAAGTGTGAATTAATCTTGTAAGTGCGTGGCATCCGTTACAAAAAGCCGGTCGATCGCTGAGTGGCTGACAATAAGGAACGAGGTCGGTAGATCGATTACCTGGACCTGAGGATTGTTTGTGCAAGAAGAACTCCTTAGCTATGTATAGAGATCTTGGTTTAGCAGAAATGGAATTAAGGTGACTTGGTTTTCTTGTTAGAGCGAATTGTGAGCCACACATACCAAAGAAGCAGATCAAAAGCGCGTTTCTTGAGGTTATCGTCAGAAAATTGTGTTTTTTTTTAATACTATGCCGCAGGATATCGTCAAAAAACTATGTTTTTTTAAAGACTTTATCTCACATAAACTCAAAAACACAAAGAAAGACCTGGAACAACTATTCGTAGATTGTGTTCCGTACGGGAATAAAACACGCTCTTGATCCGAGTTGTCATTGATGGTTACTCCTCTGACCCCATGGCTATTGATGCCGGTGTGCCTCAGAAGCCTGTTCTCTCTGCAACTCTTTTCCTGCTGCACATCAATGACCTACTTCAATCTGGTATTGTTGGGTACGCAGATGACAGTAAGGTTTGTTTAGTTGTCCAGCGCAAAAACAGCCGGGGATGCTGCCCGATGCACATCCGCGTATTGGATTACTGCCTCACATGAAAAGGTCCCAGTATAATCCGGATTCTTCTAATTAATTTTGGGGAATAACATCGGAATCCTCAAACCATTTTATTTATTGATCGTCAATTGATCCCAAATACTCAAGCAATACTTCTGTTATTAGAAACTTTGATGTCGCCACTTAAAATTGCAATTATCACCAAATAATATTTCAAAGCAAAACGGAATACAGCTGTCGAAAAAGATTGCAGCAACAACAAAAAAAAAAAAAACAAAAACACACCAGAAATAATTGAAAAGATAGCTTTTCATAACTAAAAATGAAACGTTACTGTTGAAAATACCGTTTCGTTTCAACAAACGATTTTGCCCTCCATTGCTCTTGCATGGCATTTGTAAGTGAATGAGATTCGTTTCGTCATTCGGTCACTGCTTCACTGGCGATCTCTTGATTACAAGTTCATTAATTGGGACAATTTGTGAGAAAATTGTGATTGAAATATTTCAAGTTTTATGGAAATTTTTTACGGCATCGTGGCCTTAGAGAGTGTTAAAGGTTACGGTTTTTGCTGTTGTTGTTGTCATTCGACTTATGTTTAAAGAAGTTAGTTTCTAATATTACAAAGAGTCACCATCCCTCATAATCAATCATCCGTCATAATTAATCTACACGGCAATAGAGTGTAACTTACTACCTCAAACGCAAGAAGTGAGTTCCACTCTTTTGCCGTGTTGTTCCCGAAAGTATGCTTCTGGGTAAGTTAACTCCATCGTAGACTTTGCATCTGTCAGCTCTGACCTCGACTGGAGTCAAGAGCAAGCAAATGTCAAAATTAAATAAAAGACAAACGCTTCTAAAAAATAATCGAAGGATTACCATCCGTGCTGGGATTGCGAGACTGATGACCACGGAACGTAAAGGGCACCGTGGATTAAAGTCAGTACGAGCCTGACAGTCCCTAAGGGTGGAAGGACTCATTTGATGCTTTTACTATGTAAACAAAGGGTTAACCACCCGTGACAAACAGACACATACCTCTAATTCCACACGTCCCACTTTTCACACTTCGCGGAACTTTAAAAAGAAAACAGCGACTACTAAATGAGCCAATTTTCTATACAAATTGTTACGATGTTGACATCGCGAGCGCACCGCATACGTGCACGCCAATGAACATGTAGGTCCGAGGCGCTAGCACGAGTGAGCGACGCGTTTGGCGCAGAAGCTGAGCTATTGACTGCAGTCAATAGCTCAGCTACTGCGCCGCGTGTCGCGGAGTTGATTTTCGCACAGAAGAAATATATGAAAGCCTGCAATTTCGATCTCTGCGTGGAACACATTTCTGTACACCCTAAGAGCTGTGGTGGCCCAGGTGGTATCGGCCTCGGTAGGTCGTGGGTTCGAACCCCGTCAGGCGCATTACTTTGTGTAATTAATTTCAACACCACTACTCTTAAAACGGTGAAGAAAAACATCGTGAGGAAACCGGCATGTCCTAGAACCAAAAATTCGAAGACATGTGACATCTACCAACCCGCACTAGGCCCGCGTGGTGGATTACGGCCCATTCCCTCTCACAGAGAAGAGGCCTATGTCCTAGCAGTGGGAACATTTATAGGCTGATGATGATGATGATGAAGAGCTGTTAGTTACGCACTGCCTCCGATCCGAAGTTGTGATATTACGTTCCGCTCACATATGGCTATTCCGGAAACATATTCCAATATATTTTGCGATAACTGATCGAAGGTCTGTTGGTTTTTATCGTTAGCTTGGACTGTTCCACTGCTGAGCTAAGGCCCAATTCCTTCCAGAAATTCTTTTCCCGGGTCGCTTCGAACCAGCTCTCATGGCAAAGCGTCTAGATTCGTCTCGTCACCTTTTTCTTGGCCGGCCTCGACAGCGCCGCCCATTTCCCGGCACCTATTGTGTAGAGTTCTTTGCCCAGCGGCCCTCTTGTATTACATGCCACAGACGTGCACTGCCCAATCCCATTTCAGCCTAGCAGTTTTCCTACTAACACCTGTTATGCCAGTTTTGGCACGCAGCGTAGTGTTTCGCACCCTGTCTTCTCTTTTCACACCTAGAATGCTGCGTTCCATTGCCCTTTGGCAAACATATCAAATAAAAAAACCGTCCTATCTACATTGTCCGAACCGCTCGCTCGTGTCACTACCTCCATTTATTCTGATGTGTTGTGACACATGCGCTCACTGCACGCGTGCACTTTCCTAGATACGTCACTCGACGTCATCTTAAGATAACATGCGTGATTAGCGAACTGGATTATTATCTTATAGTTGACTGTGGTAGTGGCTGTCACTTGTCAGTGGCGGTTTTGAGGTGGCATTTGTGGGTTATGTCACTTCTGGGTGACTTGTACGTGGGCGGTCCCATAATGAATTGGCCTAACTATGAACCCATGAAGGAAATGAAACGAAACCAATTTTATTTTTCAATATAACCACTATGAATACTAACACACTTCTGACATTTATGAATTAACATCTTTATACCTTTTTAAAAATAATCACAATTTTTATCGTCAAAATGACTGAAAACGGCCGCCTGCAACGCCTCATCGCTTGAAAATTTTTTTCCTCTTAAGTCCCGCTTTAAATTTGGAAATAAATAATAGTCCGAAGGGGCCGTGTCTAGGCTATAAGGTGAATGTTTAACTTCTGTGAACCCGCATTGACGAACTGCATCCTTCGAAACAAAAACTCCGAAGCGCAGCGCACTCTTTCATGTCTCTGTACCGCTGAAAGAAGTTTCGGTACCCATCTTGCACTCACTTTTTTCATGTGAAATTTTCATGGATCGCGTGATGAACGGTACTTTTAGAAAGCCCAAGCCTAGCTGCAATTTCTCTAATCTTCAAACGGCGATTACTCAGGACCTCCTCTTCGATAAGAGCAATCGTTTCGGGAGTGAGCACTTCCACAGGTCGACCGTCGTGGCCAATGTCTTCGACGGTTTCTCTACCAAGGCGAAACTCTTTCACCCAATTTTTCACTGTGCTATAAGAGGGGGCAGACTGCTTTTACACGCCATCTAATCATTATTTTATTGGGACAGGGAATAAACCTTCTTTAAACAGAAAGTTTATGAAATTTCGATACTCTGTTTTCGACATTTTGAAAAAATACGCGACTCTTGTTACTCAAATGCCTGTTAAACTAAGACTAAGCATTTCATGTCGATGCGTGTTTCTTATATTAAGTACACGATAAATGTACTATTTACTGCAACACAACATGTAGCGACATGTACTGTAGAACTATAACAGGCCAGTTCATTATGGGACCGACTGGTAAATTATTCTGTAATTCTGCATTCAAATTGTTTTTTGGAAACTTCGCCCTACCCTAGTAATAGCGAACTGTATTATTATCTTATAGTTGACTGTGGTAGTGGCTGTCACTGTTGTCAGTGGCGGTTTTGAGGTGGCGTTTGTGGGTTATGTCACTTCTAGGTGACTTGTAAATTATTGTGCAATTCTGCATTCAAATTTTTTTTTAATCTGCGCTACACCCTCTGAATAGCTAGCTGGATTATTATCTTACAGTTCACTGTGGTAGATGTCACTGTTATCAGTGGCGGTTTTGAGGTGGGATTTGTGGGTTATGTTACTTTTAGGTGACCTTTTTTTATCTGCAATTCTGTATTCATATTTTTTTAAACGTCGCCCCACCCTAGTAACAGCTACCTGGATTATTACCTTACAGCTGACTGCGGTAGATGTCACTGTTGTCAGTGGCGGTTTTGAGGTGGGACTTGCTGGTTATGTCACTTTTGGGTGACGTATATTATTAGCAACTATGCAGTCATTTTTTTTTAAACGTCGCCCTACTCTAGGAATTCCTCCTGTATCGTAGGTGAAACCCGGATCAACTACTTACAGATCAAACAAATATTTGTTTTGTGCCGAGATCGAAACTGCGACATGCTTACGCAGAAGTCAGTCCTTTTCACGAGTGGATATGAATATGTTCTGCTTCTGATCCGGAGATACATTTCCAAGGGATAATTCAATGGCAAAATCCACCATCACATAACCCTACAAAACATCATCTAATATTCCTTTAATCAACACCAAGACAATCAACTACACACGACGCCCTAATCACTTTAACCCTTCAAACGCTACCTTACATAGCAACCTAACCGTCCGTCTGCCGCCACAGCCGCGAAGACTGTCAAGTGCGATCCTGTAACCCTATCCCGAAGCCATAGGGGACAGGTGCGAGCCCAACTCACGGTTGACAGGTCCGTTAACCCTTTCGCGACGAGCGACATGTCATTTTGCACATGCTAGGGTTAGTTTTGTGTGAATTGGGTTTGGGTAGGTGTTTTATTAATTTGGGTGGGTGGTTTTATAGTTGGGTTTTTAATTGAATTATTGATTAGTTGAATGTTTATAAGGTTGGTTTTTGTTTAAAATTAAAACCGGCCAAGTGCGTGTCGGGCCACGCACAGTGTAGGGTTCCGTAGTTGCCCATCAAAATACTTATGCGAACTAACTAAACTGATTCGCTGAATTTAATTTTAAAAAGAAGAATTTTCAAAATCGGTCCAGGAGTCTTTGAGAAAACGGGGAAAATACATAAGAAAAAAGATTACGACGAATTTAGAACCTCCTCCTTTTTTTGAATTTAGTTAAAAATAGTTGACGATAAAAACCTACCTATCCCCAAAAACATACCTATAAAAGCTGTAAAAATAAAGTTGACAAACTTACATTTGCAGTTGTCTCCGATACATTTTGTTTAAGAAAATATGATATCCAAGTACATTTTATAAGTTGGTCGACTATTAGATACTCGTAAAGTTGTAAAGCCTACTTAGTCATGATAATTTTCTTTTAAACTTCGTTATATATACTACTATTGGGAATTTTTTCACACCCCCAAACATAACCGTTTAGCTGGTAGAGGGGGGGACACTCGAATCGAGCAAAATTTAGCACTTTAAAGCTTAATATTTCACAAATGAATTTTTTTATCAAAAAATTGTAAATGGAAACTATCATTATTTTTTAAAGGCCTATTTAATGATACCCCACACTAAGGGGTACGCGAGAAAAAAGAAATCCTCACTTTACGTGTAAGTACTGGAGGTACCCTAAAAAAAAAAAAGGTTGCACTCCAGGAGTGCCGGTAGAAGTGAAAACTTTTTTGTTACTATGTTTTATTTTTAATTTGAATGACGTCTTACTCATTTTCGATCAGGGTCACGTGACCCTGACGCGAGTTTTGGTCACGTGACCCTGACGCGAGTTTTAAATTTTTTACCCATTACAGAAAAAGTGTACAACGCCGCTAAAGAAGTTTTCACTTCAAAAAAAATATTTTACTAGATTTTATTTTACCACTTTTTCGGCACAACAAATCCGTATCATCATCATCATCATAAGCCTATAAATGTTCCCACTGTTGGGACACAAATCCGTATATTTACACCAAATTACAGCTCTCTAGTACTGTGCGTCTCTGAGCTAAACTGCGGACAGACGGACGGACGGACGGACGGGCGGACGGACGGACATGGCGAAACTATAAGGGTTCCTTGTTGACTACGGAACCCTAAAAATGGAAATGGAATACCTATTGATAACGATTTTGCCAGTTGAACTAAATGCGAATAGTGTATTTAAACAACGTTAGAGTTGCCATGTTCAATACTCCATAGTAGGCAGTAGTTGGCACTTTTCGTTCAGTGGCTGAACTGCGTGTCGCAGGCTCAGTTCCCGTACGGAACAACTACTTATCTGGCGTACAGATAGTGGTTTTGGGTCTGAGCGTTTTTGTATGTGAGTGTAAATATTGGTAAACGCACCCACGATACAGGAGTAAATCTACTTTAAATGTCAAAATTCAATAGAATTTTGACATTAAATAAAATTTTAAACATGTTTAACTTTTGGTGAAAGTCGCCCTTAGTCTTTTTGTAAGAAAGAAGTTATCAATATTATCCTTCATTGATATTGTGCGTTCAATTTTCCCGCAGACAGTAAATATATTAATATTTAACTTAGTACGTGACTTTTATAGTTAAAGACACTTTTGAAACATAAAACATACAACTCAGAACTAATAGGTACAATAGTTTCTCTTTCTTACTAAAACAATTTATCATTAACTTTTATATTGACTTTACATAATACGTTATTCTTTATCGTAATTTGTAGTTTCAACTGTCAAACTACTTACATAAAACTTAAACTTTGAAAAAACACATCAGACATTCAGAAAGACAATGAAGAATGTAAATTGTATTTACTTACTAGGAATTTCTCAGTAACAGCTCGAAGTTTGTTTTGTCTAGTTGATGGCAATAGACTCATAACCTATTTTTTGGCCCCAGTAGAGTGATTGTTGTATTTTATTTTGTAGTTATTTTATATTGATTTTAATTATTTTGTATTAATTTTAATTTCAAAGTTGACATTATTATTATTAATATCTGGTTGACCGAGCTTTGCTCGGTTTTTAAAATGTCTATATCTTGGGAACCGAGCTTTTCTCGAACCTGGGACCTGATAAATCGATTCCTTGAGCCGAAAAACCCCTAATCTGTAACTTTCATGAAAATCCTTGGAGCCGTTTCCGAGATCCTGATTATATATAAATATACAAGAATTGCTCGTTTAAAGATATTAGATTTATGATTTATTTTTATTTTATATTTTATTAGAATTTTTTTTATTAAGTATTTCTTTATATTGATTTGATTTATTTTACTTATATTATTTTAAAATATCTAGTTCTTTTGGTGAAAATTGAATTGCTGTCTTACTAACCTTTTTTTATAAGGATTAATACTAACACAATTATACTTGTGTCTGAGGCAAATAATTTTTTTTTTTTTTCAAAAAATCATTAAAAAGGTCCTGTCGTCATGCTATTGCGTATCTCAGTGTCTATGTGGTGATCATCAAATAGCTGTCAAAAGGTGAATTTTGTATTGACTTTTGCATTTGCAATGAAACTGATAATTGTAAATGTTCCCTAAAACTCCCTTGTGGCACTCCACTCCTCAATTTAGCCTCATAACAGGTATCAAGCCATCCAAGTTCAGTGGACAACCGCTGGTCAGTGACTATCAAGTTAGCCAATAGCCATGGTGGTTGGAGCAGAGTAAAAAAAAGGACATAATTTGACTAAATAAAAACCGTAATTTCATTTAGGTTAGGTGCCATTGGCGTACCATGGCCGGGTTAACCTCTTAAGATATGGAAATAAAACAAAACTAGCCAAAGGTGGGTGTTTTTTTTGTGTGCTTTCCCTGCGTCGAATAAACTTATTTTAACCGACTTCAATAAAAGGAGGAGGTTCTCAATTCAGTCGGTATTTTTTTTTCTTATTTGTAAATAAAACTTTTAACTCCTCAACCAATCAAATCATCCAATACCAAATACGTGAAAAGATGTATCGAGTAAGCAACAAAAAGAAAAAAAAACAGAACTTCCATCACTACATTTAATCCGAAAATCAAAAAGTAACACAAAAACTTGCTTATTTCACGGTTTGTGGCCTAAATCAACAAGTTTCGGTGTAAGATCCGAGTTGGGTTACAAAAAAGTATCGATGTAAGCTCGGCTTATGGTGGTACATGGACTGAATACGGTTTTATCAAGTGATTTGGTTTGTGTTGTGCTGTTTTCTCGTGTCGGTAAGAATTATCTAGGTACTGTTTCTACTGAGAAGGCTTTTAGGGTTTTTTTTTCTAAACAGCTAACCGTGTGCCCTGGAACGTAAAAGGCGTATTAAAGGACACCGTGGATTTTAGTCAGTCAAGTCTGACAGTCCCTCCCGCCCTGCCAGGGGTGGAAGGACTCATTTGATGATTTTACCACGCTAAAAAAAAAACCGATTGAGTTAAAACAAGATTTGGGCTTTAGACTCTGGAAACCCTATTAAAGGCTAGACAAATGTGTTTGCGTTAGCATAATGTTGGTAAGTCATTTAGGTAGCTTGATTCCCAGGATACCTAGAGGCCTCCCATTAATCTTGTTCGAAAGTAGATTCAATACTAATCCTGATTGAGCCTACATAAATTTACATCAAGGTTAACGGCCTAAACCTGATTTGTAAATTGAGAAGTTGGGGTTATTAGCTCTGGTGTGACGATTTTCCTGGATAAAAACAAGTTTGTTCAATAAACTATAGCTTTTGGCAGCGATTTTGCCTGCGTTTTTGTTTAATAGCCTTTTTTCTAATGCTCGGCAAATACCTCCGCCATATCTTTCTAAGTCCCCATATCCTTTCTAGTGCCACTTCGGACAAGTCATCATCTCGCCATCTCTTTTACCTATGTTTATATAACCCGGTTCATTGAAGAAAGGAATCTTAAATGGCGGCGCTTATTGTGTTCTTTCGCTCACACACTAGTGCCGTCTATACTCACTGACGCGTAGCGTAAGTTTAAAAAAATATATTTTGATGTCTTGACGCGCTCAGAGATCTTTTTCGAGAATATTTACTGTAGTTTTCTGTTTTTACCTGTTGATTATTGTTGTTGAATGTTTTATTGTTAAGTTAAGTTTGAGAAATTATTGTGCGCACTGCTCTCAAAACGGCGAAGGAAAACATCGTGAGGAAACCGGCATGTCCTAGAACCAAAAATTCGAAGACATGTGACATCCACCAATTCGCACTGAGCCCGCGTGCTAGATTATGGCCCACTCCCTCTCACACAGAGGAGACCTGTGTCCCAGAAGTGTTAACATTATAGGCTCATGTTGATGATTGACAAAACAAAAAAAAAAAACGAAGCAGTTCCTAAGATTAGCGCGTTCAACCAAACTAACTCTTCAGCTTTATAAAATAAAAGAAAACGCTACAGTTATATTAGCATAGATATAGATTATTCAGATTCCGTCTAGCCTTATGAAAACTTTTAACCTAACCCACTTAACCGTTACACTTTCCCAAAACAATTTCATATTCATACACGAAAATCCCCACTCTATTATACACCTATGTTTACAACTCTAGGTCTCAGTCAGTTTAGCACTACAATAACAAAATTAAACACGACAACCAAGTCTAGAACATAACCCTCTAACACAGGTACTCTCTTCTAGACTGTGCATAATAAGGCAACTTGGGCGAGTGTGCGCGCCACACGTCTTAAAGCATTTACCAAAACTTCAGTTCTTCTTGTGCTGTCTAAATGTAACGTCTTCTATCAAATAAGTTTTTATACTCAAGTCAAGTTTAATCTTAAGTAGATTGCTAAATAGATAACTGTAACGCTAGAACGTAAAGGGCTATTGAAGGAACACCGCCCGTAGACTTTAGTCAGTACGAGTCTGACAGTCCTTTGCGGAGCTGTGGGCAGGAGGCCTCATAATTATAAAAAGAGGATTAAAACGAACAACAACTTAAGTAAAGGCAAGGCATAAGGCAAGGCGAGCAAATATTGTCTTGTAAGCGGAATCTAGAGGAGTTTATCTGTGCCTTCTAAATGCTAAGCTGGTTATTTCCCCCAGAGACCTAAACTGACGTCTCCCAGAATTACGGTAATACGGTCAAAGGTTGGTTTGGTTTAATTAATTTAAACTAGGACCGGGGATCGAACCTGCCACCTATAAAGGATGTAAATTAGCATGTTTTGTGCTATTGGTCTGGCCTGTTTTGTTGCTTATAATTAGGTTAATTAGGAAAATTAATTAGTGCTTGTGTTGACTAGGTATATGAATAAGGGTGGGACGAAAATAGTAATGTATGTGGATCGTTAAAGCATTATGTCGTTTGTTCATTTTTAGTCTAAAATAATAGAAAAATACATGACGTGAGTTTGTATCGTCGGCAAAAAGGGAATAGTCAACAAGTCGTGAAACCCTGTTTGTGATTTTAAGAATTAATGCTAAAACTTTTAAGGCGCTCCCTCACGGCGAGCACTAACAGAAAACTAACAGAAAAGTACGCAATTTGATACATTATTGTCATTGTCTTCATCTGTAACGGTTTTCAGTAGTTGCCTATATTATGTTGTTAATAGATTGAATTATTTTAGTGTAGGTAAACTTTAAGGATGTTTCCTTTAAAAGTTTAAGTAATATTTGGTGTTCCAAATATTGACTGAATAAAACGCCACTGATTTGAAAGGCATTGAGATAAAGAAAAAGAAATATGATAGATAATGAAATTAGTTCTTTTAAAAAAAGTATGTAACACGGTCAAAAGCAGCAATTAGACGTGGAAAAGAGGTAATTTCTACTCCATCCTAAGTTTCTATTCAAACCAAGTCTTAAGAGGTTTTAAAGCCTTCTAAATTCTGAAAACTGACCTATTTTAAACCTGCCTTACATAACCACCGAAAAATTCTCTGCCGTGTTCTGCCCGTGACATTTTCAACATCATAATATTTAAAATGTAAATAAGATCTCTCCTCCAAAGCCCAAAGGACTTATTAACTTGTGAGATAGACAAATATTTTTAAAACTTCGACGTCTTTGCCAAGTTTTAGGCAAAAAATCGGATATCCAGTTTTGAAAACAAACCTTTTTTTTCTGACGGCAAAAACTCTGTCGACGGCCTCATAAATTCATGTCCTGACACCAAAAATGTGTTCCTGACGTGTACACGCTGATGTTTTGAATTTCACTTAGCCATTGTTCTGCAGTAAGGTCTGATTTCGGTTGTATGATTACGGTTTTTGGATCAGGAGTAAATTATGTTATCGATGGGTTTGTTTTTGGAAGATTGAATAGTGATAATGATGTTTTTACGGGAAAATTATCTAAAGACCATTATTTTGACTGTATGAAGACACAATGGTGTTTACATGCCAACAAATGCTATTGATGAGTTGAAAGGCGAATTCAAAGTCCTGTCTTACTCCCAAAATCACGTAATTTAAATGCTTATTGCATTTAGGAAACCGGCATGTCTTACGGCCCTTTCATGACCTTCCCATTGTGACCAGCGGTTTAGCGCAGGGCGGTAAGCAGTAACAACAAATGTATAGAAACGTTTGAAACACGTCACGACACTCCGTTCGTGGCGAATTCACGTACTTACAAAGTAATTAATGTCGTATTCCATCCGTCCGGACAGCTCACCGCTTAGACATCTTGACATCTTCCAAGCAGTACTGGGCCCGCGTGGTACTATTACAGCCAAAGAGATTTAAAAGAACCTATAGAGCGGCCATTGGGAAAATAAATTGTCATACAACATTGTTGATGCCGTGCGTCAGTAGTACTATCTACCGTTGCATAGCAACGCGACTATCTAGACTGAGCGACTTTTTACCTATTGGTAAAAAGTTTTGGATCACATCTTTCTTCGTGATGTCCCGTCTATTGCTCGTATACTAGGTAATATCTGGTTGACCGAGCTTCGCTCGGTTTTTAAAATGTCTATTAGATATCTTGGGAACCGGGCTTTTCTCGAACCGACCTTGATAAATCGATTCCTTGAGCCGAAAAACCCCTAATCTGTAACTTTCATGAAAATCCTTGGAGCAGTTTCCGAGATCCTGATTATATATAAATAAATACGACCAATTAGCCTGCTACCTTGTCTCTCCAAAGTATTGGAAAGGGTTGTCTCAAACCAGCTTAGGTCTTATCTGGAGCACCATGAAATTTTACCCAAGGTTCAATCAGGCTTTCGCAGGGGCCACAGCACAACAACAGCTCTCCTGGATGTAGTTGGGAACATTCTCGAAGCCAGAGACAAGGGCATGGGAACTCTCCTTGTCCTACTAGATTTTTCTCGTGCCTTTGACTCAATTAATACTTCTCTTCTCCTCGCAAAGTTATCTTATTATGGATTTAACATTGAAACAGTAAAATGGTTCGAGAGCTACCTTACTGATCGATCACAATTTGTCCAGGTGTCTGGTGACAATGGTGATAACGTGTCTTCTAGCCCACAGCATGTGAACAGGGGTGTGCCTCAGGGATCAATCCTTGGCCCACCGCTCTTCATCTTATTCAGTGCCGACATTATCAAGTGTCTGATCAACACCAAGTTCCATCTATACGCTGATGATCTGCAGATGTACCTCTCCTTCTGCGCCCAGGATGCTGCGGAAACAGTAAGACTCATTAATGAAGACCTTGACAGAATCTCTGATTGGTCCAGGAGAAACTCCCTGGTTCTGAATCCAACCAAGTCAAAATATATCGTGATGGGGTCTAGGGATTTTCTAAGCAAAATGCTCACTGGTAACCTAGATCTCCGCATTGATGGTTGTGCTATAGAGAGGGTTCTGGAAGCGCGTAACCTAGGTGTAGTTTTTGATGGACAGCTAAACTTTGAATCTCACATTCTGGAAGCTGTGCGTAACTGCTTCTACCGACTCAAGCTTCTGTATCGTGTCCGTCCCTACATAAGTGTGGATATGCGAGTCATGCTTTGCGAATCGCTTGTCTTATCTAAGCTAAACTACGCTGACACTGTGTATGGGGCGTGCATTCTCGGTAGAAGTCAGAAGTTAATCCAGCGGGTACAGAATGCTTGTGCTAGGTTTTGTTACAATGTGCCGCCCAGAACCCATATCACTCCTTTTTTAAATGAGGGTAATTTAATGAGAATGTCAGCGCGGCGAAAGCTTCACCTGGCTACCCTACTCTTTGGCATAATTCTCACCAAAAAACCAGCTTATTTGTATAAGAAACTGTCCTGGTCGCGCGATGTTAATCAAATAAAAACCAGAGCATCATCATACCTGATGTTGGCCTCCTCCCACAGAACTGCCGCTTTTCGTGGTTGTTTTAAATTCGCCGCCAGTCGCTGCTGGAACGATCTCCCGCCACCTTTTCGTGCTCTAAAATCAGTTGGTGCTTTTAGGATCAATTTTAAACGCTATTTACTCCAACAGCAACTAAGTACCAATTGATAACTCACTGTGTTTTGCACGCAGTTCGCAATGGTGACTGAGGCGACATATTTTTTGGGGATAGTGGACATCTGTATTGTGATGCACAAATAATATGGACAATTGTACAATCTAGCGACTGTTACTGACTAATCATCTCCATAACGCATTCGTCTTTTCTTCTTGTTGTTTTATGCCTAGCTTGGTAATCATTATAATTTTTAAATAAATAATAATAATATTAATTAAATACACTTTCACTTTATTTATCACACACTATTTTACTATTTTATAATTTAACTACAATTAACTTTATTAACTGTTGACATAATGTCATAATAGCGCCCGACCACAGACTAAGTAGAGAGTCTACACTCGCCCGCCTCTCTTATCAGTGTTGCCATTTTTATTATTATTTTTAATTTTTATTTTGTTTTATTTATTTATTTTATTCAATTGTAATCTTTCCGTTATATTATCTATGTACGTGTGTATCTGACCGTGACTTCACTTTGGGCCCTACCAGAAAACCAGCGCTGTGACAGTTAAATGTCGCAGCAAATGCTGAGGTAGGAGCCTTTTGGCCTCGCACAGGACTAAATTGTTTTATGTTTTGTTGTACCGTTTGTTTTTCAACTAATTTTTGTTTTTCTCTGTTGTTTTTAATCATGTAATTTTGTTTGTTTTGTCCTGTGTGTCCCAATAAATCTTTTTTTTCTTTCTTTCTTTCTTTTCTTTCTTTTCTTTAAATACATATAAAAGAATTGCTCGTTTAAAGATATTAGATATAGTTTAATGTCTTTGATTACAGCCCACTCCCTCTCACAGAGAGAGGGCTTGTGTCCCACTCCCAGCTGTGGGAACATTATAGGCTGATTATGCTAGACACTTTTCTCGTCACTTTTCCTCATGTCACAACCATATCAAATGTTCTACGAGTAAGGCTATTCATTGACCGTATCGTTTCGTACTAGAAACTCCTTCGCGGAATGTATCATTTTAATATATTTTCGCGCCCGACTGCGCCCGAATGAAGTAGCATCTAGTTGTTACTTGCAAACAGTAAAATAATAAGGATGACAGCGAAGTTGTATGCGACGTGCACACGTAACGTTGTGGGGTGTGGTCGCAGTGTAAGCGGGAAGCGATTTTAGAAAACTAATGATAGTTATCTAAAATCGCTTAAAAAAGTTTTTACAAAAGTTATTAACGAGTGTTTCGTATTCGACTTTCAGGTAAGGGCAAGAATTTTTGGTGATTTTGGAATTAAAAACCAGAAAATATCTAACAACCAGAAGTATTTTTTGTTTTTAGATTTTTTATGCGGGGCAATCCCGCGTGCGTGATGAAATCCGCATGATACTACTACTAAAATACCCTTAAGGCAAATTTCGAGATTAATGAAGGCAGGTTTTAGTTAACAATCATCCCTATGGGTTAATTCAACTGCATTCTTTTCTTTGAAACTAACAACCTGATAACCCATTACTATATACTGATATTCATCATGTAGGTACAGAAATCACCCGTAGGATGTCCACTGCTTCACATTGGCCTCCGCTTGTCCTATACAACATGTAAGTCCACAGTAAGTTGTATGTAAGTTGTATAGATTTCCAATTGAATGCGACCCGCGATTCTGTGGCGTTCATCAGATCGCCTGTCCATAAAATAAATAAGGACTGATTAATTGAGGAATGTGTAAGACAATCGTAATTAAAATTCGCCATAATATTAAAATTCAAATTCAAGTTAATATTAAGACTTGTACTGTACGATTGCCTGTACAGTTCAACGATAAAAAGTTTTCATAATAATATATTTAGGCAAAGTTTTCTAACCACAGTTCTTTTTCTTTATCCAACATAAACCTACAATTACCTGTTAAACGTCTACAAGACACGAGAACAATACCAACCCAAATATCCTTAAACAACATAAAAAGACAAAAAAATAACAAACCTTTAAATATTCTAGTCTTTATTATAACCCGCGTCGTGTATGGTGGTAGTTTGTTTTTGTAATCATTTTAATGGCAACATTATCATCAGAGTTTTATGTCCCTAATACCATAAACAATGTGGTTTCCGATTATGAATATGGCCACCCCGTTGTTTCCTGTTCGGTGTCGTAAAATCTATGGATGGGTGGTATCTATTGACTAAACCAGTGGTTTCCAAACTTTTTCAGTTCGCGGCGCACATTTTTTTTTTGCGTTGTAGAATCATCAATTGAGTCCCCACCCAGGGCAAAGCGAGAGGGACTCTCAGATTCGTACTGACTAGAATCCACGGTGTCCTTCAATAGCCCTTTACGTTCCAGGGTCACGCTTATTCGTGAGTCCCACGACCTCGGCAGACTTTGGCCCTCTAAAGGGGCACCCCGCATACGGGTTTGGAATGTTTTCCGCGCGCCCTAGATAGTTGAAACCAGGTGAATAATAAAACAATAATACCTGGTTACGAAGTCCACGAAATGAGAGCACGTGAATCTGGGTTTGTTGCTGCAAAAGATTTCAATGAGACTATCCTCCTCCGTCTGGTGGATTTTTATACATATATAATCTTGGTTCCACGCAATATAAATCTTGATAATAATCGAGCCTCGCGTCTCAAGGCGCCCCTTTGTACTCTGTAGGATGCACCATGGGGCGCCGGGACGCACAGTTTGAGAACCCCTGGGCTATACAAACCTACCTACAGTCCTTTGACAATTTTTACCTAACCTTTGCATTGCGGTCAAAATCTTAATGAAGTTTATTTCTCTATTAATAACGCTTTTATTCGGCTGCCATCAACAACAAGCCTGTACAAATAATAATGATGTTTGTCATCGTGATCATAAGGTTGGTTTTGCATTGCAGCTGTCATACGATGTAAGGATTGTATAACTTCTTGGGTATGTTACAAGGAAGATGTCACGTCCCAGAGTGGATTAGATCAGTTGATTAAAATCAATACAAACACATGTGAGAAATATTATTATGGACACGGTGGTAGGTAATATTCGGTCTTATTGATGTGAAGTGTTTTGTAAACAACTCGGCAACCTAATGTTATCAAAATCTAATAAATTATTGACTGAATTTTAAAACACTTCCTTGAGTTCTAAGTTAGTTACTTTCTTTTAGAAATAATGAAAAGTTTAGGCTAGTATGGACTTCTTAAACAATGTGATAGTAGATGCTATTACCAGGCTTTTTTTTCCTTAGTTTTTTTGTGTATACTTACTATAATATTTACTATATTTACTAGTAATATTCTGAAATAACAATATTAGGTCGATGAACGTAGTTGGGAAGTCGCACTGCCTATCCAGGTGCCCGATTAGCTCAAGCTTTCTCGCTCATAAAGGTACATTAATCTTTAAGTTATGATATTTCGGAACTAAAACAGTTCCTTTGTTTTCGTCGCTTTTCGCTAACAACCGCACCACGCCCTTACCACGACATATTCATTTTCTTTGAAACGCGCACACAAGTTCCGAGAGTTTAATAAAAGTGTTACTTGTAAATACAAACTGTCTTCTACAACGGATGCGACACGACACAACATTAAAATTACGACACGACTTTACATCAGGTGACGCGAAAAAATCTCCCTCTAATTAGGTTTAGTGGGACGCGACCCTTTTTGTCAAAATTGGGTCAGTGTATGATAGATGAGTGTGTGTGTATGACACCTGTCTTACTGTTGACGGATAGCGAAAAGCGGTTTCGGCTAGCTAAAATTCTAATTGTCCAGTATGTATTTCAAGTATTTTTGTTGATTGATTGCGAGCGAGTGTTCTGGCGATTAGTCGCAACTAGTCGCTTGCTGTAATCAATTAATTGGGAGTATTTTTAAGTTGTTGATCGATTTATGGGGCAGTGGTGGTCCAATGGTATTAGCTACGACTTACGAGTTGTATGTTCGAACCCAGCCAGCCACATTACTTGGTATAATTACTTCATCACCACTGCTCTCAAAACGGCGAAGGAAAACATCGTGCGGAAACCAGCAATTCGATGCCATGTGACATCTACCAACCCGTACTGTGCCTGTGTGGTTGATTATGGCCCATTGCCTCTACGAAAGGAAGCCTGTTTATCAGCAATCGGAACTTTTTAGGCTAATGATGAGGGAGTATATTACATTGTCAGGTTTCATCGCCATAAGTATCTTGAGATAGAATATTTTCCGGCATTCACTTCGGGAATGGTCATTGAACATCTACTATAGCAGGCTTCTCTGTGAATGACATATCTCTCAATAGATCTATTTGTTGTACGAGTACGTATCCTGATCGAATATAATATCGATAGATAGTTTGTAAGTGTAAGCGATTGTTTTAACTATTTTCTCGCTCAGAGAAACTCGTCAGCTAGCAGTGAGACACGGGCCTATGATAAATGTATTCTATGTCTTTTTGTGTGTGTGTGTGTGTGTGTGTGTGAGTGGTAGTTAGCATTTAAGGGTTATGTTGAAAATATGACAGTACGTATGTTGTGTTTAGTTTTGTGGGCAGTGGTAGTGTTGACATATTCTGGTTGTAATTAGTAAGGATTTTTTCATTTACTTAAATTTTAAATGTTTCCTATTGCGTTATTGAAAATTGACATGATGTAAAGGGATTTGTGGCTTAACATCTAGAAGAGTTAGTGGTTGGGAATACGAATCGCGATTCATGTGTATGTCTACTTTCGGACTCAAACTATTGAACTCATCGCCTCTGTGTTTCCGAAAGCATACAACCTGAATTATTTCAAAGTTATAGAGAACAGGTTTCTTCTGGTAAGCTCACTTAATCATTAACTTGATCTTTGTCACCTTTAACCGAAACTACAATCAAGAACAAATCATTTTATTGTCCCTATTTTATGGCGCCACCATAGCGTAGTCCTAATCCGACCAAGGATTTAGTTTATTTTGAAGTAAGTACCTTTAAGATTTGAACTGATTTGAACCAATGACGATGCCTTGAACAAGCTATACTAGCGCCATTAGTTCCCCAGTTGCCATCCCCATTGAAAACCTCATCTCTTCCTTAATAAAATAATGACGTTCCTATAGATATTTTAATTAAAAAGAAAATTTTAATCAAGGCAACATCGTTTTATCTTTTAATATAAGAAAGAAAAGAGGTTCCTGCTTTTAATTTTTGAGCACAAAGAGTATTATCATCACTTGATCAGATGCACAAGGCTATCCTAGTGCATTATGCTCTGAAGACTGCTAAGTAGATACCTAGGGTTGTCGAGAAAAAAAAACTAGGAATTTTTGGGCTAAAACATTTTACTTGTCTCTTGAAGTTGTGGGAGTGGAACACAGATGATAAGAGCAAACACGGTCCAGTTGCCAGTGGTTTCACATGCTGCAACTCGAAAATGAACCCACGGGAAAATAAAATTGGGATAAAAACTATCCCGTGTGTTAATCCAGGTTATAAACTATCTGCGTAAGTACCTATAATCTAATCCATTAAGTAGTTTTTGCGTGAAAGAGTTACAAACAACCATCCATCCAAACAAACTTTTATTTATCAGTAAGAAGTGGGTTGAAGATAAAAGTGAACCTTAATTTTGCCTTCTAAAATGTTGAATCCACAATTCTACTAGTAGCTTATTTCAAAAAATTGTGTCCACCTTAATCACTGTAAATATGTAACAACAAATTAATAGGAAAGTCGAAAAGTAATCGTTAACAAAAAAATGGTTTCGTAGCGTTATGCCTACTTCGCACTATGACTACTTTCTGTAGCTTTCAAGTAATCGGTAGCACAATGCCAACATTTTAAAATCATCATAGATCAGATCGCATCATGCCTACTTTTTATTTTTGTCCCAATTTCGTCGCAGTTTGCCACCTTTATGAAAAGTTCATTCTGTCGATAGCATTAAGCCTATTTTGGTACAGTCTTACAAAAACATTTCTTACCAGTTTCGTTTTTTCAAGAAACATAATTTAAAATATAATGTGAAACATTGTATTGAATAATAATTAAAAAAATTAGGACCGCAGTTTAAAGTTAATGGGGCATAGAAGATAGTAAAGTTTATGATTTTATGTACATAATTTCAAATTATATATATTGTATATTCCGGTTCATTTATTTATAAAATATAAATTATACTAGTAAAATAACAGATTCCATTTATTTTAGTTTTTTTTGGATCCCCCCTAAATGTTAACTTTTTATCTACTTATATTTACGAAACATATTTTAAATGATGACTGTACCTATAGTAGGCATCTTACGTACAAAAAGTATGGGCGATATCCGAAGTAGGCATGGTGCTATCATAACAATATATTGAGGATTTTTTTGGCAACATGCGTTTGACGGCCTGATGCGATCTGATGTATGGTGATTTAAAATGTTGGCATTGAGCTACCGATTACTTGAAAGCTACAGAAAGTAGTCATAGTGCGAAGTAGGCATAACGCTACGAAACCCATCTAATAAAAAAGGGTCATTGGCATTTTGCCTTACCACTGTTTGACTAATAAAATGTTATCTTTAAAATCATCTCAACAAATTATGACAATATTCGATTTCTGCCAACCCTGCCGACATACGGACATCTTATTTGCATAATGTTTATTAAAAAAACATAATCGGTTCTCATTAGAGTCTCCCATGTTTCCACTCGTGGTCACAGCATAAAGATTATCAGTAAGACAACCAAAAAAGTCCCTCAAAGAAGGAAATAAAGAGTCTGTAGAACCACTTGCCCATTCATCTCCAAATGGGCCTCTATAAAACTTTAACAGTAGAATATATTAACAGGTGTCTTGTCTCAGTTGTCGCCATCCCCCCTGGTGGCTTATCATAACGTCTTAAAAGCCCTGTGAGTGAACGTGATGGTGCTAGACGACTTGTATAGCTCTGTCACTTTCACTCGCCGGAATAAGCCTGGTTTTAAGACGTTGTAATACCCCCAGTTGTCATTTCTGGCTGGACTGTAGCTTTCATCCTATAGTTTTTCGAATAAATGCTTAGATTTTTAGTCCAAATGCGGGTATTATGATTCTTGACTTAACTTTTTACTAAGCTATGCTACATATAAAAACTATAACATTTTGTAATTAAAAAGTCTATCGCCCTACTTGCTTGTTACTTGAAGCATGCTTAGAAGGATCGCCAATGTCTTAAGATATTACCGCTGACCGCCACAAAAAGCAATTGAATTGATAATAATTCATTAGATTTTCCACCCAATAAAAGCATGACTTGAAAAAAAAATTACATGTATCTGTAAGCCGATTTCCAACAATTATTCTTAGCTGAAATACTAAGAATTAATGTCCAGAATATATTTCTAGATACGAATATAAGATTTTTATGTCAACCGTCTCTTAGTATAATCGCGGAGAAAAGTCAAAAAAAAAGTTTTTGGTAAGTAAATAATAAAAATATCAAGTTACAAAATCTGTCTGCATTTTTTTTTATTTATTAATATCTCTATACATTCCGCTAATGTTTTTAGCTGTCTTTAAAGAAATGTGATTTACATTATTTATGAAGGATATTTATTTTTTATAAACTTAAGAAGTCAAGAAGCAAAATGTGTTAATATAATCCATTAAGAGAAGTATTTAGATGTTAAGTAGCCGTTCTTAAATTACTGGGTGACATCTGGCTAAGATTTTGTCTTTTATTATTTTCCACCGTAAAATATCTGTAGATTACTCACTATTTTTCTCTGAAACAAATTTTCTGTAAGTGTCGACAAAAGTTACCTTATTTTTTTTATTATTTCCAATTATTTGGCTGTAGGCTCGAGTTTGACCAGAAGCACGCCTAGAAGTAATCTGCTAAATATTAACTTAATGCAGCATTTATAAAACCCCTCTTTTAACCTCATATATTATGTGAAATATTTAACGTGTTAAGTGCCAACATGCTCCGTCGTACGCAGAAATATTCACACGACTTGCGGATATGCTTTTTGCTTCCTTCCACATGGGTGACGAATGAAAGATTCAAATGTCATTTGACGTGGAAATATTTATGGAATCCAGTGTAAAAAAGATTATTCAAATTTTTGTTCTAGGATATCATTTTCTCTTGGCCTACATGCGCTTTTAAATCGTGAAATGGGTGCACGATATTCGTTTGTTTTCTATGGAGAAGAATGGGAGAAAACGCTTTATTTCGCATAAAACAACAAAATAACAGAAAGAGAAGAGAAGTGAGAAAAGGGAGAAGTGAGAAGAGTAAGATTTTAATAATAATGTCCATTCTTATTTTTAATTTTATTTTTAGATTTTAATAAATGGTAAAAATCTAAACTCCAGACTGCTACCGAGAAATTCTTAATGAGTCGGTTGCCTAAGTTGTAAACAAAATAATAATTTAAAGAAATCATCGAAGTCACTCAATTCGTAATTTATTATAATTAATTTCTTGTTATCACCTAATATCGTGTTACGCATTAGCATATAATTAACTTCATAATTTCTACAGTTCTTGGCGATGACATAATTATGTTTCCTTTGACACGTTTTGTCAAAAATACTCCTCAGTTTCAAATAAATGACTTGGCACATAATTAAAAAGAAATATTTTACAAGCATCGACGACAATAAATTGCGTTCCACTGATTAAAATTCAAAAAAAAAAAAACATAAATCAGAGAACGCATCCATAAAAGATGTTCGATTTTCAAAATAAAGCAATAAATCTGCGTTCTTTTGTAGGTGACAACAGAACAGCGCACATTTTAAAAGCTAATAATTATTAGACAAAAGATTTCCTTTTGTTAGCGACTGTACCTTCTAGGAAAATAATGTTTAGTGGACGACAATAGTGTTTTGTTCTTGTGGTCTTACTGTTTTGGTAATAACTTTGCAAGTTCTCATGAATGAGTAATACGGTCAATTGAAACTGAGCCCAAAAACAATAGCAGTAAAGTTAAATTCGCCCTGGCAGGGTATTAACACCGTAATTAAAATAGTATTTTAGTTGAAAAGGAATCTCAAAGAGCGCACTTTCACGTAAACGTTTTATATTCGTCCTTTTTGCTACTCGTTGACTTTTCGAATTTCAGTAAAAATATTTGCAGACCACTTTGCCTTTATCGACTTGCATTTAAAATTAAGTATTTTACTGTAACTGCTCAACAGTTTTTCTTTGGCGCAATTTTTCTAAGTTATTTGCATTTTCCATTTGCCATTGCCAACCATCAGAAAAAAACTAGCACCATTTTTAAGAAATAAAAATCTTTTATTTTCTCTTATTATTCATAAGTTAATTTTAAAGTACGAAATAATAATTCGACGTTACTTAAAATCGTGAAATATTCTCTCTGAATTTGGTACAATCGCGATGAAAAGTGATTCCGCTCGAGGATCCTTTGTGCCTATGCAAATACGTTTATTAAAACCGGACCCTCTGTCCCTTCAGAATTTATATCTTATTAATTGGGGCTTACAGCTATTGTTGTTTTGTGATTAACTGTACCTTCGCGTTTGGGGGTAGTCTTTTAGAAGTAACGTACGTCTAATCGATATTGAGCTCCTTTATTGTACCTTGTTAATGAGCTTAAGAGTTATTATTGACTGGCACTTTAGAGCAATTTTCATGAGAGGATACTTCAATTCATCGCCTAAATAGGTGTTTCTTATTAATTTACAGATATAAATATTGTATTTATGAAAGCCTATTTTCTCAAGCATTAGGTAGCATTTAAATATTTAGAAATTTTAAATTACTTATCGGAAAGAAAATACTCGACTGTTATACATTTAAAAAAGTCAGTTGTCTGTAAAGTGACGATAGTTGAACGTGACAACGTCATTATGAAAATACTGCACTTACGTTGCTATAAACAAACAATTGACACGCCGTTGCTATGGAACGCTACAGAGCGAGGTAACGCCGCATGATGTCATATTTTTCTTGCGTGCAGCCGGTTATCGAATTATAAGACGTTATCACGTCAAAGAAAACAATTTAATTTAAATAACAACACATGTTTCGCAACCTAAAAACATACAAAAAGGCAAACAATTAAATAACTAACCACCATGAAACAGTGACAAACCGTCCAGGGGTATACCTGACACGCCATCCCTACCCAAATCACCATAATGCCTAATACCGGAGGGGTGCATAATACCCGTTGCATATGGGCACAGTAGAATTAGCATACAGTATTACAACTGGGAGCAATATCTCAGAAAACGGAAAAAACGTGACCACTTACACTCAAACTGTATGATATTATTATAAATTTTCCATCGAATATTCAGTAGTTTATGCATGCTGCAGGTAATAGATTACTTCTAATTAGATGCAGCTCTCCAATAGAATTTCAACTTTATGTTCTAAGAATAAAGTTAAAAATCCAGTAAAGACAGGCTGCGGTTACGACGCTACGTATTTTATGCTTCCAGCCATTATAAAAAAAACTTGGCGGGGTCTCCCTTAGAGGGCAAAAGTCACCTTGGAACGTAAAGGGCCATCGAAGGCTCGCCGTGGATTCTAGTCAGTACGAGTTTGACAGTCCTCTCGCCTCCCGATGGCTTGATGACTTATTTGATGATTTTACCACGATAAAAAAACAGACTAACTGACGATATACCCTGTTCCTTCGTTCGCCCTTTACGTTCTAGAGCCACGGTTTTCCGCTCCAGCGAAGTTTAGATGGCCTAGTTGATGTACTGATTACCTTTTGCACTGTGACACCAGAGGGGTGCATAATACCGGCTGCACATAGGCACTGATCAGACATCAAATATTCCGCTTGTAACCGGATTAAGGAGTGTCACAGACGCTGATTGGCTGATTAACATTCGCAGATATGAATAGTGGGTAGCGAAATATTTGAAATTTAGTTTTGGAACGATGGAATTTTAGGTTTTTCTGAATTCGCTGGCTGTAAGTATTCGCTTTCTTTTTTATGCTCTACAGATTGCCTATGATGGGCACTTGAGCCCCTTAAAAATAATAGGGTGGAAATATACAGCACCAACAGCTCTATAAGTTAGTTTTCTGTCTTATCAGAGAACCTCAGTTAGTGATAATCGCTATCATTTTAATAAAAAAAATATTGGTCTATGTCACTCTATGTCGGGCACGCCGCAATTGCGGCGGTAAGACCCCTCTTTGAGGAGTGGTTGGAGAGAAGTCATGGCGTCCTTACCTTCCGCCTGACGCAGGTCCTCACGGGGCACGGGTGCTTCGGGAGGTACCTGTGTCTAATGCGGAAGGAGGAAACGTCTGGGTGTCATCACTGCGAAGATCGCCCGGAGGACACGGTGGAGCATACGGTGCAGGACTGCCCAGCTTGGGCGGTGCACCGACGTGTCCTCACGGCTGCGATAGGCGGAGACCTCTCGCGCCCGGCATTGGTTTCGGCCATGCTGCGGGGCGAGACGGAGTGGGAAGCGGTCGCCTCCTTCGCGAGCATTACTGCTTCGCAGAAGGAGGCGACCGCTTCCCACTCCGTCTCTCCGTCGGCGCGCCGCGAGCGAGAGAGGACAGAGTCCTCCCTCCGCCCCAACCGCGGTGTAGGACGCCCACGGCGACGGACGTCGCGCGACGATCTCCGGCCACCGTAGGCGCGGGCATGCGGGCAGCGAGTAAAGGGCAACTCGCTGCCCGACCAAGGACCATGCCCGGGTCGACGGCGCGTTGTGTCCCACGCGCGCCTCAAAGAGCGTCAGCATAATGACGGGGCCCCCCTCTCAGAGGGCCAAAGCCTGCCGGGGTCGCGGGATTATTCCCTTACCGTGACCCCGGAACTTAACAGGCTATGAAGGACACCGTGGATTTTAGTCAGTAGAAGTCTGACAGTCCCTCCCGCCCTGCCCGGGGTTGGAGGACTCATTTGATGATTTTACCACGCTAAAAAAAAAAAAAAAAAAATGTCACTCTATGTATTTTGTGATGTATTTTTGGTGGCCAGTGGCCCAGTCAAAGTCACTAAATTTTGCAAAATTAATAATACCTGTGGTGTATAACGCGCTTTTCTCAAATTGTAGACCAAAGTGACTTGACTCCAAAAAACAAAACACGATGTTGCCACACTCAAGTTTCAAAATAACACAGATATGAACATCTAAATTCTAATTGGTCATAATTTATGCATAACACCACCCTCCTTTTTGAATAAATAATGAAAGACAATGTCATGTATGTACGTAGGTGCGTTTGATAATGTTGTGGGGTGTGAGCAGAGGGGAAAATAACTAGATAACTAAGCCTATTTTAAAGAAACAATGGGTAATTATTATTATTTATAGGTATACGTATTGAAGCAAAAATTTAAATTGTTCGATTCGCCCGACTGCTTCAAAAATAATCACGGTTGCAATTGGTTCCATTCCATTGTCATAATTTGAATAACTATTGTCTCGCTCACTTATGCTGAAACACGTACAGTCAGCATCAAAAGTTGCTGACCACATTCAGATTATGAAAATCGCTATACGCCGTATTATTAGGGTGTACAGCGATTTTGTAAATTTGAATGTGGTCAGCAACTTTTGATACTGACTGTACGTGTACCTATCTTTCCATGCGAATTATGAACTGTCTCGCAGTGTGCACATTTTAAAATGAGTTCTAACGATAAAAACGATTTAAATCCTTATTTAAAAGCAATCGTCTTTTAATTATTACTCCTATTACAAATTAGTAAATTCTCGTAACATAAATCTAAAGTTTATATTTTATCCATAGAGAGATCTTACAGCAGCTAGGTATATTGTTGGTATAAATGCAATACCTAGCAGTTTGAGAGGAAGGGCGAATGTTTGTTACTTTTCCACACAAAAACTGCTGGAAGTTATTGAATAAAAGGTTGGTACGCAAATAGTTTATAACCTGGATAATTATTAAAGACACTATATATCTTCTAACGGTACTCTGGTATATTTTTTCAAAACACCACAAAATAAATCAATCAAAAGAAAAAATCAAACAAACTCACAAACTAGGGGTCCGAATAAACAAACTGACACTTCCTTTCCCTCTCAAATATCAAAGTAGCTACTTTTTACAACAAGTACTCATTACTAACAGAAACTCTTCTGAAACGTCAACGTATAATAGGCAAATTATCTTTTGTAAAGGGTCTTATACATTTTTTTTTTTATAAAATGACACGCTTGGAGGGTCAATTTGGTTTCTTCAGTCATTTGGAGTGACTCTCTACGTGGCCAATTAGGTCCCCTTCCGTGGGTATGATGTGGCGGGGGAAAGGTGACAGAGTGTACCGTGCGACTTTTTAGTCGCAGTGTTTTGAAGTTAGAAACACAATATTGAAAGACATTAAAAGTTGGCTTCGAAACCATAGAGTATTTTCTAAAAATGTTATATTTAGAAGCTTGTCTGAAAAATGAATAGTGCAGAAAAAATAAAAAAAATACTTTGTCTACTTAGACGTATTCATAGCTTGGTGATAATGATGAGATTTATGGGTTTAGGCGCATTTGGGCTAATTCTCATTTGGGCAACCGACTCCATAATGGACTACTTCTCATTTGGGCTAATTCTCATTTGGGCTACTTCTCATATGGACTAATTCTCATTTGGACTAATTCTCATTTGGGCTACTTCTCATATGGGCTAATTCTCATTTGGGCTACTTCTCATTTGGGCTTCTTCTCATATGGGCTACTTTCCAAAATTTGGGGATGTTTATTAAAATAAGTACTGTCTTTATCTATTTAAACTTGTTTATTCATTCAAGAGATCAATTACATTATTTTAAGAGCTAGTACATACGTCGACGTTGCGTTGAGCGCGCGTTGGTCGCGTACACATACCCCCCTTAGCACTTTTAACATTATTGTTACAAAATTAATCAATATCAAACGCTCAAAATGAGACCCAATACATACTGTTGAATACAAAGTCGCACTCTTTTTATTATTTCAATGTGGTGGATGTTTACAATAATAGGTCTAAGTTCTGTTTGTTCCTTTTGTTTTCCATAACAAAATTTCACATCACAATCATGTTTAGAAGCTTAAAATTTGGAATAAGCCCTCCTTATACTTTCCACGTAGATGAGCTCTAAGAATGGATTCTGCGAAATTCGGCCCCAAAGGGATTGTACTATGACGATAACACCAAAACTGGATTTTGTAAAATTCGACCCCTAAGAGGTTTGTTTTTTGGGTGGATAGTTTGTATGAAACTTAGTTACTACAAGTGCTAGGCGACCAAATCTTTCATGGCGGTTCTTTTTAATACGAAAATGCACACAAAACAGTATTTTGTGACGCTTAAGAGGTTGTTTTAGGTGTTAATAGTTTATATTAAACTTTATTGCTACAATTGCTAGGAGTTTCAAATTATTCATAGGGGTTTCATAGGACGTAGATCACTAAGACACAATTTTACGAAATTCGACCTCATAAGGGGTTTTTCTGTGGTTGATAGTTTGTGTGAAACTTTGTTACTACAAGTGCTAGGAGTCTCAAGACGAAAGTTGTATCAAAGACGGGATTGATGTATTGATAGTTCGTAGAGGTCTCAAATTTTACAGGAGGTTCTACTTAGGACATAGGTTCTCACTAAGAGAGGATGTTGCGAAATTCGACCCCTAAGGAGTAGTTTTAGGGTTGTTAGGAAGGAATCCCAACATTATATGCATTGGGGTTATTTTTAGGACGTAGGTACGTAATTACTCAAGACGGGAAACAGCGGGAAGATAGAATTTTTGTTGAATATTGATTGAGATTTTCGAAAAGTATCCCTTACTTATCAAAACATGCCCACATTTTGGGAAGTAGCCCAAATGAGAAGTAGCCCAAATGAGAAGTAGCCCAAATGAGAATTAGCCCAAATGAGAAGTAGCCCAAATGAGAATTAGCCCAAATGAGAAGTAGCCCACATGAGAATTAGCCCATATGAGAAGTAGCCCAAATGAGAAGTAGTCCATTATGGAGTCGGTTGCCCAAATGAGAATTAGCCCAAATGCGCCTAAACCGATTTATGGCTAACTTATTTATAATACTTTCACATACAAATTGTTTTAAAAAATTGCACTGAAACTGTTGTATAAAAACATCTTTTAAAAGTGAAGACAGGCAAACCAAACTACATTTTAATAATTAAAACGTTTCTAATAACAAATCTAATTAAAACAGCAACTTGAGTAACACTTCTCTAAAGGCCACTAGTTTGAACCCATAATACGGTATCTTCAAAACGACCCAAAAAAGGACTACCTGCGACCTGCGACTGTGCGACTGCGACAAATAATTCGCACAGTGTGCGCCCCAAAACCGGTACCTGGCTCCCGCCGCCTAATTATGTAGGGACAGGATTTTGATTCACATCCATGTCGCTCTAGCTCAGGCAAGCTCTGAAATTCGACTTTCGACTGAATACCAAATGTGCATTGTAATTAAGAACTACTATGACTATCATAACAGTTTTTTTTCTGTCCTGGTAAAATCACCAACCGACTCCTCCCTCCCATCCAGGACAGGTAAGGGACAGTCAGACTCGTACTGGCTAAAATCCACGGTGTCCTCAAAGGCCTTTACATTTTTGGGTCACGGTTTCCTGATAAGACAGTCCCACGAAAAGCCACCATCAGATTACTGACAGCTCTTTGAGGTGCCAGTGGAATACGACTCGCCATCGATCCGGGTATGGTTTTGATCGGACGGCAAGTCGCCCATTAGTCGCCGTCCGCGCCTTCTTCGGTGGCTGGAAATCTTCTCGTGACGTCCGTTGCCGTGGCCGAAAACTCCACTATTGGACTCAACATAGTCCTCTTTATACTATGACATAGCCGACGGAAAGTACCTCTACATGTTTAACACCTCGACCCGGTCATAGTCAATTATCGGACGGCAAGTCACCCATTAGTTGCCGCCCTTGCCTTCGGTGGCCGGAAATCGCCTCGCGATGTCTGTTGCCGTGGCCGAAAACACCACTATTGAACTTAACATAGTCAATGAAAAGTGTCTCTAGCTGGATGTTCAACACCTCTGCTTATCCATCAGGACTTCAGGAGTTACAATCGTGAGTTTCTTTAGAAATTCTGAAGGTCTAACCGCAACCTTAAAATTCAGTGTATCGCAAAGTTACTTGTACCTTAATACTTTACTTTAAGGTTTAAGTTTGTTCATGAATTTACTCTTTGTTGTAGAGAACCAAAAAGTTTTACAAGGAACCGGTAAGTAACTTCGTAGGTACCCATTTAAATTAATAATTTGCTTTACAATTTTCTTGAAACAATAATTCGGAAAGTTTTTGTGTATGAAGTTGTGAAAATCTTTGGGTGCGGTACGTAATATAAGGCCAAAAAAATATGTATAAAGTAGTAAATAATATTCAGTCAATGATAATTAAGGATCAAAAACAAAAACCTTAAAAGAAAGAAAGAAAAATACGTATCTATAATCACAATAGAACTTCTACCTTTTGGGAAATCGGTAGATATAATTTAAATCCCCATGTGTGCAGTTATATAAATTAAAATTATAATAGCCAGAAAAGCGACCATTCGCAATGATTTATTCTAATTTCCCCCTCCAAAACATAACGCGATAACTTTACAAAGGACACTAATGTCCACCCGTGGACGTATTATGGACAATCTAAAAATATGGATCTGATTTAACATTTTTATCACACTAGCTGTTACCCGCAGCTTTTTTTTCTCTCTCTCTCTGTCTCTCTCTCCCATATAGCCTATGACCCTTTATAAGGTCCCATCTATCTCTGTACCAAAATTCACCAAAATCTGTTCAGCCGTTTTGACGTGTAGTCGGAACAGAAAAACACACACTTTTGCATTTATAACAGATGTTAGGGATAATTCAACAATGTCACATTCCATAATATCATAAGAACAATATTTAGAAATGTTATCAAGGGGATCCCTTCTATTCGCATAATGTTCTTTGTCCTAATATACTTCGGCATAACGATTTTGGCACAATTTGTTTAGGCATAATAATACTTCGGCATAATTTTTTTAGGCATACATCTTACATTCGCATAATCATCTTAAAGACTAATTTGTTTCGGCATAAATTTGATTCGCATAACGTTAGTAGGCCTAATGACTATTAGCATAACGTTAGTAGGCCTAATGACTATTAGCATAACGTTAATAGGCCTAATGACTATTAGCATAACGTCAGTACGCCTAATGACTATTAGCATAATAATATTTAGGCATACAATTAATACTTTCTAATGTAATGTAACAATTAAATAATATGTTAATTAAAAATTGAATATGATGTGCGACAAAAGTTAGTGACAGAACCGAATTGCTGCAAAACCGACTCCACGTAGTCTTGTTTGTCCTACCCCTAGAGTGTAATTTAAAATCGCGTAGGCGCGTAGGGACGAGGCGACCCGCGGGCTGAGGAGCAGGCGGCTGCAAGCGAATTGCCGCGGCTGAGGCTGGCCGGCAAAGCCGGCCAACAAGCCGAAGCTGCGGTGGTGAGCGAAAGCCGTCTGCGACGATTAGCACGCGTGGGGGGGCCGCCGGAGGCCCGCAGCGCCGGAGCCGTGACAGAAAACCTTGCCTGCTGCATGTTGCATGCTCGCTTGAATGCTGCATGCTGCATGCTTGCTTGTTTGCTGCATGCTTGCTTGCATGCTTGCTTGTTTGCATGCTTGCTTGCTTGCATGCTGTATGCCTTTATAAGTAATGTTTTAATATCATTATGCGTAAATAAATTTATGCTTTAGGATATTATGCTTTAAAAAGTTATGCTTTAGAACTTTATGCTTAGTAAATTTATGCTTTAAGATATTATGCTTAAAAAAGTTATCCTTTAGAACTTATTGCTTAATAAATTTATGCTTTAGAATATTATGCTTAATCATTATTATGCTTAGAGAAATTATACTTAAAAAATTATGCGTAAGCTATTATGCGTAATTATATTATGCGAAAATATAATTATGCCAAACAAAATTATGCTAAGTTATATTAGGTCTTAAAATTTTATGCAAATGGATAGGGAACCGTTATCAAGATCTCAAATGTCGGCATCCCAGTGTTCACTAATTAATTCTTACATATTTTATGAGGGATACATTATACCTGAGACTTTCCCCTTGACTGCTACGTTAAAAGGACATTTTGCCATACTTTTGGCTATCCATTCAAAGCTATGCTATAATTTGCTTAGCTTTTATTTTTAGTCCAAGAACTTTCGTAGTAACTTGCCCAAATGTAAGCAAATACAGTCAAAGTGGCGCAAAATGACACAAGTTTACTGAAGCTGCTCAAAATAACGCAAGTATAGTGAAACTTGCGCAATATGACACAAGTATAGTGAAACTTGCGCAAAATAACGCAAGTGTAGTGAAACTTGCGCAAAACGACGCAAGTTCAGTTATTTTAGTGCTTGATTGACATTGTCGCGATGGTGCTGTCAGTAAACAATTGTGATGTTGAATGGGACACTTGTATTGGGAATACAAGATAGCGTTGTTTGTTTTTTTCGATTAGGGTCAACAAGAACATTATACCTAAGTATACCTACAGGTAAGCACCAATCAAAACTTTTATCACAATTCGTGAAATGTGCTTCTACTGTGTGAAATACTAACATGTTAGTCTTGGCTTTATTCAGAGTCAGTTTAATTACTTAGCGCAACCCAGCAGTTAAGATGAGTGTTACAGCTGCCACAGGTGACTGCGAGGTCAAAGAGCGCTGATAGCTTAGATCACAAGGAGCACAATCAACATTAAATCGCGAAGATTTTGCTAATTTATTTAAAATATTTAAAAACATAATTTTTAACACAGATTACAAAAAGAAACTTAAATTTTAAACTAGTCTGTATCGTTTTGATGCTAAATATTCAGTCCTAATTAGAAGTTTCTCTTCTCGTCTGAATAATAAATTGCGAAAGAAAAATTAACTGGAACTTTTCACTTAATTAATCTGTCTGACTTTTGTAGTCCGTTCAAAGTTAAATAATGATATTGTAGTTTTATTTTCTTGAATGTAAATGATTGATGAGATTTCAGTCGCAAAGTTATTCTGAAAAATGATTTTTTTTTTGCTATTGTTTTAGTACTAATGATGTAATTGTTCATTTATCTGTCAAATGCAAGGATCAGCTGTCCTATAGAAAAGTTAAATACTTTTTTTTATAACTTATATTGACCCACACAAATGGGCTATAATCTCTCCTTCTACTATTTTTTGCGCAGTTTTCACTGGAAAATCTGGCATGAGCACCTCCACAAAAAAACAGAGTCGCTTTCAAAATTATAATATTTTTTAGATTATTATTGTTGTCAAAATTATAGCTTCAACATCGCCATCACTGGAAGTCAAACCCAAGAAATATAATATCGTAACACAGTTTTTTCCCTCTCAAATAAAATCCTCAGAGAATTCCCATCAAGATCCCGCAGTCCTTTGTTTGAAGGCCCACCCTTTGCTTTATTTGGCATAAGTAGAAAATTTTAATGGCCGCTAGAAAAAAAATGGAGGACGAATTTTAAACTTTTATCGTTCGGCCGACAGAGACAATATGAATAATATATTTATAATGCTATCTTTTTTTCTGGGTATCGGGCTTTCGGGCGCGTTTGTGGTCTCAAGTCCTAACCTAATCGTCAACGTGATCAAATATTGTTCTGTGACATGAATAAAAAATGGCGCCCGCGATCACGAAAGGGAAGGATGGGAACTTCGGTAAAAGTTTCCGTATTTATAAGATATTGTGAGCAAAGGTATTAAAATATTAATAAACTTGGGTGCTAAGTTTCTTTTTAGTTGGTTCTTCATAATCCGTCATTGCGTACAAAATTCATGATGTGTACGGAAAATTGGTGAGGTACGGAAAGTTTATTGTTACTTTTGTTGGTTATATTCTTCGAGCCAGCCTATCATTAAAGATTAGTATCGTTTTATTCACTCGGCCGTATAAAAATTACAGTGTCATAGACAATGATAATAAATTGAAAAAATAGTGTTGTCGCGCCCACTCATGCTCAAATTCGTACCACACCAATCGATCGATTGTCTGTTGTTCCCACAGCCAATGGTCGTCGATCGACTATAGAATAGATCATTCGACGTCGATATAACACCCCCCCTCCACCTGTCACCTCCCGTCTCATGACAGTTGCGTCGATCGATGACGGATTGACGTCGATCGACTACTATGTACTTAAATTGGCGTGAATAACCTACCAAATCAGTTGATGGACGTTGAGCAATGGTATCGTATCATTCTTCTCCATTGAATTTCATTTGATATTAAAAGTATAATTTTCTACAAATTACAGAACATCAGTGAGCTGCCCGCACAACTCTTGTTTTAATAAACTACATTTTTAGCCTTAAAATAATGAATCATGTCATCGTATCATTCTTCTCCATTGAATTTCATTTGATATTAAAAGTATAATTTTCTACAAATTACAGAACATCAGTGAGCTGCCCGCACAACTCTTGTTTTAATAAACTACATTTTTAGCCTTAAAATAATGAATCATGATCAATCAAACCATTTTAAATTAAATTTCAAGTATCAAGCAGACATTTAGAGCATTAATTTTGTTTCAAATCTCGACTGTTTTTGACAAGACTTATACTTATTAATCCGATGGCATTTGAAACGAACGAGATTCGGACATAAGTTGACTTAGTATTATCCATAATAATAATTTAAATATTTTCTTAATAAAATCAGAACTGGCATAAATGTCTGTAACTCTGTACATACATGAAAGAAAGAAAGAAAGAAAAAACGTTTATTTAGGTAACCGCGGTGGTACACACAATTTAAACAAATAAATGAACAAAGAGAGAAAAAAAAAACAAGAGTGTAAAACATTAGGCATACAACAAAATATACCTACATAAAATTATAACATTGTGTGTCCCACGGCTACGTCAAATGGGTCCAGTTCAGCGTACATGAGTATGTATGTTTGTAAACGCACCACGCAGAAACTACTGTATGAAATTGGAAATAGCTTTTATTGCAGGGAAAGTAATTTCCTCTTCAAAAGTAAAAATAAATAGAGTTCATTCGAAATTCCACGCGTTCAAAGTAACGGGCAAACGATAATTCATTTTGATATTTTGGTGTAATTTTCCCAATGGGATTTTTCTTTTTTTTCTGTCTTATCGAGGTCCTTATCCTTCCGCCCTGGGTGGGGCGGATGCCCTGCCAAATCTTAACTGACGTTACACAATATTAAGACAACTCTAGACCCACTTAAGAGGCACTCAAAAGACATTGACAATTGAAATATATTCACAGTTGCCTACCCAAAATAGAATGCATTAGTATATCCTGTTATTCGGCTCCATAGGTCTACATAAATGATTACCCTTGCCTCTGTCTTCAAGCAAATTATTCAAATAGGCACAGCCTCCATTTATCGATTGGAGAGGATCTCTCAGTTCCCAGACTCGATTCCTAATCGATTCCAGATTGTACAGTTTATCATTCGATTAAATCTACCGAGATATTATTTTAAGTAAATCGATATGCAAATGCGTTGATGAAATGACAACACTGAAATATGATAGTTGTATTAATTTGCGTTTAATTAGTAGGCTGCGCATACTAATTTCGATGCTATTGTTTCGACAACAATGATTGGGAACTAGAAATCTATTCATGAATGGCTTCAGTAAGCGATGATTATAATTTGATATCGTTACATAATTATAATAGTTCACCCGAAAATTCACCAGCTATTCAACAGGGAAAAAGCCTATAGCCATTTACCGATTTCAAATTCTGACTCAGTTGCTAATACCGAAAAAAAACGCAATGGAAAAAATCTAACAACACTTTTAATAAAACCAAAACTAGCATGTACAGCAGTCGCTATTGAAACCAATCGATACTCAGCTATCGATAAGAATACATCCTCACTATTGCTTCCGATTCTTACTACAATTCCTCAACCGTACATTGTCGGCCATCACTGCATATTCTCATTTTAAATCACCTCCGTTCTCAATAAAACGCCGCCCAGACGTCTACTCGGCGTCTCGGTCGACACAATAGTGATAATGAAACATGCATTACAGCGCCTTTTGTGTTTCCCCCACCACTTTCCGCGCAGCCAATCATGTCGCCTTTGAAGTGGATCCAGGGGTTAATAAATTTAAAATACCTTCAATGTAGCGAGTTTCTTGGCGATGATGAATTATAAAAATGTTCTTTTGAACTCTTGACTTTGTTTATACTTCAGATTAAAAATGGATGGTGTATTACTTTCGGCTGTTTTTCCTCTGATAAATAAAGTATTAGGTTGTAATGTAACTAGGGATGAATTTCATAATCGGATTTATTAATGAGATTGTTCAACGATTGTTAAATGCTGGCCATTTTAAGCAGAAATAATTTGTAATATTATAAATTATGAGAAGTTTACAATATTTCGAAAATGATGAAAAGATTTTGTGTTCGTTTTACTCAGTAATACAGGGACTATAGAGACGTGTATATTCTTATCAGAGGACGATTTAATTTGAATATTACCTCAAAATCGCCGAAAACTCTACTAACTATAAACCGTCATAACTACCGCTAAAATGACCAACAAAGACTCTCACACATGTGAAATAAGATTAAATCCGATAATACATGTAATATCGACACAATATTCCCGCGAAATGCTCCCAATTCCCGGGATCCCCGCACTAGTTCGCGCCGGGAATTACAAATGTAGTTATTGAGAGTCATATTTGATATTGAGATACCATATTTTATGTTAGCGATATTACGTCAAAATTGAATTCTTGCTGAAAGTCATCGGGAATGGATATGTGAAGTGAAATGCTACATTTTCGTGTTCAAAGATTTCTTAGACGTGGAAATTGACGGTTTCCTTAGAAGTTTTTATATTGAAAAGTTTTGCCTTTTGGAACTCGGAGTGGGTGTAATGGGAATTGATTTTGTAGTTGCTCATTTACCTAGTTCGTGTATCGCATATTTTTTATCACCAATGCTCTCACAACGGTGAAGGAAAACATCGTGAGGAAACCGACATATCCTAGAACCAAAAATTCTAAGACATGTGACATCTGCCAACCCGCACTGGGTCCGCGTGGTGGTATGGCCCACTCCCTCTCACAGAGAGGAGGCCTGTGTCCCAGCAGTGGGAACATTGTAGGCTGATGATGATGATGATTGTATTTATCAGGCATTTGATGTATCTCCCAACCTCCTTTTTATTCACTTCTCCAACTTTAATTGTTACTACTCTGTTTGCGTATTGTATAAAAAGTAAATAAAAGTAGATACAAAGTTTTCCATTCACGTATTTCTTAATAGTAATGTGTCCTGAATATTTTTCTTTTATCCTAAAACCTTTTTCCTAGACATTGAAAAACCTAAACAAAATCATTTACCATTACTCGAGTTTCCAATCCAATAGTTTCCAACACTAAGTCACTCTAGAATACATTCAGTATTATCCACATCTTCAGAAACAGAGCCCACATTCAATGTGCCTCCAGACAGCGTGCCGTTAGATCATTTGCGGTGGGTCACAAACAGTGACGTACCCGGACAGTTCCCGGGAAATCCCGGGATTACGGGACTAGGGAAAGTAGATCGGATAAATCCCGTACCGTGTGTTAGTTTTAAGGTTCGGTGAAAGATTTTGACTCCTATCTCTTACGATTTGATTAAGAATCTGATCCTAAATAGGTTTTTCTTTTCTTTAAATCAGGGACCGAAACCGGTATGATCAATACGGGTATTTTTTCGGTAACAACCGTTTTTTCTTTTACAGGTAATTTAAAAAGATTACCTTTATTATTAAAAGTGAATACATAACCAGTATTAATACCGGTTACCGAAATAAAAATTACCCCTATCTTGCACACTTCACACGTGCCATCGGCAATAGTCACAGGGCGCGCATCGCATGTGTGTGTGACAAAGAGTCGTTATCTATAGTTAACCGGTATTAAAACGGTAACCTGAATAGAGGTTACATTTTTCTTCGGTCTGGTTACCCAGATAGCGGTTACCTAAGTCTGAAAAATAACCAAAATTCTTCAATACCGGTACCGTAATTTATAAAGGTTTTCGGTACCTGCTTTAAATATATCTAAAAGCCGTGTGCTCTATCCCAATTCCCAAAGCATTGAAAAATTCACTTGTGTTTTGGATTTTAAAATTTTTGGATTTGGATGTTTAAATTGTTTTAACTGAGCTCTTATATTACGTTTAAATTCTAGTAACATTAAAAAAAGTCTACACTATATTTTACCTATAAAAAGATTTATTTCACCAAAAAGTCGTTACAAACAATTTCCATAAAACTTATTCTAATTTCATTTATGATTGTCTGAGTTGGTAATGCAAGAATAAATTACATTCAACAATGGATCTGGATTAAAATAACCTATTATTTTAGTGTTGATCATAAAATTTTATATAAGTCATCTGAATTGTTTGCTTAAACTTTCATATTTTATATGCTTGTAACGAATCATTTTCTTTTCTTTCGTGTGACATATAAAAAAATCCTATAAGAAGATTTAAAAAAAAACCCGGGATCTTCAAACATTCCCGCATAACCTAATACTTACGTCCCATCACTAGTTATGATAGCTACAACCCAGACATTACCGTCTGAGTGAAACCGCAGGCGAGGCCAGAAGACGGCGCTAGTTACAAATTGGTCCCTTCAATTATTTGTCCGTTCATAATACGGAATCAATGACTTATTCAGTGTTCAGTGGAAAATTGTGTAAGTGGATACGCAATATTTTTTTGTATACCTAAACAGATTTTGGGATTAAAAATATATTTACAAAATAATGACAGATGATTAACTGCAAATAAAATTGCTCTCATAGGAAAATAGTGAAAAATATGCTGGGTCGCCTGAAGGAGTTCCAGGACTGTCTAAACGAGCACCTCGGCTCTAGAACGCCAAAGTTATATGAAGGAACAGAATGATTTGTAATCAGTGAGTCTAAAAGTCTCTTCCGCTCCACTCAAGGCGAGAGGACTCATTTATTCACTCATCGTACTACGTTGAGTGAATAAATGAGTCCCCCTCACTCAAGACCTCTTGATCTTTATATTTCTTCGCTTACATTCAACAAAACATATAAAACTAACACAAATATCTTCCTACCTTATTGATTCCTTTTTGCCAAAACTAAAAACCCTAATTAAACAAAAAAGCCATTTCCAAACAAACCTACTTTTCTCACAATCTTTATTCCAACGTATCCTATCCATTGGATAGCTAGTCTTACCCTGACAGCTAAGTAAACAGACGAGATGAGGCAGCAATCACTTAATGGTATCCTGAGGATAGCCTGAACTACTGGCATGGGATTTGAATGATGGAAAAATCTGGAGTTGGGTTATACGAGAGATTTATTTGTTTAATGTATTGTTTTGTTTGTTTTTGTTTGAGTAGAGATATCGATAAGACCTTTTCGGTTAGTAGTGGTAGGTGTATAGTATTGTGAAGCACAAATAGAAAACTTGAGAGGTGTCAAGGGACACCCGGATGAAATGAAGTTACACTCAACAAAAATAATCGTCGCCACTCCACTCCACTCCACTCCACTCTTTGAGCTCTAGCACCCTTTCGCAACGCGCGATAAGGAACTTCGTTCCAATATGGGTAACTACACTAGCGAGTAAAAGTATGGAAACACTTACAGTGATTAAAACAAAAACTTTTAAACGTTTGTTGAACACTAGTTGTCTAAAAAAATGTCAGATTATGACGTTGAAATAAGGTAGGTTATGCAGTCATACTTTTTTTAGACAGAGTAGTAGTTTTTTGTTTGTACATAGTAAGGCTGTTACTTTTTACATGTCGAAAAATCAAATGAGTCCTCCCACACAGGGCACAGCGGGACGGACTCGCACCATTCTAGCGTACATCTCCTTTAGTCAAAGTCAACTTACAACTGTGTTACCCTTTGGAGATTACAGGCGTAATGTAATATTGAATAATGGACCTTAAAGACTATATTTCTTTCCCATTAACCCCATAAAATGTTAAACAATTTCAGATAAGCCAACATTGTTGTACACGGTTCAACAAACTTAGTGTATCCTATAAAATAGTTATATCCATAATGTCTGAATATGTCATTTAACTAAGTGGCACTGTGTATATACGACGGGGCATAAATAATTTTACGTCTATCATAGAGTTTTGTATCTCTATGGTCTGGTCAGAGACTATAAAATGTTGGACAGTTTTTTTTTATATGGCGGGTCAATCTTAGAAAGCATCTATTGGTATTAAACTTTGATTAGGATATAAAATGAGTGATCTGTAGTCTAAGATAAAATGAAGGATCTATTTAAGGTGAAATCGGTTTGATTAGTGAAACTTTATAACCGTGATAGGTGGGTCTATTCCTGCGTAGATATTTTATTGAAATATTTTTCCCAAAATATCTTTATCTCTCCCATAAAATATGAGTAGGTAGGTACTATAAAAGTACTGTTATATGAATATTGTACCTATTTAATATTTATATTTATGATTCCAATGAAATATAAACCATTTGAAATAAAACATAATAATTTATATGACTTCATTGTACGATCTTTGTGTAGAATAATACGTTAAAAAATAATTTTTATTTTTTTGTTTAAAAAATTCCTAGTGTTGGGGAACATCATCATCATCTTCATCAGCCTATAATGTTCCCACTGCTGAGACACAGGCCTCCTGTCTGTGAGAGGGAGTGGACCATAATCCACCACGCGGGCCCGGTGCGGGTTTTTTTTTTTTTAGCGTGGTAAAATCATCAAATGAGTCCTCCGGCCCCGGGCAGGGCGGGACTGTCAGACTTCTACTGACTAAAATCCACGGTGTCCTTCAATAGCCTGTTACGTTCCGAGGTCACGGTAAGGAAATAATTCCGCGACCCCGGCAGGCTTTGGCCCTCTGAGAGGGGGGCCCCGTCATTATGCTGACGCTCTTTGAGGCGCGCGTGGGACACAACGCGCCGTCGACCCGGGCATGGTCCATGGTCGGGCAGCGAGTTGCCCTTTACTCGCTGCCCGCAAGCCCGCGCCTACGGTGGCCGGAGATCATCTGCTGACGTCCGACGCCGCGGGCACCTACCACGGGCCCAGTGCGGGTTGGTAAATGTCATATCATGTCTTCGAATTTTTGGTTCTATGACATGCCGGTTTCCTCACGATGTTTTCCTTCACCGTTTTAAGAGCAGTGGTGATGAATTATATAACACAAAGTAATAAACCAATGATGATGAACCCACGACCTACAACTCGGGGCCGATACCACTGGGCCACCACTACTCACTGGGCAAATTCGCCCTTAAACTAACAAAATAATGATCTTTTCTAAACCTTACAACAATAGGTTAGTATTTGTCATAATAAATGTATGTTTCGCAACGAATTATCAGACTGACATAGTAAAAGAGAAGAGAGAAAGGACTTTTTTAAATAAATGAATGAAACTGACACAGGCGTCCTGAAAATAGTTCGAAAAATTGTATTTTCCTCGAATTTTAGAATATACAGTGTGAAATTCGTATTTTTCATTCCTTTGACGGACATTGCAACACTGAAAAAGGTGAATGGACAGAAATATAACAAACTAGCTGTTTACACCGGTTTGTTTTAAATTGTTAAAATCTCCGAAATCAAACTTACATACATGCACCTTTCCTATGTGAGAGCTGATGGAGCGAATGTTTTGATCATTCTTGTATTTAAAATTATAGTTGTTATTGCCACGAATCATATTTTGATAAAGTTACAACATGTCACTGGCCTGCAAATTACAAAAAACGTAAGTAAATTTGAATTTCGCGGGCTGGTTGGACCATTCACCTTAAACAAACAACAGGCCGCGTGTCATGTTGCGCGCCAGCTGTCAACATCGCGCGCTGTTGCTTACATGGGTGCGTTTAACCCACGATACAGGAGAAATTCCTAGTGTGGGGCGTTTCTTTAAAAGAAAATACTGAAAATGCAATGACACATTTAACTAAGTGGCACTGTGTATATACGACGGGGCATAAATAATTTTACGTCTATCATAGAGTTTTGTATCTCTATGGTCTGGTCAGAGACTATAAAATGTTGGACAGTTTTTTTTTATATGGCGGGTCAATCTTAGAAAGCATCTTGTAGCAGCTAGATAACATATCCTGCTACTTTCTTGATAACAGCACAATTGATGTAGAACAGTAACGTTTTTTGGGGTTAGTTTCAATGAAAGCCTGGAACATAAATTACACCTCGAAATAAATAACCTTCATTGTATATAGGTTATTTACGCTTCAGGTAATCTGAAACACTAATCACTTTGAGATAGAACGCTATTCATGTCTCATAATTATGTACGAAAAATTCGACAATAATCAGCATTTTGACAGTCTACGATGATGATTTTTTCATTCATCCCGTTGAGGATAGGCAAAGGTCTTAGACCATACAGCCTGGTCTGTGATATTTTGACGGTCGAATTTCGCAATAACTGTTGATCAGAACTATGACATATATATGCTTTTCGGAATCCTCGTTGGAAGATCTTTCCAAATATAATAATGGTTCTCGGATTTATTACACTTTTAGTTTTATTCTTAATCATGTAATAAATGTCATAGACTCCCTTTACACATGCGCCTCGCTATTCATACGGATGTGTAAACGCACCATCAGAATTGCGTTCCGTTCCAACTCGTTGTGGCTGTCTATGACCATTGCAGTCACCAGCGTTTAAATATTTGTTATTTTTATGTGAACTACATAAACTCGACAAGGGAGCTATTTTTCCTGTCACGGATGTGGTAGAGTGTCAATTAGTTTATGCTGTTTTAAAACTAGAATTAGAAAAATAGTTAAAGCATTTTCAATGTCAACATTTCGTGTGGAACGGACCGTCATCGCTTCGTGGTCGTCGATTTCCGGATGGGATCGAACAGTCTGGAAAAAATGATGGCTTGAGCAAGTTGCGTGCCGTCGGACTCATCTACACGACGCCGAGAAGATGGCGGAGCTGAACTGAATATAGCGCCATGATCGCTTCTCATTTCTCCTTGGGTTTCTAACTTCAAAAGCTACAAAATATGGCTAATCTTTATATCCCGATGGATGATTAGTCAGCGTCAAGGTGCGTCATCAGCCCTAATTTGCTTGATGACAATTTTCCGTTCCGCGTGCTCCGTGCGGCAGTCCTAAAACTTCCGAAGGGAGGCCTACGCGGCGGGCCTTGTCCGCTTTCCCAGTGGACGATCCCAAGGATCATCAAAGCCGTTGCCAGCCGGGAGATTCTCCGTGTGCTCCTGGTCGACTTCGCGGGAGGTGTCCTGCGCCCACGACGTGGTGCGCCGGCAGATGGCGTTCGTCGAAGATCCTGGACGATTGACGGCCTTAGTGGTCGCCATCCCGTCGTGAGGCCAGACCAACTTCATCGCCGGCGTTCTGCTCAAAAATCCATGGCTTCCGAGGCCACATCGTGAACGTGTGAGTGCGTGATCGTGGTACCACGTAAGTCTCTTGTATTCTTTTGGCCAAACTAGAGTCAGTGCGCGTTTTGCATATCACAGGCACCGATGCCCGTCCTCTTTCTAGAACTTTCCAGTCTCAGGATTTTGCTACATCAATTTCCATAATCTGTTTATAGCTGTATAAGTGTTAAATGTTGTAATATACAGTTATCGTTTACAATGTTAATTTATTCGTTTTATTCCAAATGAATCACCCATAGGTTCCCTTTAGACAAGAGGTCCTTGAAATAATAGCCCAATGCTGAAAGCCGAGAGTTTGAAGGCCTACTGTACTACTTTTCAACTTGTAACATAACGGTAACTTTTACACTCCAATATTCTTTCTTCTTTTTTTTTCTTTTTTTTTCACACCGTTACAATCTATTGGTATTAAACTTTGATTAGGATATAAAATGAGTGATCTGTAGTCTAAGATAAAATGAAGGATCTATTTAAGGTGAAATCGGTTTGATTAGTGAAACTTTATAACCGTGATAGGTGGGTCTATTCCTGCGTAGATATTTTATTGAAATATTTTTCCCAAAATATCTTTATCTCTCCCATAAAATATGAGTAGGTAGGTACTATAAAAGTACTGTTATATGAATATTGTACCTATTTAATATTTATATTTATGATTCCAATGAAATATAAACCATTTGAAATAAAACATAATAATTTATATGACTTCATTGTACGATCTTTGTGTAGAATAATACGTTAAAAAATAATTTTTATTTTTTTGTTTAAAAAATTCCTAGTGTTGGGGAACATCATCATCATCTTCATCAGCCTATAATGTTCCCACTGCTGAGACACAGGCCTCCTGTCTGTGAGAGGGAGTGGACCATAATCCACCACGCGGGCCCGGTGCGGGTTTTTTTTTTTTTTAGCGTGGTAAAATCATCAAATGAGTCCTCCGGCCCCGGGCAGGGCGGGACTGTCAGACTTCTACTGACTAAAATCCACGGTGTCCTTCAATAGCCTGTTACGTTCCGAGGTCACGGTAAGGAAATAATTCCGCGACCCCGGCAGGCTTTGGCCCTCTGAGAGGGGGGCCCCGTCATTATGCTGACGCTCTTTGAGGCGCGCGTGGGACACAACGCGCCGTCGACCCGGGCATGGTCCATGGTCGGGCAGCGAGTTGCCCTTTACTCGCTGCCCGCAAGCCCGCGCCTACGGTGGCCGGAGATCATCTGCTGACGTCCGACGCCGCGGGCACCTACCACGGGCCCAGTGCGGGTTGGTAAATGTCATATATGTCTTCGAATTTTTGGTTCTATGACATGCCGGTTTCCTCACGATGTTTTCCTTCACCGTTTTAAGAGCAGTGGTGATGAATTATATAACACAAAGTAATAAACCAATGATGATGAACCCACGACCTACAACTCGGGGCCGATACCACTGGGCCACCACTACTCACTGGGCAAATTCGCCCTTAAACTAACAAAATAATGATCTTTTCTAAACCTTACAACAATAGGTTAGTATTTGTCATAATAAATGTATGTTTCGCAACGAATTATCAGACTGACATAGTAAAAGAGAAGAGAGAAAGGACTTTTTTAAATAAATGAATGAAACTGACACAGGCGTCCTGAAAATAGTTCGAAAAATTGTATTTTCCTCGAATTTTAGAATATACAGTGTGAAATTCGTATTTTTCATTCCTTTGACGGACATTGCAACACTGAAAAAGGTGAATGGACAGAAATATAACAAACTAGCTGTTTACACCGGTTTGTTTTAAATTGTTAAAATCTCCGAAATCAAACTTACATACATGCACCTTTCCTATGTGAGAGCTGATGGAGCGAATGTTTTGATCATTCTTGTATTTAAAATTATAGTTGTTATTGCCACGAATCATATTTTGATAAAGTTACAACATGTCACTGGCCTGCAAATTACAAAAAACGTAAGTAAATTTGAATTTCGCGGGCTGGTTGGACCATTCACCTTAAACAAACAACAGGCCGCGTGTCATGTTGCGCGCCAGCTGTCAACATCGCGCGCTGTTGCTTACATGGGTGCGTTTAACCCACGATACAGGAGAAATTCCTAGTGTGGGGCGTTTCTTTAAAAGAAAATACTGAAAATGCAATGACACAAAGATAGGAAAAATAAATAAGAATTCGTAAACATCTGAGTCTGTCATAATACTGACTAAAACCTCTTCGGTGATAATAGAGTACTAACTTCGTATTCAAAACAAATTCAAATCCACTTACGTACCTCTCACGAAACTAGATGTTGTTTACAAAAACGTCTACTTAATGTATTTCATGACTAGGTATTGTGGTTGTGGTATAATCATACGATTTAGACGTATGAAATTCATACTTCTACGACAATATTATGAATGCAAAGAAACATTGTCGGTCTGTATGTTTTCATGCTGGGTACGGATTTTCACTTATATTTAGATAGACAAAATCTTGATAAGGGCATAAAATACTGATTTACACAGTACAGACAGTGACCAGCATTACTTTGCCCAATTTCTTTTGTCCAGCCATGTAAAATGTTTTTATGGTGGTCATTCAAATGAGTCCTCCCGCCCTTGGTAGACGAGAAGGGACTGTCAGACTCGAACTGACTGAAATACACGGTGTTCCTTCAATTGCCTTTTACTTTCTAGGGTCAAAGTTACCTGTGTAGACAGTCCCAGGAGCGAGATGCGTCAAGTAATAATGGGCAACAACCACTTATGTTTCCGATTTTATTAAAAAAAAAAGAAACCGTTGCGTTGTTGAAAACAACTTTTGAAGATTCCTGAGACAAGATATTAATAGTTTGTGACTCACTGATTATCCGAATTTCATACAGGTAATTAAGTTATTTTTTTTTTTTGTGTAAATGAAACTACATGCCTTTCTTTTCATATCTTTAAAAACCGTTGATAGTTTTTAAATCCGTTGTTTACATTTCCAAGGAATTTTATCTTCTCCCGGGCAAAAACGCGGTCAAAACTAGTTGTGTATGAATACGGATACCTGTATAAATATCTATTTTTGTATCATAAGCTCTCATGGTAATTCAATTAGATTGGACATGGCGTTATGGTGACCATGAAGCGGATTATCCAGAGTGATTTTTCCGTAATTGAGATTACTAATTTTATTGCGGATAAACGGTACGGTATTGTGTTTTTTTGTTAATAAAGAATAATCCCTGATCACGGCACTTTGCAATATTGCCTAAATATAAAAGAATTAAAAAAATAAAAGACGTGATTAATATATATTTTTGTTAAGTTGTAAATATCGTGTTGTATGGGATTTTTATTAGCCTTTATGTGACGCTTTTGTTAAGTAATATGTTTCGCATATTATTGTACAATTACTTTGTACATACCTACTTAATTATATTTTCTGACATTTGTACTGCCAAAATCTGATTCTCTTCAACAATCTCTTGGTAAGCATTGAAACAAATCATAATTTAATTCAATTTAAAGCTTTCCAAAAACATAAGGGGTTAGATCTTTAATCGACACATCATTTAACTAATCGTTAAGTATTGTACATTTAATAAATACAGGGCCATACTGTATATGTACTTTGTTCGTTAACTGAAAATATACCCCTGTTTAACCCCTTCAGGGATAACAAACATAATGTCATATAATATTCAATAAATATTGTTATCCTCTATACAAATAACTTCATGGCGACAAAACCGGCTCCCGCCAGAATATGTTAACATTAATATCATTGTCGGATTTGTACGATTTAATCTGGTATTTTCGCGGCCATGCTTTTGAATTATGTATTTATTTATTATCGACATGTCCTAGCTTGTCGGATATTGTGGATTATGTTTGCAATTAGGCGATTGCACAACAGGTATTGTTGACTGGAGATTAGTCTGGTTTTTAACGGTCGGTGAACTTTAATCGGTTGATTAAATTTTTGTTGTTTATGTTTTGGTGTATTTGGGCATTGTGATGGTAGATATGACAGTGGCAACTATTTTACTTCGAGGCAAAGATGGGAGACCTTTTTCATTTTTCATAAAATGCAATCTTTGTGTTTGTTTGTTATTAGAACCATGTCTAAAGAAAATAATAATAAATAATTAGTGGCAGCATAAAGCCTTTAGTTTATGTAGGAAACAAAAATTATTAATCATGACAACAAATAACAGAGAACTATTGATGTAATAAATATCTAATGCTACATCTTGCCAAGTCAAACAATTTATGTAAACAAATCGATATTTCTGATTAAGGTTACATCAATCATTATGATTTGTTTACTTGATTTAATCACGGCTTTCAAATCGTGCCATTTGACACCACAAACCCATAACAATATTTTTAATTTCTCTGTATTATCCAAACATTTGTCTATTACATTACTTAATAAAAAAAAAGCATCGATACCCTAATCCCTCCGTCTTAAGCTTCTAGTACGAAGCGTAACTATATTGATTTAAGCTCGTTGCAACTAAGGCTTCTTCCACATTAACAAGCACCTTAAAGGTTATCCGTTTAATTATAATCCTCCTAAGTAGATTGCCACTTTAGAAGTTAAACAGTAATTGCTAACCGCGGTTTAACGATACGAGAACCGATTATTATTGAACTTAGGTTAACTGATGGTGTAACTGGTAGTTTGGTGTGTTGGTTAGTTAACTGTCCGAATAACTAGTGGTTAAGGTTCTTGTTTTCGACAGTTACAGGTTTTTCGTGAGAGATATTTATTATCTGGGATCCGTTTCTGTGTCTGTTTGTTTCGAATAGGAATTGTCTGAATGGATTTTGCGAATTTCATTTTTTTTATTCGTCTTGCTTCTTACCAGTATTGGATGTATGTGTATTACTCTTTCACACAAATATCATCTGGATCAACATATTTCATAGTTTTTATCCCAATTTTATGTTCCGGTGGGATAATTTTGGAGTTGTAGCGGGCGGAGCCGCTGGTAACTGTCAGTAAGCTTATTATATATTTTCGCACGTTTTTAAACACTCACTTTTACAGAGACAAAGTCTGTGTTTTTTTTTAAACAAAGACTTTGACCCTGTGACTTGTGTCGAGAACGCTGGAGCCTGAATGTAATTAATGACTTTGATTTTAAGTTTTATTGTTTCTCGCTCATGGCATATTTTCCAAGAATTCCCTATACCGGATATTAAAGCTGAATGCATCACCCATAATCGACAGTTAAAACACCTACGAAGTTAATTTATCATTACTAAAATTGCTAGGCCACACAATCGTATCTATTAGTCACTACAAAATTGCTTCAATTCATCGATATTTTGTTGAAACCACAACAATAGGATTCCGCGTAGAAAAAAACGTTCTTTCGGCAAAGTCAGGTGTGAATAATTACGAAACCCATTATGAATCATACTTTGACATGAGAAATCCATTGTAGACGGTGCTGTATTAGTTTCTAATGACACTAACTTAACCGCAATTATTCTTATGCTGTCAGAATTTTAAGTAGTTGCAAATAAGTAGAAACTTACTTGTCATGTTGCCATTCTTCGTAGAATCTTCGAAAGTTATATGTTATGTCAAGACTGATTCATGCACTTATCTTCGGGACTTTATAGTCGATATAATGTGTATATTCCGTTTTCCTGTCAAAATATCTGAACTGATTTTATTGAATTTTGATGCAGAGAAAAGACCCTAAAGACGATTGTAGACTATAAATAGAGGGGGAGAAGTAAAGTCACGTATTTTGTTAGTGTTATGCACAATGTCTCCTTAGCCTCCTACAAAGTTTACTATTAAAGTCTGTTTCTAACACTGCTTTACAACTAGTACTCTGAACCCAAATTTAAACACGAAGCAGTTCCTAGGCATACCAAGTCCAAACGATCACCATAGCCGATGACAGTGTAGACTAGAGGTACAGACCTCTAGACTCCGCAGAACGCAAAAAAGGCGCTTGTGTTTAAAACTCAGCAAAGATCCATCACATATCTAACGAATGTAAGATCCTTCAATTAAGAGAAGCACAAAATAAAATTCTACCTCCGACAAACTAATCATCATCATCATCTCAGCCATAGGACGTCCACTGCTGAACATAGGCCTCCCCTTTTGATCTCCACATATACCGGTTGGAAGCGACCTAATGGCTGACAATAATGATAGAAATTTTTAGCTCAAACAATAGCTCAAATTATATTTCTTCGAACAAGAAATCCCACCTTTCGATCAGGTAACATGTTAATATACAATCCATGAATCATACTTGTGAAGTCGATAAGCCTGTATTTGCATGACTCACTTACAGAACGGGGTCAGCAGATAACGTGGTTCCCACAACATTGTTTACTATTCCATTTCTTTGTTTACTGTCTGTGTTATAGAAGTGATAATTTAATTGAGAACTTGAATACTAGGAAAAGTTCGATTACTTTTACCAAACCTTACTGGTCTTCATCAATGGACTGAGTAATAGTTTCCTGTTGGAGTGATTTTTTAAGGCTTTTCCAAACAGCGAGCTCGGCGTGGCGCGGCGTTAGCGTGGAGTGCTTAATAACTATGAAAATAGCGTCAACGTCCCGCCAGACATCGGCGTCAGCGTGACGTCTTTTGTGTGACGTCTCACAAATATTTTCAACAACCCCGTGGTTTCAGCCCCGCTTCTCAGTTCCCAGAAGTCTTATCCAGAGCCTGTCGGGACGGATGCGCTCCCGACCAAGGTTCGATTGACTCCGCCCACATTTGGTCGCACGACCAACGTCTACACGGTCGATTTTCATTTCCACCGGACCAAGATCACCTCTGTCAGGCGGTGGGGTCTGACCGTGTAGAAGGGGTTTAAGTAAGCACGCCAAAGACACGCTACGTTAGCGTCCCGCCACGCCGAGCTCGCTGTTTGGCAAAGCCTTTAGCGTATTATTATTATTGCGAGGACATAACACATTTTCTAATGACAGCACAAAAATTAAACCATTCATCAAACATAGCAACCTCTAAAACTAAATTCTAATTCTATTTCACTATAACGTATGTGTAAAGCCTGTTTCACGATATTAATTTGGACCACGATTACATAATTGAGGTATTCCTCGTAGCGCTCCTGTTTTGAAGCGCGCCTATCTAAGCGCTACTGTTTCATTCCTCTTTCCGCTCCCAAAAGGAGCGCTTAGAGGAACGATTAAAAATATTAAAATTTATTTCCTCGTAGCGCTCCCATGATTAACCTTCGGATAGAGATGGGACTATACTAACTGAAATTATCGATAATAACTAGATAATAAGTAGAACACATTGTTATAATATACAACTAGCGGCCCGTCCCGGCTCCGCACGGGTTTGGTTTTTATTTTGTTTGTTTTATTGTAAATCCTTTAGTCCAGGGATTTTCAACCTGTGGGTCGCTAAGCCTCTTCAGGGGGGTCGCGAAGCTTCTCTAGAGGAGTGGTTAAAAGTTGAGAACCTTACATTTATCAAGCTCTATTTCAATTTAATATGCTAAAGTTTTTCCGCCTCGCTACGCTCGCCCATTAATGAAGGGTATGCTTGTAAAGGTAAAAAGAAGTCAACTTTTTTAGGTCACAATTCAATGAAAACTTGTCTTATGTTGGTGTAGAAATAGTAGATTTACTGTCACATGCCGCGCTCACTCTTCAAGTCTTTAATTTTTTTATCTCGCTTTTAGATTAAAACTTGTTTTGTCGTACTACGGAAACGTTTAACTTTTAGAGTACTCTGCGTTCAATCTTCTTTGTAGATTTGGCTTTTCATAGTCCAGAAATCTATAAATTTTCGAGCTCGCTGCGCTCGCTATTGAAAATATGTTTTAAGTTTCCATGACCGAATGACCTCGATTTTTATACATAATTCATTTTTCAATACCTAATGCTTTTGTGGAAACTACTATTGAAAAATGAACTACGCAGCGAGCGTACTCCTACCGTTTACGAACTTAAAAACTTATATTTGTAGTACAAAATTAGTGTATACTCCTGTTGAGTTTTTCTTCTAGAAGGCGGTGTGGAAATATCGGTGTACAGTTATTCGCACTAGACAGTTTGTTTAATTCATATTTGGGGCGTCAAGCTATACAGGCCCAGGGCGCCGACAATTTTAAATTACGCCACTGCTTGTAGATCATAAAAATATTTGCAGGAGTCGTACCAGCAACACGCAGCGCAGCAGTGCAATCGCTCAGCCACTTTGCTAACCGTGCCGTCAAAATTGAATGCTTGAAAAAAGCAACGGGTAGGGGGTCGCGAAATATTTCTTCATACTAAGGGGGTCGTGCCATGGAAAAGGTTGAAAAACCCTTTTAGTCCACGAAATAGATGAATATAATCTGCCGACATATGTTTATTATTTTTTTATTGTTTAGAAAGCTTATGATTTCTTTCCATTATGTTTCCCATTATTACCCTCCCTGTACACCTCAATGTTTTGTCGAAAGTTTTTCGTAGAATTATGGCAATGAGTTGTCTATCGTTTACATCAATGGTAGAATTTTAAATGACTTTCTTTGTCCTAGGCGGGGCGAGAGAGTGTCAGACTCTTACTGACTAAAACCACCTACTGACTAAAATCACCCGCTCTGTCTGAGCCGGGACCCAGTAACGTATTGCGCTCGTACACATAAGAGTGCCGAAAGCAAAATGACATAGATTTCTGGATTATGAAAAGCCAAATCTACAAAGAAGATTGAACGCAGAGTACTCTAAAAGTTACACGTTTCCGTAGTACGACAAAACAAGTTTTAATCTAAAAGCGAGATAAAAAAATTAAAGACTTGAAGAGTGAGCGCGGCATGTGACAGTAAATCTACTATTTCTACACCAACATAAGACAAGTTTTCATTGAAATGTGACCTAAAAAAGTTGACTTCTTTTTACCTTCACAAGCATACCCTTCATTAATGGGCGAGCGTAGCGAGGCGGAAAAACTTTAGCATATTAAATTGAAATAGAGCTTGATAAATGTAAGGTTCTCAACTTTTAACCACTCCTCTAGAGAAGCTTCGCGACCCCCCTGAAGAGGCTTAGCGACCCACAGGTTGAAAAACCCTGGACTAAAGGATTTACAATAAAACAAACAAAATAAAAACCAAACCCGTGCGGAGCCGGGACGGGCCGCTAGGTGTATATTATAACAATGTGTTCTACTTATTATCTAGTTATTATCGATAATTTCAGTTAGTATAGTCCCATCTCTATCCGAAGGTTAATCATGGGAGCGCTACGAGGAAATAAATTTTAATATTTTTAATCGTTCCTCTAAGCGCTCCTTTTGGGAGCGGAAAGAGGAATGAAACAGTAGCGCTTAGATAGGCGCGCTTCAAAACAGGAGCGCTACGAGGAATACCTCACATAATTAGTGTTTGATTTCTATTTATTAGTGAATGCATTCATCATGTTTGTTTAGGATATAAAATGAAACGATTTTGGTTTATGAAACTGTCTATTATTTATCTCGCTAGATTATAAATTTATTGGAAAATTGTTAATTGTAACAAATATCACTGTTGTCTATTTTAATTATTTATAACTTAATTTTGAATTGTCTTTTTATTTTACTATGGACACTATTAACTTGCCACATCGTTCTCACATAATGTACCATCTGATGATGAATGATGTAACAAAATTTTTGTAATAATTTTGGCGATTGAAAAAGAGTGTCCATGGACTTTCTTGCTCATTCTTCTCTTCTAGAGATCTACGCTTTGGAATGAGCACATACGGTACTTTCACAGTTTTATGTCTTGTGACTGGGACTGTAGCACCATAACTATTTTCGTACTTGTTTTTATTTTATGTCTTTTGACAATTCATAAGTGCCTGCAATTGGCCTAGTTGAAATAAACGATTTGATTTGATTGGCTGTTGGTTGCAACTATTGATGTTAATAAAGTAGATATACACCCAGATTTCGGTTCTAGTTATGTTTTATCCCTTGTAACATGGGGCAAGCATAGAGCCATTAGCCTAGCACAAATCCTGACTGCTACAGAGTAACAAGGTAAAGGGAGATTATTTGGTGAGACAGGCAACTCAGTAATATTCTTAAAAGTCTCTCAAAACGTTACCTATGCATGCTGTATCACTGATGTGTCACTACATCTTGTCCACTTTAGTGGTGAACTAGTTGCTTCATTTCGCATTACTGCATCCATAGGTAACGTTTTGAGACTGAGTTGCCTGTCTCACCGAATAATCTCTCCCTTTACTCTGCTTAATATTAAAACCCAATAACACTGACTTTGATAACACATAAGATATCGTTTAACACGATATTATTTATTTGTAAATTACACACGGGTGCAGTCGCTGGCAACAGTCAATATTTTTAAAAGTTACTTCATCAATAACCTGCTCTTTTCAAACTAATCTACCCACCTCTAATCTCACTGCATCTCTACTCAAGCACAACAAAGTCAAATACAAAATTGATCCAATTAATCCCTTTCACTTTCACTCCAGTAATGAGGGTTGCAGTGAGAAACGATGCTAGAACCGCCCCTATTTATTAACCCTGGCTGAAAACACTTAATAATGGTAAGCGTCCACAGGTCCGCATCGTACGTATCGGACGCATAGCATCAAACGGATTTCTGTGTCGGCAGCGATCGAATTGCGGACGCGAGTATCAGCAATCGGATTGCCGATGCCACCTTCATCGCTTCCACTGATCGGCATTCCGTATGACGTTAAGCCATCCGTACGATGCGGATCAGTGGACGCAATTGTATGAGTTTTCATACAAGGCAAACTAAAATCCGTTACGTACGATACGTCCGATACGTGCGATGCCGACCTGTGGACGCACACCTTTGGAACCCTTTCTTCTTTATAATTTTTAGGGGTTGTTCGAAGAAGGTCATCGTCTTTGAGTTTGAGTTCATTTGCATTTTTCTTTATTTAACATTCCACATTTTTCTTCACACTCTCAAAAAAGGCGTGAAATAGTTGCATGATCCCCAACGTGCAGAAAATATGCCCCTTCGTACACTAAAGAAGTGTCTGATACCTTACGACTTTTGGGACTTTGACATCCATTGAGACGTGGCTATGCACGAACCTTTATTGGATTATTGCGATAGTCACCACGATATGCCCCTGTGTACACTAAGCGAAGCAAAGTGTCCGATACCTTACGACTTTGGTATCCATTGAGACGTGGCTATGCATGAACGTCTATTGGATGCGTATTGCGATAGTCACCTGGTTACCAAAGTCGTAAGTTATTGAAGATTTGCGCGATTACCCTAACTCTGGTGTTGCAGACTACGGTGACCGCACAACATTAGTCTGTTTGTAGGGTAACTAATAACTAAAAGCAAAAAATGCTTGTCAGATCGCAATGTTTACTGCTTGAACACGATATCTTACGTTCCATTTAATTTTCTATAACCGTATAAGAGTACGTTTCTCGCTATTTCACTTTCTTCAAAACTATTTGTACCTCCATTCTCATAACTTTAGTTCCAGCAAATAAAGCTCTTTATAAACGTTTATACATATTTTATTATTGTACAAACAATTTTCATACCTTTCCAGTCTATTTCTGAATTTGTTCCGAACGATATTTCTCTTACCACTCCATACATTTGTTAGTAAAATATTAAAATTTATCATAAGGCAGTAAAATGCTTTGTAAAGGCTCACAGTGTGGAACGGCTTTGAAAGTGTGATATGACCACAGAGTAAAATATTCAGAAGACCCATTCTAAAACTAATTTTGACAGTGAGTCAGCTTTATCGTAGTTACAAGGGAAACCTTACTAATACTATAAATGCGATTTGTGAGCATGGTTGTCTGTCATGAAAAAGGATTGAACGGATTTGGATGTAGTAACCCTAAGCTGGTTTATCACATAGTATAGTTTTTATCACGAGTTTATATTCCCGTGGGATAATTTTCGAGTTGTAGCGGGCTAACCTACTGACAACAACAGCAGTGGTGGCCGAATGGTATCGGTCTCGATTTACGAGTTGTAGGTCTTAGGTTCGACTCCAGCCTGGCGCATTACTTTTTGTAATTTATTTCATCACCATTGCTCCCAAAACGGTGAAGAAAACATCGTCAGGAAACCGGCATGTCTTAGGACCATCAAATTCGAAGACATGTGACATCCACCAATCCGCACGGCGCACTGGGCCCGCGTGGTGGATTGTGGCCCACTCCCTCTGAGAGAGGATGCCTGTGTCCCAGCAGTGGGAACGTTATAGGCTGATGATGATGAACCTACTGACAATAACTGGAATATGATATTCAACAACTTTGTAAGCAGTGAATCTTCTGTAAACACAAATTCTATTGCCCTTCTAGTATAATGTAGGTTTCTCAAGTAATGCTGCGTAGGTGGTTCTTTAGTTCGACACTAGGGCGGTACCTATATCCGACCTGCTTCGACTGACAATTTTAGATATATTGTGAAACAAACTTGAAGCTTATAACCACGATCTTCTTGGTATTATGCGGTTAATATAAATATCTTAGACTCATTCATATAACGCCTTAGCTGAGAGAATAGATCTACTGCTTCTCAAATATCCTGTTTCGCCTCCTTAATATTAGGTGTCGATGAACTTATTAGTGGGTAGGATTCACCTCCCAGCGGTCTAGGTCTACCCCTCTATTTATATATAATCAGGATCTCGGAAACGGCTCCAAGGATTTTCATGAAAGTTACTGATTGGGGGTTTTTCGGGTCAAGGAATCCCAAGAAGTCCCAGTTTCGAGAAAAGCTCGGTTCCCAAGAAAGACATTTTAAAAACTGCGTTTTAAGAAGCGCCATCTATAACGCCATGACCGATGCACGATGAGGGACAAAAACAAAAAACCGAGCGAAGCTCTCGGTCAACCAGATACTATTTCTTAATTAACTGAACTACTCCTCAAATTTTCACTACGTTATAAAATAATACCAATTGCCAGTTTCTTAGCCAACAAACAGAAAACGATCTTTAGTCGGAAGTCCAAAGTAAGTTGATCAGTAAAATAATACAGTGATTCCTAACTAGTTAAGTCGATTAACTTGAACGGGGACTTGCAGTGAGATATTAGGGTCTGGCTGCATTGGGAAAGTGCACAAAGAGCTTAGTTTTGATTTTGATTTTTGTGTTCTTTTAGCCAATTATTAAGACTCAAATTTAAGAAGATAGATATTATAGAATACTCTTTTTTTTCTTTGTTCCTTTTTTTACTTAAAAACACATTTTTAAATAGAGAATACTCTTTATTATGCACACCATACAAATAGATATCGCAATATACATAATTATGTAGGACTCAACAAAAGTTTGATGAAGAATTAACAATATGTTCCGAAAAAATTTGGCTTATTTTTAGGAGATTTTACCTTTTGGAATCCCATGTGTAACAATAAATTGAATTGGGAATTCGAGACATTTCATTAATCAAAAAGAGAAACCGCTGAGCCTTTTGAGATTCTTTTATGTTCATTTCGTTGAGATCCAAGTCAAATGTTGATTCTGGCTTCCAGTTGCACTGATGGAAACTAAAAGAAGATTTTTTTCCAAAAAAGAATTAAAGAGGTAAAAGGAAAAAAATAATAAAACAGTTCTACTCCACATTAAACAGTCTTAACTGACTTTGAAAATCTGATCGCCTATCTCTTACTTTTATTACATCTCACAAAGTTTACCAATGTGACCGTACCCTAAGTCGATGTTAATACTGTTAGAGTCAAGTATTGAGCTTGGACTTAAACTTAGACTCAAACTTTAGCGGTCACTAACATGGAGATTGTTTTCACTTATTAAAAGCAAACCCATAAAAAAATACTCTACATCTTTATGGTCACATTTTGTTTTATGATGGAAATAAGTTAGTCTGTGGTTTAAACGTGTTTACATTGTGCTATAAAAGATGTCGCATAATAAATAATAGAGGTTTGTAAACAATGTCGAACTCTCAATTTTCTCTTTAATTTTATCATTACATTAAGTGTGTAATTAAAAGTAATTTTGCTGAAATAAATTACTCTGCGAATTACTTTAAATTCAATCATCAAATAAAACATTCTGTGTGTGTAAAGTAGAAATTGGTAAAGTGAAAGTTTTTTTACAATTAAATAAAAGTTTTTTTCTAATAATATTTACTTCGGTACTGAAACTAAATACATGGCGATCATCCATTTCGATTCGTTTAACAATTACTTACAATGAATAGATACTTGTACACCACATTCTAGTTTTATTATCTATCTAATATTCTAAATGCGAAAGCGTGTGAGAAACTGAGAATGGATATTTGTTACTCTTTCACGCAAAAACCTTTTTTTTTAATGAAATTTGGTACACAGATAGTGTCTAACCGATTACAACCTAGGGGGATAAATACCGAACTTCATGCGAGCAACGACATGCCATAGGCATTTAAGGGTTAGGCAAGTATGGTCTAACTAAATAAAACAAGTAAAACAATGTTCATGACATAAATATCACTGTTAATTTCGTCATTATACATGACATGTTTAAAAGCGATCATTTGGGAAATAACAATAGAAACTAAAATTCCAAACTTTTTTTTTTAGTCCTTGTGTTATAAAGTTTTTTTCTGTCACCATAGTTAAGTGTGCCTTGTTCTTTATAAAAATTGAAATAACTTTGACAGTTGAAAACTCAACTTTGGAACACAATAAAGTGATGAAATATCTCCCCATCGCGTCACACAACTAACAAATCATTGCAAACGTGCTTAGTATTATAAAAAGCTATTTTCAGCGCTAGGGCTGCAATGTTTGTCCACGTGTAGCGTTTTTAATTTTCTCGGATAATAATGGCATCTATTATATCCTTGCCCACATAAAAATGAGCGCCTTGCGATTTAATGGCTGATATTTTTCTACGGAACCACAAAGAATAGTGGGGAGTAAAGAGCTTAATTAGATTTTTCTTCAGAGTCCCCATTGTCCTTTTTTTTTACTTGTGGATTATGTTTTCTAGTTATGTAGGTTTGTCCTTTTCTAAGGGATCCGTAGATAACTAGATAAGTCTGTATATTACTATGACATTTATAATGCTTGTAAAAATTTATCAAAAACCGTCACAAGAAGTAACAGTCTACAATTAATTTTGTATTCTTAAAAGATTTTTCTTGCGCATTTTTTTTTAACAAATTCACATTCATAGTGATATTTATGAATATTGCAAATAGATTCTAAAACTTCCATACAAAGCTAAAAAAAAAGCTAAGGATGCAAAGAGAATCGAAATTTCATAGCAATAATTACCCAAATAACTTGAACTCTCACCCTAACTTCCGAACGATCTTAAAATACAATATCAATCAAATTCCAACCCATTAAGGCATAGTGCACAACAATTAAAAGCAAATAGACTACAAGGTATGATTTACTAAGAGATATTTATTTTGTTCCAGGTAATTTCGTGTGCCTGCCGCTGATGTGCTCCCGGGTTTTAATTGCAGACCGATGGCTTTAACAGCTTAGTATTGTTTATCTTCAATTGTTTTGGGTTTTGGCTATAGATTTATGGTTTGTATGTGCATTTGTGTGTGTGGTTTTGAATATGTTGAAATATGATTGAAAAAAAAATGGTTTTGGTGACCTGCTATCATTATTTCGCCACTGACCGATAGATACGAATAGGGGGTCCAATAGACCACACGTCAGCTTTCTCCATATCCATTTTCAATTGACGCTGCCGAGACCACTGATACCACTCGAAGTGTTACCAATTTAGTTAATTTACATGCCCTGGTAAAATGCGGTTCTCTGAGACAGCAGAGTGATGGGATAACTCAATTTAGTTCTAATGGCTATCGCTGTACCAATCATTAAAAAACCCAATAAATAAAATAAGATATAATTATCTGCGCAAGACAGCAAGGTGGTACCGTAGACCACACGGCAGTCGTAACAGAAAAATAAACTCCACACTGCACTCTGTCAAGGTCAAAATATTACCTCAGATTTGCGCCACCTACTTCATCTTTTTTTCCTTATTAGCATTAACTCTTCAGAGTTTCTATAAAGTAAAATAACAGTACATTATTTCAACTACTAGATACATGATTTAATATCAAATGACATACACTACAATTAGTCCGTGACTTGTTACGTGCATAAATGTCCCTTGACCATTGACCTGGTGTCTCAGGGGTTACACGAGAGTGCCTTAATTGATGTCTGAAGACGGATAATGTCATCAGTGGACTGTCTTATACTATTAACTATGCGGTTTGTATGAGAATTGTGTGGTCATATTTCGATATGTGGTATAGAACTGAGACAGAAAATTGATGATGATGATGATGAAACATTACCTGTCGATGTGTCCATAGTGGCTGGTGGCTGCAGTCTGTCAGCGGCATCAGCCCGTTGATGGTGTGTGCGTGTCATTATTCGTAACTTTAATTTACTTACCGTACAGAATGAGTTCCTTGACATCCGCTGACTGATGCCGCTGAGTCTGCAGAGTTTATTAGTTCTAGAATCTATGGTTCTGTGGGCGGGGACTCTCATATTAACACGGAGTCGTGTTAATGTGCGGGTCTTTGCCCATAGAACCATGGCCTTGTAGCTTATAATTAGATTGTAATGGCTGCAGTTCTAATGTTTATTTGTACAAAGATTCGTGCAAAATCCACGAGAACCTACTGCCGACAAACTGCTCTGCAGTTTGGCAGATGTAATGTGTAAACAATCGCTGTATTCATTTTTTTGATCAAATAAACAAAAAAAAAAAAAAGAAACTGAACAAATTTCCCATGGTTGATTCCATAGAAAAATGGTCTAGTATAAAAGAGACGCGAGTTAACGCGAAAGGCAATCTATGGAACAGATTTATTTTAGTCAGTAACACTGACACTCCCTTCACCTCCACCATTAATGGGGGTACAATCGGTAAAGTGGAATCATGAGAATGACCCACTATAAGCTTATGTTCTTACAGACTTTCAAATACAATTAGCTTCACATTCGCGTAAATATACATATCCATGACGTGACGATTTTGATATTTGTCAATTTGACTGATTCGAACGATTTGTTGTTAAAATGGGTCATGATTCAACTTTGTCGATTGTACAACCGACTATGGAAACACCATGAATACAAAGTAAGTAAAACACCAACTAGGTAATTTCAAACAGGTTAAGAATAAAAAAAAAACAATGTGGTACAGGCACAAAATAGTTCTGTAGGAAAAACAGGCTAGTAAGAAAATAAGGCTAAGTCAAATAAATAAAGAATTTGTGTGGCCTTATCAATCAGCTCGTATCACACGCAATCAAAAGGCACATTCCTCTCTCTATTTAAGGCGAATCGTATTCGAAAAATGTCCCTTATATTTAGGCGCCGTATTAATCCGAATGAATCTCCGGGAAATGTCGGAATTCCACGAATTCTGAGGGCCCCGCAAATATTTCGGGCCCCAGGGCCGAGTTTCGGGCCCGAGGTTTCATATCCTGTTCACTTAAAATTCTCTTTTAGACATAGAAATTTTAATCATACGACTGTGAACTTTTGATATACTGTTCTTAGTGTTAATTTTCGCTTTATAATTAGGGGGGTAGGCAGTAACGTGGCTTTTGATGTGAGTAAGGTTTTGATGCGGTTTCCTTTGGTCTTGCTCTGAATATGATATGGTTTTGAACAAAACAAACAGGAATATTATATAAGTTTTTGGGAGTTTCGCACTTTTGATGAAGCGGTTTTGTTTTGAATTTGAAATTAGATGTACCTACCGTCAAGTTTATAATATTTTTAAATATAGATAAACTGGAGTAAAGGTGATTTTTAAATAGACTTGTAGGGATATTAAAATCAACGCTTATTTTATTTAAATATAAAATAATATTTTGGTCAAATTTAGTGATTGTCTCGTTGATCTGATGCTGAAGTTGAGGTCGACTTTGTCAAATAGTTGATAGATTGGGTTAGGTTCATATTCTAGTCCAGAGGCCCTAGCATGACATCTACATATTGACTGTACAACGTACTTGAAATACTATGTTAAAATTTTATAGTGTATGAACGAAGAAATTATTATTATTATGACCCTACGTTGTCCCACAGCAGGGCAAAGACCTCCCTTCCCTCTTTCCATCTCTCGCGATTTAATGCGAGTGTGGGCCAATCCCTCAAAAATGAGTCGAGCTCATCCCGCCATCTCCTTCTGGGCCTGCCGCGTTGACGTTTCCTGCTCGTTGGGCTCCATAGAGTGGTTATTTTAGCCCAGTGCTCCTCCGGCATGCGGCAGATATGGCTAGCCCAGTTCCACTTTAATCTTGCAGCTGTGAGGTCAACATCAGCTATTTGGGTTTTGGAGCGAAGCATGGTATTTTTGACGCGGTCCGAAAGTTTGACACCCAGTATACTTCGCTCCATAGCTCGTTGGCTAAACGAAGAAATATTATTTTTTAAATTAACTTCAGTCCGTATTTTTTATTAACATCACAAAAATGTGAAAATTAGTGACAAGGCCTCTGTGTACGTCAAAGGCATAAGTCAAATTCATACGTATATGAGCCAACCCCAATTCTCTATATACCCCTAAATACACTTAGATATTCCGGTAACAATTATTTATATTCACCACCCGACCGATTTCGAGTACAAACGCATTTTACTGTCCCCTTCGACCATTCAGAGTAACCATCATAACATGCCCCGTGGTCAAATACGGAACTAAACTAAAAATGTACTGATTTTGACATAAGAGTTGACATTTTCTTATGCGAGCAGCGCCGTGGCTAAAGTTCAAGAAATATTGGTCGGGGTTATAGCATCGGGGTGGACTTTCCTTATAAAACCTTTTAAGCTTTTAACGTTTTTCCTATTGTATGTTATTATATATATGTTATACTTATCTTTAAAAGGATTTGTCTGCCTTAGGACACAATACTTATATGAATTTTGAGGGTAAAAAAGATTTAATAGAGGTTCTTTGGCTTTTTCTACCTTTTTTCATTCGATTTGACGGGTCGTGCGTTTGAGCTGTCTGTGATTTTAAGTAATCGCATCATCTGCTTAGCCTCTTACAAACTATTTTTAGGGTCAGCTTCCATTTACACCGAATGCATTATGTTAAGCTGGGTACTCACATAACAGTGTTGCATGTAACGTATCCGGTATCAGATACGGTATCAAGTGAGTACGTAGGCACGAGTCCGCTGCGAACCGCCCGTTGTAAGCTCGCAGTGACCAGCCGATCGGCGGTATCACGGAATACAAAGGCGGCTGGCAGTGTGCTCGGACGAGCCGTACCCACTTGCAGATTGATATAGCATCTGATACGTTAAATGCAACACTGATAAGTGATGAGTACCTCCCAGCTTTACAGAGGTTTTAAAACCCGACTTCTACTACCCCGAGTCTAATAGATTTGCAACTATGGCAGCGGTCGACAACGCACGACTCGCTAGCTACCTACCTCCGGCCTATGATAATAATAATATTCCACAACTATCACACAACGCCATCTAGTCCCAAGCTAAGCAGAGCTTGTGTTATGGGTACTAGACAACTGATAAACATACTTATATATTTCTAAATACATACATATTATAGATAAATTACACCCAGACACAGAACAATTAAATTATGATCATGCTCATCACACAAACATTTGTCCTGGGGTGGGTAACCCCCGGCATAGCAGTCACGTTCTCTAACCACTAGACCAACAGGCCAGTCAAAATGGTTGGTTTTGTAAACTGAAAATTTTCTTTTACGAATAAGGAGATAACCCTATTTCATGAATAAAAATCAAATATTATTTCTTTACCGTTTATAATGTAAAAATTGCGGCCCTTCGTAACTTGATTTTGCCGCTTTGTGGCCTTTGCCAACCAAAAGGTTGCCGACTGCTGCTCTAGGGAATACATAGCATTTTTGTTATCGTTTGCCACTTGTTTAAAGGAGTAGTAGAAGTCTGGCTTTAAAACCCCTGTAAAGCTGGGTACTCACTTATCAGTGTTGCACGTAACGTATCCGATACTGTATCAAACTGTCTTTCATTATAACACTGTGATACAATCCTTTTTGAACGGCATTTTTTTCGTTCTCGAATCTTCCTTCGATGAATGAAGGGGTTGCTGTTGTTGAGTCCTCCCACCATGGAAGGAGCAAAAGACTATCATACTAATAATGGCTGGTTCTTCAATTGTCCTTTGCGTGCCAAATTCACGGTTACCTTTACAGAGAGCAAGCCGACATAATTATGGAACCCTAAAAGCAAGACATTAAACTACATACGAGCAATGGACGGGACATCACGAAGAAAGTTGTGATCCAAAACTTTTTACCAATAGGTAAAAAGTCGCTCAGTCTAGAAGTCGCGTTGCTATGCAACGCTAGATAATGCTACTGACGCACGGCATCAACAATTTTGTATGACAATTTTCCCAATGCCCGCTCTATAGGTTCTTTTAAATCTCTTTGCCTAAAAGTAATACCAAATTCCATTATACAGGCTCCTTTTCAACAAATCAATACCAAAATATTAATAAACTACCATTTCTAATACATAACGATGGATTTTTTCTTCTCAAAAACTCAAATATCGGATGACATTCGATTTAAGCTTATTATTACTATACCCGAAACTTGAGATCCTTACCTGTGTCGTTTGTAAACATACAGTGTAAACAATGCCTTAGGTTGGGCGTGAACTATGGTGGGGATATGCGGTTGATTTAATATGCTTTTTTGGACAAAGTAAGGCTTTATCATTATCAGTCTATAATGTTACCACTGCTGGGACACAGGCCTCCTCTCTTGTGAGAAATGTACGAAATTCCTCCTGTTTTGTGACCGGACTTTAGTCGAATAGTTTTCTTTACAACTTTTACTACTTTAAATTAATCAGTTTTGCTACAAGTTTGACGGCTGACTATATTCTTAAAGATACGACCTACAATATAGAAATAACAATATTTCTCTATTACTCATTGGACAACAATTTCTCACGAAACAAAGGGTATCGTAAAATAAATCCTACGATTAAATTGTATTGCGATAGTATTTTGTTTCATCGAAAGTCGACAGTTTTCAGTATGTCTTAATTGAAAGTTTAAAAGCAACAATTTTCTCAGAAGAACTTTTGTTAAATTATATTGTATAAGAAAGATTAGAAAATGCTCATAAAAAAAAACTGGTAAACCAAACTAAGTGAAAATTTTATGGTTGAAACGGCAGGTATACAACCATATTATTATACAAAATAGAAAAAAAAAGAATCACACAAATCTTTCGCTTCTTTTGAAGTCGGATAAAAATGCAATGTATTTTTTTTTCATATATCAAAGATAATTCTTTCTATTCAGAATCTTAAGCAACTCAAGAGACATAATTTAAATGCGACATAATAATTTTCCTTGTCAAATTTTGCTTTTCACATTTGTGCCAACCTGGTATAATTGGGTTGTCACTGTCACAAATTGTCGGAAGCCTAAAAATGTCTTTTTAAAACTTTGTTTTATGTCAAAAATGTTTTATTTTTTGCTCTGTTTATAAAAATTAAATACATGATAACATCATGCGTGTAATCTCCTACGGCAAAACAGAGGTTTACTTTTATTTTGCGAATTACATCTTGATATTATAGGGGTCAATCTTATTCCTATCAGCCAGATATAATAGGGTAGTTTCCAGGGTCAAAATAATTACATTCTATTTAGTCCTTATTTTAGATTATAAAAAATATGGGATACGTATTTATTCTTTTTTCGATTTAACAAAAAATAACAAAGATAATAGCCAATTTAAGTTACCTGTGACGTCACCCTGCGCGTAAAATGCCACGCATCGTGACGTCACACGTAACTTTAATAGGCTATATCTTTGTCATTTTTGGTCTAATTTACAAATAAAAAAATACGTGTCCCTTATTTTTGAATTATCTAAAAGACGGACTAATTACATTATTTTGGGCAACTAGCCTATTCCTTCCGTGGCCGCTTTTGTTCCTAATGAAATCCCAAAAGAACTGTTTAAACAAGGAATCGAACTGAGTATTTCAAGCTTAGCAGTAAGTTTTGGAACCTCTCATTCTCCGGGACACGTCGAGCTTCATTGGCTCGGCGCTTTTCTGGTGGTTGCCTCTGTTGATTTTGGCTCTAAGGAGTTACAGTGGTTTGGGAATAATGTGGTGGGTTTGCTGTAAAAAATCGGTTGGCTGTAAAGTCGGTTCACTGACGATAGTTGAACGTGACGTCAAGTCAAGAAATTACTGTACTTACGTTGCTATACACAAACAATTGACACGCCGTTGCTATGGAACGCTACGGAGCGAGGTAACGCCGCATGACGTCATCTTTTCTCGTGCGTGCAGCCGGCCATCGAATAAGACGTTATCACGTCAAAAACCTCTAAAACAAAGAGACTTGATACCAAATGCATTGAAATCATAATTATTTAATGAGCTATCATCAATCAATACCAAGAAAGTGATTCTACAGGGTGTAATCGAAATCATGGGCAATATTTTAATCCAAGGCTCTACTCACGATGCTGATTGCATTGCTAATAAATCGCAAATCAAAAATGTTATTAATGCAATTATGGACACCTTTAAAAATGTGGTATGTCACATTGCAAAGGCTTATTATTGCAAATAATCACTAAAAGTAATAAAAAAAGAATCATAACTCCCAAAAGTCCTAAAGTATCAAAATTTTAAAGCGCAGTACAACGCGCGCGTAACGAAAAGTAAACAAACATCAAGTTAAATATTAAGCGAAGATACTTGCATTAATAATGTTTTTGAGGTGTTTAATACGATTAGTATGGCTACTAATGCCCGAGTTTAAAATATTGCTCATTAATAAAATTTCACCCTGTATACTTTTGCTCGCTAGTTTAGTATAATATTTCCTGCCTGCCTATCTAAGATAAAATACATTTAATAGAATACCTAAACGCGATCTTGATATCTGAAACAAATTGTTCACTATTTTATTTGGGTAAAGTACGGTCGGCCGATAGCGATCCTCGATACTTGTGGTTACTCCAGTAAATGAAATAGGTATTTGGATACGTGTTAAGGTGCTCCCTCACCAAGAGCAATTGTAATGTAACATTACAGATACGTTTTTGAACGTAACATTACAATACTACCTCCTTGACTGATGAGTAATCGTACGTAATGTAAACAAGTATTACAGATACGATTTTGAACGTTACTTTACAATAATACCTACCTGACTCATTACCAACCACGTGTAATGTAAAATTACAGAAACGATTTTGAACGTTACATTACAATACTACCTCCCTGACTGAAGAGCAGTCGCGTGTAATGTAACATTAGCAATACGATTTCGAACGTTACATTACAATAATACCTCCCTGACTGAAGAGCATTCGCATCTATTGTTACATTACAGATATGATTTTGAACGTTTCATTACAGTGCTACCTCCCTGACTGATGAGCATTCGCGTGTTAAGTGGACAATTGCTTATAAGTATAGCACATTAAAGTTACAAGTTGTATCAGGGTGCGCATTGTAATATGCGATTTTCATCCTTCACTGATGTAATGCTCGAATTTGTAACCTTACATTACATTACAGGCGATTGCTCCAACTAGGGAGCACCTTTATGAAATATGAAAAAAACTTTTGGTTTCTTACTGCCGCGTTTGTATTACACGAGTAGCATCTATTCTAACAACTTTTATAAATGCGAAAGTTTTTGAGAAATATCTACAGGTAATTTTATATTTATTTTCCTGTCTGGGTGTTTGTGTAGTTTAAATGCCATTAACATTAACCCACGATGCAGGAGAAATTCCACTTAAAAACGTTTATTAAAATACCTAGTAACGTATTATGGTAAAAATCATTTTATCAAGCTCAATTTCCGAAAATTTATTGAAATATTTTCTCTTAAACAATTTACGGATTTTCGCAGAAATCGGAAGCCGAATTTGCATTTAATATTTTTTAACTGGAAAAAAATAATATAAAAAATTTTCCTTTAAAATAAGTAAAATTTACTATGTTAATATTTATTCCATGTAGCCCGAACAAAAATTTTTAATTTCAACTTTCGATTTTCACGAAACAATTTACAGAAATTGCTGTAAAAACATTAACCTCAAAATGTAAACTTACAAATAATCCACATTAATAATTTGTAATGCCTACATATTTTACCCGAAAATTTAACAAAATTTCGTCGAATTCCTTACATTATTTCGGTCATTAAACCATGAGGGTTTGAAATTTTCTCGTCGAAATAATTTAAATTGAATAACAGCCGAACTCCGAATCCCATTCTTTAGTCAGTGTGGTCCATTTTAAGCGTTTCAAGTCAAATATTTGAACAGAGTCAAAAGTCCCTTAGAACTTTACGTCCTTATGCCCTGTTTAGTCCTAAGCAAGTTGTTTGGGCGAGTAGCAAGGCGAGTATCTGGCATAAGTGGGTCTTGTAAGCTATCATTATAAGCTTGTTAAAAATCTACTAGACAATGACTGCTTTCGCAAGACGTTTAGTGAATTTAATACAGCGTGGGTGGATTGTTGATCGTTTTGATAGGTACCTAATACTGGTTAGTCTTACTTGCTGGACTAGTAAGGAGGTCATGGTGTATCGTTTCAACACTTTATTTAAAAACTAGTAGTTCCCCGCAATTTCACTCGCTACTCGTCTCCTATTCGTCGTAGCGTGATGTTATACGGCATAAAGCCTTCCTCGAAAAATGGGCTACCCAAAACAAAAATAATTTCTCAATTCGAACCAGTAGTTCTTGAGATTACCGCGTTCAACCAAACAAGCACGTCAGCTTTATAAAATTAGAATAGATGGAAGTTATGATTTACTTTCAATTAAATTACACAAAGACGGAGCAACTTCCCATCTTAGAGAGGGGGTTTGTGTCCCAGCAGTTAACATTATAGGCTGATTATGATGAAGACGGAGCAAAAGAACTATGTGAAGTTGGTTGTAGGTGACTTTAAATACTTACTGCGTAGCCATGGGAACGTACGCAATATTATGTTGGATACTGTACAGACTATATCTGGAGTCATTTACTATACGGTCCTTGTGGAAACTCGAACAAACTTACGTGCGTTCACGTTTTTGTCATACTCATTATTGGAATCAAATATAGCAGCTCACAATTTAGGGCCCATTAATATTAGTAGTCATTTTTACACGTGGTGCTAGGCAACTGGGCTTCTCCCAGTTGTTCTGTCTCCTATTTACATGGAGGGAAGTGGAAACAATTTTTTCCTACTCCTCCCCTATTCTTTTCTGATTAATTTCATTGCAGGATCCAAGACAGGTAAATTCATTCTCCGGTACACGTCGACCTTTATTGTCTCGGCGATTTTCTGGTTGTTGCCACTGTTGATTCCGACTTTCAGGAGTTGCAGTGGTTTGGGAATAGTGTGGTGGGTTTATCCCAAAAAAAGCCATGGAAAACAGGCTTGAGTTTGTCGTTGTTTGAATGTAATAATAACTCTTTTTAATTTAATTACTTACATATTTCAGAATTTTACTTAATCCCCACCAAATCACAAAGGACATAATAAAACTATGTTTATTTTAAAACGAAAACCGAGCTAAAACTAATGTTTACCTAATACCTATTATGTTATAAACTTTATGGCACGCCAAAGCGATAATATTCACAAAACAGAGTTTAGTCCATAAACACATAAAAGTGAATGTTCGAATTTGGATTTAATCTGCTAAACTGCTGATCTAATTTGAATATTATCGAGAGATAATGTGTTGCATGTGCAATTTTTTTTTTTGTAATAACTTTTTCTTATGTAATAATAATGGAATCTCATTTTTTTTAATTAAAGAAAAACATATTTAAAGAATCAAGTGTCATCCATACCAAATGACTTATTATTCATCTATTTCGTACTAAACCTCTGATTAAGAAAAATCTAATGACAATTTGTAGATCCAAGTCATTCATTAATGGTTTTAATATTTTGGAGAACAATATCGTAAAAGCAAATTGGAATCTTGAATCGATCTCACAATTTTACATTTATATGAAAAATAAAAATCCCAAAATTCGCATGAATTTATGTAATGTGTAGATTGTATATGAATAGTCTGTTTGGTCAACTATTCTAAACTTGTAATTTAAGTAAGAGTTTCCGACAAATTAATTTACTCTACTAAGAAATACTCACATCCCCGTAAATCTCTTACAAAATCTACTTACCTGCCCTGGTACAACCTCACATAACGAGAAATTCCGGGAATTCTACTAGCTCACTCCTGAGATACGTAAATCCGGATTACACTTTGATTTAAGCTTCAGTTACTGCCCATTCGCTAATTAGGGCGTTAATTGTCTATATGTGTATGTGCAGGGATTTGTTGAGGTATCGGTGAGGTGAATATGTTTCTGGGAAGTTGTAACTTGCCCAAAATAGACTGGTTTGTAAGGAGCAAGAGGAGAGCCCAGCAGTGGGACATAGTAGGATATAAAAACAGGCAAGATAGATATAGATATCGGAGTTAAAAATGAAATGAAATTATTAAGACTTTTAAGTCCAAGTTTATTGAACGAACTTGTTGAAAGGTAATCCGTTTCCGTACATCTGATAGCGCATAATTATGCAAAATTTCAGAATGGTTGGTTAGTGTTTTAAGGGTTACGAGGTGGCAAACAAACCAACTTTTTTTTTTCGTGACAAAATCATAACTTGCATTTGTATTCATTTATTAAATTTAGGATTAAGAAGGAACTATAATAATTGGCTTAAAACTTTAGCCGAGCCAAAAAAAACTTTTAAACGTCTTTTGAAAACTTGTCTAAAAAAACTTCAGATTGTGACGTTGAAATTTATATAATAGAAAAGTGTTCAACATAAATGTTTTAGTTTTTGTAGTAAGGCTGTTAATGTTGGAAACTAAGTACCTAACTGATAAATTCAATACGGATTCCCTCATTATAAAGCAAGAATGTAATCATGGCCACAAAGCCGTTACTAGATAACAGACGCCACTCCTTTTTAGATAGATTGAAGGTTATAGACATAATAGAGGTATGCAACTAGGTAAGCAAGTGAATCACCTGGTTCGTAGTATGTTGCATGAACGAGTGTTAAACAACGTTTAATGAGGTTGTTGTAAGTTCGCCACAAAAATAATTCCCCAAGAAAAAAGGGTTGGTATAATATTAGCCAAAGGTTTTTTTTTTTATTATCTGTCTTGGTATGGATATGAGATGTGGAGGGATGACACTCATGTAACTAAGAGAGTGATGAGTATGAATGTTGATGGATGGAGAGGAAGAGGAAGCCAAAGAAAAGAAGGACGGATTGTCTAAAGAATTGTACATTTGACCTATTTTTTTCTGCCCGGAGATAGCAGATCAATCAAATTATAAAATGCAGCACAAACCTACCGATGGGTAAGAAGGAAGTAAAGATTTTAGGGAGGGGTATATAATTATATTTAGTCTTGGAAGTTTTAAAAGCAAAGTTATCTCATTATATTTCCTCAGATGGCAATGATTTAAGCTAAGATACAGCCCACAACTAAATGCCCCCCAACAGGTTCGCAATCAGGACACATAGAGTAATAAACAGAACGATTAAAATCAGCAATAAATTGTACAATCACAACATTTAAAAGATCGACCACTAATTTAATTAGCATACGTTACAAAATAGTTGCACATCAACGCTTTCACTTCTAGTGGCGAAATATTTATAATTATTTAATGACTAGCTGTTGCCCGTGGCTTCGTTTGCGTGTAAGTCGAAATTTATCCCACGGGAGTGTCGCACCGGGATGAAAAATGTCCTATATTTTTATTTATTTAAAACTTCATGCAACTTAAAGGTACTTAATTTCTGAGGCATTATTTACCAATCAACAAATAGTGTTAATAACGGATTTAGTAGATATATAATATAAATATATAGAGATATAGATATATAAGAATTGGGAGGACTCATTGGATGATATTTCCAGTTTTCAGATAAAACAAAAAAAAATGTCTCAGTGTGCCTAATTTCATATTTGTCGTTTCTGAGGTTTTTGTATGAATCATTGTAACAAAAATATCCATCCATCTTCATATTTTTATATAAAAATAGTTAGATTACATAATGATCTAATGTGGTTAACATTTAAAACTGAAGAACTAGGTCTTTGGTGACTTTTTATGTGAGAAAGGTCACATAGAAGGCCAAATAGCTAAATGTAAGGTATATGATCATATAAATGTGCCGTCAAAAAATTGCGTAAATAACATTGACGGCACTGTCCTCTGCAAATAATATCTACTTGGGCAAGTGGACGTTGATAATGGGGACGACTCGCCGTCCGATCACGCGCGCCTCAAAGAGCTGTAAGCAATATAACGGGGCTTCCTTAGAGGACCAAAACCTGCCGGGGTCGCGGAACTGTCTCATCAGGTAGGTAACCGTGGCCCTGGAACGTAAAGGGCTATTGAAGAATCACTGTGGATTTTAGTCAGTACGCGGCTGACAGTGCTTCCGTCCCACCCTGGGCGGGAGGACTCATTAGATGATTTTACTCGTTACACGAAAAAGAAACCTACTGTCATCGCCAATCTGCAATGCTTTTCGTATTCTCTGTCGCTGTCAGACACGCTCGCGTCAAGTTTGCGTCACGCGTGCTTGTTTTGGATCTTTGGATCGCAACATGATCGGTATTCTACTATTCGTTTCAAAATGGCAGTATACAAGTTTCAATTCGATCAACTTGCAGTTTTAATGTCATATTCATTGAAATGTTATAATCGATTCCATTCGATTATTCAGTGGGCAATAATTTTTCTCTCCTGGCAAACCACAATCAAAATTGTAATAAGTACAGTTGACGTGCAGTTCACGCGCAGCTTACGCGCAGTTCAAAGATTACATACCGTTTATCACTCGAACGTGAACTTAACTGCAATTGCACTACTACTTCATCGTCGCGTCATAAAATTACGTGAATTAGCCTTCTGCTGACAAAACCCAATAAATCACGCCCTTTTTTTCCCATGACAAGAAAAAAGAAGCTGTGGACATATGCTTCTCGTACACGTTCATACATCTAGTCATACACGCGCTGTTGCATTTAATACGCACCTGACTATACACATCTGGCCAAGAAAAAAAAATAAAAATAAAATCATAGCAGGCAAGTATGAGCACTGGAGGGGTATTACAACTTCTTAAAACCAGGCTTATTTCGGCGAGTGAAAGTGACAGAGCTATACAAGTCGTCTAGCGCGATCTCGTTCACTCACTAGGTCAAGCCTGGTTTTAAGGTGTTGTAATACCCCCCCTGGACTGTCTTATAAAGTAACCGTGGCCCCGCGACAAGCGTACAAGTCTGACAGCCCCTCCCACCCTAACCTGGTGGGAGGAGACATTTGATGATTTTACTGTAAAGTCGGTTTACTGACGATTGAACGTGACAACGTCATAAGAATATACTGCACTTACGTTGCTATAAACAAACAATTGACATGCCGTTGCTATGGAAAGCTACAGAGCTAGGTAACGACGCATGGCGTCATCTTTTTTCGTGCGTGCAGCCGGCCATCGAATAATAAGACGTTACGTCAAAAACTAGACAAGAAAAAAAATACAATCAAGAAAAAAACTAGGCTAGTACTCTTTTGAGTCTAAACGCAGCACCCAGGTTAAATAACCAAGTGTCTTGTGATAGAGGGTAGTTCGGGCAAAGGAGATCATTTTTTTTGGGCCTTTTCTGAAAAAGCCGGCCAACGAAAAAAATTGATACCTATGGGTAGTACCAGTCATTTGGAGCAATAGTTACTATGGCACAAAAGTTGTAGGATTGCTCTCGGCCAAGTTATACAAGTTCGAAGATTCACAATTTTCATACATTTTTTAATTTCTGAAAGTGCCGAGAAACAGCAAATAATGATAAGTACTGCTAGAACTAGCGATCTCAAGCTATTTAACATAAAATATCATCACGCCTGTAATCCCTAAAGGGTTAGATAGAGGTGTACCCAATTAAAACGAATAAAAATCACTTTATTTTTTGTGAAAAGAAGTTAAAACATGTTAAAATATATAAATCTTCTGGTGGGGCCAGCATCGGTTACAGAATCGAAGTTGCCTGTGGTAGGGATCTTGGAAGAGAAACCTCCTAACAATACAAATCCTGCCAAAATAACTGCTTTCTGAATCAACCACGTTTTTTTGACTAATAAAATCATCAAAATTGTGCTACGGTATCCTGCTAAGATAGCCCTGCGACCTGGTAGGCGCTTGGCTCTATATGAGCCACTGAAAGTTTCTTTAGACGCACGTGGAACACGACATACTGTCGTCCTGAGCCTGATCGTGGATAAGACAACTAGCTCCCCATTACTCACCGTACGCAGCTGGATTGAGATTTCGTGGGCGCCCTCTCCTTCACGTGTTCTGTCTCCTCCTTCGCTGTCATTGCTGCTGCAAAAGAAACGGCAGTCTCCTTACCGGATTGCCACGGTGTGATCTGGATAAAGAAGCATGCTTGAATTTGCTGAATACATGCTGTCCAAGCATATATGAGTGGACCACCCGAAAAGCCATGATTCCCTGGTGCGATCAGCTTATTTGGTCTCTTCCTTATGGAGACAACGGACACAGAGTTCCCATAAAGGGGCTTTAACCGCACCACTTCCACCTAGAGTCTCCAAAAAGCAACATTTCATTCATACATTTGTTGTTTTCTTCAAGAGCTTCTTAGCCTTCGGAACGCGATATTGTCGAACCCCCAATTAGCGATAGGACGGGTTTGCATCGCCTTCCAGTCAACGAGACTCAACTGGTATTCGTCCTTGACATCCCGTGAAAGTTCAAGGAGCATTCCTGGGGCAGTCTTCAAGCAGTTACCCAATCTTGCGGGGCAAACGCCTCTTTTTGGAGGCTCTATTTGGAAGTGGTGCGCTTAAAGCCCCTCTACGGGAACTCTGTGTCCGTCGTCTCCATAAGGAGGACACCCAAACAAGCTGATCGTACAGGGTATCATGGCTATTAGGGTGATCCACACATAGTTGCTGGAGGGCTTCCGCTTCTAGATCACACGGTGGCAATCCGGAAAGGAGGCTGCCATTTCTTCTGCAGCAGTTATTACAGCGAAAGAGGAAGGAGGCAGAACACATAAAGGAGAGGACTTCCTTGAAATCTCAATCCAGCCGCTTACGGCGATTAATGGGGAGTAAGGACGATAGCATGTCGTGTTCCTCGCGCGCCTAAAAGAGCTTTCAAAGGCCCTTATAGAGCCAAACGCCTACCAGCTACCCTACCAAGTCGCAGGACTATCTTAGTAGAACACCGTAGCACAGTTGATGACTTTAATAGACAAAAAACGTGGCTGATTCAAAAAGCAGTACTTTTAATCAGGATTCATATTGTTAGAAGGTCGCTCTCCCAAGACCCCTACCACAGGCAACGTTGATTCTGTTCTTGATGCTGGCTTCACTAATAGATTTATTTATTTTGACATGTTTTTATTGCTTTTCACTTAAAATTAAGAGATTATTATTCATTTTAATTCGGAAGACCTCTGCCCAACCCTTCAGGGATTATAGGCGTGATGATAATTTATGTTAAATTGCTTGAGGTCCCTAGTTCTAGCAATACTTATCATTATTTGGTGTTTTTGAGCACTTTCAGAAATTAAAAAATGTATGAAAATTACGAATCTTCGAACTTGTATAACTTGGCCGAGAGCAATCCTACAACTTTTGTGCCATAGTAACTATTGCTCCAAATGACTAGTACTATCCATAGGTACCAATTTTTTTCGTTGGCCGGCACTTTGGGAAAAGGCCCAAAAATGTATGGAGCGTGAATGTTCTCCTTTGAACTTTGGCCAGTAATAGCTGAGGACTATCTTTAGCTATTTCCTCTTAACAGTTTCCGAGGGGTGGTCCTGATGAAAATTGTTAAGGGGTAGTCTCGGCCATTTCGTCGCCAGCCCGGATGTTTTAAGAAATATGCGCTCTTATTTTATTTAAGGCGTAGTCTTATAATTAGTTTGACTGAATTTAACTTTGGCATAGTCTTTGAGAGGATGGGGGTATTCGCTTAGGGTTGGATTTTGGTTTTGATTTTTAATGGTTTGGTTATGATTTGTGTTACTGCATCTGGTTTTTGTTTTTATAATTATGTAAGTTAAAAGAAATGCTCGTTCATTTTCACTTACTAATCTAAAAGCAATGTTTCTAAATCAAATAGTCTGAGAATCAATTTTGGTAGATAACATTACTAATGAATATTTTATTTCCATTTTCATGTCTTACAAAAGGAATTAAAGGTAAGTTATTTTTTGTTAAGCTCGTGGTTTTGTAGAGTTTCTTAGATTATGAATTCTCTTTTGACTAATTTAGTTAAATACGTATTTTAAGTGATAAGTTATTCCCGCTTTTTATTCCGCATTTATTACTTATTTATACCGTTGGACTTCAATAAAAAGCTATGGAAATATTCAAGAAATATTTTTATTGCTAAATTAAGATCATGTCGAATTCTTTTTAGAGATATTAGGGAGTCAGTTATTTTGCATTTTTAAATAAAAATAATAATAATAAATCTTACAAAATCACTTGCCTAGTCTTAAATATCTTTCTCCACTAAAAAGTTGAAGTATGAAACAAAACTGCTTTCAATAAAATTAAAAAATCTGACAAAGCCCTAAGGCCTCAAGGGTAGGTAGATCTTCAACCCCTCTTTTAAGAAAAAATCCACCTTTAGTTAAGAAATCCTAGATAACATCTCAAACGTATTACAGTGATCCACTTAACCCTATCCTAATATTTACTGAACCCTTCATCAAAAGAAAAATCTGGGGTTCTTGACTTTCACCCCCCACTAGAAGTATGATAGGGTTAAGAAATTCTTAATTGACTGTTGCGTGGGTTAAAACTTAGGTTTTTAGGTAAAATGTTAGAAAAGTTTAGAATAATTTCCAGATTCAGCAGATTCAAGGTTATTAAAAAGTAAAAAGTTCTTTTGTTTTTCCTAAAAATTACTGTCTGTATGTTAAGATTTAATAAGAAGTTCTTATATTTAATTTTCCCACTCATTTGTGTTGAAAACACGGGTCAAACAACAAAAGCGTTGTCCTAGATAACATCTAGCGGGGGTGAAATTACACCCCCACAAAAACTAAGTAGGTTTTTTTGTTTAAGTTTGACCGTCTGTTCGTTAATGAGTGTGCATTAGTAGTTTATTTAGCAAACTGAAACCTTTCTAGAAGCGGCAAAATGTAGAAGACTGCAAATAACGTAAAAGTTTGTTTCTCCTCAACTAACGACATCTACATTCATCAGTTGACGTCTACGAAGTTGGGTACTAATTTAGGCTGCTTTTAATTAACTATTTTTTTTATGTGTGATGGGTTTGCTCTTGACCTTAGTCTAGATCAGGAATGACTAAGACAACTTTGACGATGGAGCGAGCTTACCCAGAAGAAGCCTGTGCACTCGTAACTTTGAAGGGATTAGGGTTGTTGCGTTTGGAAACACACGCAGGCAGAGTTCCACTCCTTCGCTGTCCGCATTATTTATTAATGTCTGGTTGACCAAGCTTCGTTCGGTTTTTAAAATGTCTATATCTGTGGAACCGAGCTTTTCTCGAACCTGGGACCTTGAGCTCGATTCCTTGAGCCGAAAAACCCCTAATCTGTAACTTTCATGAAAATCTTTGGAGCCGTTTCCGTGATCCTGATTATCTATACTAATATTATAAAGAGGTAACATTTGTTTGTAAGTTTGTAAGTTTGTATGTAGGGGGTAATCTCCGGAAGTAATGAACCGATTTTAAAAATTGATGCATTGGTAGAAAGCTACATTATCCGTGAGTGCTATAGGCTATAAATTATAAAGATATCATGCATATTAGCCGAAATATCTCAATTTTTATCAAGCCGGGCGGAAAAAAATTGCTCTTCCAACACAGTTATTAGCATGCGCTGCCTTAACAGTTGTATATAATTGAAAACAATGTATGGCAAAAATGTCCGCTTTGAATAGTTCTACAATAAAGTCCGCGACACCATATTTTTATCTTTTATATTTTAGCAGATATAGCAGCTTTTATGAGTTAAAAAAAGTTTTTTTCGATGTACTTGCCTTTGGACGATTTTTTACACAACAAAACACTAAACCTTATCGAAAAAAATATTATTATGATCACAATAACATCATAGAGATATGATTTTCACAAAAAAGTATGTCAATTGGTAAAATAGTTTCGAAGATAACATAAAATTACTAAATCGCAAAATGCCGCCGTCCATTCACGAACCGCGTTAGAACACGCTTTGTACGCACGTTTTATCTACGAGTATTTACCTACAGATGGCGTTGTGCAATTACGTATGAACAAAACCCTCCTTTTGGCAGACAGGAAAAAAAAATCATAGTACTGGGGTGCTATGTCAGGAAACCTCCACGTGCGCCCGTGGACTGGAGTTCCCTCTCGGATACGTCCGGGGAGAAGACCAGTTTTTCGGGCCGGTGGCGGTGCACCCTGGAATGCGGGCAAAAACTCTTCCTTAGGCACTGTGTACCTAAGGGGTCTCTTTGCCCGTATGCGAATAGCCTGTCGTGTGGACGCTCCAACGCGTGTCCCTTTGATTATCAGAGGGCACAGCGGCTGAGCGGGCTTGCGGACGGTGAGTAATGGGTAGCTCGCCGTCCGACCAAGGACCAAGCCCGGGTCGGTGGCACGTCGTGTTTCGCGCCAAATGCCTGCTGGGGTCGCGGGTTTTTTCTTAACCCAGGATACCGTGGCCCCGGAACGTAAAGGGCATAGGAAGGAACACGGGTGGGATTTTAGTCAGTAAGAGTCTGACAATCCCTTCCGCCCCACCCAGGGCGGGACTCATTTGATGATTTTACCACATAAAAAAAAGCACTACCTAAGTATTAACCGAACCACACTCATAATTTCATCACAAGTTAAAATATTAATGCCCAACGAAGTGGGCACGGGTCAGCTAGTATATAAATAAAAATACAAGAATATTGAGACCGTTAGCCTGTGATCCTGTTAGCCTGCGTCATTGCGATCTCTATCTTAGACAATAAAAAAATAAAAAAAAGACAATGACCACTTGCCGGACTGTCTCATCAGGTACCATGGCCCCGGAACAAAGGGCTATCGAAGGACATCGTGGATTTTAGTCAGTACAAGTCTGACAGTCCCTTCCGTCCTGCCCTAGGTAAGAGGACTCATTCCATGACTTTACAGAGCAAAAAAAAAAGCAAAAGCCACAACCCATGACTACTTTTTTTCCCTTGATTGTGGATAGCTGGTTGTTTTTTTCACCAACACCCGCCATCTTCTTCTACATCTTGTGTTAGAAGGATATATATTTAATTTGATACATTATGCCAGCTTACGATGATTTTCACAACAAAGAAGAAAAGAAAACCATGATACCTACTGTGTTATTTTGAATAGGTTATAAAGTCAGCCATGACATGTCTCATTATCCTGCTCAGACTGGTTGTCTCCCAGTCTGAGCAGGATAATGAGACATGTCACCTTCCCATACCTTATTGAAATATTTTTCTTAGTCAAGTATTTGCGGCGGTTGAAATCAATCTTACACGACAATTGTTGGCAGATCAATTCCGTTTTATTTTTATCCACGGAAAAATACCTATTGAGATTGAAGTACACGCCAAACAACAATAGGTACCTGTTATAATCTGTGGTAAATTGATAATATTGATTTTAAGTATGGCAACATCACCACCCTTTTAGCAACACTGAACGCGTGTCATGGCTGCCACTTCCCTTCTGCTCCGAAATGTGTTAGTGTCCAAAAATGTAAAATTAATTATTAGTGATTATTTGTCATAATAAACTTCATAAATATAGCCGATGGCCTATCATTTACATCCACCACTCCAACATGGTAGCAGAGCGTGGTTGGATGGTTATTTGGTGAAATACAGAAAATTGATGAAAAACGGCCACGTGCAAGTACTTCTCGCCGCAGTTCGGGACACGAGTTTTATTGAATCAAGAAAGGATACTTTGTAATCACAAAATGGCAAAACATGCGAAAATAGAAGACATCATTATACCTATATTCGACGGGGCCAACTATTCCAGTTGGAAATTAAGATTAGCAACTTTGCTAGAGTACAAAGAGTGCAACGAGCCCGCCATGTGCTTAAAGCCGGCAAAATCCGATGAGGTAACCTGGAAAAAAATGGACTTGAAGGCGAGAACCATTATAATGAGCACCATCTCCGACAAACAATTGGAATACGTAAGTGAATGCACCACAGCATACGACATGATAAAGAAATTTGACAAGATGTACCTAACGCAATCCACCGCCATGCAAATTATATGTCGAGCAAAAATTGAAGAAATTAAACTTAAAAATTATGACTCCGTAGAAGATTTCTTTGTCGATTTTGAAAAAACAACGAACAACTATAAATCAGCAGGTGGAAATTTAAGTGAAGCCGAAAAAGTAAGATACTTGTTGCGAGCACTGCCTCCCAACTATAGTTACATAGGAGATTTCATAGATGTAATCCCAGAAGAACAACGAACAATAGAATATGTAAAATCCAAAATAAAAGAGAAGAATATGACTACTCCAGACAAGAAAAGCAACATTAGTACATTTGCATCATCGAGTAAAGGACAATGTTTCATCTGTGGTAAGACCGGCCATCTCAGGAAGGACTGTTGGCACGGTCAGAGAAACTACCAAGGTAGATACCCAAACAGTCAACGCCAGCAAGGACAACAAAGAGGTCACAACAGAGGTGGATTTCAACGAGGTCGTGGCCGAGGCAGAGGTCAAGATCGTCCCAGAGGTGAGTCTTCGAGTACTCAGCAAGACAGTTCTTCGGCAGAGTCATGGACAGCTCAGGTATGTAATTCAAAAGTAAATCAGGTAGCGGAATGTAACACCGGCCAATGTGAAAATAACAGTGAAATTAATTGGTTATTAGATAGTGGTTGCACAGATCATATCATAAAGACTGATACATGTTTTTATAATTATTTGGATTTAAAAATTCCCATTGATGTGAAACTGCCAGATGGTAAAATTTTAAAAGCAACCAAAGTAGGTACTGTTAAAATCTATTTCAAAAATTATTATAATGAAAAACACATTGATTTAAAAAATGTATACTTTGTTAATGGTATTAAGCAAAACTTGTTAAGTGTTTCAAAAATAACTAAAACTTGCACAATAGTAGCTAGAAATGAAAATGCTAAAATTTATAATCAGTCCAGAGAATTAGTAGCTGTTGCCAATAAAATAGATAATTTGTATTGTATTAAAAGTTTTGTTTCAAAAATTAATAAAAACAATATGTATGTAAATTCAGTAAAATTGACCGCTAAAGAGAAATGGCATAGGGCACTTGGTCATGTCAATTTTCAATATTTAAACAAGTTAATAAATAATAAATTACTAGAAGGCTTACCGGATAAGATTGAAAATATAGAAATGAAATGTTCCAATTGTATTGAAAGCAAAATGGCTAATGTACCTTTTGAAAATAATAGAACTAAGACTACAGAAATTTTAGAATTGATACATACTGATTTAAACGGCCCACATAACACAACTGGTTATGGTGGAGAAAAGTACTTTTTGACATTTATCGATGATTATAGCAAATGTACAAGAATATTTTGCATTAAAAGCAAAGCAGAAACTGCAAGTTGTTTTATAGAATTTGTTAATTTGGTAGAAAATAAATTTAATAAGAGAGTAAAGAAATTACAGTGTGATAATGGTAAAGAATATTTAAATCGAGACATTTATAATTTCATTAGACATAAGGGAATAGAGTTACTACCGTGTCCACCATATGTCCATGAATTAAATGGAGTTGCAGAAAGGTATAATAGATCTGCTATGGACATAGGCAGATGCTTAATGAGAGAAGCTAAAATTCATAGAAGGTTTTGGCCTGAAGTTATAAAAACAGCGGCATATTTAAAAAATCGTACTATTGCTAATACAGTGGAAAATAAAACTCCTTATGAAATATTTTTCGGTATTAAACCAAATGTTGAACATTTAAAGATTTATGGAAGTAGAGTTTTTGTCAGGGTTCCAGAGGTTTTAAGAAAAAGCAAATGGGATGATAAAGCCCAACTAGGAGTGCTAGTAGGTTATAATGAGAATGGTTACAGAGTTTTATTAAATAACAGAATAATTAATGCCAGACATGTTCAAGTAGTTGAAGAAAATACTAAATTGATATGTTTAGAAAAACTTGATGATGAAAAGGATAGGGATTTAGAAAATAAAACTTCAGATATAAAAGATGAACAAATTAAAACTGAAATTGATGAAGACTATGTAGATGAAAATGAAAGTAGTTCTAGTAATAATGGAGAAGATCCTGTTAATGATGATAATTTAAGTAATAATAAGGACAAGCTTGTAATTCAAAGAAAGTCAAAAAGAAAGATTAGTCCAATGTCTAGATATGGTAATCCAGTAACACATTTTATTTATGTAAATTACATTGATGCAAATGTACCAGATACATTTGAGGAGGCGATGAGCTCTCACGATCATAAGCAATGGCAGGCAGCAATGGACTCTGAAATAAATAGTTTAAACAAAAACAACACATGGCAAATTGTTGATCGGCCAAGAGATAATAAAGTTATTGATGTCAAATGGGTCTATAAAAGAAAAGATGAAAATGTTTATAAAGCTAGATTAGTTGTAAGAGGATTCCAGCAAAAAGATTACATTGAAAATGTTTATTCACCAGTAGGAAAAATGCAAACATTGAAAATTTTACTATCGTACAGTTGTAAAAATAATTTATTTATAGAACAAATGGATGTTGAGACAGCTTTTTTAAATGGTCATGTAAAGTCAGAAGTTTTTGTCAATCAACCGAAAGGTTATGAAACTGGAGATAATAAAGTTTACAAATTGCAAAAAGCACTCTATGGTCTCAGAGAGAGCCCTAGAGTATGGTATGATTGTTTTACCAAATTCATTGAAAACCTTAACTTTGTTAGAAGTAACTATGATTATTGTTTATATGTAAACAGAGCAAACAAAGATCCAATATACATATTAATATTTGTTGATGATCTTCTAATTTGTTGTAAAGATAAAGATAAAATAAAACAGGTAAAAACTAACTTAATGGAAAGATTTGCAATGAAAGACTTGGGAAAAATTAAAAGTTATATTGGCATAAACATTGATTATAATGAGGAGAGAAATAAAATGACTTTAAGTCAAACAAAATATATTGAATCTTTGGCTGCAAAATATAATTTAGAAAACAGTAAGCTCTTTGATACTCCAATGGAAACAAACTTAAAATTGGAACAAGCTACAGAAGTAGATGATAGTATTAAGTATAGAAATATAATTGGTGAATTGTTGTATATCAGTACAGGCACTAGGCCTGATATAGCTTATAGTGTTAATTATTTAAGTCGTTATCAAAGTTGTTACAACCAAACCCATTACAAATATGCTATGAGGATCTTAAAATATCTGTATAAGACTAAGGATTTAAAGTTAACTTACTATGATAATGTAAACTCTGAAACATTAGATTGTATGGTAGACTCTGATTATGCAGGAGATAATGTGGATAGAAAATCTACGACAGGTTTTATTATTAGATTATTTGGAAACTTAATTTTTTGGAAAACACATAAACAAAATTCAGTTACTAAATGTTCAACTTTTGCAGAATATACTGCCATGTCAGAAGCAGTCACAGAAATACTTTTTATTAGAAATTTGTTAATTGAGTCATTCAGTATAAAATTTGATGAACCTATAAAATTGTATGAGGATAATTCAGGTGCAATTTCAATTGCCAAATATGGCAATTTTACAAAAAATTCAAAGCACATTGAAGTGCAGTACCACTACATAAATGAAAATTATGAAAAAGGTATTATTGATATTGTAAAAATTAATTCCGAATTTAACTTAGCAGACATGTTAACTAAAAGTTTAGACAAAACAAAATTTTTGAAAAATAGATTAGCTTTTAATTTAATTTAGATACTTAATATTTTTTTGTAAAAGATCAATATTATAAATTTAAGGAGGCGTGTTATAATCTGTGGTAAATTGATAATATTGATTTTAAGTATGGCAACATCACCACCCTTTTAGCAACACTGAACGCGTGTCATGGCTGCCACTTCCCTTCTGCTCCGAAATGTGTTAGTGTCCAAAAATGTAAAATTAATTATTAGTGATTATTTGTCATAATAAACTTCATAAATATAGCCGATGGCCTATCATTTACATCCACCACTCCAACAGTACCATTGTACACGCAACCAATCACCCACGTTTACAATCAACAGCCCACTCAACCACTCAACATTTTACAAGGGGTACCAAACAACCCCTTTTCAGAATACCCCCGAAAATCTACGTCTCTATTACTGGTATATATTGATACCGACTTGTGGCTTTCATCGTTAAAGCATTTGATTGATTGATGAACGATGACTAGATTCGCGAAAACAATAAAATCAGCAAATCATTAATGGTTTTCAACCCTCGGCAGTTGAGGGGTTGAAAGTTGGAATAACATTTGGATTCACCCCGCAATGTTTGGTTTGGCCATATGTCGGTATTTTAAATGTTTAAACAATGGTTTTAATCTGGTTTCCGAAACGCGACGTGAATTTATTGCACGTGATTATGGAAGTTTTAATTTGGTCCTGTCACGCTATCGTACATAACAATTGAATAGTTTTGTTGATTACATTTTCGTAATTTGATTTATTAATTGAGTATTTTTGAGTATCCAGATGTGCTTACTGAAGAGAATAAAAAGCCTTCATTGATCAGAAGCATTCTTATTTTGAAGGAAGAATTTATTGCATTCAAACCCGTGTTTCAGAACGAATTTTCAGCCCGTAAAGAGCAAGTCAATCAATTAATTAAAACGGTAAAAAAACTGGTGAAACGCTTTACATTTACAATTAAAAACAACGGACACGTTTTCACATATTGACACTGAAATTCAGTACAAATAAAATACGTTGTTTCTTTTTTTTCGACAAAGGCTAAAGGAATCTTATCAAATTTTAATTGGAACAGCAAAAACAACACTTTATTACTTAAAAGAAAGATGAATGTATGCTGAACGAACGATTGTCCGTTCATTCGAATAAATTTTTCATTATTTTCACAGAAAGTACCTTTTAAACAAATAATTATTCAATATCATGTTAAATTGATTGTTCGGAATCGTTCCAGAATATATTGGGAGTCGACGAAGTTTCCGAATGCGCGGGAATTTAAAAATAGTTGGCATAAAGCCGGTCATTCGTTCGTTTCGTTCATTCGTTGCTATGTATCGAGCGTAGGGTTGCCACGAATTTTGAACCTTTTGAAATTCCAATAACCCAATCTATTCAAAAATTTTCATTCGTAGCCACAAAATATCGATGAATGTTTGACTGATTGATGTCAAATAGTTTTGGACCACTTCAAATTAAAAAAAAATCTTTGCCCTACACTAGTAATATCTCTTGTATCGTAGGATTCCCTAAACAAGCCAACCATCTTATAATTATTGGCATTAGGTCCCAATTATGGCTGCACCAGATATCAAATGACCGAAATATCGTGCAAATGACGAAACCTTAACTAAGAGCAAAATAATGGATATAATGTGATACTGATAAGTTAAATCTATTTGGCCTCCATTCATAATTTAATTAGATTCAAAATCAACACAATCATCAGCAGACTTCAGTGATTAGTAGGTTGGTAATATTCATACAAAATTAATGTTTGTCCGATATAATACACGGAAAGCTAATTTGAACTTTAATTTATCATACATAGCATAAGAGGCAGTGTAAAAACAGAGATATCCTGTAATACATACAAACACTTTCCACCATTTTTTTTTAGATTTTATGTAAGTCGAAAGTGTGGGGGTGCTGAAACAGGAAACCTCCACGTGCGCCCGTGGACTAAGGGGTCTCTTTGCCCGTATGCGAATAAACCTGTCGTGTGGACGCTCCAACGCGTGTCCCTCTGATCAGCAGAGGGCACAGCGGCGGAGCGGGCTTGCGGACGGTGAGTAATGGGTAGCTCGCCGTCCGACGAAGGACCAAGCCCGGGTCGGTGGCGCATCGTGTTTCGCGCCAAATGCCAGCTGGGGTCGCGGGTTTTTTCTTAACCCTGGATACCGTGGCCCCGGAACAGGGCATCCGAAGGAACACGGCTGGATTTTAGTCAGTAAGAGTCTGACAGTCCCTTCCGTCCCACCCAGGGTGAGAGGACTCATTTGATGATTTTACCACCTAAAAAAAAAACGAAAGTGTATAGGTTACTACTTTTAGGCAAGCCTGCTTCAACGTCGACCACGCCATCCGCCATCCATAGCTTGCCATCAGACGGGATAGAGGTCAGACGCGAGCCTTTCAATAAATAAATAGAACTAAAAAAACTTGGGACAGCCCTATTGCCACCAACCAGACTTTCTTTTCTTCTTCTTTTTTTATTATTTTGCCTGACCCGAGACTTCAGACTTGCTTTTATTAAGTTGGAAAATCATCAAATAAGTCCTCCCTACCTGGGTAGACAAAAGAGACTGTCACACTTGACTCAAAACTAACTCGCTCCTCCAGTTAGTTACCCTTTGCGTTTAAGGACCTCGGTGATTTTCAACCTCGTACTTTGCATTAACACTTACTAGTAGACCAAGCGAATAATGTCCATAAAAAACCTGGTATATGTATAGGGCAAACGAATTTTCTCATAAATACATTTCGGTACCAAACGTGAATTTAATAACAGCAAATGTAATAGGAATCTCAGACGTCTCGACAAAATTAGAAGAACATACGCGATGAAATCAACGAAAAAATGTAAATGGAATTTTAGCTAAATGAACCAGGATTCTTTATTTTTTTACCTTCTTGTTATACGGAATCTGAATCAAGAGTTATTTGTATTTCAAAAGCAGCTTTACGGCAACAAAAATTAAGGCACCTCTTCTTTATAATGTATCATTTTACTGTCCTTAGCTCGATGCAGTATTTACTCGTCAATTTTTTTTTCTTTATTACACAAAATATTAAATCTTTTAAAAATCATCATCAGTCGGAAGACGTCCACTGTTGGACAAAAGTCTTTAGATCACCAGACCGAACGACAATCCACCACAAACGATATCGAAGGTCCACAATAGTCTCATATAGATAGAGATCAAATCAATTAAAATTTTAGTCACATTTTTCTGCATACAAATATTCAAGACGAGATAAAAAAAGTGCAACAAAATGTCGGGACAGCCCTAGCTGCATCGGATCGACATGAATGAAATGAAATGCAAGGATTGTTTGCTTTCAATCGGATATTAAGGTGGATCCATCGCTTTGTGTAGGTATTCGAATGAAAACTATCCGACTATCCGAGTGTCCGTCCCGGACCTAGCTACCCAGCACTATTCCATACAGTAATTGTTCGTTTTAAACCTTACTTTATTGCTTTGCTCCAATTTCTGTTTCAACGTGTTGCTTGTGTTGAAGTTGATAGTTTTAATTGCTAAGATAGTGAAAGGAAAGAGGGGTTTAATGGGTCTGGTCTAGAAGTTATAGTATCGGGATTCCAGGGGATAATAATTAGTCTATAGTTTTATTTATAAAAATCCTGCAGGTTTGGTAAAATCATCAAACGAGTCGAGGTCGCTCCAAGAATCATGTGAAATTGTGAACGTCTCTGGAGAATTCTGGAAGGAGCTTGGTTACCATCCGTCCCGTCCTGGGTAGGAGGACTCATTTGATGATTTTACAATGATAAAAAGGAAAAAAAAAGGTTGAAAATGTTGTTCTCCTATGTAAGGACAGGAACCCTTGCGTCACCGGTTTTTGGTAGATGTATTGCCCGGTTGTAAACCCATTACCAATTCTGATGGATTAATTGCTCGGAATTTGAACTTCCTGTTTTTATGGCTTGCCCCAATTTTGAGCAACGAGCAGTGTGTTAAGATTTGTGTAGATACTGGCGTCTTTGTTTTTTCACTTGGTAGTAATTGCTGGTTTTAATACATTATACTTTAGTAGTCCAAGGTTTCTCTGACTATGTTTCTTCAAGGTTTAGTTGGCTGTTTTCCTGAAACATTTCGGTTTTCTTAAATCTGTATTAATAAAACAAAAACATAGGTACTTATGATTTTTCACCCCTTTTATGGTTTTTTTAAAAACCTTGCTTTTACAATTATGCATGAATTTCGACCACTAACCTGCTCTGCCTAACTTCACATCACAGATTTGATGTGTGTCACCACTGCTGGGATACACCGTGTGATCCGCACATACCATATAATATATCATCATCATCATCATCATTTCAGACTGTTGCAGTCCACTGCTGGACACAGGCCTCTCCCAGGCGCCACAGCGCACGATATCCTGCTTTTTCCATCCAACCACTGCCAGCCACCTTCTTCAGGTTATCAGTCCACTTGCCGAGGGGCGTCCCACCCTACGCTTACCTACACGTGGTCTTCATTCGAGAACCTTCCTACTCCACCTATCGTCGGGTCTGCGGCAGACATGACCAGCCCACATGATATTTATAAGCTGAAGTGGCTTTCAGCTTATAAAATATCATGTCATAATGACACATATCTTCAAATATTTGGTTCAGACAATCGAGGACATAATTATGTCGATTTCCTCACGATGTTTTCTTCCACCGTTTTGAGAGCAGTCGTAATGAAATAAATTACACAAAGTAATGCGACTGGCTGAGTTCGAACCCATGATACCGCTAGGCTACCACGATTCAACGCAGGCAAACACTGCTTAACATCACACAACAATTCGATTAGGTCGCTCATTCCCTATATGTAATAAATGTATAGTTAGGTAGTATGCTAATACTGACCATTGGGTACCCAGTCGAGTAATAATGACATCATACTTCGACTGCCTATCCCACGATTAACAATCAAATGACCTATAGGTATTCGATGGTAAAGTCTGTTCAATTCTTTTTCCCCGGTTGACGTTTTTTTATGGGAAACAACAATTTAGGGTCGTGCTTATTAAGTTGAAGAATTAGTATATTAATTAAACTCATAAAAAACGCGATATACCTGCATGGAAACATTCGTGCTTGAGCAACTAATTTAACCCATTCCCTGTCCGATGAATCAAATGTGATCCATGACTATTGTTTAGGTATTGTGTCCGCTGCGCGAACAGAGAAACTGTTAAAAGACAAAACAAAATATCCCATTTTGAGCACCAATCAATATTTTGTGTCTCAAAGGACATGTCGGCGACCAAAAAAAATTGTATGCCATTTTTTCCAAAAAAAAACAACAAATAATTTCCAATCTATACGCGGCTATGTTGTGTTGTGAATTACAGAACCATTTTAGATAAAAAGCCTGTGTCTCCTGTAAAGGAACTATTTTTAATAAACAGATGTTTTTGCTTAAGCTAGACCGCAAACTGAACTTTATGCGTACGTATCAAAGTAACATTCTTCAGAAACAAACATATATTTACGTTTTCGGAAACTAAATTGCGAACACATGACAGGTATTTGTTGCTAGTCACTGGTACTTGTATGGTAGTCCGATTACTAGGAAATAGGAATTCTAGCTGTATGTGTGATTCGCATGTAGAGTGCGATTATCGGGGACTTGATCTGTTGTTGATTGAGATAAAAAAGGAGTCATGAATATTTAGATGCTTAGCTGTTTTTTTTTGGGTTGTTGTAAAAAATTAGGTTTAGGCGCATTTGGGCTAATTCTCATTTGGGCAACCGACTCCATAATGGACTACTTCTCATTTGGGCTAATTCTCATTTGGGCTACTTCTCATTTGGACTAATTCTCATTTGGACTAATTCTCATTTGGGCTACTTCTCATTTGGGCTAATTCTCATTTGGGCTACTTCTCATTTGGGCTTCTTCTCATATGGGCTACTTTCCAAAATTTGGGGATGTTTAAAATAAGTACTGTCTTTATCTATTTAAACTTGTTTATTCATTCAAGAGATCAATTAAATTATTTTAAGAGCTAGTACATAGAGCGCGCGTTGGTCGCGTACACATACCCCCCTTAGCACTTTTAACATTATTGTTACAAAATTAATCAATATCAAACGCTCAAAATGAGACCCAATACATACTGTTGAATACAAAGTCGCACTCTTTTTATTATTTCAATGTGGTGGATGTTTACAATAATAGGTCTAAGTTCTGTTTGTTCCTTTTGTTTTCCTGAACAAAATTTCACATCACAATCATGTTTAGAAGCTTAAAATTTGGAATAAGCCCTCCTTATACTTTCTACGTAGATGAGCTCTAAGAATGGATTCTGCGAAATTCGGCCCCAAAGGGATTGTACTATGACGATAACACCAAAACTGGATTTTGTAAAATTCGACCCCTAAGAGGTTTGTTTTTTGGGTGGGATAGTTTGTATGAAACTTAGTTACTACAAGTGCTAGGCGACTAAATCTTTCATGGCGGTTTTTTTTAATACGAGAATGCACACAAAACAGTATTTTGTGACGCTTAAGAGGTTGTTTTAGGTGTTAATAGTTTATATTAAACTTTATTGCTACAAATGCTAGGAGTTTCAAATTATTCATAGGGGTTTCATAGGACGTAGATCACTAAGACTTGTCAGAGCACTCATTTTCCCCATATTCCTCTACGCTGCGGAGACGTGGACCCTGCGTGAGAACGAGCGGAAGAAGATAGACGCTCTCGAAATGTGGTGCTGGAGAAGAATGCTTAGGGTATCGTGGAATGAATTCCGCACTAACGTCTCCATAATACAGGAACTTAACATCAAGCAGCGCCTGTCTTCCATTGTGCAAGCTCGAATCCTGACATTCTTTGGTCACGTATCCCGGCGTGGCGACGAGTCCATCGAGCGCCTAGTGGTGCAGGGCAAAGTTGAAGGCACCCGAGCACGAGGTAGATCACCTATGAGATGGACGGATCAAATAAAAGCAGCTGTGGACAGTTCCCTGCACGTCTGCACCAGAAAGGCGGCCATCAGACAGGAATGGCGGCGTATTGTTAGGCGAGCCACTAACAGCTGAAATGACGACCACGACCACTCTGCCAAGAGTGAAACGACGAAGAAGAAGATCACTAAGACACAATTTTACGAAATTCGACCTCATAAGGGGTTTTTCTGTGGTTGATAGTTTGTGTCAAACTTTGTTATTACAAGTGCTAGGAGTCTCAAGACGAAAGTTGTATCTAAGATGGGATGGATGTATTGATAGTTCGTAGAGGTCTCAAATTTTACAGAAGGTTCTACTTAGGACATAGGTTCTCACTAAGAGAGGATGTTGCGAAATTCGACCCCTAAGGAGTAGTTTTAGGGTTGTTAGGAAGGAATCCCAACATTATATGCATTGGGGTTATTTTTAGGACGTAGGTACGTAATTACTCAAGACGGGAAACAGCGAGAAGATAGAATTTTTGTTGAATATTGATTGAGATTTTCGAAAAGTATCCCTTACTTACCAAAACATGTCCAAATTTTGGGAAGTAGCCCAAATGAGAAGTAGCCCAAATGAGAAGTAGCCCAAATGAGAATTAGCCCAAATGAGAAGTAGCCCAAATGAGAATTAGCCCAAATGAGAAGTAGCCCATATGAGAATTAGCCCAAATGAGAAGTAGCCCAAATGAGAAGTAGTCCATTATGGAGTCGGTTGCCCAAATGAGAATTAGCCCAAATGCGCCTAAACCAAAAATTATTCCCTTCGAAAAACTGTTTTGATCCTCCTAGTACTTACTGTTCAGATTCCACGTTGTGTCCTCGTTTTCGTTAGTTTTGTGCTGGATTTTATAATTTTTCGGTAGTTTTCTGCTAAGGAAAGCAGACGGAGGACCGTGTGGAAAAAAAAATGGGTCGAATGTACAAACAACAATTATAATGAAAAAAAAACCAGAAATCTTTGGCTAATTTATATGACATACTTTTTTTCGTGGGTGAAATATTTTTGTGGCGAAATTACGAGTTCAACAAACCGTTTTTTTCTTGGACAATTTAAAAGGGTATGTTATGTTGACCGGCCCCCCATAGAACTCGGACTGACCTATCAAGCAACCTTAACCTTGGAACGTAAAGGGCTATTGAAGAAACACCGTGGAATTTAGTCAGTACGAGTCTGACAGTTCTTCCCGTCCCGCCCTTGAACAGACAGCTTCAGTCATTCCAGGACTCATTTTATGATTATACCAGGTAAAAAAAAAATTAGGTGTTTAGCTGTTTTTATGTGTGACCCCTGGAAGGTAAAGGACAATTAAAGGAACACGGTAGATTTTAGTCAGTACGAGTCTGACAGTCCTTCCACCTAAAATAGGGACTAATAAAGGTTTAATTTTATACTTGTACGGTATTTTAAGTAATTTTTAATTTCTATAAAAAAAAAACGTAGGTATAAGTTTGTGACAACACAAAGTTTTAACAAGCCTATGTCAAAGATATCAAAAACATGAATGTTTCTTACTAGGTCTACTTAATTCTAACTTAAAATTATTACATTAGACAGAGACAAAAGTTCTCAAGTAATCTAAACATTCTAAGTTAAAGCTATCAGTGCCTGTTCTTAACTTTTTAACAGAATTCAGTACAAGTAGGGTAACCATTATTTTAGAAAATTCGAACAGTCTTGACAAAAACCTGACATTCGCGTAAAAAGTCAGTATTTTTTTTCAATAATATTTTTACGTCTTCATCCGCATATTACAGGTAAAATACCCTACATAGTAAACCATGTTAATCTGAAATTAACCATTCTGTCATGGTGATACTCAGTAGCTTACAAATACTGAAATAATTTATCGAACAGGTGAAAATACTAAATTACTATTCAAGAGAATAATTTTAGAAGGGGCCGCAGTTCTAAAAATTATTCTCTTGAATAGTAATTTAGTATTTTTTCTTGTCGCACTTCTCAAAACTGCGTAACTTATATTTTAAGCATGTTATTTAAAAAATACTCCTCAAAATGTCAGGTCGAATGACAACACTGATCAAAGACCAAACGGTGCGCGGTTGACCGAAAAACCGTATCCGACATATCCCAACAAATACGAATGTACGGTCGCCCTAAGTACAAGGGAAAACTTTTAATATTTACACTGATACGTTTTTGAACAGTCAGAATCTTAGGAAAGTATGCTTTTAATGTCAGGCTCGATGTTAAAATATCTTTTAAGAATTAGTTGATACGCGCCTAGAGACTGAAGTGTTTATTTTAAGGTACTCTTTTATAATATGGTAAATTAGTAGTGCTTGTTTTTACTTAAAAAAAAATCGTTGCCCCACACTATATTTTTTCCTGTATCGTGGGTGCGTTTACAAACATAGAAACACACAATAGTCATACACCCAGACCCGAAACAACTATTTGTTTTTTTTTTAATTTTCATAAAAATCCATTCACACGATTTTGTGTGAAAAAGTTACAAGAATCCATCTTACCATCCTCTCAAACTTTACCATTTATTGTAGTAATAAAGACAGATTAATGTACAACAAGCAAAAGACAGACATTCGTCGCGACGTAAACAAAAAAAAACACCAATTTCCCATTGACAAATCGCGCAATATCACAAAATTTACAGACGACAATAAAATAACCAATTTTATGCATCTTTCTTCCAAAATTTATGGAGATACCACGGACAATAAGTCTACTTTCAATACTCTAAGACGGGGTGCGATTTTTTTGTCGCACGACAAAGCGCCTTTGTGGTTAGACGTTAAATCGTGTCGCCTGAATAAACACGATAACCGAACCTCCTGGTTAAAGAAAAGTGGTTGGTGGAGTATATAAATAAAGGTTCTTTGAACTTTATATACTACCTTTTAGTTATGGCGGGCCTGAGGTGAATTTTAAGTGGGTTTTCAAGAGGTTTTTCGGTAGATACGGAGTAATTACGGTGATACTTAATGTTTTATTTAATTAATGATGTGCTTTTCAACAACAATTCTGAACACGATCATTGGAACTTGACTGTGGTGGACTGGGTGGGCAAAAGCATCCCCCATATACTTCCAATCTTCCGTATGTCATTCCTTCTCCAGTCATTTACCAAAAAATAAACTTATCGAAGTTATTAAGTAATAAAACATTGCAGTCGTAGTAAAATTAAATTTATCACAATTTTCCAAGATTTATAGAAGATTATTCAAAGTGTTACCGGCCACTTATCCTAGGTTTCCGCCAGTTTGGACCTAACTATTAATCATGGCTAGTTTTCAGACTGGCGTAGGTAATGGTCCGGTTTTACATCTGCACCTGTTTCAAAATGGCGATTTTTAGCCGAATTCAGATTAACAATTAGTATTTTATAATGATAAATTGGCTAATTAGACATTTTTGTTCCCTGAGACAATGATAAAACGTAAACAACAACAACTGTTTACAATAATATTTTAAACTAAAAGAATTTTTATTTCTCGTATTTTATAAATCGTTGAATCAGTTTTCAGGTCATTTATTTACAACTTTAACTAACTAAAGGCACCTTGTAAATTACTATTAATTCTATACTTTTATCATTGTATTTTAATACCTAACACTTTAGCGTAAAATGTTTTTGAAAACTATCAACCACATACTACACTTAACCCTTCATTGCTTGAGTACTTGTCAGACAATATTAAAAGCACGCACGGTACCATGTTTCCCACAAAATTATCGCTCATTACCTTCAAAATAAAATTACAAAAATATATATTACCTTTTACAATGTCTTGAAGAGGGTCTTAGGATCCATATGTCAGGTTTTTATTCATTGTTTTGTGTTATTAAACAATGTAAAAACATTACATTACATTTGTACATAATGCATCATTTTTACCTGTGGTTAAGTTTAAATTACAATACTCTCGCCTACATCTTTGAATAAAAAGGTGTTTCCTTCGCTGTTGTTGACGTGTTTTTTCTTGTGGTTTTTCGCAATATTACTTATTCGGTTTCGGAATGAGATAGGGACGACATAGTTACAAAAAAAGGTCTAAAAACTTTGATTATATTTTTTTTCATAAATATCTTGGGAGACTTCTGTTTTAAATAGTCCAAAATTGAGCCAGACAGATTTCAGAGATCCAAATACCGTCATAGACAAACTAATCTAGTATGTGTTTTACTGTAAACACACTTGGTTAACAAACATTCGGAGTTATGTGACATCTTCCAATCTGTGCTGAGCCTGTGTGGTGTATTATGTTTGGCCCTGGACTCCCTCTCGCAGAGACGAGAACTATTACGCCAGAAACGTCAGTCTGATTACGAAATGCTTTGCAAATACTAGGATTCTAGCGTAGTATTCCTTAAAATGGTATGAATGTTTCAGTCAGTAAGTTTAGATCCTATATCCATGTAATAGGGTGCATAACTGCATAATTCCAGTATTCCTAACAGTTCCCTAATAAAATCCCTGGCCTAAATACCAGGAGATCAAGGCCGAAATTCTCATAATCAGATACGTGTGGCCTCCTATTATAATAAGACAAAAGATCACCAACAAAGAAGTCCTATGACACGCAAAATATAATTTTCTCCGAAAGAAAAATTGTTTTAGAGGAAATCAGAGAAAAATGTCGTATCTGAGCATCGTTGCCGCATTCCGCTGTCAAACTCACTTTTCCGCTTTGCAAGTCGTCTTTGAGAATAAATCGCTTCGCAAATTCTCTTACAGGCACGCTGTCGCACCTTTTTGAACCGCATTGCGTGCGTAATTATAGATTTTACGCACGCCTTTTGTTATGTTACGCTAAGCATTTTTATATTGCTGAGTTTATGAGAATCGTCTTGAGTGACTTGTTTCTTTTAACTAGTTAATTTTTTATAGAAAGATCAAAGAGATTGTCTTGCTTTGAATTGCTTAGACATCATCTTGTTCTTAAAGTTTGGCGATGGAAAACCTTTCTCTTTATTTTCACAAACATAATATAGAGAAGTACTAGGGTTAACTTTCGGCGAGTGATTAAAAAACGAAACTTTATTTCAAAAACTGACGTCATTGCTCCCAGCAACAGAACTCTCGCTAATGTTTTTTTAATCTCAATGATGGCGTGGGCGCAGGTGCAACTGCACTCTACCAGCCAGATGCCGCGTCGCGTGTATAATCGAACACGCCATGTTGGACGCAAATTGCGCCCGCGATTTTAGGGTTAACATAGTTTTTTAATACATTCTTCGATGGTCAAGTAATTTTGTGGTTGTCTTTGTTCGCGTTTTTAGTAAAGTTTTTGCAAAGAGCAGCAGAAATAAGTTATCAAGTGTTCTTGTTACTAAATTGTAGCGCAATTTTGAAGAATTATGTAGAAACCAATCAAGATTTACTCCCATCTTAAAAGATTTATCATTTAATAAGCCGGCTGTATCTACAAAAGTACGCTTCATCATTGGATACATTCGTTCAATCAGAATTAAATTATGATTAAACCCGTTTTTGCTGAGTTCAAGATCATAATGCGTAAGTCCATTGCAAACCCTACGAATGCCTATCCAATTTACGCAGTATTTTATTTATATTTTATTTCTTTCAAGACACTACACTCGTTCTTCGTTCACATAATTATATTACTGCAGTGACAGCAAAAGAAATCCATTTACGGTTATCATTCACTCAATAAAAATAAAACAGTGAGTTTTATCTATAAATTGGCTTGGCTAGTCACAATATCTTTTTTTTTTACATCAAATGACTTGATTTTCTTTTTCAAAATATATCGTTGAAAAAGATAAAATACCTTGAATGAGCAAATAGTTTTTAGGGTCCTTCAATTTAGTACCATATGCTGGACGAAGTGTGTTTACGCACGATTGCTTGCTACGTTAAATAATGACAACACAAAACTTTTTATAACGTTTTTTTTGCGTTATTTATTTTTTTATCTTGTTTTTTACTGGTTGTTTTTGCTGTAGTGAAAGTTTTAGGTTTGACCTCCACTATAAACTGACTTAATTTGGAAAGATAAGGAGTAAATACATTTTCGTATCACAAATATTGAATAAGTCTGATTCGGGTAGCCGACAACGCACATGTTTATTAAAAAAAAAAACAAAACTTAACAAAAACCAAACTTATTTAATCATGTTTGTCAAAAACAGTATTCCTCAGCAGTTCACGGTTAAAAGCGGCCATTTTGTCCTCATCGCTATTATTACATTACATTGTTACAAACGGAACGAAATCTTTAATACAATTAGAGTTTTTTTTACTATGCATAAACCTAGATTAACTGACCCACTTTTCTTCAAACGCTACAGTTTTTATCCGTTCCAGTGACATTGTTGCATTTTTTATATTGACTGTTTTAAATAATTATTTTACAACTTTAATTCAATTTTGTTTTCAAAATAAAAATGTTTTTGCATCGGCTTTGTGGGGTTGACTATAATTCTCTTTGTTTGATAACTATTATTAAGTTATTTTTGTTGTTATTTTATAAAATAGGTTATAACTTGTTTGTTTTTGAAGTTTTTAATTAGTTTTATATAAATTACGTTTGTGACTACAATTTCTGCTTATTTCAAAGTCAAAGTTTAAAATAATAATAGTTATCATTAGAACAAAAATATGTTCATTAATATTATTCTAAACTTAGACAATTCTGTAAGAAGTATGTAAACGAATAGAATAATTCCTCAAATTACTGCTAATTTTGTTCTCAGAAATACTTACAACTTAAAAATTACCGATGAAGTAGCCAAATCGATTCCTGAGCCGATAAAAAATACAATAGACAGCTTTTTATGTCAAAATTTCCGAATTTTAAACCGGATTAGGATCGAGCCGTGGTAACGATAAGCGCCCCCCTATCACATGGGGCTTAATCCCCTTATCGGCGACGTGCAAGGATAAAATAAACCTAAATTGACGGAAATTAGGACAACTGGCGTAACGGTTTGTTTTTCTATCAATCAATCAGTCAATTAAACGGCCTTTTAGAGTAATTTTTTAGCAAAATCACACTGTTCAATTCTCAGCACTAAGCTTTAGCATTTAGAGTTAAAGTTACAACGGTGCCTTCAAATTTCGGCTTTACATCAGTGTGTTTCGAGTCATTCGATGAGTTTTTCACTGGAAGAAAAGGTGCCAAATTGGTTTCAATGTAGGTTGCCGAGGCCTAACTAAAGTGACTAATTATAAAATTAAATACATTAATTTCTAAATACAGCAAGGGCTCAAATTAGGTTATAAAGTACACAACACATTCACCCATGAAAAATAATTAGACCAAATTCATTAGCGTGAACAAATTTTTTTCAAATCAAATGATAAAAAATTAGTATAGGCGCGATTGAAGCAAATGAAGCGATGTACGTACTGTGCTTCGCGCTGATTGGTTCAACAGATACGGATTGTAAAACGGCTACATTTAAAAAAGTTTTTGTTTAAAAATAAGTCGTGTATTTTTATCTGGGTGTAATTATTTATTGTATATTATTATAATCTGGCAGCAATTTTATTTAAAGAAGAATAAAATAATAGTCCGCCTTTTTAATTTTTAAGTAGAGTATAATATTTCTGAGTGTTATTATTTATTCGAGGTTAAGAATAACTTCAGATAAAAATGTTTTGTAAAAAAATATTCAGACGCAATTTATTTGTAGAAGATGAAAGTAGTGAGTTTTTTTACAATTTTATTGTTAAAAATAAGTAGTGTACATGAGTATTTATCTGGGTATAATTATGTCGTGTAAAGTTAATTTTTGTTCATCAGAATTTATATTGTTATATTTATTTGCTTGCCAGCGTAGTAATTACTTTATTTTTTTAAAGGTACTCTATAGAAATAAAAGGGTCAAGAAACTCCATGTTTCCATATAGATCTATAATTTGCAACGAGCAAAATACTTCAATCATTCTTTTGTATTAATTAACGGAAACTCTTTATAAATTTACTAATGACGTGACTTAGAGGGCTGCCTAACTGAAATAGGACTGGGCAGGACATGTCTGCCACATGTCATGACAAACTATGGACCAAATTAGCTCAAAATTACCCTGAGATAGAGAGACGAGGTCGTGGCAGGCCACGCAGGAGATGGCGGGACGAACTGGATAGGTTCCGTCCGAACTGAAAGGAGGGCGCCTAGTATCGTGGAAGGATTGGAAGGAGGCCTTTGCCCAGGAGTAGGAGAGGAGATAGCAGGCTCATAAAAAAAAGAGTTTGAGTTTCATGTCAATAGCATTTGACTAAGAGCGATAGAATAGGTCATGCCAAATGTACTGAACATAGATGTAGTAGTTATGGAATGAGTTTCATTCTAGATCACAAATTTTCAAGCAAAAATAATGAGACAGTCACCCAAACCTGGCAGGCTTTCGCCCTCTATCTCTTTGGGGACGCGTGGAATACGACGCGCACTCGATCCTCTCATGCTCCATGATTGGACGGTGAGTCACGTAGAGTAGTCTCGAGCCTTTCTCTATTCTCCAAAATATTTCTTACGTCATCAACTAAGTCGAGCAAGTGGATACGCAGGATTTAAGGCAGAATTAAAGTACAAACAAAAGAGTTACAGTTACTCATCGTCCGCATGGGCCACATGTAACAATAATAATTACACACGTATTTTTAAATTTACAAAAATAAACCACGGCTCATATTTTTAACCCCATTTCCGCCCTTATTTCAACAGCAGTTTACATAACAAATAACCACATCTGACAGGTAAACTATTAGTTAAAAACAACGTTATTAACTACTGTTTCATTAATCTTCGTTTACATAAGTAAACCAGTGTTTATTATGATTTACGGTTTATGCGAAAAATATAGATTATTACGGTTATGTTTATATAGGTACAGGGATTCCAGTGTAATGTTGGATTTATTTTGATGTTGGCTTGAAGTAAATCGCTATTTTAACCCTGAAGAATATAAAGGTTGAAGACGTTAAAGGAAAATATGGAGATCTTCTTAAAAAATATCTACTTACAATGAGAGGTAGACTAGGCCACCAAATAGTTTCTTACTTTTTTTATGAACAATTCACAGAATTACCAATCATCATCATCATCATCATCATCAGCCTATAATGTTCCCACTGCTAGGTCACAGGCCTCCTCTCTGTGAAAGGGAGTGGGCCATAATCCACCTAGCGGGCCCAATGCGGGTTAGTAGATTTCACATGTCTTCGAATTTTTGGTTCTAGGACATGCTGGTTTCCTCACGACGTTTTCCTTCACCGTTTTGAGAGCAGTGGTGATGAAATAAATTACACAAAGTAATGCACCAGGCTGGGATACCACTGGGCCACCACGGCTCTCATCGAAGTACCAATACGGACATTTTTAAAGTACGTGTTTCTAGTTAAACGTTTCTAGGTAAGCCAAAAAGCTGAAAAAATACATACCTATTTTATTTCAGCTTTTGGCTAATTTTCCAATATACTATAATCCCACTGTTTCCCGACACTAGTTACCAAGTGTGAGAAAATAAAATTTTAATTATCAAATCGATACTATTCCAATAATGTCATTCTATCTGGTCTCGCGACAAAAGCAGAATTTCTACCAGTCATGAACTTATAGCCCCTCCATTAAGCCATGTCAATCAATAAACAATATAGAAACAGAACAATGATGTCTGCGTCCTAAAGGCAATACACTGACTGCATTTAGGATACAACCCGATGTAACATAGAGCATGGAATATCCATGCCGAATAGAGATGGCAGAAGAAATAAAGTTCGTATAACCGAATTTGGGTTGAGCGCACATCTTCCGTCTCGTACTGTCTTTAAAGTTGTCAGTTTCTAAACGTCAGTTCTGTGTAAATTCGTAACGATTATTTCGTACTAGCTGTTGCCAGCGGCTTCACCCGCTACTACTCGAAAGTTATCCCACGGGAACATAAAATCGGGATAAAAACTATCCTATGTGTTAATCCAGATTATAAACTATGTGTGTACCAAATTTTAGCCAAATCCGTTCAGTGGTTTTTGCGTGAAAGAGTAACAAACATCCATACATCCATACTTACAAACTTTCGCCTTTATAATAGTAGTAGGATAAGTATTGTAGTCACAAAGCACGTCTAAGTGCTTCGTAAGCGATTCGGGCCTAAAAAATTCAATGTAGCATCCGTATAAAATATGTTATTTATTCCATTCTATTTCATATGATGACATGCAATACTATTTATTCGAATTCATATTATGATTCGACTAAAGTGCTCCCAGTTTTCTCTACCAGATAAAATAATGTCCCTTCACAGTCACTTAAGAACAGAAGTCAGTAAGATTTTGACGATGTTACTCGTATTATTATGTTCAATGACGTAATACAAAATGAGTCGTCCCACCCAGGGTAGAGCGGGAGGGACCGTGATACTCGTACCAACATAAATCCACAGTTTTCCTGCAATAGCCTTTTTCATTCCACGTTTACCTATTTGACAGGTCCTTCACAGGAGAATGACAATCCCCTCTAAAAGTGACTGTCTAGTCTTTACCGTGCTCTGTGTAAAGTGCCCTGCACAACCGAACCGGTCATTGTCCACCCTTAGGCGAATTTGTCTGCTGTAACATCATCCTATTGTGGACAACACAAAACAAAACACTATCTAATTATAAATATTAATACATCGAACTCGTCCATTGTACACGAAACTAATGCGTCCATTGTTTAACTATGATTGTTTAAAATTCAAGATTAATAAGTAACATTTAGTTGGTTTTGTGAAAAGTGTTTGGAAATTCATTTGAAAAATAGCTACAGGGAAAAAAGACAAGAAAAGTAACCGAGGAGAACATAATTATTATGATTATTATCATCTGCATATCCTGGTCTCAACTTAGTTTGAATCAAAATATTTTATTTTACATAGGCCTCAATGCGCACTTATGATACGTCGAGAAAAAGTCACTGATGGCACGGTTCGGGTTGGTCTTTTTCATGGAGAAGAACTGGCAAGAAACTCCAAGGTTCTGCTCCCGTTCGAACCAGGTTCAGCTGTGTATAGTATCTTACAGTAGCGTCTGCCTATCTGACATCCACAACCCAATAACTGGGTAGTACCATCATACCCCTTGGTAAGCCTGGTTGTCAAACTTTCAAGCTTCTGTCTAACAGTAATGACTGTCAAAGATCTACAAATAATAGCAGAGGCCAACGGCTTTACGTTCTTTCAGAGACACGGAGGAAACTCGCTATGATAGATGTTGGACAAAGTCGCTTCCCGTCTTTGTACGCATAGATCTTTCAAACTACGCAACGGATTTAAATGATTGTCATCAACCAACAGACAGAGTGATTCAAAAGGCAGGTTTATATGATTAATAATATTTCATCCGTGCGAAGCTAGGCGGGGTAGCTAGTGTTACATATTTGGGAGTCACTTGAAAATAATATCATTAGATTTTCGTCTCACGGTCACCGAAAAGTGTATCGGCCTAAAAAGTAAAATAAAACTCGGTCGAATAAAATTCATCACTGCAAAATTCGATAAAAAAAGATTAATTTCATTCACAGTAGAGGTTAAACAAAAAACCTAATAAACACCTTGCAATGCCATTCGAAGAAAAACCGCGTAAAATGGAGCGTTACACCCAAAATATTGGAGTCAATGACGAATCTAAAAATGGACTTCGCAATATCTACCACGACGAATCACAATTTTATGCATCAAAACTATTCCAGTTTTAATATTCAATTAGACAGTGATGGTCTACTGTTACCTGCCATTGTTATTTTTTGTCTCGCTCTAACGCTCCAGCTCTACGTTCGACGAACCTTTGAGGGGCAAAAAAGAAACGAGAAAAAAAATGGGATGCATTGCATTGTACATTGTATTTCGTTTGGTATCGTTCGAAGGTCCGTGAAATTTTGTGAAGAATTTTTCGGTCGTACTGTTGATATTGTTACAATGTTCCTCTTTGCTTGCATTTCGGGCTCGTGTTAGCCAACTTCCAACGCTTTTTAGCTTTGAAACAGAATACAATTTCAAATCAGGATGGATTGTGATCATTCTAGGATTCATAAATAAAATACTACTTTATAAATTCCAAAATAAAATATAATTTGCAGACACAAATTCTATTGACTGACAATAATAAGGAAAATATTTCTCGTTCCTCAGACAGGGCTTCATTGATTTATAAGTCAACAATCAACATCGATGTATTATTGGTTGTCAAAGTTACCGATGAAGCCTCCAAAAACTTCCATTTCGGAGATATCTTAGATGTCTGTTATAAATAACTTTTTTATTGTCTTGTTTCTGGAATGCTCTAGAATATTTCCAGTCAAATGTCACTGATATAAACTTTAATTGATTTCTAGATGTTCTATGATCAAGAATTGTTTGAAACGATCATTGCGATAGTCAATAAAATTGTTTTCTACGCATCGACTATTTTGAAAATAGAAACATGACTATGCGTTTCAAATTCAGTTTCTATCACTTTGCTTTTACTTAGTCATCCAAATCTTGGCCGATATGCAATCTGCAGTGAATGCACCGTTTAATTTTGACTCATATCTTGATACAACCTGAGCTAATGAATTTATCACTGTCAAACTTCACTGCAAGATTTATCACTTAAGGTCCCCAAATCTCAGTTTATTCGATTCCAAATTGTGTCTCGTATTGCCATTTTCCACTATATCAAATACGAATTCATCTTTCGTTTCCAGATATTCTCCTGATAATGTCTATCATGTTAAAATAAAACTTTCTTTAAAGGTATGCTCAGATTTGGGACTTCGATTCGATGTAAGGTCAAAACATTAATTTGGGGTACGCGATGGTGCCCCAATCCTGATTTATTACTTTAATATGTTACGGTTATGTTGGTAGGGTGGGCAGGACTCGTGGTAACAGATGAGTTGGTTACGCATGTTATAACCGGGGAAGCGGTTGGTAAAAATAATTTGATAAAACATTGAGTTGTGTTCGGATAATGGTACTCTTGGTAAAGTTAGATATCAATGGATAAACAGTAGGTCTTTGATAAGTTGAGTTGTTTTCTTTTTTAAGTGACGTTTATATGTTCCTAGATGTAACTCATCATCATTCTGGTATCCATATCCTAATTTGTATAAAATCGTCACAGCATCTCCATTTCCCCTTTTATTCTTTCTCTATTTGTCAATATCTTGCAGCACAGTCTATCCATTGTTTCTCTAATCTTCTTTTACTCTATTAGCCATTCTCAAAATTATTGTCTTCTCTCTATCAGTATCTTAAACTAACTCTAGTCTATTATATTTCTTAGTTACATCTACAGCTACTTCTTGTTTAAAACCAGTGGGTGCTAGTTTAAATTCAGTTGTATTTCAATATCCACTCAATAACTCCTTACTGTCAGCCATGATATCTTGCTTTGTAGCGATAAGCTCTGTTCCACCCATTTACAAATCAGATAGACATATTATATTAGAACTTCGATATCTTCCAAAATGTTTGTCAAAACTATCAGTTACCAGTCCACAACGATTTTTAAGTTTCACACTGAGGTATCACGTTACATTTGTGAAGTTTTTTGTCAAGGGATTGTGGACTGTAACACTTTGGGATAAAGGTGTGTAATTAGTGGAGGAGCAGTTAATAGGGTTTCCAAATTTTTTGTTTCCAAATGATAATGGTTTAACGCAGGTTCTTGTGGGGTCATTATTGTCCTTTTTTTCGCCCTTGGGGGTAGTTTTTGAGATGTGAGAGATAATAGTTTTCGAAACTTCTGTTGGTAAGGAATTATCTATACCCTACATGTTGACATCGTGGTGGTTAGTTTTGTTGTTTCTGTTGTTTTGGAGACGCTTTTGAAAAACGGTCGTGCTGTGAATGACGGGGAGTGAAAGGATGAGGAAGTACTCGCAACTGGTGTATTTGATTGAAAAGACAAACGCAGGATTTGTGGTTAACGGAAATGATTATGTGTTTATAAGAATTGTAGCACATGAAGTACCGAGTACTGGCAATAAAATCAATGTAACAGTTTCCATTGACGTCACATTTCGGACAGCTTATTATGAAAACGATTCATATGAAGTCGGTAAATAAGCAGCTTGAAAAAGTTTTCTGGAATTCGATATGGTAGGTAGGTATGACCATGCAGTAACCGTGCTAGATTCATGATCGCTAAAGGGCAGATTTTACTTTTTCAAGTCCGTAATTCATCAAAAGCTGATCCAGTTTTCTAGTAAATATTTATCACCTTATGCTAAAAATTATCTTGCTTAGCCATTTTAACTCAGTCTACTTCACTTACTACTTTAAAACCAAGTCATTGACCAGACTAAGAGAGCACGTGGCATCTCCGTTCCACTTTATCCCCTTGGGAGATTTCACTACGGTTTTTTTAAACTAACTAATCCTTTTACAATAGATTCTCCTTTCAAAGACGAGAACGGATTTAGTTAGTAGTTAGCCATTGTAATTAAACCGAAACTAACTGCTCTTATATAGTCAATGGTAGTAGTAAATTCAAGTACGAAAATCGACCTTAGTGCTACGAAATTACAGTGCTGTCAATAATACGAGTACAAGTTTTTATTAAGTCATAAACAGACCAACTCTTCAAAAAGAAACATTTGGAGGAATAGCGAAAGAGAGATTGTGTTAAAAATTTTAATAGGTCTAGAAAGTAGAGCATTTTTCAAATCCTGCACGTGTTTCGAATTTTTCTTTCCAAAGAAAAGCTTTGAAATTCGCTACGCATGCGTTAATGCATATTAAAGTTATAAAAACCTGAAACAGTTGAACACTTTTTAAAAGAACGGAACCATTCAATTGTTTTCCATCATAACTTACACAGAAAAAAAAAACAGAACGTACAAGCAAACTAGTGAAATTAAATTTGCTTTTTCGTAAGCCTGCTGCTGCAACGGATCCCCTGCATGAAAGCTCAAAAAACGCCCAAGTTTCAACGGTCTACCACCAAATTGAATAGTTCAAAGGAGTTAGTCCAGTAAATAGTTTGTGTCCGACCGACAATCACGGAACTAGGGCTGGTACTGAAGAATTTCTAGATAAAATGCTGGATATAGGTCAGGTAGTCTAGCACTCTATCCTAGTCTTTCCATTGATACGTTTATTGTTGGATTGGATACCTGGTAATTTGAACTTGATTTTGCCTGTCACATGTTACAGACATTTTCAACTTAAATTTATCAGAATATAAGGACACTTTTTGTTTTCGTAGCCGGTACGTTATTCTACTAAATACAGTGGATTTTTAGTATTAACATCAAATAGTACAGAACTCATCAGATTTGCACTGCACTTTCAATTATGGACGATTTTTAATTGGTTTTATCCAAACTAGCTGTTTCTACTTTAGTACAATCTAATATGAAATTGAATAAGCAGTTTCAGAAAACTTTATTTGTATGTGGACGTTATCTGAGAAACTACATAACATCATTCCTGATTGTCATAGGTTATAAATTTTATTCTTATCATGTTACACGGGAACAAATTCGCGGGCAGAAGCTAGTCTAATATAATTAAAAAACTTACCTATAAAAGTATAAGTATAGATGCAGAGAACAGTAAATTTTTCTTACTTAAAGGAGGTCCAATTTCGATTCAGTTCTCAATTTCAACAAAATTTCAGAATCGTCAGCCCTACCCAAACCGTCGAAGTTCCAGCCATGGAGTTAGGGAACTCTAATCTTTCCGTCGTGATTTAGTACAAAACAATTATTCTGAAGATATCTTTGACGACGACGCCGTGAACTTTACCAATTGTCGTGTAACGAAATCATACTTTGGAATATATCTTGATCTGTCCTGCTCCAGTTTAGTTGTTGACACTTTGTTTTCTACGTTGTTACTCGTACATGTTTGGTTTAGAGAATCTTAATTAGTTTAAGTTATAATATTCTTATCATATAAGAGGACAGGGTTATGTGCTGCAGCTTGGGAGAAGCTTATGTCTAGCAGTGGACTACTCCTACGCACTTATGAGTCACCGAGTCAAAAGCCTCCGTAAAATCCAAAATAACCAACAGCAAAAAAAAATATCGGAAAATAATTTATTTTTGCAAGATCAACAAAAAAAACCCGTTGAAACAAAATCAATTAATATTACACAAAGTCAAATCAACTCAAAAGCCCTTGGTTATTTAAGGATAACAAACATAGTTTAGACGGAAACTAGTTCAGTTAAAGGAACTCGCTACAAAAGGGATGGATGAACCGGTCGCTAATGATGACTGCACGACTAATTTGTAAAGCAAAACGGACTTTTGCAAGCAAGGGGTCTGAAAGAGACGGGAATACGGCTTTCTAGTGCTGTTTCATTTGTTTAGGAGTCGCTTCGAGGTCCTAGGATTTTGCGGATCGAACAACAGGAATTTACCGAGAGCTGTTTAGTATCCAAAGATAAAATCTATGAAGTATTTTTCAAATTAGGCTGTTAAAGCAGTTTTTGAAAGCCACACAGAGAGTATTTTTTTATTGTAGATCAAAATAAAAAATGTTTTTATTCTATTTTTAAATTAAAATATACAAATGAACGTGGAAGATGTCACTGGAATATGTATGTAGATCGTAGGTGACTGGGCTTTCTGTTGTTTTTACTTACCCCCGTGAGAAGAAGGTGTGAGGTTGTGGTTACAGTCAATCCATAGATTTTTCTCTCTTAAAAATTTTTGTATTTGAGTCTGATCCTTATAATTTGTACCTAATCACCTAAAATTTCTTCATCAATGTAGAATTGGTTATCTATCATCACTTCTATCTTCCACTTCTTTTAAAACTTGCTTAGTACATTTCTCATTTCTAATAGTACAACAAAACATTACTACAACTTCCAATCATGTAAACCCTTTTAAGTCCGAAGGAGCGTGTAGGCAAAAGTTAAACGCAAAATATCGTGCGTCAGTAGGTCTCGAACAGAAAGGGGTAAACAACAAAAGATCATGGGAAAGGGTTGTTACCGAAGTTTCTGACCTGTACCTATCTTTGGATGGTAATACAGGTAAGGTAAATGAATGGAAAGATACAGAAAGGAAGGAGAGAGATAGAAAACAATCTTACTACTATTGTCAATTCGTAAATGTTTGTGGATGTTTGTTGCTTCATGCAAGAATTATTAAAGAGAATCAGATGATGGCACATACATTGTTTATAACCTAGATTAAAATAAGGGTACTGTTTATCCCAGTAGTAAAATCTTTGACTTGAAATACAAACGAATGGATGGAAAGACACAGAAAGAAAGATTACAAAACACCTTATTATTGTCAATTTAAAAATGTGTGACGAGGATTGGTAAATGTTTGATACTCTTTCACGCATTACTGAAGAGAATCGTTTGAAATTTGGCACAGGGATAGCTTAGAACCTGGATTGACACATTTAATACTGAATATCCCAGTAGTAAAAAGATAATATTGTGTGTGACAAATATCAAAGTCTACGCGTATCATTAGCTAGTCAAGAACAAGAGTAAATTTAGAAAGGAGAAAAAAGAAATGGAGTAGGAAAAAACCGGTATTTTTGATTGAAGGGAACTTTGATAACGAAAGAATGAAGAATGTTCGTATAACAAAAAAAATATCTTTTAAAGCATGTTATAACACAACAAAATCCTGCTCTAAAGTTAACAGAACTTGTACTTAACTTTAATCGAGCAAAACCGGTTTTGCATCGAAGCTCTGTCGTTGAGAAGTTTTTAGTTGTACTAGCAACTGCAAGCCGTATAGAGATTAATATAGGTACTGAAACTTTCGTCAATCCATTGCTGAAACATAGCAAAATTCTCAAAGATATAGTGCATAGTATAGCTAAAATGTAAATTGAAATAATTGTACCAGTACATACAACTAAGCTATAGGATATTATTTAACATCAAAGTATGTTATTTTAATAACTTGTATGTCGTTAACAAAGTTATTTTTCCCCGTATTCAAGTTTAAAACTTTATTGAACACACATTGGATTTTAATTCTGCCCGTACACTGATTGCTTCGCAGAAAACTGGACAAGTAATATTGTCAACAAAAATCTCATCAAAAACGCTAACAGGTCAATTATATCAACCAATTTAGTTCATTGAAACTGCCATATTACAAATCGATTACTAACATTTGATAGAAAAAAATTACATACGAAAAAAGATACAGCTGTCGTTCAATTTGCATGCATATTAAAATGCGTTAAATTTTGTAACACCACGATTTATAAAATTGGATGTTTCGTAATCTTCATTGCACACCGTTGTAGGCCCCCAAGCGTTTACCTGTTTTTCATTCGAAAGCTCGTGCGAGGGAGACGGCATACGTTCCAAAAGCGTATGAAGAATTTGTGGCAACAAGCGGCCAAGATCGGGGCCGACGCCACTGACAATGCACGATTCTCTGTCTGGTTATATTAACCGACCGCTTTGGAAATACACGGGATTATTGTAAATTGGGTGTTCAAGTGCGCCTCTCCATTTCTGCCGGCGTTCAACTGAAGCGTGGCCGGTGTGGCAACCATGCGCGGCGCATTCTTCACCAATGGGGGCCAACTTCACGCAGTTGCGTCCCGACCGCCGACGAGGACGGACCCTTGTCGCTCGCGCCCCCAAAACTATCGTACAATAAACATTTAAACAATTCACAAGTGTTCCAAATCGATTCGAATTTTGTATAACGAACTATTTTAGTGATGGGAAGTGTTATAAAGAGCGTGTTCATCGATAACGTACGATGACCGAAACTTTTAAGTTACGGAGAACGGAAAAAAGTTGTGGTGCCGAATGCAACTCCCGTATACAAAAAATGTGTGCTTGTAACGTGATGGCCTGATGGGATCGCAGTGTGGCCAATACAGTGTAGTTAGTGATGTGTACTGTGATATAAAATTTCGGCAGTCGCGTAGATGATTGCCGTTCTTGAGTGTGATATTATTAGTTTATTAGTTACCAAAGATTCCTGATGATCTTGTACATTAGTTTGTGTTTCATATTGGTAGTTTTAGGTGAGTACAGTTATCTCTAACAGTTGGTTTATTGTGGTCGTTACGTTATCTTGAATATTTATTAGTCTACTAACATTAATTTGCATTCCGAGTAATTATGACAGTGCAAGATAAATTGTGCCGTAATAAATAAATCTTGACTTACACTGAACGTTTGTAGTCATAATCATAACGGTTAACTGTGGAAGACCGCTGTAATAATATTTCGATTAGGCGACTGAACTTGACATACAAGACGTTGACATTAATCAATGTCACTTCCAAATTTAAACGGAAAAAAAAAGTTAAGAGCTAGTGAAGCCCAACAGAAAAACTCAAATCTAATTTTAAAATCGACTAAGTTACAAAACGAGACGAAAGCGCCCGCATACACTAACACTTAGCAGTGATAAATTAAATGGTTATAAATTCCCAATCGTAACGGCAATGGACGTAGGCGTCCACAAATTCAGTTAACTTGACGTTATTACCCGTGCTTGCTCGTCCATGTCAATTAGTACGTTGTTCATTAAAACTAACGTATTACTAGGACCACACAAGGAATACGAAATATAAAACAGAGATTTATAAAGCCCTTGAAATATTTATTTAGATAGAGAATTCAAGGTAGTATTTGAGATCGCAACTAAATCTGATGCCACAAATCTTATACTCAAGAAATGAAAAAGTTGTTTGTGAAGAAAGTAGAAAAAAAAACAAAGCATCTCAGACCGTAACTAAAGATGGTTTTATTTAGAAACCCGAGCACACTGAAGATAACCATCTCGAAAATAATAGACAACGTTATGAGACTTGCCAAGTTGTGTTAACAAAAATAGACGTAAAACCTTTCCGGAGAGGTAAACAAAATTTCCAATACATTAATATTTCATATCCAATTACTATCGATGAAAACAGATAATCTAATGGAATTTGGGAAGGGAAACGGCCGAAACCCAAGGGATGGCCTAATCGCCAAAATTCACTGCAAATCCCGACTAATTGATGTTTCGATGAAACTGTTTTTGTGGAATACAATTCTGAATTCTTTTAGTCGGAATGAAGTATTTTCAATGTTTTTGAAGATATAGGTACCGTATTTATTATTGTCAAAAGCTAAGTATAGCTTTACATAATACCTAATACAATTTTAAGGGTTCTTGAAGAACGTGATACTTCAAAGGACTTTTCAATGAAAAAACCAATTTAAACGAAAAATCCTAAGAAACCAATAATTCTAATTATAAAATATTATACGGATTCTTTTTGTTAGAAATTGAAACGATATTTAAAAGGTGATATTTTATAAAAGAGTTTAATATCAAAGCTTGCTCCAAAATTGAAACCACGCCTCCGCAATTTCGTTGATGTTATTATAACCATTCATCATAAAAATAGGATGAGTTGCCTCTCAATTTTGTTTCTGTTCTCCGAAAATGGTATGTTTAGCTAGTTTTTGTGGTATCACAAAAGTTATTTCATATCTTATCCTGTTACTACTTAAATTAGCATCATAAATTGTCATATTTATGAAGCCAATATTGCTGTTGGGGCAATATTGTTCCCTAGTCTATCTGTTGAATTTGTTTTCCCGAAAAACTTCATAACTATACGTTTCTATATCAATATCATCCTTAGCACATAACTCAAATTTAACGTCACCAACTTTACGATCCCCATAATTTTCTTCTCTTCGCTCGTCGCTCTTGCTAATTTTCCATCATGAATTTCGTCCGTTTCCCCATAAAAATTTACGCTGACATCCGACAAATAAATAACATTAAAGATTCAAACGTCCACTCGATCTTTTACGATATTTTTTTCAATGGAGTCAAGGATAAAAATTTAAAACGATATTTTTTTTTAGAAAGTGACTTCGGCAAACCGTAGCAAACTGAATTAAGGGAGACGTGACTACGGAGCACGATTTCAGTTCCTTAGGCATTTCTTTTTATTTCTCAATGTTTCTTTTTATGTTATATAAGCGAGTATTCTTGATGTTTATTCGTTTTTATCTTATTTCTGACTCAGAAATATCTTCATTCATTTTGTTGAAGTCTTCTCTTTGACGCTATGAATGCTCTAGTTATCCTTAAGAAGCCGTTATCCTTAATCTACTTACTTTGTAAATAGTTCTTGAGTTATAATTCGTTTATGGAAAAGTTTAGTGACATACATTTTTTTTTTATCTGTCATCATTTTTTTTTAATAAGTGAAAATGGTGTTCACATCACTAGGTATAAAAACTCATACACGCTGTTTATTCTAATTCGTAATAACATCGTTTACAAAGAAAAAGTCAGTCGAGTGAAAATTAATTCTCCTTTGTATCATCGAAATTACATTTTCGTAGACATGAATCCCTCCAAACATCACCCAACGTATTTGCTTTAACAATGAATTTATTAAACAAAAACGTATTGTTCTTAAAATCTAATTTTGTCACCGTTTACAAAACGCTATTTTAACAAATACCTATTACTTTGAATGTATCGGTTGTTTCGTATTATTCGCCGCTTGGAGACGCACAACGCCATCTAGCGTCGAGTAGCCGAACTAAACTTTGCTTCGCGCATAAAACAAGTTGGTTTAATAGTCTTTTCATTGTTTATTTTGCGCTATAGTAATACAATAGGAACATAAATTATGACTGACTTCATAGAGCTTTGTATTCTAGGAAATGTAAGAGCATTCATTAAGTGTAATAACATGAATAACATTGGTAAAGTACAGTAACGGCCTTCAGTATGCAAATGAAACAATAATATTTGAGAAAGTGCCTCTATTTTCTTCATTCGAGTGTTTTTAGACGTAATTTCGTGATCCTCTTAGCTCGGTGGAAATGTTGTATATTTCGTGTTAGGTATTTCAAGATAAACTGTTATTCTGTGAGAAACTTCGAGCTTCGAAATCCATTTCTGTTTATCTTTTGACCTATTAAACATGAGTCATTCTGATGTTGGATACTAGTTGTAACCGTCTCAGTTTAATTCTGTCCGTCGTTTTCTTAAGACCCAAGGGAGTTTACCTCTCTGGTTTTTACCTTTGATAAGTAATTGGCTTCCATTCTTTACATTTACTTTTAACCTTTTTTACTTTTTATTTTACCTAGAAATCATTTCTAAAGTATCATTGTTGACATTGCTGTGTAACGAACTTAATGGGGTTTAGCCACGGACATTTTTTTATTTTTTTTAAGGATTGTCCACTTATCGATACTAGTACATACAAATATATCACTTTAGGTTTCAATGTAAATACATTGCAATGGCTCAAAGTAACATAAAAAATTGTGTTACTTTTTAAATCAAAATCGGAAAAACAAAATCATTATTTTAAGACTGAAAACATTTTGTATCAGATTTAAAAATTTAACTGAGCGTTTTATTTCAATATTGAAACATCATATCAATAAACAAAAAAAAAAACTGCTCAAATAAAAAAGCGAACCGCACGCCATATATCAAACATTAGCGACAAAATGTAACACAGAGAAAAATGGAAAAATAAACAATATTTACCCACACGAAACAATTTCTCTTCTGAGCCCATACATCAAAGACACGTCAGAAAGAATAGAGTTACGTCTCTTCCGTTCCTTTTGTTTGTGTCGATGAAAAAAAAAACTAATAATGGAGGTTATGGTCTAATGGTAAATGTTTACAACGCCGCTGTTTGTTTTTGGAATTTTTCACTTATGGCAACATTATTGAGGCCTATTTTTAGCTCTAAACAATAATAATAATAAATCATTTATTTCGGATTTTACATGTGCTTACGTAGTACCACAGAAAAAGATATAAACAACAGGTGATGTTAAAATATTTCTAGTATATGAATATTCAATAACAATGTATTTGGGTCAATCTTCAATGTTGAGAATAATCACGCCCTATACTTTTACTACTAGTGCAACTATCCATTGAAAAAAAAAAACAAAAATATAAATGATTTTAATTACATTTAAGTTAAATGTAATTGAACTGTTGTTGGTTTTTTTTTTGACATTGACAGCCAGACGTCAATCAAAGCTTTTGTTAACAGAGGTGCTCAACATTTTTATCCAGAGAAATAAACCGTTGCCAATAAATAGGTACATGTCTTCGTAATGGGAAGTATATTAATAACAGCCAAACATCGATTCACCTCATTCAGTACCATGGTTTCCGTCAGCACATCTGGCCAAATATTTTCTTGTCCTATTTAGACTTTTGGTGGCACGTCTGCTAGCCTAAATACCTTGGTATTTAGACTTGTCTTTAATTAAGTCTGGAGTGGATTTAGAGGGACTTTGCTGTGGGAAGCTTCGCTAGGATTTATTTTATTTAAGTTGTGTTTATCCTTATGTAACCTAGGACGTTAGTTCTTGTTTTGTTCACCTATTTTAAATAAATAGAATATTCGTGGGAGCTTTTTACTTTGGTTTTTATTTAGTTTTTCTGCTTTTATCCCAGCAATGGCTAATGGACTCTGTCAAGCCTTTTGCGTTTGTTTAGTTTTAACTTTAAACTAGTTAGTTTCATGGAATATTGTGAATCTGGGTTACCTAGTGCATGCGTGCGCACTCTTAGTTGGAAAGCGCTGTAACTTTTTTCTGTCGTCGTTATTTCGAATTAAACAAAAAAATATATAATGAAGATTTGCATGTTGTGCAAAGATGTATCTAATAATATGCACATACATAATTAGGTAAGTTGCATTCCCCAGATTTCGCCAGTCGTGTTAAAGTTATTATAGGACTATGTTTTGAGCAAAATCATGACTTCCATTCACATTGGCGTTTTTGGACTATTTCTTGTTGTTTTTCATCCAATCTTATACAGAATTGACTTAACATTAATCCACAAACCAACAACCGTATCCCATAAATAGCATAAAACAAACATAAATAAATAACAAAACAGACGCAGAACAAACAATTTGACTTTCTTCTTATTCTAACCCTCATTTGCTCGTCAATAAATCTCGAAATTCCGAGTTACGCCAACGAAAAGTTACGTTAACACGAAACAATAAAAATCAGTGTTACAACAAGCCATAACATACGCCATGTGGTAACATACGCGCGTTACTTTTAACGTAAACAAGATAAAATAAACAGTTTTTGTAAGAAAACTACGTACCTACCACGTGTTTGATTACGAAATTCATGTTAGGAACTTGGTACACGTTGAAGATGGTACACGTGAAAGAACGGTACTTTTTGAGTTACGCTGTGAGTTGATTGTGTTTTCTTGTTTATGGACGGGAATAGGTTAAGTTTTTCTACAGAAATTCCGTCGTAACGCTTTAAAAACTGTGTGATAAAAAATTCTTCATATCTTATAAAGTACCTACTATGTTGCCCGCGGTGTCATCTGCTACTCGGTTCCTGTTAGTCACAGTATGACATAGAGCTTCATCGATAAATGAACTATGCAACACAAAAAGATTTTTTCAATTTGTACCAGTAGTTCCTGAGATTAGCGCGTTAAACAAACTTGATAGGTTTATAGAAGTGTAAAAAAAGAGTGTCCATGGAGTTTCTTGCTCATTCTTCTCCATCGAGATCTACGCTTTGTAATGAGCACATACGGTACTTTCACAGTTTTTTTTATGTCTCTTGACAATTCAAAAGTGCCTGTAATTGGCCTAATTGCAAACAACGATTTTATTCGATTTGATAGTTTTAGAAAAAATATAGATACATAAATGCAAAACGATAATAGGATGGAAGTTTATTACGTGAAAACTTCTAAAGGTATTTGGACGTGTCACAAATAATTCATAACCAAAAGATTAAGACACAAAATACCTACCCTTTCTATCTCGGGAATATGTACGTCCGCAATACAATATCGGCAGACTCCGCGCGGGCAAAGCTGCGAGCTGAAGTTAGTTCTTTATGAAACAAAACCTCATTAGGGCATATTTATACTGAGTCATTAGGGTACTATAGAAAAAGGTCACACACATTTCGAAAGTTGACACAAGGCAGCCTTAATTACCACAGACAATTAGGTTAACATGACATAACAAAATTTGAAACTAGAAAACCTTTTTTCTTATTTTTTTTTCTGCAAAATAATCATATTTTCTCTGCAAAAATAACTAGGAATTTCTTCCAGCGTTTCAAAATGTAACAGTTATTTGAAATGCATTTTGTAATTTGTTGAATAACCCTCTCCCCGGCTATGTGAGCCACATATGGCTCTCGGTGATATAACCGTTTATGTCTTCTTCCAGAGCATTGAAAGTGTTATAACTGTAAAATCTTGTAGAAGAATGAATTTACATAGTTTGAATACTTCAAGATTTTCGTAATTTTCGTAATAAACATATAGATACTTTATACACATACATTGGCTACCTAATCCCTACTAAAGGGCATATAAAAATTTTATCCCCCATAAATCCGTCATGTTCATATTAATTTCTGGTTAAACCTAATTTATACGTTCTGTGTGGTTAAATTTAACGAGGCTTAGTTTCAACGAGATAGTTAAACTGTATGGTAAACTGCATTAGTTATTCTTTGCAGTCATAAAAAACAAGTTAATAGCGTGATAGTGATTTTTCTGTTAGCTTTTTTTTACGAGTTTTGAACTGATCAAAGTTTTTTCTGTTTTATATCGAAAGTTTTTTTTATGAAAGGAAAGCACAGTGTAGTGTGATTTATTTGAATGTGTTTTATGGGGATTTTATGTAAATAATCGTAATTTTTCAGCTAGTTGAAAAGTAGCAAAATAAACAAAACTGTTAAAAGTACAGTTTCGCCGGTAGTTTCAATTGAAAAGGCAAGTCGTTTGGATCTTCATGGCTTTTAAAGCATAGCAATAAAATTTGCTTTCGCTTCTTGATATTTTGTTCCGTAACTTCTTGGTTATAATTTTGGAGTAACCTTTGAACTTTCTCACAATTATTTGAAAGAAAATAAAAGTGAATGTGGCTACTCAAAATTGTTCACAACCACTTGTATTGGAAACATTAAATCACAACTTTATAATTCCACTCAAAAAAATAACCACTTCCTTACCAAATAAATTAACCACTTCATATTCATCGAAAGCAATAAATTACAAAAAACACTTCAAAAACCGTCCCCAAAAGACTTCCTCTACTAAATATAGATTGAACCCTGCAAACTAAAAACTGATCCCTTTATGAAACTAAAAAGTTGATCCCTTTTTAAAGAAGTAGCGGTATAAACTTCTGCAGATGTTTTAAAACAAAACACAGTCGGGCAACGAAGTTTGTTTACAATTTTAAACAAGAATTAAGACCAGGATGATAGAGTGGGATTAATCAGGTCAGACTTATTAGTGATGAAACGATTCTTTATTAAAAAAGTTCTGGGGAAGTAGATTAATTTGTTTCGTCGAGTGAAAATAGGTAAAATTGAGTTAAAAATGTTGAAACTGGATGATTGCCGTGAAACGAGTCCAGGAAAATTAACTTTAAGAGTTTTTGGGTTTATGTCTTGAGAAAGCCGAAAATAAAATTCTTTTACTAATAAGAAAATAAATTCTTGGTTTTATATCATCTATTTTCTGTATAAAGTCACTTGTTCTAAAGTTACAGCGTCTGAAACTAAAAAAAAAACTAATCAACAAAACAGCAGACATAACATAAACACTAAAGAATATCTAACTACAAAGGCTTTTCCAACAAAAACTTTCCAAAAACTGCAAGAAAACTTATAAACAAACTAACAATTGCTTGGTGAGACAGTTATTTTTATTAAAACAATGAATTTTCTGTTGATATCTCTATGAAACAACAACTAGACTTAAAACATTATTATTTCGTTCGACGAAAGTTTTAATGAATATTAGTTTTCGTTTTAAACTTTGATTGTCTTTGTAATAAAACTAAAAATGTGTTCGCAATTTGTGATTGATAAAAAAGCTGTGTAATTTTAAATTATAATATCGAAGCAAAGTGAATTAAAATATAAAATTACGAAGATCGTGACTAGCTCTCTGCCTATTAAAATAAATTTAAAATTATAACAGACGAACATTAGAGTTTACGTCAGCTTAATTAATTAATTTTCTTTTGCATACCTATGTCTATATTAAAAAAAAAACGGCGAATTATCATTTTCAAAAAAGTAGTTCTCTAAGAAAATACTATCAAGACGTATCTATAAACAAATATGAAAGCTTTTACCAATTTCTAAAGCAATTTTCAAGTTTAAAAAATTGCATTTGTAATACTAATAACAATTTAGTTTTATGACAATTCTCGCATACAATATCTACTTTATATTTAAATACACTGATATTTTGCTGCGATACTGAAGGAGCTAACCACAGAAAAAATATCATAACAATCTTTTGACCGTAAAATATTTTCCTTTGCACGCAAAATGCTGTCTATTTTTCTTTTTTATTTGACAGAAGTTACACACACTATTACGTATACAACCTTCTTGTTACGAAAAATAATATAAAATCCCCAAGGACGTCAAAAAACATGTCTTTCCTTATCCGCCCTTCCATCACACCGAGGCAACAAATTGTTATTAACCCCTGAAGAAGATATAATACGATATCAATGTACATAATACTTCAAGTGATTGATAAGTCCTCGTTATAACCTATTATTTGGCAAAAATATCGGCTATCATTAATAAACTTCGGTATAAACAATGAAATAGAGCAAAGAATTGGTTGTATTACATATTGGATATCTTATAAATACTTGTAATGCGTGTTTGGCGTGTCGTTTCTTTTTCTTTTTAGACGAAATTGCTGTTATTTCCTTGCTATTGTGTGGGCGAACCATAAGTGTGAAACAGCTCCGACCGTAGCGCCATCTGTTATCGAGTAGCGGTAATGAGAAACTTTTTTATTCTGTGTGGGTGTAAAGGATACGTTGTTTGGTTTCGTTTATAGAATATAAATAGGTCTTTATTGTTAAAACGTGTTTTGTGTGAATATGAAAATGTTTTGTAATACGTGTTAGAGCTTTACCTCGTCTAATGTAAGACCTTTTACAACCTTTGTTTGTATTTAATTTAATCCTATATAAAATGTCTAGATTTTGTTTTTAATATTCATCATGGTTGAAATGGAGACACAAAGGCCTTTCTGCGAAACTGTTATTCGAATTTTAACATGTAAACATAACCGTTATAAAGTTTTATCTGTAACGAAACAAGAAACCACTCGGCATTAAAACGCAAACAATGTAAGAACCACTCATTATTTCTCTCGAATTTTAATTACTTAACTTTAGGGTCCACACACAAAATTTTAAAGCGCAAGATGCTACTCGGAAATGTTACACTCGTAATTCCCGTAACCCGAATTTTCGAGTTATCAGTTTCCGAGTTACTGTTGGGGCCGGAGAGAATTTGAGGGGTTAAGCTTTATGAGAAACAATTCCAATATGGGGTTGTATTGTGTTCGTTTTTAATAAATATGTAGTGGAGAATATTGTGACAGATGTCACTCTTCACGGTAAAATTATGATGAGAATTTAAATAGACTCTCCGGCCATGATTGATAAGTTATTAAATTTTGACGGCCATCTTAAAAGTCAGCCATTGTTATGGCCCATCGTGTAAACACAAAGCATGTCGCAATATTAATGACACAACTGAATAATTTTCTTTAATCACTTCACATTGTCAGAATATAAATTTTCACAATATTTCAGTATAAATTGGACCGATTGTTTTATATGCAATTGACGTGTAAGGTCATAATTGCTTTGTTGTTAATGTGAAGTCGACATTTTGAGTCAATAAATGTTTCAGTGTTGCCATGTAATTGCTTTAGAGGTTGATTAATTAATTTTGTAGATTAATGTACTGGTTGGATGGATACGATCAAAGCTATAAAGTGTATCGTTATTTGTTAATTATAATCTATGTAACTAGGTAATATTAAACAATAATGAAAGTTTCTGAGGATGGATGTTTGTTACTCACTTACACAAAAACTACTGAACTGATATTGGTAACATTTTGTACAGAGATAGGTCTTGAATAACACATTGGAGCGATCAACTGCTACGCGTGTTGCGAGTTCGATTCCCGCAAGGAACAAAATAATTGACTGACCTATAAATAGTTGTTCTGAGCCTGGTTGTTTGCATATGTGTGTTTCTATTTTTGTAAACCCACCAACGATCTAAGTACGAAAAAATCGTAGTATGGTGCAAAGTGCATTTTTTTTTTACAATTCATATTACAATGTCTCATTGAATTAACTTACAATATCGAGAAATCGATAACCGATACTGACAGTGTCTCAATCCGTAACATTTTTTTGTTCTACTAAAAATGAGAAACTTCGTATTGCAAGGTCGCGGAAACAGTTATTATTATTACAATGTCATCATCGTTACTTGCAAGAAGTCCATTATTGAATAAAGAGACTGATTTTAGTTAAAACATTCAATAAAATTATCTAAAGACTCTTGAATTATCACTACTTCAGCGCCGAGAGGGCCTTTTGTATCCGTCATATCTGTCAAAAGAAGTTCATAAACACCACTGGAAACTTTTACCCCCAAGCCAACGGGAAAATAACAAACGTCAACAAAATTTGACAATACAGTTCTGTCAGAATTGACAGCTGCAGTGACATTTTGAGTGACGTTTGAGTGGTCGGTCGGTCCGCTGGTCAAAAAGTTAAAGATTCTAAGGTAACCGGTTTCTAAACGTAGATCTCGAATTTCAATGGCGAATAACGTACAATAAGCTTCACAGACTGCTTCTCGCATCCAGCAGTTTTCTACTACCTTCAGCAGATCATCAGTGTGCTTTGTGAGGACAGTTCTTCTTGAGGGATCATTGTGTTAGCAGCTGGAGGTTCAACATCTCATTGTCCCTTTAACAACTCCTTCAAACCCTCAAAAATGAAAAACTTGCAAGGTCGGCAACGCGCAAGCGACACCGCTACCCATTGAATGCGTCCATAAGCTGGGTGTAGCTAATGGTACAGATACACATGCTTTAAACTAGCATGCTAAAAGAGCATGCTTATAGTTTACATATCAATTAGCATGCTCATTATTAGCAAATGATTTCGATACACATGCTACTAAGTAGCATTTGCTTAAAAGTACCATGCTCTCGTGCTTTAGCATGCTAGTTGCATGTGTCAGTACCTTTACTGTGAACGCTTTCCATCAGGAGGGCCGTAAGCTTGTTTATCATCATTGTGGTAGAGCGTACCCAGATATTTAAATCGAAATTATGCTTAACCGAATAACAATAATGAGAGATTAGTAATTAAACCTTCAATATTAAATCCAGTCCTAAATCGAGATCAAAGTTAATCCCAAACAACGAAACACAGCTTACAATATTAACTTTGAATCTCGTATATAAAGTTTCTTCGAGCAAAAAACTAGGTTGAAATGCAGACATTAATAAATCAGTCTGGATACCCTTCAGACAGATATTTATTTATCTGGCGAGTACCTTATTTAATAAGGACGGAAAGAATAATTGGTTCAAAGTTTTTTGTTGATTATAATTTGTATGTTTACTAACAATTCTGAGAACGACTCATCTCGGGGACTGGATTAATAAAATTTAGGTTCCGCACTTTATTCTCGTAGTTCTTTCTTCATAAACAGATAAATTATTATTAGCTTGATTGACAAATTGATAAACACAGTTATTATTACTCTTAGATCATAAAAAGTCCAGATTCCGTGTTCGAAACAAAACGAAACGTATTTAGTGAAGCCACTTTTGTATACATGTGTGAGTGAGCGCCATGTACACATTTAGATGTGTTCCTTTTTCATTTGTTTCATGTAGGAATCGAACGACCTGGGATTTTTCTACCGTGTTTTTGGTCTACTAAAATTTTGGACATTCTATAACCTAAGTAATTACTGTTAATAACGATAAGCTCTTGTTTGACGACTATATTGTGTACAAAACGCCTGTCGTTTGCCACTTCGCAGTATTTTTAGTGGGAAGAAGATACTCGTATTACACTACAAACTCCAGTATACATACATCTATTAACATTGCAGAATAAGCCTACAACCTTCCGTCAGATGACAACCAATCTACTTTTACCCCAAGAGTGAAAACAACTTCACAGATTACAAAATGGAAGATCAAATAATTGTCTATAAATCAGACATCTTGTTGTGCACACCTATTTATGAATATACAATTCAACTCGTGTATAAATAAATAAATAGAAACGGTACCTAAAATTGTTATACTATCGAGGGTCAAGCGTACCTAAGTAGTATATATTATCTACTAAAATATTCTGTTACCATTTGTGTGAAAAGGGAAAACGTTAAATTATTTCAAGACTAGTAGTTTTCTGAAGAATGTTTCGGCTAAGGATTTTTATTTATTGGTTTATCTTTTTGCCTTGAATGTAATTTGAATCTAAATTCCTTTTTATTTGGTGTAAAAATCATCTTTGTTTTCCTGCTGGGCCTGCGTGGTGGATTATAGACCACTCCCTCTCACAGAGAGGAGGCCTGTGTCCCAGCAGTGGGAACATTATAGGCTTATGATGATAATGATAGGTAGGTCAAAGCCTGTCCCTGTTCTTTCACCTTGTGTTCCAGGCCCTTTTAAAGACAGTCCCGTGAGCTATCTAAATAACATCAACAAATTCTGGAGTCTTGGGAAAGTCAAAGAGATTCAATTAAAAAGGTATTGTCTTACCAAACCTTTTTACCTACGCCTGATTAGAGGAACAGATCGTATATCTACATATATATTTTACCAAGACGAGACTAGACTTGAAATAGTGAAAACTCGTGGTAAGGGTACTTCTGTCGACAAAAATATTTTCGTGTTATTCTATGCGTGCAGATAAACCATGACCTAAATTAAGATATAGGACGCTTTTTATCCCAGTACGACGAAAAGAAGAAACTACAACAAAATAAATGTAACTAATTATTTCGTCCTAAGAATTCTGCTAATACCGTACAGGAAAATAATAGCGTTACGACGACAGTAATATCTCAAACCGTAACTAAGGTTGTACCATAACTTATCTTGTGTCACATATATGAAGCAAATAGACGGTTTTCCCACCCCTACGCATGATTCATTGGTAGGGACAACTGTATCTGTTTCATGAGCCAGTGAATCGTAACCATTTGTTTTCGATTAATGCTGGAACAATTGTGAGACGGGGCAATATTAATTGGAGAGTTCCGGTTTTTATGCCCGCACTAGTGTTACGGTTTTTCGTTTATTTTTCGTGTAACCGTTGTGTGCTTGTAGCAATTGATTAATGGTTGCTTGAATTGTTTCTTTTTTTTTTTGTTGTAATTGTAATCTTTGAAGTTTGTCGGTTTTCGATTAATTCGTTTTTGATGTTGAATGCAGCTGTCAATTTGCGATGTTGGTTTTGCGAGCGAGTTAATTGCGCGCGAGTTGACGAATAAGTCAGTTCTTTAATCAGTTGTTAATGTAGTTACTTATACAAAATATAAGTTAACAAGGAATGGTTAAAATTCAAGCTTTCAGAATACATCCGGCCTAAAACGGTCCCTTTAAGCAATATTCGTTCACGAAGTGAATAACTAGGAATATTGCTAAGTGCCCGTTTTAGACCCGCAGTAGTTATACGATATTAAAACTAAAATCTAAATAATTAAGTAAATAATAATTATAAAAAGCAGCTCTTTCTTTGTACATAGTCCTATTGTGTTAATATAATCAAGGAAGTCTTAATTAATGTGCTTCCTCACTTCTTCGTAAAAGCCGGCTTTTATTTAATTAGAATAATCAACATTCAAGATTAGGTTAGCGTTTTCATGATATTGTAGTGAGTTTGCGAGAAACAGACGTTTTAAGACTATCACATAAACAGTAGAAAATTTTGATATTGAAGATTGAAAATAAATTAAATAAATAGGTAAGCTTAATATGCAACTAAGTTATGAATAAAAACTTCTATCAATTATCACTTGAAAAAATAAAAAATAAATATTTCGAAACGTTTATTTTAAGAACAAAATTAAAATGCGCATTATAAAATGCGCCAATGATACAGCACAAATCGTAACTTTTTTTTTATAATTCTTAATTTGGAAAATCGGGTACACGATTGTCAAAAAAAAAAGTTTTGCCAAAAATAACTCTATTCTTAAAGTTTTATACAACGAATTAAACCTGCCTCTTAATAATCTCCATAACACTCCCTTTTATTTTAAAAGAAAAACAAGACAATAAAATGCTCAATTCTCGTTCAAATTCTATTTAAGGTGATTGCTTCGATGCAGCCCGCGAAATTCAAATTTTTTTACGTTTTTTGCAATTTGCAGGAAAGTGACATGTTGTAACTTTATAAATATTTGTGTTGCGCAAATAACAAGTATAATTTTAAATATAAAAATTGTCAAAAAATTCGCTCCATCAGCTTTCACATAGAAAAGGTGCATCGTAGTTAGATTTCGGAGATTTTAACATGATGCACCTTTTCTATGTGAGAGCTGATGGAGCGAGTTTTTTGATATTTTTTATATTTAAAATTATACTTGTTATTTGCGCAACACAAATATTTATAAAGTTACAACATGTCACTGGCCTGCAAATTGCAAAAAACGTAAAAAAATTTGAATTTCGCGGGCTGGTTGGAGCATCCCCCTTAAAACGTTAGAACAAGAGAACTTTTAATAATAAAATCATCAGCGGAAACTTACAATAGGTGCTTGGGATAATATTAACTTTTGCTCCATTCCTTTACTTACCTTTTGTTCTTCCAGGACCTTGTTCAAGACATTATTTGTTACTTAATTAATAATTTGGCAAAGAGGTGACTTGTTGATAATCCTTTTATTTAGTTTATTTCTTAATTAAACTAGCAACCGTCTTCGGTCTTACACGAGAAGCAGTTTAAGTATAGGTAAAATAAACCAACGAAAAGTGGCCTTTTAAAGGCGAAACAATATTAAGAAGAACGGCTAAGTAAGCGTTTTTTGAACTGGAAAACTAGGTACACGGTTTTTTTAAATTCGAATGAATGATTTTTCAAATTAAGTACATGAATAAACTTAAATACAAGCAAACACATAATTATATTATTTGTTCTCTATTTAGGACTAGATTTAAAAAAACAACTCACGGATTAAGTTAACTACAAACGAAGCAAAAAAAAAACAACCAAGAATTTCGGAAAAAGGCTAACTTTTATAGCTAAATTACTAAAACGAAAACGTCTTAACAAAGTCTCAATTCTATCTAAAAGTCAAATCGTTTGACTAAAAGTACTGTTCGTAGTTTTAGTCTTTTTATCCAATTAAAATCCAAGTACATTAGATTACCCGCCAAGCTTTGGCGTCCCTTCCAATAAACAGAAACTTGGCAACGGAATCCACTTGAATTTATTAATCCCATTTTGTAATTCGAATTTCGAATCGTGTTAAACTTTTAATTTCGAAGGGCTACTGTTTCGCCTATTATGCCAAAGGGAATTATGTATACGTGTCTAGAAAGCGTTTTTTATTTTGTAACCGTTATTTTCGTAACGTTATTTGGGTTATAAAAATTAGGTTGGTAATGTTTTTGGGCTGTGTTGTTTAATTTTATAGCTATACGGGTTTTTGTGCTAATTAAAGTTGTGTAGGTATGTTTTTTATCTCTTTTTCGTAACAATTTTTAGAATTAAACTAAACAGGAGCTGTTTTCTGAATTTCTATTTTATTTTAACACGCTGTCCATTTATTTACGTTGTTTTGCGTGTATTTAGTTCCTACCAATTTACAATCTTGAAGTTTTTCGACTAGCTTTTTTTTGTGACTCATAACTTTATAAGCTAACGTTACGCATAGTTCGTGTCTATTTTAAATAATCTGCAAGTTATTGAGCTTCTTACCTTTTTCGAGCTTAAAAATATTTTAAGCAGATCCGTATCGCTTCCCGAAATACATAAGATAAGACCCCAATAAATATACTTATATCGATTCTGCTAAAAAACACTTCACCTATAAGGAAAAAAGTGCATCGATAATTGAATCATCACGCTCACCACCTTTTGGCGTGAGTCAGAATTGAAAACCGCGCTCAATGTGAATCATGAGCAATTACCAGCATTTTTATTGCCATCCTAACTGATTTGGTATTGGTAATTTGATTTTGGGTTCCTTGGCAAGTATTTTGTTAGGTTTTCTAATATTAAAGACAATATTTTGTATGCTTCACTTATTACATCAACATTGTAATAAAACTTATTTTACAATGACGTACCTAAAACTCAAGGCACGACGGTCGTATTTCTAGTAGCGACATCACGTAGGCAACTTTTAGATGGGCAACCTTAATGATTAATGAAGGATTTCATATTGTATTATATTAATAACTTCGAAAGTATGCCTTTTAGCGCTGCTCATTTTTGTAGGCGACGTTAAATTTTAAAGCCAATTCGGCATATAACTTAGGTATGAATGGATTGCAATCACAGAAATATTAAAAACAGGAGAAGTGGTAAGGGGGCGTGTCGTTGACACCTGGTCCTGAGCGTTTTGGCCAGCTATTGACTTGGACTACTTTATTTTTGTTTCCTTTATTACTCCGACTGTATTGTTTTTCATAAAATACATTGCTCTTTTACAACGATCTCACATTATCACTGAGTGACTAGACCAGCAATGTAAAACTGACATAACGATACGTCATCAAGCCGTAATGTCGCGTGGTGCGTCCGTTGTATTTGAGCGGGAGTAGTACCGCCCCCCGCGTGTCGCGACAACACACAATGATAATTGTTAGTGTGAGTAAGTTACACGGAAAAAGAGTACGCTGTGGTTTTAAGAATAAGGTTTATATTTAAATGACTGAGTTATCGATGGCGCGTGTGTGCACTTGTTCGTAGTATTGTTTTGATAGAACTACATATGCAATATTATCGTTATGGTGGGGCTGTTGCGGCTTCACTGGTTTTCTATACATTTTAAACTCCACGCCATATCTCCTTCTTTAAGATATCTGTGATTGCAATAAACAGGTTCCTTAAAAATTCTTTGTAAAGCTTGACATAAAAATGTAGAAAACCGGAAGTCGCCACTGTCTTCGCGCTACCAGCACTTTGAATGATTTTATTGAAGTGAAAACTTCTTTAGCGGCGTTGTACACTTTTTCTGTAATGGGTAAAAAATTTAAAACTCGCGTCAGGGTCACGTGACCAAAACTCGCGTCAGGGTCACGTGACCCTGATCGAAAATGAGTAAGACGTCATTCAAATTAAAAATAAAACATAGTAACAAAAAAGTTTTCACTTCTACCGGCACTCCTGGAGTGCAACCTTTTTTTTTATTTTTTTCACTTATTACGTTAGTTTTATGGCACAATAATAAATCTAACCTGCGGTCTTTGTTTACATCAAATATCAAACATTTTAAAACGCTGTCAGAAATAAAAATTTTAGTTCCGTTTCAACCCGTTCTGGCCAAGCTGTACAATAACTGTTTTTGAAGTGAAAACTTCTTTAGCGGCGTTGTACACTTTTTCTGTAATGGGTAAAAAATTTAAAACTCGCGTCAGGGTCACGTGACCAAAACTCGCGTCAGGGTCACGTGACCCTGATCGAAAATGAGTAAGACGTCATTCAAATTAAAAATAAAACATAGTAACAAAAAAGTTTTCACTTCTACCGGCACTCCTGGAGTGCAACCTTTTTTTTTTTTAATTCTTTTCCTTAATTCTTTGTGATTTTTTTGGATTTTGTGGATAATGGAATAATATCTAAGCTTTACTAAGTTTCTTCAATAAAAATTAAACAATAGGTACAATAATTTTTACAAGAGCACGATCGAGCGCATTCGCAGAAATCATCAAAAAAGTTTGAGTCATAGCAAAAAAGGTCTCATTATGAAACGATTCGCGCTTGACCGCAATTTTTTATCTGTATTCACACATTTTATAATAATGCCTTACAAAATAATAATAGGCGGTCGTGAATAAAATGGCATTGGCTTTTTTTTTTGTCAAAAAAAAACGTTAATTTGGGCTCTTTGAATGTTCATTTCCTGTTTGGTGTTGCCTACTGTAATTTTTGCGTGGCAATCGCGTGAGGTTGGATTTAAACATGCTGTACTTAGTGTTCTCTATTTGAATGATGTGTAATTTATTGGCTAATTTTAGTTAAATTATTTTTTATAAGAATTACCTAGTTAGAAATGTGACTATTTTCTTTATAGTCAGTTTTTTTTATTATTTATGGTTTTGTCAGGAACGAGGTTTATGGCTTCTTATTGTTACGAATAATGTTTATACAAGTCTGTAATGTATATTTCGAGGAAACTTTTGACATGGATGTGGATGTATGGGTGGATGGATGGAGGTGACTGCTAAGATGACGAGAACTATTGAAGAAGACAGTTGCACAGATTTTCCTTCTTTCTTCGACATGTAAACTTAAAATAGTTTTTTGTTTTCTATCGAAGTATTTTTAGGTCATCGATGTTTTTCCGAACACAAATAGTTCTTACATAGCGTATCCGATTACATATCTACAGTGATTGGCAGGTCAAAGATCGCATAGTGAATAATTAATGATCGGTTACTGGGCCAACGATCAGAAGCAATGACTCACATCTTAACATATTTCTTTGCCACTAGGTGCAAATTTAGCATAATATTATGTCTATGATGTTCGAAGGGTTAGTACTGTCGGTGGCCACTATTACTTGACCTTCTTCCCTTTACTCTGTTGCATATAAGATGGGTCATGTAATTATGGGCACTAATGCCTATTTAAGTCTAAGGGGGCAATCCTGATGGACTGAGCTTAATCCTTTGCGGCAAAACTAAGGTTGATGAAAAACTCAATAGAACGTTTCCTAAACGGAGAATCGAACCTAAGACTTCATGAGCAGTTTGCGACTACTCAAACAAATCTATAAATAAACATTTCGAAATAATAAAAAAACGCTGTTTTAAAAGCACACTAGCGCCATTGTCAACACAGTGCCATTTCGACGTAACCTCATTAGTCCGAGTCATAAACAAAACATTCTACAATGCATCTTTCAAAGTTAAAAATGGAATGTGTACTGCGTTTGAACTTTTGAAATAAGAACTACTTTCTCCATTCTATTTAAAAAGTTGCGCTTAACGTTAAAAGCGTTATTGAGGCCACGAATAAAGAGTTCGGAGGTACTTCATAAACATGGAGTAACGGTAAAATATTTTCGATTTTATATTTAGAATGCTTTATCTCGGAAAGCCGTTGGTCTCAGCTGTCATTTTTAGGTTTTTGACATTCGTTATAGTTGAAAAGTCTCTCACCAACAGTCATATCAAGGGATCCTTTATGGAAAATACTGGTATTCAAGTATTAAACTTTGACAGCGACTGTGGAAACCAGCTCCAACATATCTAATTGAGAAAAAGCTTAGCGGGTGAAAAGTGAGAAAAATACTTGGCAAATCACACAAAGAGTAATGGGTTCTTTACATTACATTTTTGTTAATGGTGGACATCATACAATCGACAAAGCTGAATCATAATCCATTTCGACAAAAAATCGTTTGAATCAAAGGTTTGAATCCGTCAAATTGACAAAGAACAAAGTCGTTATCACGGATAAATGTATATTTACCCGAATGTGGACCTAATTGTATTTGAATGCCTGTCAGAAAATAAGCTTATGATGGGTCATAATTTAACTTTGTTGATTGTACCATATACTTAAGTAAATAAAATCTTATTCATATAAAAAGTAGACTGACAATGACATTTAATAAATAAGTGTCTAAGAATTAATGTACGGTAATCAAGTATCTACTTCACCAGTACCTAACATATATTTCACTTATGTTTACTGTTAGGTACATGTCCTTCGATAAATCAATAAAGGCTTGGTATTTGTCCAACATGTCAACGAACCTATTCATGACACATGACATGGTGACATCATACTCCATGCCTTCTTTATAATCTGTTCCACTGAAATCGTTATGTCAATGTTGACATTATCTGTCATCGTTGCGTCGCCATGTTGGCAGCAGGACAGACATGTTTAAAAAAAAAACTTATAGCTAAACACTTGAGAAATTCCTAGGGTAGGGCAGTTTTTTTTTTTTAATTTGGACAGTGTTTGATAAGGCTTGCACTGTTCCCTTTCTAATAATAAGAAAGATAAATAATGTACAGACGCCAGCAGGTCAACCTACCCGAATCTGTCAGATTTTGCCATTCAAACCTTAACCTTCTACTCTTGTGATAAGGTTGAAATTTTATTAAAGAAATCTGACAGATTGTGGTAGCTTGATGTGCTGGCGTCTGTACAATCGACAAAGTGGAATCATGACCCATTTTGACAATAAATCGTTTGAATCTGTCAAATTGACAAAAATCAAAGTCGTTACCATGGATATGTATGTTTACGCGAATGTGGACCTAATTGTATTTGAATGTCTGTGGGAAAATAAGCTTATGGTGAGTCATAATTCCACTTGGTCGATTGCACCTATCTAATACCTTGCACCCTTTTGAATTTGCCGTAAGTGTTAAACTACAAACATTTAACAATTCCAACAATAATAAATTCAAACAACGGGTTGAACTGACAACCTCTAAAATCACTGAGTAATCGTAGAAAGAATAACTGAACAGACAGTCTCGTTATTAAAAAGCGGGTCTACAAGACGTTAAATTAATAAAGTGGGTCAAAGAACAAAGAGTTCACTTTATAAACTGTAAACATCGTAATAGAACACTATTGACCTGACGGTTGAACAATGGCTTTTATCTCATTCCACTGAACTCCAAATTCGATAACCTGTGAGAACAGTAAATATTTTTAATTTGATACGTTACTTGATACTGGCGTATATGCTTTACCTACTCTTTTGTCTCTGGGTATCGCCATTAAAAAAATGTAGTGTTCGAAGTTTGATTGTACAACGGATTTTTTAAATGGCGCCTTCATAGTTTACATTATACAAAAAGCTTTGCTTATCTGTATTTTATTAATCGAACATATTTTTAAATGGCTACATTCTAAGATATTGAATAATATTAATGCATTGATTCGTGACGCTAGTTGATTGTGCCTCAATTTTATTAATATCTACCTATCTACAATTACTTTTACTGGATACTTACGTACATCGTACATAATTACAAATGGAAATAAATTATCTCGACAAAGATGGTATGACGTCAAAACATATTATTAGAGTCCTTTCACAGTTTTAGACCTCTGACATAAACCTTATGACAAAGAGAATAAAGGTCACTGTACCGCAAAATCGGACGCAGAATAACAATATACTTATCACATAAACTATGTACTCCAGTACGTTCATTTTAAGATATTGCGCAATCAGATACAAGAAGGAACGTGAACGAACACATCACATTCAAATTTTGAATATTCTTAATTCAAATGTGACGTTTGATTGATAATTTCCGCCATATTGGAATAATTACGCGCCAGTTAATGGTATTTAGTCTTTGAATGCGATATTTTTTTCAATAATGTTTCAATTAATTAAATTAATATTCTAAAAATTAATTAATGGCAACTTTTCATCTGTATTGCTCATTTTTTCCTGTTACTTTTTATATTAAAACGTTTAAGTAATAATATATTGCGGGCGGAATTTCGAGCTTTTAATAAATTCGTATTGACCGTGTGGAGTAAATACACGGATGTACTCGTATTTAATTACTGCTAAGAAATTCGTCTCAACAAACGATATAATTTCATTTTGATGTTCCTTTCCAAGAAATTTAATTCTACCTACTTACGTTACATTTTTCATATATATTTTTCTACCTACACCCCAAGATTCGTTATTTTTTACAAAAAAACTTCACATACAGATATTTAAAAAAGAATTGCAAAAGCAACTAAAATAACCCTTCACCTACCGTACGGTTTACGAAAAGTTGCACCTAGAATATGTAACCCTCAACTCATCAGCAAACTCGACCCCCTGACAGGACGAACTCAACCCCCAACTTCGCCAACTCACCCCCGCCGCGTTGACCGACGTAGGTACAATGTTGACAAGGGGTGACATTGCCTTTAGCTCCCAATTTTAGCAGAGCCGTTGTGTGACTGTTTTAGAGCCTAAAATACTGCTAGTGTAAGCATGATAGACAGTCGGTACAATTGTAAAAGGTTTGCTTCAGTAGTACGATAATAGAAACGAATGTTTTGTGTGTGAAGAGCTCAATGAGGTCAGAAAAAAAGCGTATAGGTTTTGTACACTGTCCCAGCCATTTTAAACACAATCTACTTAATAAAATCTTTGATTTAACTGCAAGACAACGCTCAGCCTAAACCGTTGACTTCAATAAATTATGATGATCCACATTTTATTACCCAAGGGTTGAAGTAGCGGTGAAGAAAGTTTGTATGATTTCGAAATTTTTTATGGGAATTTCCATCAGATACACGGCTTGGTTTTTGATAAACCTAATTAATGTTTCCACTCGTTTTAAGATTAATTTAAGAAGCCTTAAAAATCCTAACCATTTTTTTTCTTTTATTTCCAGCTGATCCGTTGCCAGGCAAGCACGTACCGCTAGAAAGCTATGAGAGCGAACTGGAGAGGGAGCACGCGCTGCCGACGTCCGTCCCCAACGCTGACATACTCAAGACTAACAGCAACCCGACGTATCATAAGCCGAGGTAAGCTTTCATTGCGTTTTTTTTTTAATTTCTTACTGCAATATGACAGGCCCATTTTTAAGCCGAGTTAAGCTGCGTTCCTTTTTTATCCACCAATAAGCGCTAGGCCCGCGTGGTCGATTGTGGCCCTCTCCCCCTTTTAAAAGAGAGGAGGTCTGTGTCCCAACAGTGGGAACATAATAGGCTGATGATCAAGCTGCGCTTGCCGAGGTTGGTCTGTGGATGGGTGATCATTTTTCATAGCGAGTTTTCTACGTGGCTCGGAATGCACGTAAAGCGTGGTCCCGGCTATCATTTTTATAGATCTTTGACAGTCGTTACTATTAGTCAGAAGCTCAAGTCTGACAACCAGTCTTACCATGGGGTATTACTCCGTTACTGGGTTGTAGAGGTTCGATAGGCAATCGCTCCATGTAAAATACTGATATTCAGCTGCATCTGGTTCAACTGAAGCCGACTCCAATAAAGTTGTGAAAAACCTAGGCAGATGATGACAAAAATAGGGCGAGGCAAGTTGTGCCTACTAGATGCCATCAGAGCCTGATCACATGAATGGAGCCCTGAGACAGCAAGAAGGTGTTCATGGTAGACTCAGGACAAGATAGCGGGACGCCTTGGATTGCTTTCTCTTGAATAGGCAGAAATAAGCTCCATCGACTGACGGGGAGGGAATATTAAGGAGACCTTTGTCCAGGAATGGGAGAACAATCTTGGATCTCAAGTGTAGAAGACGATCGTAAAAATTTGGAAGGTTGTAAGGGATATAAGCTTGGTGTTGGAATTGCAACTTTCGGCTTAGTGCTTAAAGATAAAAATTTAACAGCTACTATAATGTGTCATGTTACTTCATATTTCCACTACTAATAGGTGACCATAGTTCTAGGAAAAATTGAGAAGCACAAAATGCATTTCATTCGGTCACAATTCTAACCAGCTGTCTGTGAAGAAAAGATCTTATTCCCTTTTATTAAACGTTATTTTTATTTAAACTAGGACAGTAATCATGAAACCTCGGATATACACTCCTAATTATAGCAATTAAAATACTTAACAAACACAAACAGTAAAAAAAACGTCATTATCGTTAAATTTGGAACGGGATGGACGCTAGCTAATCGTGATTTTACGCGATGCGTAAAAGGGGTCATTCTATATTCGGTGGCGTAAAAAGGTAAATTTCTCACGGGCCGTTTAGTTTGTTCAAATCGTAAAATTGGCATAACCTAGCAGTATAATTTTCAAACGATTAGTTTTTGTTTAGGGTTGACAGCGAAATTAAAAAGGTTTTACTACGAAAAATATAATTATCTTAAGTCATAAAAAGAAAAGAAAAAAATCTCAACCCGGAAAATCTAAGGATGCTTGGCTCAAAGAGAAAAATGTTAGTTCAAGAATTAAATATGCGTAAAGAAAAAGGCTTTAAATGAATGAATTAAGTAAATAAAGTTAAAATAATATTCGTATAACTTCCCGTTTCTGTTTAAACATAGGATAAAAGAATATTTAATGCAACGTTCAGATTTTCTTTATGATTAATTATTTACATTTTTTGACTGTATAGAAAGTTTCTGTGTTTTCAAGTTTTTTAAAGATATCTGTATTCTTTCACTAAATTGCATTGAAATTCAAGGGATAATTTATGAATTTATAGGTTTTAAATGTGACATGTCCTGAAAATAACATCTGGTTTAGCACGTCTTTTAAAATATGCAAATAGAATCAATCTAAAACCCAATTAAATTAAAAACTTCTTACAACCCTAATTTGACCAACATTAACTCTCAGAGATATAAATAAAATTAATTGGTGATTTTCTCGCAAAACCGGTTCCAATTTTTATTGACATCTCGTAATAGTCATTTCCCGTGATTTTATTGATTTGACAACATTAAGTTTATAGCTTTATTTTCGGAATTATCTGATAATAAAAGAAAAACATTGAATTAACGACTGAATTCAAACAAAAATTGGCCACCATTAAAATACTATGAGGCAGCTAACTCTAATACATAATAATTATTATACATTAAAATTATCCACTGATTTGTGAAGTTTTAAATTTTATGTCATCATAATATTAAAAGCTTGTTTTTATTATATAAATGTTGGTAAATTTAAAATGTCACTTACGGGATATGTTCCGTGGTTATCTGTTTGTTTGAGTTCCCGATATTTCGAGCTGTTGTAAGCGCCGCGATCATGGCACTTGCAACAGCTCGTAATATCGGGAACTCAAACAAACAAATAATCACGGAAGATATCCCGTAAGTGACATTTTAAATTTAGAGACAAACCGTGAAAGCTTAAAACAGTGTTTAACGTTGGTAAAAGTACGTTTAAATACTTAGTTTTTAAAAATAATTCCCATCTTTTTTATCCCCCGAGACGCTACTGTATTTATGTTCGAGCCGCGAGGTTGTTCGTGCAAACCTATAATATTTGACAATATACGAGTAGGTACAACAATATATTTATCCCCAAAACCATTTAACTCCTAGCAACGGGTACTATAGGATTCCTGTAAATAATGGTGACGGCTGACCGTTTCCACTGGCTTAGTCCCATTTCATATAATGTGGAGGTCGAAAATAATCCCACAGAGAGGGATTACTGAGAGAAACACGCAGAGAAATGTATACGAGAACTTCTGGTTGCAACCGTGACAGCAAGGCTCACTAGTTGACTTTACAACAAATGTCTAGTAATAAATACTAAGTCCTTGTATCTGTACCACTTATTTACCTATTACTTGAAATGTTGTAAAGTCAACTAGTGAGTCTTGCTGTCACGGTTGCAACCAGAAGTTCTCGTATAGGTAGCCAGACATTTCGCTGCGTGAATAGATAGAAAATATTCGACCCTATGCAAAGGTCCACCTGCTTCTCAAATTTCATCGAAATCCATCCAGCCGTAAAAGCGTGAGAAGGTCAGAAAGCCGGAAACCGGGTGACCATTAAAAGTATGAAAGAAGGAAAACACAGAGCGATTATCTAAAATATACGGTTGGCTATAATAGCACTTCTTATATATTATTTGCTATTCGCTAAGTGCTGACAGATACTACCAATAAACTAGATCATATCTACAAAATTAATGTCGCAGAATAATTTAAAAGTAATAAAAAAGAATTCTCGACTAAACTATCCTTTATAAATCCATTTGGGTAACCAGAGGAATAATTTTAAGAAAGAAATAATTGGAGTTAGGAGACATTATGTTTCCTAATGTACCTTTTTACGATGTAACTTTGAAAATGAACCCCGATTCAGACATTTTTTAATCTCACTAATACTAAGGAGATTGGACCATTTGATTTTTGGGGAAGACTTTTATCTCCTCGAATAAAAATCTGTATGGATACGATGTTTCTTGGCTTTGAAATCAGGTTATGTAATTGGATGACAAGTCCGGTACTAAAAAGTTTTTTTCTCGGAGATTTTTGATGGCAAATGGGATTGTAATATCAATTGCAATTATCTCTTCAAGATATTTGTGATCGAAAGCTTAACAAAGTCTTTTAAACTGAAAAATAACTTATCGAATCATATTTCATAGCACATTTATTCATTTAAAACTTAGAATCTGACAATCCCCAAAAATTTTTAGGATTTCTTATTAAAACACCAAAAATTTCCTTCCGAATCTGACACATTTTCATTAATAAACAAAATTAGCAACCACTGCTAAAAAATACATCTCGTGGCTTCTAAAAGAAATAATTAAGTAATCTTAATTACGGCATTGCAAGGATCCTCACGTGTGACCCCGATGACCCCGGTAAGTAGTAATTAGCACACAGAATTACAGATGAATTGCTTTCCTTAGGGACTTCCTAATTAGAAGACTGAGATTAGGCCGAGCTAAATGATAAAAATAGTATCGTAACTATGTTACTGTCGGTCAAAACTACTAAAGTTAGGAAAAAACTACTAAAACTGGAATAATCTTAGTTGGGCGTTGACGTTTCTATCTGTTGTAATAGAAGGTTGCCGCGGCTCTAAAACGCAAAGGGCAAACAATTGAAGGAACAGTTTGGACACTAGACACTACCCTCCGTTTGGCACAGAACAGAACATGAGCGCGCATTTGATAAAAATTTTGAAAGTCAAAAAAAAATCTGTAATAAATTAAAAAAGAGCAATGTCTGTTTCTTGATAGGTAATACAACCTTGGGGTCTTCAAGTCAAGAGTGAACAGGTTACTTCTAGGCAAGCGTGCATCACCGTCAACCACTTCATTTCTTACCATTGAGTTGGTAGTAAAACGCGAGCTTATCGTAAATAAGAAAAAAACGGAATTAGATATGTCCGCTCCGTTTTAAAGTTTCCTTTCACTTTATGCCGATGTCTACGGCATGAAAAATTACCCCAGAACAGAAACGACCCATACATATTAGAAAAACAACAATGCAGTCAACTATAAGTGCTGATCGAGAAGTATTTTACCAAAGAACTTCCTTTCTTTCTAAACAGATCAATCAACTGTGCCCTCAATCGAAAGTTCCTGAACGAAGTTTGAACAGCGTATCTCAAAGTTTACTCAAACTCGACCCCTTGTAGGATGATGTCTAGATTTTGTAGTTGATGCATCGGTTATTGTTTTTCTCTTGTTCAAGCTTTAATGCTTAAAGGAGTTTGCTTTTAAAATCATGTTTAAGTTGTGTTTTATAAAAGGAGATAGGTAAAGTATCCTATCGAATTAATAGTAGACATAAACAAAATATTTAGAACAACATTTCTGTTGAAAGTTTTGTTACCTAGAAGCTTTTGATGTAAACATAAGCTAACATAGCTTTTCGTCCCTAACAAAAATTGCACAATCAGCCTATAATAATGTTCCCACTACTGGGATACAGATCCCTCTCTGTGAGAGGGAGTGGGCTGTAATTCACCATGCGAGCCCAATGCGCGTTGGTAGATCTCACATATCTTCGATTTTTCTTATTATAAGACATGCCAGTTTCCTCATGATTTTGTGACGTAACACCTCCGTTTTTTCAAGGATACGTGGATTGAATACAAATGAGGTGAAATATGTGAGATTATTTGACAAAGAAAAACAGGAATAGTTTGTACTGACTGACTTGATAGTACAGCTAAAAGTTTATTTAAGGGAATATTAGTTTGTTTTTATTTTATCATGAAAGTTAAACATTCCCGAATAATATATCATTATTATAATGTTTACTAGTTCTGTGCTGTGTTCTGGGCATAAATTATCCGCTCGCAGTATTTTTGACTTTTTTCATCCTAACATAAGCTATAAATTCATTTGTTTTTTAAGATTTCACCAGAACTTTACTTTCGCTAAAACCGCCTAACCAATTTTGCTGAATTTCTGTAACATACACTAATAGATGGCCACTGGGAAGGATTATACATTAGGTAGAAAAAGGTAAATGAAGGGCAAGCAAAACCGCGGGCAAAATCTAGTTAGATACACAAAAAAAGTTTGAGAACATCTGCCTTACTAAAAGCATCATTGGACTTCATTATTGAATACTGGGTATTCATTTGAATAAAACAAAGTTTTGAGAAACTTTGGCTATTCAGTGTTCTTCTTACTTAAAAGTTTTGTGTATTGAATTGGCTTTGGTTGTTTTTTGATTAATCTTTGTATGTAAAAAAGATAGATTCTTACTAGAAAAAAACATTTAATATTTTCATAAATAATGGTTCATTAGGTACATAAAATTGGGTCGACGGATGGTCTTAACAGGTAACGTGGCCCTGAGACGTAAAGGACAATAGAAGAAACACGGTGGATTTTAGTCAGTTTGACAGTCCCTTCCGACCAGGAGGGGAGGACTCATTTGATGATTTTATGGCTAGGCAGATGATGATGTAAAATTATGTTAACTATGGCTTGGATTTAAGCTATTGTTGCGTCTCTTTTAGTATTCTTGAAGTTTTAATAAAATACGTGACAATAAAAGTTTAACAAGAATTAGGATGGAGCCATGAGATTAGCGTTAACAGTTTGTTTTAAGAGTTATGACCATGACGGTATTCAATCTAAAAAAACTTGAGAGGTGTCAAGGGACACCCGGCTGGAACGAAGGGACACCCGGCTGGAACGAAGTTACTATAAACAGTCAACAAAAATAATCGTCGCGACTCCACTCCACTCCGCTTCGCTCCACTCCGCTCCACTCCACTCCACTCTTTGAGCTCTAGTACACTTTCGCAACGCGCGATAAGGAACTTCGTTCCAAAAAGTGTCGTGACAACTTTTCGTAAGAATTTTTTCCGTCTAGCCCCCTTTCACAACGCGCGTTAAGGAACTTCGGTCCAATTAATTAATACATTGTTTTTCTGTGAAAATATTTTTTGGTATTGTATGGAAGATTGGTACTAGAAATTAAAATATTAGTCTGTGTGTATCTTTTTTGTTAAGATTGACAGAAATAGAACGATTCGTCGCCGTCGTTTAAATTCATTTGAAACCATTTTCTAACGTTTAATAATTACAAGTTTGGTTTTAAGTAGGTTCGTTCCAAATTCTTGTTTTTTTTTTCTTTTAAAAATTTAAAAGTAAAAGATAGTGTTAGATTTTGCTGACTTAAAAATTAAAGAGCAAAACTGTTAAATAAAAAGTCATATTCTCAGCTAAATAAACATCTAATTCTCCTAAAAATACAATGGTATATTATTATTTCTTTCATATTTCCCGTCAGCCATAACCTTCGCGTTTGGCACTCGATCAAGTTATATCTTGGAATAGTAAAATAACTTTATAGGTATATCCACAAGATGGGACTAATCGACCAATTTCTTTTATATTTTATTCATGTAGGTCTCACCAAGTTTTTGGGAGTCTAAAAGCTGTGTAATGTATTCCGAAGTTCAAAAAGCGTTTTGTACTTGTTAACGTAGAGTTCCCAGAAGTTAAATACGAAATTTACTCTGAATGTTCGCATATCTGTAGGTACCTTTTGACACCTTAACAGCTGAACGGATTTCTATGCAAATTGGTGTATTTATAAACCACCAAGTTTTATAAGAAAATACGATATATATCGCAGTAATAATTGTGTTCTTCTTGGAATATTTTTGAAACTTCCAACGGGTAGAACTACAGGCAAAAGTGAATGTCAAATAATAAAATGTTTTAGTGAAAAATTGTGGAAAGTTGGACACTATAAAATACAACTTCTTTTTCTTTAAGACTGAAGACCGAAAAATAACAAAGTTTTGCTTTGTTTATTAAGTTTAGAGACATTTATTAACAACCACAACATTGTTCAGAAGTTTTTTTTTTCGTGAAAGTTATTAATTACTTACATTAGTTTATTTCTTTGTTCTCTATTTATATTTGTAGTAAATAACAGTGAATTTAGGACTACTCTAACAATATTTTTTTGTTCTGCCAACTTTAAGAACAAGACAACATTACCTCACTTGTTATTTTATTTTTTTGTTTAAAAAAAATCTCATTGAAAATTCATCATCTTACAGAAAATCAGACATACAGCGACTAAAAAAGAAAGTAATGGAAAAAATCGCTCTCGCGTTTCTCCCCGCTGTTCTCATGGCCCAAAATCACGACTTATAAGTCGTTGGTAAAGTCTCGTTAGTGTGATTATGCAAATCTTCGAGACTAACAAAGGACACGACTCACGACTAATCGTGTTCATAATCTGTTTAGTGATTCCGAGTTACGACTTGCGGATCGCAAAGTAGGCAGGTTCAATCCCAGATGAAATTGATGATGTAATTTTTTGGTGAATATTTTATTGGTGATTGTGATTGGATTATACTATGTTGTAAAGTTGTTAGTATACCGGTATGGACAAGTTGAGGACATAACATAGCGTCACGAGCTCACACTTAGTCTTCATTATAAATTTATTAAAAAAAAAATCGTGTCCATTATTTTTCAATACCAATTCAATAGATTTGATGATGATATGATTGACGTATCAGGGGTCGCGGAACTTATCAGAATTCCGTAACCCTATTGTAGGACACCGTGGATTTTAGTCACCACTGTCAGACTCGTATGAGGCCGGCGACAGTGGTGCCGATTCCGGACGACTCATTTAATGATTTTATTTTACCACGATTTAAAAAGGTACGCATCAACCTTGGCAATAGGTAATATCAACTTCCTATTTCTGACAGCAAATATATAAAAGGTATATTTATAAGTAACCCGCCAATAAATCCATCGTCCTTTCAGACAAATATTAAAAAAAAAGATAAAATAAATTTTAGCACAGGATTTGAACGCAGATTCGCCTGACTTAAATATTGTTTTAAATACGCGGCTTTAAGCCTGATTGAAGAATTAATACCGCCTTGTCAAAACGAAATAATCCTGCACAAGTAGGGATTTGATTTAAGAGCGGTTTTGAGTTATTTTAAGCATTTATTTAGAAGGCTCGTACAGAAATATCTGTCATACCTATTGGTCCTCGATTTCCGCTACTAAATGCTAGTTGATCGATTATCTTTAGTCAACAGTTTTTATCTTTGAAAAAAATTTTCTTTCAAAAGAGTTTTCATTTCAATAATTAGTTTTATTAATTAGGATACGGAAGACAGTATTGGTAGTTTCAGTGACAAAATTAATTCATCACCACTGTTCTCAAAACCGTGAATGAAAACATCGTATGGAAACCGGCACGCCTCAGAATGAAATTTTCAAAAATATTTTATGGTTCGTCTTTGATGTGTTTGGTACACCTGTAATAACACACAACACACTAAAACTCACCCTTTTTATGGTTAATAATCTAATGAGTCCTGCTACACTTTATGGAACGCGGAGGGAACTGTGAGACCCTTAAGAGCTTCACACACAGCAGCTATAATGTAAAGATATACATTATAGCACGATACATCTCATTACATCTTTCCATAGAGATTCGAAGATGTAAAAATACACATTATAGCTGCAGTGTGTGAAGCCCTTTACTGTCTAGAAATACCATGTTCCTTCAATTGCCTTTTTTCGATCTAGGGCCACAATACCCTGTTTTAACATACCTTCGACTCATCTTTAGGCTTTCCCAGGACCTAAAATGGTGGATTTCGGCCCTCTCACAAACACGACGCCTCGAGGACTTCCTATACTTGTTATGATCTCCACGGGTAGTTAGAAACCCGGAAGTTAGACAACTAGTCAAACTTTAGCATGTCTGTTTTGCTCAATGTTTCGAACTTTCGACTGCCAACATCAAACAGTAACCCTTTGAGTTAAATAGGAGTATCTGTAGTTCTGAATTAGTATCTTGTTAAACTACTAACATCTAGTTTGACAATGTACTAATTCGGAACTACAGCACTTTTTTTGTCATGGCCTGCTGTCATTAAAAAAAAAATTTTTTTTTGTAATAAATGCGGAATATTAAAAAAAAAGTTTTTTCATTTGCATTGAATTTGAGACACAAACAAACCTTTTTTGACATTTTATTAACTAGAATCATAGTTTCAAAACTCCATGAGTACACTACTAGGACTAGAACCAAAACCTACAAAGAAATTGGGACATCCACCCACTTACCTATATAATGACCACTTGGCGAGTTACGAAAATTTCCTACGTATAGAGAGGTTGTCTGTACCTATCCCAGCAGTGGGAATAGATACTTTCGATTGCCCATAGGCATCCTATACAACAGATTAAAGCTTAGTACGCAAGGTTAAAAATATGTATGTATTCTACATAAACACGGACCGCATGGGAAAAAGGCATTATATTTATGTATGTTAAATTATAATCATGGCGAATCTTTCAAATTGACCGTATCTCGTAAAACTAATGCATATAAAACAAGTCAAGACGACTAATATATAAGAAAAACAGAAAACTTATGATGCCCCCAGGCTGGCTGTATATCATTATGGTCAATTATGGTCATTCACCCCAAGCCGGCGCGGTAGGTGACACCATACTCCGCTGGTCTATGCTCGGATAAAATATAAATTATGCTGTATGGTTTTTTTATGCCATAAATATAATTTATGGATACCGTATACCATACCATACATAGAAAATGGTACTAGTAGCGTGTGTTAATTAAAAAACATCCTTTGGTATGACAGAATTAATCAAACCGTTACACCAAAAAGGATAAAAAAATGACGAACTTTCATAAATATCATATTCATGGATTTTTAAATCCTACCTTGCCTCTAACTTTTTATTAGTCATTACCACTCGGGTCGCGGGATTATTCCCTTACCGTGACCCCGGAACATAACAGGCTATCGAAGGACACCGTGGATTTTAGTCAGTAGAAGTCTGACAGTCCCTCCCACCCTGCCCTGGGTTGGAGGACTCATTTGATGATTTTACCACGCTTAAAAAAAAAAAGTCATTACCACTTTTATAAAATAAATCCAGTACAAGAGAGTACCGATTTCTCAATGCTTTTTAAAAGAACTTGGAATTAGCCTTTTTTTTACCATAAATAAGCCTTGCCGCCTTGAAAAACAACAATGTCAAACCGCAATGACAATTCATAACTACCAACATAAGAAAAAAACGGATCAATTCACTCTATGGATCTGAAACTACAACTCAGGCTAGGTTTACGATCATTAATCTAGTAATATTGTTACTATTTGCATTGTATACTCCGCACTTTTATGTTTTATTGCCAAAACAATCTTATTTATGATGCTACTTTTATGTACGAATGTGGTTTCTGCAAATTGGTTTGTTCTTTTATGTAGAAAGGATACTCGGTTTGTATTATGCGTTCCAACTAAGAAAGTCAGTGTCTAAAGGGCTTTACACACAGCAGCTATAATGTATATTTTTACATCTTCGAATTTCTATGGAAAGATGTAGTGAGATGTATCGTGCTATAATGTACATCTTTACATTATAGCTGCTGTGTGTGAAGCCTTCAACTGACACTTCTAAAGTACGGTTAGTACTAGTAGCACAACTATTTCGATTTGACAGGTGTGACGTCATTAGACTAGAAGAATAGTTGGATCGCAAAATATTGGCTAATATTAGGTATAATTTAAGAAAAAAAAACGTTAGATACCATCTCAATTTCTGAATTATTCCATTATCTCAGTTATTTTAATGGAAGCTCTTAAATTCTATAAATTATGATGACAATAAATTGATAACCGTTTACGATATCTATTGGTATTTAGTAGATATTTATTGAGCCACTTCGTTATTCTAGACAAAAAAAAACTTGAATTACGCATTTCCATTAAAAGATATAACCATAAAATAGAAGCATTATTATCTAAATTGCCATCTTGTCGAAGATGTAAACGCCTACAGTTTCGCGTATAAATGTCACAATATTATCTCATTTGTTTTTAAATCCAAAACTAAGCGGACTTCTTAAACATTGGGAAATCGTATCACGTACTCGTAGCGTCACCTAGCGGGCAGTAGCGAAACTAATTCAGTCATTTCATTCAATGGCAAACTTTAATACTATCTTTTATAATCTTATTGTGTTTGCTTTAAACTATTTTGATAATACTGAAAGCTGTTTTATTTGAGATACTTAGTTAAAACAATAGAGATTTAATTGTGGTTGAGTTTTAATCTGATAATAATCTGCATTGTTCTAGTAACGCCATCTATTAGCTAATGGCACAATGCAACAAAGGAGATTAAGCAAAAGAGTTTTGTTTGTGTTTGTGATTTTGTTTAATCTGTGGAACATTAAGCTGTGAACAGAATAACTACGTACCTAAATTATATTGTTTTAGTTTAAACTATTTTATTTTAGCAATTGAGTTAATTATTCAAAACAGAGTTAAAAAGTCGTGCTTTTATTATTTATGTGTTTATTGTTTTACTTCAAAATTATTTTGGAGTGCTTTCGTGGTTATATCAACAGGTATTATTTTTAAACTAAAATCCTAGACATTTTTTTTATGTTCCTCATTAAAATGCGGTTTGCGTACCGAAAATAAAACGGACTGAATGGCGAAACTATGGCACATTGCCAGTTTCTGTCATTTCCATGGAAGACTGGGATTTGAATACTGATCTCTGTACCACAACAAATTCTTCAAAAACGCGAGTCTTTTTATACTGGTTACACAACAAATACTAAGGTCAACGACATTCAGAAAAATATTCGCTCATACGGTATTGCCATAATAAAATTTACGCTCCAATTTCAGTATTTAAATTTCCATTTAAAAATCGAAAATGGAAAACTTTTTGTGTCAATTTTCGTCGATGTTTAATGAAGTTTTTTAATTAACTTATTTTTTGCTGAGGCAGTGACACGTGATTCATCTTGCAAAAGGATTGAAAATAGAAACTAGAGCAAGTTATTAAGATTAATTTTAGAACATTTTCTGTACATAATACATCCCGGGAATATAAATGCTCAAAAGACCGATGCTTATTTGTATAAAATCTCTACCTCCATTATATTTACGTAACATAGCCTTTCTTCGAAAGCCAACGGTCAACATATTATTTCTATGAAATCAAATGCTGCACTGGGCGTAGAATTTCTATTGAAACGCATAAAATGAAGACAATAACAGTGTTTCTATGTGTGGTCCTTTGATACTGGTATTTGATACTTATGGGAATATTTTAGTCTATGGTTGGATGGCAGCATGGTGGCCCAAAAGTACTTAGGGTTACGGGGTTGCCAATTAAAAGGTGACAATTGAGGCATAGACAAGTGACAATTGATTTTTAAACGTTTCGGCTTTCTCTCTCAACTTTTGACAGTTTGAAAAAGTATATAAAAAAGTTACTCAATTACTTTAGAACGGCTGGACAGATCTTGATGAAATGTGGCTCAGAAATAGGTTATAGTTTGAATTAACACATAGGATTCCTTTTATCCCGATATTAGTTTCTCATCGGATCCTTTTCGGGTTCAAAGTGGCTGGAAAAAATCAAGTATTAAATTAAAAAAAAAAAAACATTTTGAAACTCAAAAGTATAGGTATCTCATTTTTCACATTTCTGAATCCAAAACACCACCTCTCCAATAAAAAATAAAAATAAAAAATAGGGTCATCTTATACAACACATTTTGAACGCAAACTTCGGTCAACTTACGTTGAAGACACGATAATGGTCTTACAGGACAGGAAACCATCGTTTAGGTAACCTGATCTTGATGACAAACACAGTAGCCTCTTCCTGTCAGATAATCACAATCACCAATGTCAGTTGATCGAGGTGTCACCTGTCAATATCCGCTCATTGTTGACAGTCATTAGAAGTGTCACTTTTAAGATGGTAGTTTTTTGTCTGGTAATATCATCAAATGGGGTTGTTTGCCAGAAAATTAATTCGCCATGAAAAAAAGTACATTTATGTATAAATTAGCAAAACGTTTTTTTTTTTCTTTTAATTTATATTACACTTATTATTGTTTTTACAATATGTAGTCGAAATTAGCCGAAAAAAGAAATGAGGCAATTTTTCGCCTCATTTCTTTTTTCGGCACGGATACCAAATTAAATAAGGAAATCGCACAAAACTAGCGAAACCGAGGACACAATGTATAATAATCTGAACAGAAAGTACTAGAAGAACAGGATCAAAACCTACTTTTTTTCATGGCGAATTTTCGATCGTGGAGCGAGGGACCGCTAGACTCTTATTACTGTTAATTAACCCTGTTCCTGTGGTTGCCCTTTGCGTATCAGGGCAACAGTCTTACACAGTCCCACGAAGTTGAATTTTATGTCTGGTGGTCATAAGGGTAATTAAAGAAGTAGAAGTACCAATATGGGATCTTAATCGGGGTAGGTCCCTGATGTTGAAAATTCTATAAGGGTTTCCTAGGTTGACGGGGCCCCCTCTAGAGGGTCAAAGCCTGCCGGGGTCGCGGGACTTTTCTCAGTACCGTGACCCCGGAACATTAAGGGCTATTGAAGGACACCGTGGATTTTAGTCACTACGAATCTGACAGTAGGGGTGGGAGGACTCATTTGATGATTTTACCACGCTAAAAAAAAAACAAAAAAGGTATTCCTAGGTGCCTAATAGCTAGTCCTAGACTAGATTGATGATTTTACCATCCTAATGAAATTCACTTACGGTATGTGTTTATCAAAATCTATTCAAAAATATCACCTACATTACAAGGAATTTCCACCTCTGCTTTTATGCTTAAGTATAAAAGCATAATATCGTGATTTATAGGACTTGCATTCACAATGCGATTTGTATTATGTTAGTGTTAGACGTTAGGAACTTCGTTTTATATGCAACGCATTGAATTCTAAAGAAATTGGCAAGCACTTGTGAATTTCTATGAACTGTAAGTACAAACATTGTTTGTATGTAAAGTTTGTTGGGAGTTTATAAGTACTTACTTATTTTTTTATATCAAGAATACTGGCTGTTATATTTTATTCACAACAATAAAATTGTAGTTTATTACATTCTAGAGTCATTGTTTCCGTAATGGGATACTATGGATGGAACCCCGCCTCGCGGGACTCCTATTTCTGAGTGACTGGGCTTAGGAAAAACCCACCAAAGTTTTATCATAATCGGGATTAGTGATGTTGCGAATATTCGTATTTGCAAATATTCGCATATTTATTGATATTCGCATTAATCGGGATCAACAGTTTACAAACGCTTAAAGGACGAAATAATTCATCTATGGGCCCCAATTTTTTTTCCACCTCTTTAAGAATTAAAATCGCGCTATTCTTTAAACAGTGAAGTTGATTTTTTTTTTCTTCTTAAGCGCAGGACTTTTGGCAAGAAACACAGTCTAGCAGAATATTTTACTAAAGAATTTCGATTCGCACGCCAAGAAAATTGGAACCTACAATTACTGTTTCTCTTAAACGTTTCAAGTCAATTTTTTTCTGACTTCTTTAAATATACCTACTATGTCTTAGCCTAAGTATAATATAATAACTGCAAGATGAAAGCTAAAAGAAAGAACATAGAAGGTTGGTGTTTACTCAGTTATAATTAAAAGTTGAGCGAACACAGTGATCATAAAAAAAAGTTTAATTAGGATTTTTTGCAAGGTCTTAGCTCGATTTTCATAAAATCTGCTCCATAATAAAAGAAAAATCTTTTTCATTTTCAAAACTATATTTTCCCGCAGGTTTGCTCGCTTTCATTTTAAAATTTGATCAATCAATCCGGGTAATCTGAAAGAACTTAGTTGTTGTTTTTTTCGATTCGATTTCGTTATTGCCCGTTCTTCTCCATAGAAATCTACTTGAAATGGGCATCTACGATTCTACGGTACTTTCACAGTTTTTGTCTTGTGACTGGCACTGTAGAACCATAAATATTTTTGTAGTAAGTTTTATTTTACGACATTTGATAATTCAAAAGTGCCTGTAATTGGCCTAGTTGAAATAAATGATTTCATTGATGATTTTGTTTTTTAGACGTGAAAGTTATAACAAACGAACTTACTTTGATACATGAAGAACCAAATTACCATTAAATACATTCAAGATGGCAACAAAATAATTTAAAAGTTTCATAATAACTGACTGTTACCTGCGCCTACGCTGCCCGCGATTATTTCTCAAACCCTGCATCACTAAACAATAAAAATGGTCGGTCCGTTGTTTCAAAGGTGTGAAAGATACGTCAACCTTACTAGCAGAGTGAGACGTTTGGTATATTTTAAATTCTGCAAGTTAGGGGAATTTCAAATAGAACCAGTCTTACCACTTGGTATTACTCCAACAAGACTGTGAAGTGTGAAAATCCGATATGGTGGTTTACCATCACGTCTAGCGTGAGTACCACAGAAATATTAAAAACAGGAGAAGTGGTAAGGGGGCGTGTCGTTGAAACCTGGTCCTGAGCGTTTTGGCCAGAAATTGACTTGGACTACTTTATTTATGTTTCCTTTATTACTCCGACTGTATTGTTTTTCATTAAATACATTGCTCTTTTACAACGATCTCACATTATCACTGAGTGACTCGGACCAGCAATGTAAAGCTGACATAACGATACCTCATCAAGCCGTAATGTCGCGTGGTGCGTCCGTAGTATTTGAGCGGGAGTAGTACCGCCCCCCGCGTGTCGCGACAACACACAATGATAATTGTTAGTGTGAGTAAGTTACACGGAAAAAGAGTACGCTGTGGTTTTAAGAATAAGGTTTATATTTAAATGACTGAGTTATCGATGGCGCGTGTGTGCACTTGTTCGTAGTATTGTTTTGATAGAACTACATATGCAATATTATCGTTATGGTGGGGCTGTTGCGGCTTCACTGGTTTTCTATACTTACATTTTAAACTCCACGCCATATCTCCTTCTTTAAGATATCTGTGGTGAGTACGCTCAAGAAACGAGATGGGAGACGCTAGACGACTTATATAGCTCTGTCTCTTTCCCACAGCCTAAAGACTCACGTGATAGGCCTCATAGACACGACTGTCTATCAATATCCCACGAAATTCTATCTTAAGAAAATCATCACCATAATATCTAATCATCATCATCTTCCACAGGCCACCACAACACCACGGCGCCGCTCTGCTGGCCGGGGTGGGGGGAGGAGGGGCTGTCCCCTCGTACGCTCCCCCCGGCAGAGCCTTCTTCACCCCCCCTTTGCCGCCCGAGTACAGAAACCCCTTTGCTGACAAGCCTACACTTAGAGGTAAGTGATAACACCAATTACAACAATACATTTATCAAAAAGATGAAAATAATGTCTTCTACCGCTGAAAATAACGTAATAATACCAATCTAGGTTGGATCTTAGTCTGTAGCTAATCAACGACCGAATTTGACTACTATCGTTTAGGAGAGCATTGGCTCTCCAAAACATTTTTTGGAGAACAAAGGAACAGCACTTTGATTCAGATTGAAAATGAATTTCGGAAGTGAATGATAGAAGAAACAATAATAAATAAATAATAAAATAATATTCCACAACTATCACACAACGCCATCTAGTCCCAAGCTAAGCAGAGCTTGTGTTATGGGTACTAGACAACTGATAAACATACTTATATATTTCTAAATACATACATATTATACATAAATTACACCCAGACACAGAACAAATGATCGTGCTCATCACACAAACATTTGTCCTGGGTGGGAATCGAACCCACGACCTCCGGCATAGCAGTCAGGGTTACTAACCACTAGACCAACAGGCCAGTCAAAACGTTACGATATTGAGTATAAGACTGTTTTACGGTTTTTGGAAAACTTACCTGTAAAGCTCTAATTCAAATAAATGATTGAGTCTGAATTTTGAATTTTATATAAATTCATAATAAATAGTTACCAGCTTCCTAATAAACGTTATACCGAAGTAATAGCCTCTTCCAGAAACTTTTGAATGAAGTTCTAAAAAGTTTGTAAGCTCTCACAATTAGTTCTAAGTGGTAGTGAATCTTTAAATGCTCGTGGAGGCCTAAAACTTCTAGTAATTTATTCAAGCACTATTTGACGGCACGATTAGCGTAGTGGCTGAGAGATTGACTTCTGCGCAGGCGCAGTGTTTCGCGCTTTCGATCCCCGCACGGAACAAGTAAATTATTTTGTATGATCTACAAGTAGTTGTTTCTTGTGTCCTTCAATAGCCCTTTACGTCACGGGGTCACGGTAAATCGTTAGTCCCGCGACCCCGGCAGGCTTTGACCCTGCTGACACTCTTTGAGGCGCGCGTGGAACACAACGCGCCGTTGACCTGGGCATGATCCATGGTCGTACAGCGAGTCGCCCGTTACTCGCCAGCGATGCCTCCTCCTTCGCGACTGCTTCGCAGAAGGAGGCGACCGCTTCCCACTCCGTCTCAGTACAATTTTCAAAAAGACTATAATTATGTAGTTGTCATAAATGAGCTACAGCCAGTCGATTGGCATTCTCAATTTTTGCTATCTCCATTCAAATCAGTAATAGCATTAGTTACAAGAATCGGGATGCTTGTCTTTATTCCGCAAAACTATACACTTATATTAGAAGGGCCCCAAACAATGTTTGACACGGGGTCCCTTCTGGCCTAGCTACGTCTCTGGTTTTACCTCAACTAATAGCATTTTCTGTCCACAGGCACTAACACAGATGGGAACAACTATCTCAACAGGCGGCCTATCCCTCCGCCCTCACTCGGCCCGGGACACGACAGGATACCTATCAGGCCTCCCGGACAGGTAAGGACATCATCATTACCATTTATTGATAGAAAGAAAGAAAAACCGTTTATTTGAGAGCCCGTACACACAACAAACAAGTAAGCAAATAATAAATAATTATTACAAAGGAAGACATCGCAAATTAAAAACAACAACGAAAAATCAAAGATAACATTGTGTGTCCCACGGCTACATCAAATAGGTCCAGTTCAGCAAGTTGTCGAGCAGCTAGTGCTCGACGCTGGTTTTCAACTGGACCTGGGTAATGACGTGACGGAAGCAAAGCACTGATACTGATACTCCTTCAGCTGTCTTCGAAGGTGATAAGATGACTGGCTACTGCTGGCAGGCTTGGATGAAGAACCACATTGAGAAGCCGATATGGCTTTTGACCAACCAACGATTATAGCAATTCCGCATTGCATCCGATCCGAATCCGTGAAAATAAGAATACTTATAAAAAGCTTGGACAAACATAGCTTTTCGCACTGCATCTGATCCGGTTTAGTGAAAATGTGTATTGGTCTTGTTAACTTAATAAAATGTATGATTTAAATCCAAGCAATACAAGAACAGAGCCACCCTTTCACGGATTTCAATCGAATTCAGTGCGGAATCGCGAGATCTTTATATCCTACTACTATTATTATAAAGGCGAAAGTTTGTAAGTATGGATGTATGGATGTTTGTTACTCTTTCACGCAAAAACCACTGAACGGATTTGGCTAAAATTTGGTACACAGATAGTTTATAACCTGGATTAACACATAGGATAGCTTTTATCCCGATTTTATGTTCCCGTGGGATAATTTTCGAGTTATAGCGGGTGAAGCCGCTGGCAACAGCTAGATATGTTATAAATATTATTATACTGTTATTGTGTTATACTATCGCATTATTGGTAATCTGCTCTAATAGAGAAATAATAGTTATACGTGATGCTACATATCTAGTCCAACACTTTTTTTTTTGTAAAAATTGAAATTCATAAAATAAGTCCTCCAGCCCTACAAGAATATCCCGGGACTGTCAGACTCGTACTTACTAAAAATCACCCTGTTACTGCATTTGCCCTCTGCATTCTGTTGCCGCAGTTTCCATTTAAGAAGGTCCCTGGGCTCCAAAATTATCCTTATTAAACTGCAACCAACCACAGACCTTCAAAATTTTATTGAAATCGGTTCAGTGGTTTCGGAGACTTGTGATTATTAATGATGAAGTTAAGATTATTATATCAGTATTTTAAACAAAAAGTATTATAGGTAGCTATTGAACTCTATACCTATACCTATACCTATAATGAGCCATTAGACCTCGTGTATAGACGAAAGACATAAAAAGTTGGTGTTAAAAGCAGGTATACAATAGAAAAGAAGGTTGTTGCTAACGAGCACTGAGGTATACAAAGGAAAAACGAAAAAGGACATGATTATTGTGCCTAAAATAGGAATGTACACAATACACATACGTACGAACAAAAGTAACTATGTCTGTCTGTTTGTTTGTTACATTTTAATGCTGTAATTGCTGAATAAATTTGCCATTTAGGTATCTACAGATCTTTTGAAACATCAAGTCTTGGGCTAGTTGCGACAAACGATACTTTTAGTCTAGGACTAGGTAGTACCAAAATTCCAGAAAAAGAATCACTATTTATTATAACTATAACAAAAGTCCTCTGCCGGTCTTGTTCGCGATGAACTCAAAAAGAGATTTAAAAGAACCTATACTTAAAGCGGGCATTGGGAAAATTGTCATACAAAATTGTTGATGCCGTGAGTCAGTAGCATTATCTAGCGTTGCAAAACAACGCGACTACTAGACTGAGCGACTTTTTACCTATTGGTAAAAAGTTTTGGATCACAACTTTCTTCGTGATGTCTCGTCTATTGCTCGTACATAGTTTAATGTCTTTGCTTTTCACCAATTTATAGAGAAGTTCTCGAGAAAGGGTTTTATGACTGGTTTTATGTATAAATTGGTCCTGAGTGAAGGCGGAGCAGGTCGCTAGTTTACAATTAAAACAAAAACGAAGCCACGGGCAAAAACCAAGCACATCATAACAATATCACAGATAGTATCTACCAAAGAATATGAGTTCAAACAGCTTTTACATACAAAAAAATACGGATTCCATTTCAAAAGTTCTCCAAATAAAATTCTTGCCCTTTGTCACACACATTCGTGTCTAAACGTTCTCTGATCTTCCGTTCGTTAGTCATTGTTGGAACGACCTATTTCAGTGTGAATAATTATCGAAATTTGTGCCGAAACTGTGGTTATTTTTGGCACAGGACTAATGATGGAAGCGTTTCGTGGTTACGATTAACAATGCTCCTAAATATAGCTTGTATGATCTGATTTTGCATTTCAAATGTTGGTACAAATCGATGGCATGTGTATTTGAATTTGACGTTTAATTATCTGGTAATTCCTGTGTGTGAGGCTTTTGTAGCTTAACAGCTGCACAGGTCCATCTTCAACATTATGCTAAGCTTGCCGTGGTTGCTGACCTGTGGATGTGTGACCATCAAAGCGAGTGTCCTCCCTTGGAAAGCACTTATAGACGTTGGTCCCGGCTGTCATTTGTGGATCTTTGACAGTCGTTACTGTTGGTCAAAAGCTCGAAAGACTTGACAATCATTCTTGCGAAGTTTAGCTGTCCAAATTAAGCCCAAGTTCAAAATAGAAATCCAGTCCAGAGTCATTAAAAATCAATATATAATATAATTATCTAACCTGCAAACCTCCGCCGTTGTGAAAGCTATTGACGAGTATGTTATTTTTTGTTTATTTATATTGTATTTGTTTGTTTTCAGGAGACTTTGTCACCACAGGTGCCCGCACCTCCGCCAGCGCCGCCGATGCCGCCGGCGGGAATCGAACCTCAGAAGAAGAAGGCACTCAACACACCTAGCCATAAGGTAAATAATCATAATCATATACAGGGTGGAATTTTGTAATGCCACCTGGAGGGAAAGTACTCTTAATACTGCAGATAGAAAATTTTACTCAAAGGAAACATTCCTTTATTTTTGAATAGAAAGCAAACTGCATTCAAAGATTTTCAAAAATTCTCTTCTCCCACACCCGGGAATCGAACCATTTTTTGTAAATAATTAAATTAATTTAAGATTTCCCGGTTTTTCTTTCATTTAAATTATCATGTTTGTTAGAAAGATTTCATCCATATAATTGACTCTAACGATCGATGCAATAAAAGTACAGGGTATAATTTTTTCAGATTTTAGCCGGTTCGATTCCCGGGTGGAGAAGAGAATTTTCGAAAATCTTTGAATGCAGTTTGCTTTCTATTCAGAAATAAAGGAATGTTTCCTTTGAATAAAATTTTCTATCTGCAGTATTAAGAGTACTTTCCCTCCAGGTGGCATTACAAAATTCCACCCTGTATAATAACACAAAACAGTGACCCAAGATTTTTAAATCCAAAGCTGTAGGTTCTATTGTGACAATTTCCTAACAGTTCTATTTCATTTTTTTCCAGCCGGACGAATTAGACAGTGACATCAAGCAGCCTGGAACAGACCAGGCCAACTTCACAGACTTCGTGCCCAACTCCCTCAACATCCCGACCATATCCAGGATACTGTCGGGCTCCAACGGGAGGAAAGAGGACATCCCAGATGTCCTCCTGAGAACTGTCACCGCGAAGCCTCAACACAATCAAGAGAAAACCTCCAAGAGTGACATCTTCGTCACCAAGGACGTAGGAGTCACATTGAGCGACTCTAGCAGAGATTCTTCAACAGAAGGATCAGTTTTAGCAGTTCTAGACCCAGAAATGAACAATCTAGATAGACCTTTAATTGTAGACCAAAATGGAGAAACGAATACGAGAAGAAATCTCCAGTATGCTACTAATAAACAGTCAGATAGGAATGATAGTAGAAAGGAAGAATATACTCCTGCTACGACTATAGGATTTGAGCTGAAAGACCCTGAAATGTCCACAGAAAGGTATCATAACCTAGCCAATGTGAATTCGGACAAGAAGATCCTGAAACAGGATTCGAAGAACTCAGGACCAGTTCAAAGGCCAGGAGCAGCCTGGCCTTTCGCGTGGAACCTCCACATTTACCTAGCGACAGTTATGTTCACCATTTTAGCAGTCTACTCCATCTTTAAAATCTTCTGCTACAACAAGTACACACATTTGTTTACGCAGTACTATTTTATCATACTCCATTTAATTCTGGTCCTCGTGTGTCTTCTCAGGATCTTCTACATGTGTTACGATCCTTATAACATCAATAACTCGCTCCCTAAATTCATCAGCGAGATTCTTCTCCATGTCCCCGAAATTTTCCTTAGCATAGCATTTGCTTGTATCATACTATTCCTCCTTACTAATAGTATTAATTTTAAGAATACCTGCTGTTCATTCCTTCTTCGACCTAGAATTATTATTATAGGCGGCAGTCTACACATACTGTCCTGTTTAATGTTGCATATCTTTGAAAGTAGTAATACAATAAATAGAAATACGCAGGGCGTCGAAAAGAGGGTATTAGGTCTTACTTGTCAAATAATATTTATAATAGCATGCCTTACTTTAGGTCTTTGCTACCTATATGTAAATAAAATGCTCAAAACTGTTCTTCAGAAAAAGAGTCATACGTATATAAATGGATTCCAGAATCTGCAGCATGCGATTCAGATAAAATTAGCGACTGCATTGCTATTCATTCTGATGGCCGCTCTGCAGATTTTCGGAATCTTCGGAATTAACCAGCACAACATGACCAAGTTTGACTGGCTTCAGTGGGGCTACCAGTTCTCTCTGAGACTTCTAGAAGTCAGTATAGTTGCTCTTATCTCCTGGGTCATTAGTCTGAAAGTCGGAATCGCTTTGCAGCACGAAAAGGCTGATGGCCACAAAATATCAGGTCTTGGTCTTTTCGCTTGCGGAGCAGGTTCTAGCAACGAACAATTCGAATCAGACTATCCAGCGATTTGCAACACAAACACCAACCTTCATACATACACGATGAGGACTGGGAAGCCTATTTATGAAACCACTGGTCACCATCCAGCTATGCCTGATCCTTGCTGCGCACCAGTGATAGACCATCAGAGATTCCAACTTAACACGCTGACTGGAAACTGCGACAACAATTCAGGGACTGAGAACTATTCTGGACACAGTTCGATAGCGAATGCAGGTCACAGCAGCTCGACAGAATCCAGTAACGCGACGTCCAGTCAGGGTGTTACGAACCACCTGATTAAGCACCATCCAAACATGGTTGGGTATAATGGCATTGAATCTGCATCAGACGACCATTACTCTAACTGCGATCCAGCCATCCAGTCCCTTCAAGGCGATGATCCCTTAGACCATGAATACAATGTTATCCAGTACGGTAGCAACAGTGATTTCATCAGGGACATCAAGAATCAGAATTACAACGCAGGGTCGAACCGTAGTTCCCACAACTTTAAACACATGTCGTACGATAGAGTGTCGTCGAGGACTAATAGTAATCCTCGAAAAAAGCACCGAGCGAAGAACAAGAATGTCCAGAACTGTATGACAATGGGGTATGACGCCTCAATGGGGCACCACTACCATCAGCCCCATACGCCTGATGAATACGGCAACTATAACACGGAGAATGCCTCCTACCACGCTTCTGGTATCCAGACCCTGAACCCCAACAGAAGTTACAGCAACGACCCTTGTCAGCAGATCAGAAGTTCACAGCGCAGAAATTCGCCGTCGACTTCCATGGTCAACTCCAGCGGGAGCCAGAAGCGTGGTAAAGGCAACGGATTTCCTGATAGACCCAAGTCTACGGACTTGTATGGGTTCTCGGAAGACCCCAATGAGAGAGGGTATCCTTGTGCGTTAGGAGGGACTCCTCAACCAGCTCCTAGGAACTGCAGTTACGAGGCTTCGTACTCCCAACCACAAGATGAAATCCCCACGGAGGCTGAGGGCAACAGTATGCTAGTTGCTCAAGACGGGTTCCTGAGGATCCGATCCATGAAGGACCCGTCTCCGAACCCTCAACCTTCGCATACCTGATTTACCATAAATCTGTCGGGTGCGACAGAACTCAGTTTTTGATAAAATATTTACTGTCTGGCATGCTAAGTATCATGTTTATATTGATATGAGTTAGCACTTGAGCCAGTATATTCTTAAGTGAGAGCATTCATAAAAAATGCTTAATAAATGTCAGTGAAAAAGGGACAAGAGATAAAATGCCTTCAATAAGGCGAAATAAGCATTTTAAAGCTATTTTTATTTTAGTAACTTAATTATACTTACCCTGTACAGTTCATACTGATTTCTTTTTAATTTCTTGACTTAATTACGGCCTCTAAGCAAAGAGTATTACGTAAAAAGAAACGTATCATTAAGAAAATCATTTTTATAGCCATGACCCTTTTGACAATGTCGAATCAAAATCATGTAAAATTGTAAATGTTAGATATAACGACGTAATTTAAGATTCTATAACATAACGGCCTTTTGTAAATAGCTTATTTTTTAGTTTATATACGGTCTATGTAAAAATATCTTATGAGATTTCTCTGGGTAATATTTTTTGTAGGAAAAAACACAGTATCTTACTTTGCAGAGTTTAAGCCAAAGTCTGCATTTTTCACGTTTGTGTTTGAGCAGTTCAAAATTCTAATATCATTTCTCACTTAGATATTAAGACACTTATAGTTACAATATCTTAATCCGTTTTTTTAGTCTTAAATGAAGATTTAAATGTATGTGATATCAATAAACATTTTATTTGAAACAATCTGTCCATATTTAATGTTAAGATATTATCAAAATAATTCTAAGTAATAAGTGCACTGTTCAACATTTAAAATAATGTTGGAGAAAGTACTTCAATTTGTTCAGATAATTTTATTAAAATCACAACAAAATGTCAAAATTACTTCAAAATAACTGCGAAGTTTAAAATGTTACTGTGATTTTAATAAAATAATCTTTCAAATGAGTGTTTATTATTCAGTTAACTTTATACCTTAATAATTCTATGACCATTACACAATTTAAAAATATATTTATATGAGTTGATTTTCTGATCTAAATGTTCTATGTGCCCTGTGTCATATCCATATAATAATTATCACAATACATACATACCAAGCACAGCTATAATTACGAATACTTCGTGTTATTATTTGAAAGATGTCAAAATAATTATAGTGAACATTAGCTGGTAACAAACACTGGTTTCCTTGAGTGTTTTTAGATTTTTCCAAATATACCCGTATTTTGCCTACTCGAAACAAAAACAGAAAGGCAAAGGCAAATAAAAAGTTAAATACTGTAAAACGAATCTTGAAAATATGTAACAAAAAAAAATCTGCAACGTTGAAACATGCAGATAACGCAGATAACATTTTTGCAGAGTTCTACAAACTCTGCAAAAATGCGTATTTTTACCATTCAAAAAGCAAGAATAATTTGAATGTCAACATGTTAATTGTAACACTGCCATCTTTGTTTTAGACATAATTTGTTTTTTTATCTGTTGACATAAATATCTGAAAGAAAATATCTATGTAGATATTATGTTAAAATGTACGACATAAAAATAAATGTTGATAATAATATGAACGCTAGGGATAGTAATGTTGGAAAAAAAATAAGATCTACATTATTTTAGTTTTTGTCTTTAAAACTAAAATATTAACAATGTTTATAATATTGAGACAGCTATATCTAGATCTCATAAAACAATTTTTCACTATCTCCTAGACTATCATAATTAAAAAAAAAAATGAATGTTGCCACTACAATAGATAGATAAATAATTGTATAAATTAGACGAAAAAATAACTAAAGAGTATTTATTGAAAAAAAAATACCATCTCACTTGAAATATTTGTAACGTTATTTTGAGATAAAAAATAAATAAATAATGTTGCATTAGAAAAAATGCTCATTTAATTAATTCCTATGTAAATAAATATAATATTTAAGTACATAAGTATGGTAAAATAGCTGCGACCATACATGCCACTTTTTAATTTTATTTTTTTACTATTAAGTGTATATATGATGGATGTACTGTGGTACTCCTATCGAAATAACATTGAATTTGTTGTAAATTATAGCGTTTTTTTTATATTCCCAAGACTGTACGTATTAATCATCTAATATGTAAAAATAAATTCGAAAAACGGTATTGAATTCGTTGTTTTATTTAAATCCCTATAATAAAGATAAAAAGAATCACAAATTACAATAGTCTGATATGTTGTCTTACCAACTTGGATGGGGTCCCTACCCAGTAATTGAGATCTAAAATAATAGTAACTGCAAAAGTACTAGTGTAGTGTAGGTAGTAAACGTAAAATGCATAACTTTACAATGAAAGTGGAAACCAAGGCAAATTGTTTTAGAAAGAATACATGGTTTAATAGTACATACGCCATTTTTACCAAATCAAACAAGAACCTTCATTATTTGCAATAAAAATGATGACACGAAACGAAGCAAATGGATAGTTTACATCTTTTTAAAAAAGAACAACACAATTTTTTTTTTATATATTGTGATGAGCGACATCTATCCGTCTACTAGTGAATTGTTACATACGTACACTGTTTTGAAAAGTTGCCAGTTTTTGAATAGATGTCGCTATAGACACTAATAAACCAAAAAGGTGGATTAGCGACTACAAAACAACGGGTTGTAAATTCACCATAAAATTAATTCCCCACGAACAGTAGCACTATCTAGCGTTGCACAGCAATGCGACTAGATAGACTAAGCGACTTTTTACCTATTGGTAAAAAGTTTTGGATCACAACTTTCTTCGTGATGTCCCGTCTATTACTCGTATATAGTTTAATGTCTTTGCCCACGAAAAAAAGTATTGATCATGTTCACCTTTTATTTTCTGTTTGATTCCACATTGTGTCCTCGATTTCGGTAGTTTTATTTAACTGTTGCTATCCGTGCAGAAAAAAGAAATGGGGCGATGTTTCGCCCCATTTCTTTCACAACAAACAAAACTAAAAAAAGAACAAAAACCTTTGGCTAATTTATACATTGTTCGTGGGGAATTAATTTTGTGGCAAATTTACAACAAACCAAATTAACTGACTATCTATAGAAAGAGTTATGCAATCTGGTCTTGCAGCATGTACTGATCATTTATATATCTGTTTAAAATTGGTATACTCTCTAGAGAGGTGGACATCTATGAAAAAAATCGGAAAGGGGACTGGGATGAAATACAAATTAATATCTAAACGCCATGTTTTATTAAAATTACCACTATACACAATATATTAAAAATATAATTATAACTACAATTTACAAAATATATTAATATTAGCGCTAAACAAAAAAGTTTATATACAAATTATTGTATATGTAGTCATAATTATAAAGTTCTTTGAATGGAGAAAAACTGCATTATTATTAGATTAATGTAAGAATATCCTGGCAAGAACGGATTATTATGCCAACATTATTTATTTTACTTTGTATTTATTTTCTCTTTTCAGTTTTTAAAATACAACCTACGGCTTTTACCAAAGCGATTTAGATCGAAGAATCCGAACGTGTAGTTACGGCCTTATTATCTTTTATGGTCTATTCAACTTAATATTTTTATGTAAAAATTAACAATTTTGGTTAGAACTTAGGGTCCAGTTATGGCTGGCTGTCCACAGGGACAAATATTACCTTAAAGGAGTATTAATTATAGTCATATTTCTCCATTTTGCAGCCTCGCTTCGCTCGAGTCCACAGAAACAATTGCACATCAAACTTGTCAATTATGAATTTTGTATTGGAAAACGTACACTATTTTATTAAATTCATCATTAAAATAAACAAATATTCATAGAAATTCGTCTATATTTACATACAGCCCACTAGGCTAAATTACCTCTAAATTAGAATTCAGTCAAAAATTCATTGTAACCAGTACAATTAGTCTACAAATATAATTATATATTAATTATAATAATTAACTCTAAATAACAACAAATATACTTACCTAACAAACTTGTGTAAATTATATAAAATTTACTTTTATTGCAATTCAAACACAACTATTTAACCATTTGGGTTGCATTTGGTATTTGGCTCGCGCGGCAGTGGTTCGCCTCTGAGTTTCAGTGTCTTCCGACACTGACGCCGCGTACGCCGAACAGCATACGGCATCTGCCGCGCGAGCCCGTGCACCATGTGTGCAGGCGGTCAGTGAAAAATGCGTGAGAGTAAAATTACTTTAACAGTATCTTCTAAATACTATAGTTACATATATACAGTAATTTTCTATAAACATTCATGGGCCGCTCCCACTCAGAGTCCCAGCAGTGGGAACATTAAAGTCTACTTACAGTAAAGACATTCGTCAAGTCCCCTTACTCTTAGCGAACTGTTCTCCTAAAATCTTCATAACCTGCGCATGAGTTCGCGTCCCGTCCTTGTAAGTAGCGTAATGTTCCTTCACATATATTGCAAAGTCGTTTGTAGTTCCTTTTCGAGCGGGAGTAGATACCACGACGCCATCTTTGTTTTTCTTGTTCAGTATTACTTCGAAAGTACCTCGGCAATAGCCGCAGCATTTCTTTGTTACGTCAATTGATTTTGAATGGCGTTGGACACTGGAGAAAAAGAAAATGGTTATTAGAAATAATTAATTTGATTTGTGTTTTCACAAAAAATGAAGTAAAACTTTTTGGACAGAAAATGAAGTAAAAATACGATAAATTTTAGCGCCAAATTGTGCTAGAAAAAAAATTACGTTGGCGCCTTACTGTGAGAGATTCGTTTATAAATATTTAGTCACATATACAAACAATCAAATCCAGAAGAACTATTTGAAGTTAATACAAATATTTGTACTGTGCGGGAATCGAACTAGCGATACACAGCGCAGTACAATCCCTCGGCTACTGCTTTAACCTTGGCATCTTTTGAAAACTGAGCAAAAATAATACTAAGGTACTTCTTTAAAAAAAGTATTTTTCTTACCTATATCCACACTTGGTACATTTGTAGGAGTATTTGAAGTGAATCTCCATGTTATGGCACCTTGAAATCTCACCCAGTTCCGGGTACACCATCAGAGCCCGTTTAGCCCTGTAACAAACAACATATTTTGAAAAACTATCTACTTCTAATATAATGATCATTCTGCCTAACTTATTCTAGTCTAAACCAGTGTTTTTCAACCTTTTTCATAGTACGGCCCCTTTTGTATGAAAAAAAGTATCCCGCTACCCAATTCCAATGCGTAGAAAATATCTGTATGGAGAAGAATGGGCAAGAATCTCTATGGACACTCCAACGACGATATACCTAATACTAGACTCGTAGTAACAGGCGACCGATGTCTGCCAACACATTACGCAAAAAAGTCTTATATTCGTCTCATTTCGACCAATCTTGTGAGCCGTAAACATACGTTGAGACAGCACAGACCTTGAGTTAGCCAATCACAACGCAGTACCCCGTCCCCCTCGCTTACGTAGTACCTCAGCAACTTGGCAGAATAGTTTGTGTTCTTTAGATCGTGCATGCGGAGTCTAGTATTATATCGTCGTTGGGACACTCCTTTTCAATCGCCAAAATGATTACAGAACCTTTGTTATATTATTCATCTTCATATGGTTGTTATACCTCCTGCCTACTGCTTACCTCTTTCAATAGCAATAAAAGCGTGAACGTTACTAATTATCTGAGAAAAAGTGTTGTTGATAACCGACGATTAAAAACCATTTTATAAATAGCGATTAGAATCTGAGTAATTTTGTACAGACACGGCAACTTGAACAATGAAAAAGAGCCCTTAAGGGGGGTGCTCCAACCAACCCGCGAAATTCAAATTTTCTTACGTTTTTTGCAATTTGCAGGCCAGTGACATGTTGTAACTGTATCAAAATATGAATTGCGGTAATAACAAGTATAATTTTAAATATAAAAATTACCAAAACATTTGCTCCACCAGCTCTCACATAGAAAAGCTGCATCATGTTAAAATCTCCCAAATCTAACTTAGATTTTAATTTTTTTGATTTTGATTTTGTGCTCTTACATTTTCTGCAGTTTTTTGGTAAAATACTGCTAGTATTTTTAGAGCCGTCCCTAGGCCATTACAACATACTTAAATATTACACTCTTGCCTATTCGCCATTCCAACTTTACTAAACTGAAATCTATACTAATATTATGAAATGAAGAGTTTGATTTTTAATAATGCCTAAACAACAATGAGCTTAAAAGCACGCCCCATAGTTAATTGATGCTTAGGATGCGGCTTACTGTACAACGTACTTGTGAGTAATTATAGTGTCAGACCTAATGGATCTACAATACGATTGACACTAATTGCATTTTTATATGAACAATGTTACTTTACTTATTACTTACTTTAAAAGTACCCATTACCTTTGTGAAAACTCCCTAGGTCATATAAAGCCTAAACCAGTTTAATTTCCAATAATGTTGTTAGTATATTTTTCGTTTTCTTTGCTATATTTAAATTGCAAAAGCGAAAATATATTTTCATACAAAGATGAGTTGAAAGATCCAAGTTTAATTTCTTGTATAACTACCATTATAAAGAAACACTTTAGTGAAAAGGAAACGCTTACATATGTGGATATGAAAACGGAAGACAATGAAATATTAAAATCTATCCACTCCTCAATTGTCACAGCCGTGATACATCGTCATGCGTCAATACAGTCGCATTTTGGACATCAAGGATATTTTATAATAGCAGAATATGCTACAAAACTGACAGACAAATTCAAATATCTACTTAAAGAACCATCGTGGAACCCGCTCGCTCATTTTTTAATCGTAATAAATTCACTCAAAGAAGATGAACTCAGGAAGATTTTTGATGAGTTATTAAGGTGTTTTGTGCTCAATGTAATAGTTGTAAACGGAACTAAATCTGCTGAAATATACACTTACAATCCATATGAAAACTATGCTTGTGGAAGATATTACGACAAAGTAATAAGCTACGGATTTTGTTCAGAGACCAAACATAATCTATACCCGAATAAATTAGTGACGGGACTCAGAAACTGCACTTTTCTTGTATCTGTAGGAGACAGACCACCTTACAGTATTTTCCCTTGGAAGTCATCAGACAAGAAACTAGGAACAGAGCAGTATCTCTTTGAAATACTAGCAGAAATAGAACAGTTTAACATCAAAGTCAACTACGATTATGACAAAAGCAAGTTCTCAATAATATCTGAAAATATGCAAGTTATCGGACCTATGGCAAAGTTGCAAAAAAATGAAACAGATGTGATGTTTGGCGGGACTTTGTTAACGTCAGGGCGCACAGCTGCTTTTACTTATCTGCATGGACATTTGGATTACGAGGACGAATTGCGCTTTTTAGTCAAAAGAGCAGGTTTTAAAGCTATTTGGAAAAGCGCTTACTTAGAATTCCATCCATTCGTTTGGTGCTTATTGCTTATAGTTTTTCTGATATACCAAATTATAATGATGATATTACTTCGAGTTGAAAAGACAGAAATCATGTTGAAATTGTTAAACTCTCTACTGTTACATGGTTTCAAAATGCCTGATAGAATGATAGTGAAATTCTTCTTTATTACTTGGGTGTGGTTCGCGTACCTTATGAACAGTATCTACCAGTCTTCTCTTGTCAGTTTGACCTCAAATCCAATCTTGGAGCATCAAGTTGCATCCGAGATTGATTTGGTAACACATAACTTGAAACCTTGTATAACTCCTGGATGGTTAGACTACATGTACTCAGAAACTAAAATATATTCCCCGACAAAATATCAGTGCCAAGATATTCTAGAAGTTATCAAATTAGTTGCTCGATCTGAAGATATTTATACCTTAGTTCCACAGTCCACTTACAGGTATTATAAGAAAATTGTAAATGACAAATATGGCCGATCTCCTGTCTTTTTCTTTAAAAGACCATACGCTAAAGTAATATTCGGATTTTATTTTCGTAAGGGTTTCCCCATTTCGGATCGGATGCGAAGAAACGCGATCCGTTTAAGAGAAACTGGGTTTGTTGATAAGAGTTTGAAAGAGATTTATTTTGGGAGGAAACTCCATTATCATTTTCATAAGAAAGGGTTTGAATCCAGGTTTGTATTACCATGGTGTTTATTTACAATAGGTTGTGTGTTATCTACAGCGGTTTTTATTTTCGAATTACTTTTTGCACGTTTAAAAAAGTATTTTAGCTGAGCGGATTACTGTGTGTAAATAGTCTTACTTTCAGATTTCAGTTATTTTGATTTCTAAATAAAAAACTTTAAGCATCTTCTGTCTTTCTTCTTCTACCCAAATAATCTATACTAATACTAATATTAAAGAGCTGAAGAGTTTGTTTGTATGTTTGTTTGAACGCGCTAATTTCGGGAACTACTGCTTCGAATAAAAAAAAAAAACATGTGTTTGATAGTCGACTCGATAAATGGACTATATCAAACACATGTTTTTTTATAGCCTTCCTAGATAATATCGCGGAAGGCTATATAATATCACGCTACGAACAATAGGGGTCGAGTAACGGGGGTTACCACGGGGAATAATCATCATCATCAGCCATATTGTTCCCACTGCTGGGTCACAGGCCTCCTCTCTGTGACGGGGAATGGATTGGTGGATGTCACATGTCTTCGAATTTTTGGTTCTAGGACATGCCGGTTTCCTCACGAAGTTTTCCTTCACCGTTTTGAGAGCAGTGGTGATGAAATAAATTACACAATGTAATCCGCCTGGCGGGGTTCGAACCCACGACCTACAACTCGTAAGCCGACCACCACGACACCACTGCTCTGTCGCGGGGTATAGCTGAATATATCTTCAATATTTTTCGCGCGACATTTTAGTTAGTGGATAGGTAGCATGTACAATTATGTTATCTTACCACTTATTCCACAGAGGACCATGTCCTGCTCTCAGCTCGGAGTCAATCAGCCACGTGGCAGCGTGACACAGCTCATGAATAAGCGTGTCACGCAATCGTTGCGGTCCATCTAATACTTTGGTTGATAACTTGATGCTGGATGTTCTGATGCGGTCGCCTTTTGAATTTTTTACTAGGCGATTTGTTGTTGTTCTGAAAAATATAATGAGAGGAAAATGAAGATAAATGTTTGGAGGCAGTATTAATGGAAGAGGTAGTTCTGTCATAGCGAGTTTTCCCGTGTCTCGGAAGCACGGAAGGCCGTTGGTCCCGGCTGTCATTTGTAGATCTTTGACAGTCGTTACTGTTAGTCAAAAGCTTAAGGCTGGACACACCGCTTGCGTGACGTAGACGTGCACATGGACGTCCTGCGGTGTGTCCTGTCTTATACAGTTCCATACATTACAACTTAGTGGTACGCGCACGTTTACGCTTACGCACTTGGTCTGCTTCGGCCATAAAAAGCCTGACAAGCAGTCTTACCATGGGGTATCGAATACGATACCCCATGGTAAGACTGCTAACGGAGTAATAACTCTGTTACTGGGTTGTGAAGGTTCGATAGGCAGTCGCTCCATGTAAAATACTAATTTTCAGCTGCATCTGGTTCGATTGGAAGCCGATGCCAATATAGATAGGAAAAGGCTAGGCAGATGATTATTTTATGCATTTAGGTCAGGTAAGGAGATGCTCACCTCACTTGCAGAGGTATTACTTGCACGTTGCAGACCTTGCAACTTTTTCACGTCTTTTTTGAGGGTGCAAAGAAAAACGGAAGTAAAGTTATGGCGAAAGTTAAAAGGCATATTTCGATGAAACATGTTTACACTGTAGGGTAGGTCCTTCCGCTGCTGGCACACCAATCCTCCAAGAGGAACTGGCTAACCCGAATTGCGGACAAAACACAGACGAGTTAATCGACATAATTATGCGGTCGCTAGCCAGTTGAACCATGAAAGGGTGCCATCCAACAACAACCATTAAGCGTACAATAGATAAACTGGAATTATAACCCACCATAAGCTTGTTTTCTTACAGACATTAATAGGTTAGTTTCCCTAAAAATGTAATTAGTCCGTCTTTTAGATAATTCAAAAATAAGGGACACGTATTTTTTATTTGTAAATTAGACCAAAAATGACATATTAAAGTTACGTGTGACGTCACGATGCGTGGCATTTTTCGCGCAGGATGACGTCACAGGTAACTTAAATAGGCTATTATCTTTGTTATTTTTTGTTTAATCGAAAAAAGAAAAAATACGTGTCCAATATTTTTTTATAATCTAAAATACGGACTAAATAGAATGTAATTATTTTGACCCTGGAAACTACCCTATTAGGTCCACATTCGCGTAAACATACATATCCATTGTAACGACTTTGATCTTTGTCTATTTGACGGATTCAAACGATTTATTGTCAAATGGGTAGTGTCGTGTTTCCACTTTTTGAATGGGGATGGCAACTGGGGAACAAATGGCGCTAGTATAGCTTGTTCCAAGCATCGTCATTGGTTCAAATCTTATAGGTACTTCAAAATAGTACTAGGTCATTGGTCGGATTAGAACTTAGCTATGGTGGCGCCATCTACATTAGCTTTGACTGGCCTTCTCCATTATACATACTACACAATAAAATATAAATACAACTTACCCCGCAGTAGTCCTAAGCTTAGTATCCCACAGTATAGGCAGATCTGCATCCATGGCGTTGTCAAACACGCCCTTATTGAACTCGACGAACAACCTCCTCGCTAGTTCTTCCTTCAGAGTCTTGTAACTGTCTCTGTACTTTATGGCTTCTACGTGACAGCGCCAGGAGGGGACGTTATCTAAAGGAAAAGATGTATTTTTCGGTTAATCTTAAATGTTATCCATTTAACAACTGCTTAGGGTATGATATTGACCAATTATTCCAAAATACAATTTGTCTAAGTACACACTTTGTTAGGACCGTAAAAGTGATTAAGTTTAAAAAAAATTGAAGCTTTGAAACCATTAAGTAGTAAGTTCATTGAGCATAGAATCTATTGGAGAATCGCGTTTTGCCAGCACATAAAAATTATGAAAATAGATTGGTGGCTCAAATACCCTATTAGCTTAATTATTTTCTCATTACTGGGAGACAGTCCTACTCTTTGGCCTGGAGAGAGAGTAATAAACATGTAATCAACAACATGGGCCCTTTGATGATTGATGTAAGTTACCTTGAGCAGGAATTTTCAGTACTATGGATGTGCCTGTTATAGTGATGTTCCAAAAGTTAAATAACAAGCAGTAAAATAGTCCGAATCAGAGACCTCATGACAGATGTCATGAGGTCTCTGATTCGGACTATTTACAATTACAGTGACATTTTGTCAGCAAATCTAATTTGACTATAGATCAGAGAAACCCATTAGACCAACAACAGACACAAAAGACATTTACTTATAAAAGAAAATAAAACATTATTATGTATTTCTTACCTGCCAAAGATCCAATAAAACTAATCCTCTGTGCGCTCTCAACAATTGGTGTAACACATACATTGCCAACCTTCTTTGCCAACACATCAACATCATCCTTCATTATCTCCACCATTTCCGTCACACTCAAAGCTTTATTTATCTTATTTTTCTTCGTAGTACTATTCACATTTCTCAATTTAACTTTTGGTACTTCTGGAGTACTCGGAACCTTTTCTGTGTACAATTTCTTCTTTGAGCGCTTGTCTGTTTCATTGGCAATGTCAACTCTCCGCTTAGCCTCGGAGTCCGTCAAGTACAACATTTTGTTACGTTTCAAATCATGCCGTATATTCTCTTTATCACTCTCATCATCATCAAACCGTAGTTTCTTCGAGACTGTGTCGTTTTCATAGTTAGCTTTTATTGCTTTAAATAATTTTGGTATTGATTTCCATTGATCTCCGTATAAATCATTTAGTAGTTTTTTCTGTGATAAGTGTATTTTCTTTATAGAGCATTGTTCATGTGATTCATTGGCTATGTCTCTGGGGGAAGATGGTGTGGGTTCATGTCTTGGTGTGGCACAGATGATGTTTTGTGCTGGTGACCAACCTCCGATGCTCGGTCGTGATTCTTTGGCTGGCGATGGGTCTTCTCGTGAGCAGTTGAAGGAATACTGTAATTGATGAAGCAAAGATAAGGTAAGGTGCTCTCAGACTAGGTTGTGTATTAAATTTAGCAGGGCAGTTGGTAGCAGTTGGATCAGACTTGTAGAGAATCAAGGTGAATGGCATGCAATAAGAGATGCCTATGTCCATCGGCCTACTGCACTCCACTGATGAAAGGTACACAGATAGTTTATGAGTGAGATCAGATTTAACACATAGGATTATTAGGATACTTATTTATCTTGATATGATATCCCCTAAAGGATATTGGAAATATTGCTGGTCCAGAATGGGACAGAAATGCATGCAGAATTATACAATTAAAATTCTTTGGAGGAGGTCAACAGACAAGCCCTTGTTAACAAAACCTATTGTCAGAAATAAATGTATAACAATCTAAATTATGTTAACAGCAAAAAAGACTTATTTTATGATGTCCCCTTGGAATGGGCAAGAAAACAGTAAAGAATAAATTAATAATACTTACATTTCCATTCTTGCTAGGTTCCTTTTCAGTTTCTTTACCATCGAGAGCAATCTTAGGTAGGTCATCATTAAATGATAGTTCACAGGAATCATTGATAATTATTGGAGAATATATCTTTTGACTAGATTGTGCCTGGAACGGAAATTATTAGGTACCAATTTAAAGAAAATGACAGAAAATTCCTTCTATGTAATACAGATCTTGTGATGTGGCTGACTCTGAATCTGGAATAATTTAAATGCCTTACATATTGTACTTTTAGAGACTTGAATTTGTCTATAGGGATAATTACTAAGTTGTTTATGTGATTCTAAGTAGTATAATAGTGTAAGTAGCCTACTTACACTATTACTACCTAAAGTAGGTAAGTACTACACATAAATTATGTATTACTGTTTGACTGGCAGTATACTTTTAACCTAAATTAATTGAAAGCGTACCTCAAATAGATAAGACTAGTCTGTTTTTATCTCCTTGCATAAATAATGTTTACAGAATACTGGCCTACATTTTAATTTTTGCTTAGAATATTTTTCTCAGTGAAAAAGTATGTAGTTGAGATTGTTACATATTATTTCCCAGTTCGTAATTTTATATTTCAAAGTAGAATTGTCTTAGTACAGTCACAGTATTTCAAATATTTGAAGTAATTTTAGAGAAAAAATAAATGTGTATTGAGGTAGGCACGGTACTTACAGTTTTTAGAAAATCATTCCTCAGTCTATCAAAAGACTCGTCAAGTATTATCACATCTGAGCTTCTGTTATGTTTGTTTATGTCTTGAGTCGGTTTTGGCCTCGATTTCTTCAAGGATAGCTTCAGGAATCCTGAAAAACGCGTGGTAAAGTATTACTTCATGGTACACGTTTAAACTCTAGAATTTCAGGTGTACTGTCGAGTTTGTATATGTACTTACGGTTCTTAGGTTTATTTTGTGTGGTTTTAGTGTCCATTTTTATCAAAAGTTTGTAAATCAAATGAAATTAATGAAAATATCCATGAGTGTTTAAAAAAATATCAGCCGTTGAGTATGACAATTGATAAATGGTGTTACCAGAACAATTTTTTTTATTTGCTTTTTTTTTCTTGTAAGAACATGGATTTCGTGTAAATTAAATTATTTTATTAATCTTATTTTCTTTCATTTTATAATCACTGAAAAAGGGATGAAATGAGTAAATAAAGATTGTTTTTAGTGTTAATTAATCATGTCACATTTGATTACAGCACCATCTACCGGTGAGTAGATCTAAGTTTTTATGTCACCAAGTTTTCACGTAGTTTGTCCACTCATCGCTAGGTTGCGCTAAAAATAGTTTTACATTGAGCTGATAGATGGCGCTGTCACTAGTTAAAATAAGTCACGCTAGATGTCGCTTTTTAAACTTAGTAAAATTAAAAAACTGCGTATCAAAAAAGTATTAGACCAACTTTTTGTTAGTTCGGATAATGTGCAATACTATTTATTGAAATTTGAAACACAAAGAAAACCGCTTGCTCAGCTTCTATTTGTCGGTTGTCGTTGTGAGCTCTTAAAACCTTCACAGAATAATTTGCTATGCCTTTCATTTTGTAAGTATTTACGCAAACGATGCCAGTTGCACCGAGATCTGGGTCAAGTTGCATTGTAGTTTACTTTTATTATGAAACAGATTTGGGCAGATTCACTACACGCCATAATGTTAATATTCTTCACTTTAGAATTATAAAACAATTTAGATTTTTATCGGGTCATTACGAACAAAGTTTTATGGTCTGTTTCCGCTCTAATTAAGAAATTATTGTAATTGTTAGGTCATCTTTACTGCTTCCATCTTTTTTTTTTGGCGGGTATAATAAATGCCTCAATCAATCAGTAAGCTCGAATTACTCTCATGAAAACCTTTTTTCAGTTTGCCGAAATTAGGAATCGAATTTAAAGCAGAATCGAGAAGTTGTAGATCGTGGGATTGTCCCCCAATTAGGCGCATTATTTTGTGTAATTTATTTCACCTCCACTGCTCTCAATAAAGCAACCGGCTGAATATCTGAGAACCAAAAATTCGAAGACTTTGTGTGATTCACCTGATAATGTGATGAGCCTGTTGATTATGGTCCAATCGCTCTCACACTCACAGAGAGAAGGCGTGTGTCCCAGCAGTGGAAAAGATATGTTGATGATGATGAAGACGCAGATCGATACTAAATTGAAGACAACGGATCCAATAGTCGTTAAATTGTTAATATGTATTATTTTCGAATGAGGGTAGATATAAAAACATAATATTTAAGGAACAACAAATCCCATACGAATATTGTGTGGTTTCCGTTATCGTCTAATGTGAAAGCGCCCTATAAAGCAAAAAGTCGCTTCAAGCCGACTTGGGGTCTAACACGGCCACTTAGCAATATTCCAAATAATAATTCACTTCGTGAATGAATAGGTAATTTAGCCAATGCGAAGTGAATCATTAGGAATAATAATACCTACCTAAAATGGCCATATTCAAACCTATATGCTTCATCATCATCTTTCAACGCAACGTAGGTAAGTAGGTATACCGAATCGGCATTAACCTAATAAATCTCAATAATAGCTACAGAAAAGTCAAATCAAGATATTAACCTACACCAGTCAATCCTAAATGCTTCACAACATTTCCAATGTTATGCATTTTTGAACACAATTTACGTCGATCAACACTTGACCTTTCGAAGAATCCAATATCGTACAATCTCAGGCTTTAGTGCCTTTTACTTGGTGCCATATGTTTCCCGGCTATTTACAGGACCGCCTACACAGTTTCTTATCGAGGAGTAACAGCTTGGGAAAAAGTAAAATAGAAAAAGTATTTTTTTGCAAAGTAAAAATTGTAAAATGAGTGTCTGTCCTGTGTGGAGCTAGAGAGCCTGTCACTCTTTATGGCTAAAAACCATCTTCTTTTATGTGTCCTTAGCGTTCCAGGACGGCGATATCAGATAGTCCTGTAACCGGATAGTGTCAACGTAAACTTGTTATTTATATGTATGGTGTACCTGAAACGAATGCGTAACAGAAGTCTTAAGAAGTGACTTGCCCGTTTTCACAAAACATTCAATCACCGTCATCATCATCATCAGCTGGAAGACGTCCACTGCTGAACAAAGGCCTCACCCTTCGACCAGCACGCCGAATCTGTCACTTGCATCCATCTTGCACATTGCCGACGATTCAATAGATCTCTTTGACTTAGTTTAGGTATATCTAGTTTTGTTAAAAACGAGCGTTACTATGGGCGAGTTGTTTGTTCTCTATTTACTAAATTAATAATTTGTTAAATCTCGTACATTTTTAACCACTTGTTAAATTCCATACATTTGTTGTTCCTAAATACTTAATTAAGTAGTACCATACAATTTTTACCTACCATTAGTTTTAAAGTCTGTGGGATTTTAAAATGCTTAATAACTAACCCTACATATACTTTTGTATAAACAGTTTTATTTATTTATTTTATACTACTTACTTATGCCATCTGTGTGAACCTCACAAAGTAAATAGCCAACAACAACTGTCAACAGATTTAAGTTAGGTAACAACAGTTTTGTTGCTTAATGGGCAATTAGCGTTTTGTTTTAGTTAGTAAATGTAGCTTTTTCCGAGGGCATAGACAAGTGCCGACGTTTGTAGAATTTAATGAGGTCTTAAAGAGCCGAGCTCTAAGCGCTTTGAGGTACAATCTTGCTACAAATGCTGCGTTTGTAGCTCAAACCTACAGATTAATAGGGTATTTGAGTAAAAAAATCTAATTAGTTACTTAAAGTAATTGAAAGATGGGTAGGCTTCTAGTATGGTAGGTACGCAACCTGTGTCGATACTCTTGCGCCATCCCATCTTCCAAGTTCATCCTGCTCTGCCGGCACTGCTGCTGAGAACCTCAAGCGGCGTAAATAATAGTAAACTGAGTAGTAACTATATTTTTGAGCCGTTTGGGGTTGAAACTATAGGGCCATGGGATCCGAGTGCTCACAGCTTCTTCAAAAACATTTCGAAAAGACTTGTTGTTTTTTTATTTGAGAGTCAGTTTACAGTTACATAGATTACCTACGAAAATAAAAACATAATGAAACTTAATTTTACGTAAGTCCTGCGCTCCAACAAAACATAATTAAAAATCATAATATTTAAGTGTGTATGTTTGTAATATCATAATAATTTATTTTTACTAAATGTAGGTACTTAGGTATAGGTAAAATACTACTTACTATAAACTAAAAAATAATGTTTATGTATCTATTTTAGAGTTAATCTCCGAAACTGCTGTACCAATTTTAGCAGAACTTTCACGGGAGATTTTTCAATAAATATCTATAAGCAGTAGGTACAAAACAAAGACGTATGTAGTCGCATTCATAAGATTTTAAAATCACTATTCTTATCTTTCGAGATTATTAAGGATTACCCCCTGTGGTTGAGGAAAACTAGAGTTTTAACTGATTTTATCTGTTCATTGTCAAGTGATTTGATTGTTTTCGAAATTCCTGCAAGATAATGAGGGATTAAATAGCATTATGTAAGTACATTGTCTTGAGTATCAAAGCATTTCCTTAATTAATAAGTAGGTAGGTAAGTAAAAAGTAGGTAATATTTTTGCTTATTTTATGATTCACAAAGCGTTTCACAAACTTACTAAAGCATTTCTCTTTTATGGTACCTACACAAACTTGCGTAGTTCTAGTTTGTGCGAAGAAATGAAAAAATACAATAAAACAGCAGTTTTCACTCGTCAAAACATCTTTAATTTTTTTTTTTCAATAAGTACTTTGTTGTTATTTGTATGTTATTGGTGTTTACAGCAAAAACATATGCTTGTCCTTTTCTTTGAAAACCAGCTGTAAAAGTGCAATAAACTTATATAAAAATAATAAGAGAAAACGCGACGTCTAGCGAGTTCAAATCGTAATTCAGAATATATAATGTCTACCTATTCTACCCTTGCCCTTAAACACCACGCATGCGCAGTCCACCCCGAGACGGTGCAAAATGGCGTCTAATTTCTATTAATAACAAATAAACTTGGCAAAATAGCACCGAGAGACAGTTTTTATTAATAACTGCAGTTTGCACAATGTTCTTTATAAATAACAGATAATAAAATTCATTACTGCATTATTTTTAAAGGAATTTCGGTGCGACAGTGACCCCTGACACCGATTAAAACCAGTTTAACTTGAGACGCGTTTGTGAATCGTTCGCTGGTGTGCAGAGGTCAAATTAGTCTGGAAACAGCTGTTTTGAAAAATCGAATGCTACAGACTTAAAAAATCGTGCAATTTCGCCAGTTTGACGTCAGTTTTCGTTGAGTGCGGGTGGATATTAGCACCGACCATGTAATGGTGAGTGCCACTAGCCGGTGGATTTACGAAATTGTGACTTAAGTAGTGTAGAATGTACGTATTAATTAAAATTGTCGAGTGGAATGCGTAAAAACGTGCTTTTTTCATAGAAAATCAAGTGTTTAGTGAATGTTGTGTGTAGATTTTAAGTTCTTCTTAGATTATTATTTGGAATGTTATCGTATAATCGTCGTATAACTATAAAATCGATAGTACGTCGGTCTGCCCACGTGGTGTCTCACATTTTCTTAGTGATGTTGCATGAAATAGCACCTTAATAATATTATGTGGACAACTCAATTTAGTTCGCCGGTATTGATTTGACGTTTGTTTTACGTGCGGTTGAAAAAGTACTGGTTTTCCATGGAAAGTCATTTTCACGTTGTAACCGAAAACCAACCTCTTGCGGAACATGTGATCAAAAGAAATTTACCTGTAGGTATTCTACAATATTAAAATAAAGGTAAATCTTTAGGACCATAATACGCACTGTAGGTACTTAGAAGTAGGTACCTACTAAGATAAATTATTTTAAAATTACTTAATACGAAGTAAATTCTAATTGAAAGAAGCGCCTTGTGTTCTTTTTTAAATGTATGTCATTTCCTGCGCATGTGTTTTATGTGTACATAAATAAATAAATTGCAATCATTTAGATAGTACAAAACAACATAATTTTTTATTTATTTTGAACACACGCCGTGTCAGCTTAATGAATTCATTTTCTTTTATTGTTATTGACATAATTATTCTTACAAGTAAATATTACTTACTTATAATTATTAAATTTAAGTATTAAATACTTTAAATTCAATATTAGATACTTCAATTTTAGATAAATATTAGATACTTTAGATACCTACCTAATCTGTAATAATTAATTTATGATTATGCTAGGATTTTAAGAGACTAGGAATCTCAGAATCCTTTTTTTCGGTTTTTTCATCGAGTAATTGGATCGAAAACACCTCATCTATTGAGATTTTTATTAAACTGATCCAATTAAAATAAACAAAAAAAAAACATATTTTTAATTATAATTAATGTCTTCTGAAATTAGGTAACATTTTCGATGGTTCGACTTTACCTATTGCTTTGCCAAAAAAAGATTTTTTAAATCAATGTTTGCCAACAAATAGTTTTTTTAACATCAAAGTCATGGCTATAGGTGCGGCTAACTTATGAATAGTGAACATGCAACATGAAACATGCAATTTAAGCGTGACTGCTGACTGGATACAATAAGTTTCTATGAGAAAAATTCTGATGCGGAAGTCACTCGCTACATACATTTTGTATTAGATACCTACAGCACACTGTCTGTAAGAAAAATTCTGACGGTTCATACGATTCTGATGCTCGTCGCACTTGGAAGGCGCATTTTGTATTGAAAAAGTTGCCGGATCAGAATTTCTGATAGAATGCAGGGTGCATCCGGGCGGGCACGGCGGGCGTACACATTCTGACAGTAATATGCGGTCGTTAGTTTCAATTTGCGTAAATTGCCTGAAATTAAACGGAGATGCATTTATATCCAAAACTTTCAAAGCTTACTGAACTTTATGCTTATTGTGCAACGTTCTTATTGGAAAGGAATCGAAAAGATGTTGCGCGTTTTGAATTTATGTATATTTATTTTGCACATTTTCGGAGTTACGTCCGAAATAATTATATGGATACTTATATAATTATAGGTAACTAAAATTAATAATCCTAAAAAAGTTAAAAATAAAATATATGAAAATCAGTATGTTTTAATTGTACCTAGATGTCATAATTATAAGTATTTTTTTAGAGTGTGATTTTTCAATTGGTTTTTTAAACTCAGTTAAACTGAGTTTTCTTTCTACTCAATATGGGTAGCGGACTGCATTTATTTCTAGAACACTGTGACTTTGATACCTGACACAGTACCTACCTTACTAAGCGACTGACACGATTTCAGTCAGCATTGTTGTGTAGTAAACGATGAAAACACAATTATTATACACTTTTTATTTACTGTTCTAATAGGTACTATAAATTTTAAAAAAAATCAGATGCTGTTTTTTACTCCCGGTAAAACTTAAAGGATATTTTAAATGAAGTTCGGCTAACCAAAAAAATTCGAAATTCTTCAAGCTCACTTTTTTATGCTATTTCCAAATTGATCTTTACAAAATGACTGTCATGAATTTGAACTAAATATAGCTATGTTATTTATTAAGACATATAAAGTAAAGTAACGAATTTAATTAAATATCGCCTAAAAATTAGTGAAAACGTGCTTTGAAGCCGAGATTTTTTACCAACAGTAATATTAGTAAAAAGAATGACAACAATTCTTACTTTGTCTAATAAGATACAAAAATTCAATTGTTTTTGGGTTCTCATGACATTGTTGTAACATTATAATTGAATTAATTAGATTATTATGTGTATAACGATTTGTTAATTACCTTGTAGATAAAAAACCAAATTAAAAATATTTGACTATTTATTTTAGCATATTTGTGCAAGAAAATTGTTATTTCTACGTTATTATGTCAATAATAAACATAAAACAGAGCAAAAAGTTCTTGGCAGCGGTGGGATTCGAACCCACGCCTCCGAAGAGACTGGTGCCTTAAACCAGCGCCTTAGACCGCTCGGCCACGCTACCACTTACTGGCACTGTCGAAATTACTAATCAGTTACCGAGTACCCTTTTCACACCAATTTGACCTTGATTCTATTCGGGTACAGAATAAAAAATGCATGGAATCTATTAAGTTTCATCGCGTGCTTAGTAATCAAAGTGATAATTTGTAATTGAAGCTATTATTATTTTGATTGCATGAAAACATCAAATAAACAATATGATATCAACGCTAAATACCTACCTAATTTGTATAAATACATACCTAATACAATCATGATCCTTACTAACCAAAGACAGTGGCTGTGAGCTATTAAAAAAAAATAAAAAAATAGGTAAGTACTTAAAAACTTTTGAATTTTTTTTGTAGGTAATTAAAAACTTTTGAAATTGAATGAATCATAATTACTTATTCTGAATAATAATATGTAATGTTTAAACATATACGTAGATAAGTATTTTTGATTAATTTATCATTATCTTGATCGTTTCGTAATCATTGACGTTAAATCAAAATATTTAATCAATTTAATTACCCAGTAATCAGATGTAAATTAATCAATATTGTTTGTAAATCTTGATTAAATTCGTTCTATGGGGTTCCGTCCATAAGTACATAATAGGTAAAGAAGAGCGAGTTATATGATATTATGTAAATATAACATATTTTGAAAGTTACTTATTTTCGTTCTCCGGCCACCGTAGGCGCGCATGCGGGCGGCGAGTAATGGGCGACTCGCTGTCCGACCATGGACCATGCCCGAGCCCGGGTCGACCGCGACGTGTTGTGTTCCACTCGCGCGCCAAAGAGTGTCAGGTCGTGGGTTTCACGAAATACCGTGACCCCGGAACGTAAACGGCTAGTGAAGGACACCGTGGATTTTAGGCAGTACATATCTACGAGTAAGTAGTAGTAGTCGCTTCCAACCGGTATTAAGTGGAAATCAAAAGGGGAGGCCTATGTTCAGCAGTGGACGTCCTACGGCTGAGATGATGATGATGATGATGATACCTACGAGTCTGAAAGTCCCTTCCGGTCTGCCCGGGGTGGGACTCATTTGATGATTTTACTACGCTAAAAAAAAAAAGTAGGTATTTTACTTTATGGTTTTATCGATAATTTTTGTCTGCTATAGTAATGATTTTTCTACGCTGGAAAGCCGACGCGTAACAACAAAGTAATGGACTCATTTTTGTTATTTATTATTGGAGTGTTTTTTTAAATTCCAATAAGTAAATAGTAATTTATGCAATAAGATCATAATTTCAATCATGTATCATCATTTATTAAATTATAATCATTAACGACAAGCATAAACTTTGTACTTACCCGTTTTTACGAAAATTACGCGGTCGTATAGGTAAAATTATTATAGTATGAAAAATCGGTGACTACAATTATAATTATAAGTCATCAAGGTATTGGTACAACCTAATAAACATCCCCCAATTTTGAGAAGTAGCCCAAATGAGAAGTAGCCCAAATGAGAAGTAGCCCAAATGAGAAGTACTTAGCCCAAATGAGAATTAGCCCACATGAGAAGTAGTCCATTATGGAGTCGGTTGCACTTGCACAAATGAGAATTAGCCCAAATGCGCCTAAACCAACCATTCTACCTAGTAATACTTAAACTTTCTTGAATAATTAAGTAGGTATTGATTATAATTAAAGACCTTCGACAGTCTAGCGACATCATGTCTAGACGAAAAAATTGCGTCAAAAACAGTGATAAACTGATTTTATCAATTTTGTTAGGTACCTATTTTATACTTTAACATTGGGTTTTCACACATTATTTTGAAAGTTTAGGGTTGCCATCTCTAAAATTGGAAACGAGGACTACACGCGTGAAAACCTCGGGATTAAAGCTGCGAACGACGACGAAAAAAAAAATTTGTTTATACAAAATGAGAAATTGATCGAGCCCATCAGTAGGTATGAAAAATCATTTTTTTCCCAAAAAATTTTAGAACAAACATTGTTCAGTAACATGGGCTGAGTTACCCCACGAGAGGTTTTGCGTTATTAACGTTACACGTTGTATAAGAGGATTTTACGAAAACTAATTTGAGTCAACCTTCAGTGAGTAGGGGCATGGATTAACTCGGGCAATTGGCTTAGAATATTATGTCTATAATACCACAGATAAAACCCAAAGTGTTAGACATACGTGAAATATGTAAACACATGCCTAGACCGTCGGGTTTGCGAAGAATGCTACCGGGCCCGGCCGTGCCGGGGTATGAAACACGGTTCATCATCAGCCTGTTTTCGTCCACTGCTGGACATAGGCCTCCCCCAAAGTCAAGCCACTGAGCCCTGTCTTGAGCTTTCCTCATCCAGTCTCTGTCAGCCTCCTTTCGTAGGTCACTCCACCTGGATGGCGGGCGTCCCACACTACGTTTACCGAGTCGCGGTCTCCACTCAAGGACACGTCTACTCCAGCGGTTGTCTGTCCTGCGCGAGATATGGCCAGCCCATTGCCACTTCAGCTTACTACTTTAACACGGTTGCAATCACTAATAACAATGTCATCATCATCATCATCAGCCGGAAGACGTCCACCGCTGAACATAGGCCTCACAATAATAAAATAACAATGTACTTGAGCAGAAAAAGAAACGTTTTTACTATTTATCAGTCACATTTTTCGTGAATGTAAAATCAACATGACGTAATGTCATATCGAGACATGAAATCATTATTGATGATACTTTGAAAAAAAAAGAATATTATGTGATAAAGATAATATAGGATAAATTTTTCCTGTTGCGCCTGCGTCGGGGGGTATCCGTTTATTTTTGTAGACTCACAGATTATTAGAGATTGTTTATTTATAGGTATTTATTTTCTGTATTTTTCTTTTAATTCACATTTTGAGATAAATAGTATACACATCATAAGGTACCTTATAAGTAAAGTGTAGTGATAAGTGCATAAAACAAAACAATATTTTTTTTAAATTACATACGCCTAAGCTGGATACAAACACACAAAGGCCTTAAAAGAATATAAATGTATAAAATAAAAAATATCAGAACACATTTTAGAAAACTTGTCTAAAAAAAGTGTGACTGACTTAAACGAACCTTGTTTTAGACAAGTGTTCAACAGTCGTTTAAAAGTTTTTGTGGTACCACGGTTCATATTTTTTAAAGCCATTGGTTCATTCATCCCGCGTTTCCCACCTGTGCGAGGTCAATCGACCAAAGAGCCCCAGGGCTCTCAAACTAATAAAACAATTCAATTTGTTTAAAGACAGAAAACTTAAAAATAAATCTATCATGCCAATGATCACAAACTTTTCTTTATGTGTGCTGCTGATGTTGATGAAGTTTTTTTTAATAAAAATCAGTTTACTGACTTAAGTTCCTTAAAAGTAACTGATTTTTATTCCTTAAAAGTATAGTATGAAATGTCGTTCGCCGTATAACACGCTGCCTAATAAATATGCAGACCGTGTTTCGAACTGAATAGTTTTTGTTAAAAGTAATCGTGATGGGAATAATTAATTAGGATCCATAAAAAACTTAATAATTCTTTTTATTGAGTTATCTAGCATTTCTTAGCTTTACTTGCTTTAATTTAGAATTCGGTGACATGTATCGCCCATCGTGTTCCGTTTTTCTTAAGGATAACGTCTATCCCTTTTCCTACAATCATCAAAATCAAGCCAGCAATTTAGTCGTCAAAGCGTTACGAACAAACTCAGTTTCCCACAACTGTAGTACCTACTTAATATTAGTTATAATAAAATTCGTTGTTTCTTGTAATATCACTTCATAATTATAATTTTCGGATGCAGAAATAACTTCCTGGTGTAGAGAACTTCCTCAGTCCTCTTCCGGATTCATAGAGAATTTTTTTTTAAAGTCAAATATCTTGTATTTGACCTACCTAGAACAGTTATTTTTCACGCATCAGTCGACAGATGGAGGTCATTGACGTGTTCACCCTTATCGCGGTCACATAGGACATAATTATTACAAGTCTAGGTTTCCTCACGATGTTTTCCTTTAGGACGGATATTTGAGGATGTACTAAAACTACTTTTCCACAAATGCCATCATGTCTTACCATAAAAAGATAAATCTTTGTTGAACACTTGTCCAAAAAACTGTGAATGTCAAACGAAATTTCACTTTGACATAAGGGACGACCCTTATGTCAAAGTGCAATTTCGTTTGACATTTTTGTAGTTACAATTTTGGTACGACAGAAAGAGTAAGTACCTATATTATGTACAATCGACCAAGCGGAATTATGACCCACCTTATGCTTATTTTCCCAGAGACATTCAAATACAATTAGGTCCACATTCGCGTAAACATACATATCCATGGTAACAACTTTGATCTTTGTCAATTTGACAGATTCAAACGATTTATTGTCAAAATGGGTCATGATTCCACTTTGTCGACTGTACCTATCTACCTGTCGATGTAATTTCTCGGGTTTGTACTCACAACTTTGTGCACGATAGCCGGTTATCCTTTGATCCATTGCAGTATTATTTAAATTCATTTCTAAAATAAAGTTAACTATTTTTTTTTCTCCTAGGTCCTATACGCACAATAAATATGTTTCTGATTGCGTGACTGATTGATTTCATTCTAATGACTGCGGATTCAAACCCTAGACTAAACAGCATTTTTTGGTTACCGTATTTGTCAGATATTTTTTAAGTTCTCTTTTTTTAATTTCCTGTATTTTTATCGGAGCAGAGGTCGGTCGACCAGCAAGCAGATAATAATTAATTAAAATAATCATACAAAGACAGCAATTTTCCTCCTCATTGCTACAGGATAGCATCAAGTTATTAAAATTCTAATGCCCGTATTGTGCTAAATACATAATTCAATGCGCGGCTAGATGAGGTATTCAAAGGGAACTTTTTGATCTAGCGCCAAGTGTGTCAATAGGGATGTCCCCTCCGACAATAATGTTGATTATAATATAAGGTAAACACTCTGTCCTTATTATTGAGGTTCTTTAGAAAGGTCAGGTGAGTAGTACCTACTTCTTATTTTTGAGCTTGAAAAATTCATCAATAGAATGTATACTTGATTGTGCACCAAAATGGAAAAATACAAACTTACAATATTGTTAATCCAACGACCAACGAGCTACCGTAACCCCGGAAGGCAAAGGGCTATTGAAGGACACCGTGGATTTTAGTCAGTACGAGTTTGACAGTCATCCCGCTCTGCCCTGGGTGGAAGCACTCATTTGATGATTTTACCACGGTAAAAAAAGCCGCCATAAGCCGCCACTCGCGCGATTCCGCACCCCTCTCTCCCTTACCTCAGTGATGCATTGGTTAAAAAAAGTAGCAGCCAGCGACCACAAGTGCCTGCCGGTGGCGGACACCGGCGGCCACAAGGGGCCGCTTCTAGCTTCTCGTGGCGGCGGCGTTTTGTGGTTGTGGCCAATGGCCCGTGTGCGGCGACACTTAGACCTTTTGTTACTAACCAAATAATCACAATATTTATGCCCAAGGACAGCTATGTTTCAGTGCACACTCGTAATCCGATAGCGATCTAGATGTAAAAATCAAAGACAAATATCAAAAACAGGTGTCCGATGTCAAAAGGAGACAAGACTTGATAAGATAGTGGGATGAGTTACAAAATGTTGTTCAATGTGCTGTCGTGTCGTAAGATATCATTTATAGCAACACGTGTCTTTGATAAATATAGAAATACTAGCTATTGTCCGCAATTTCCCTCGCCTCCATTGAGATTTTGACAATCAATTCATATCGTACATGAGCGCTGTCTATTATCATAATTATGAAAGTTTAAATTGTTCTTTTTCTCTGAAATTGTACTTTTTTAAGTAATAAAAGTATGTCCGTCTCGTCGCGGGACTGTTTTATCAGTTAACCGTGGTAGGCCCGGAAAGTAAAAGCGCTACTGAAAGTCACCGTGGATTTGCGTTTGAGATGCACTTGGGAAGCCACGGATATCTTCTCATCGGGAATCCCAGTGTCTTAAGACACTATTTCCACAGTGTCTTAAGGACTGGTCACACGACAAAGGTGTGACCAGTGTATTGCCAGTGTTGACATATGGCTCTGAGACGTGGTCTTTGACTGCTGGCCTTTTAGAGAGACTAAGAGTCACTCCAAGAGCAATGGAAAGAGCTATACTCGAAGTTTCTTTGAAGGATAAAATCCGGAACGAGGATATTCGGTGAAGAACCAGAGTGACCGACATAGCTCGTAAAATTTGCAAGACGAAGTGGCAATGGGCAGGCCACATCGCCCGTAAAACTGATAACCGATGGGGAAGAAAAGATTTCAAAAGATCTAAGCTTACATTAGGGACAAACAGCGGAAAAAGACGTTGTTTTAAACTATGTAGTGATGATTAACGTTTTGCCTATAGATATTATGCAACTCGATACGATTTTTGTTTGAGTCATCATCATCGTGATGATTCATCATCTTATCACCGATGGTCATTGTCAATGGTCATTCTTATCCATCCAAATTCATTCAGTATTTATTTTTTCGCCAGCTTCAGTAAAAAGTACCAGACTAGTTTGTCAAGACACAATATTCTAGTGGCCTTTGCCTGAAGAGATATAGCGTACCTGCCCTAATAGACTGTTTTAAAGACTGCACTGCATAGGGAAGCTTATTGAAGCTTCCTACTTGAATCGCCCTTACCTTTCAGTATAAGACAAACAAATGGCCAATTGTGAATCTCATAGACTTACCTACAGAAGTTTTGACCTACAGACTTACCTAGGTACTGATGAGACAGTCTCGCGACCACTCTAATTTGAATAAAATAACTTTTGTCTTTCCCAAATCTGCGGTTACCATGTGAAAAACTAATCTTTCTTTTTCAAACATTGTTTTTTTCATCGAAGACTGCTTCTGCCTATTTGCTCTAGTCCTCGCAAGCGTTACTGCTGAACAAAACATCCTGGGTTCTCCTCCATGTTGTCATCATCTGCCTGCCTTTTCCCAACTACATTGGGGTCGGCTTCCAGTCAAACCAGATTCAGCTGAATATCAGTATTTTACATGAAGCGACTGCCTGTCGGACCTCCACAACCCACTAACTGGGTAATACGATACCCCATGGTAAGACTGGTTGTCAGACTTTAGAGCTTCTGACTAACAGTAACGACTGTCAGAGATCTACAAATGACAGCCGGGACCAACGGCTTTACGTGCTTTCCGCGGCACGGAGGAAACTCGCTATGACAGATGGTCACCCATCCACAGACCAACCTTGGCAAGCGCGGCTTAACCCGGAAGATCGGCCTGTGCGGCTGTGATTATTTAGCCACGAGCTCCTCCATGTTGTACTAAGTGGTATTTGGCCGAGTCTGGATTTGTGCCAGTTTCCGGGGTATTACATGTAACAATTACAGGCGAAACGTGGTTTTACTATGTGCATAACCCTTCGGGGTTTCCTTTGCATGAAAAATAAGTCATAACTAACAAAGTATATGCAAATTGACACATTCTATAATGTAACGACGTATTTGATGAACCCATTTTGAAATCTTCATTAACTTCTTTCAGCATTACATTAACTTTGATTGCTTATTCATCTTTATCGTCTTTTGTTTCTCTTTCATTTATTTTAATATCATTTTTATAGTTTAACCTTCACCTTGCAAAATACCTATAAATTGTTGTAAATACAAGTTGTTGCCAGAGGCTTTGCCTGCGTGTTAAGGTGATTCCGTCGATGTAGCCCGTGAAATTCATTTTTTTTACGTTTTTTTGCAATTTGCGGGCCAGTGACATGTTGTAACTTTATCAAAATATGAATTGCGGTAATAACGAGTATAATTTTAAATATAAAAATTATCAAAAAATTCGCTCCATCAGCTCTCTCATAGAAAAGGTGCATCGTAGTTAGATTTCGGAGATTTTAACATTACCGCAATTCATATTTTGATAAAGTTACAACATGTCACTGGCCTGCAAATTGCAAAAAACGTAAGAAAATTTTAATCTCGCGGGCTGGTTGGAGCATTCACCTTAACTTGAAAATTATCTCACGGGAATCTAATATCGGGATAAAATGGTATCTTATGACTTATTCCACAATATAATCTATGTATGGGCCAATTGTCATCAAAACCTGGTTAGTCGTTCTGATGAAGAACAAAATAATTTCACGATTTTCCTGAATAACTTCAAATCTACTTTCAGACATTTGGATGTACAGGACAGTAGCATATTGCAAAATCTAAATAAATCTATGGAGAGGAATGGGAAAGAACATCAATTTCACAAACAAATTAAGTAATATCACATCAAAACTATCTTACCAATAGAATAAAACTGAATTGCCCTTTACTTTGCAGGGCCTAGGTGTTCTTTGTCCTTCACATGGTCAAAGGTTAATCCATCGGTATCTTGGTCTCATGTCTTTCTATAAGTAGTTTACTTATGGATAGCATACATCGAAATCTTTTAAAGAAATTGGGTTCTGTTATTTGCGAAACAAATAAATTCTCATTGGCTTCATTGTAGAAACTTGTTCTCCGAGATATTTGGATCCGTCACCATTCGTTAGTTTAACATCCAATATTTTATGTATAAAAGTCTTTCGGATTAGGTTCCTACTTCGAGGAAAATACATTTTTAGATGAAACGTCTATCTTTTAAATAAGAATTGACGGCTTGATGGCCCAAAGTTCAAGGCTTCACTTCTCTTGCACGAGGTTCTGGGTCCAATCCAAAGCGATTTTTTTTAATCCAATTATGTAGGTACGTAATCACTACCAAAGTTTATTCTGATCATCCCAGCCATCAGTGACCTTTTATACAACGTGTAACGTTAATAGCGCAAAACCTATCGTGGGATAACTCAGCCCATGTTACGGAACAATATTTGTTCCAAGACATTCGGAAATTCGCAAAAAAAAAAAATTTGCTTTTTCATACAAAATGAGAAATTGATCGGGCCCATCAGTATGAAAAATCTTTTTTTCATATTGAAGATTCTTGTCTAAGGGGTTGTATGTAGGAGGTTCTCAATTCAACTGTGTGTTTTTGTATTTTTATTACATCGATTGCTCGAAGCTGCTTTGTAAAATTCTTTTCCTTTTTTTGATGGGTCCATCCGGTCAGGATCTGATGTAAGGTTCTTGGAGAAATCGAGCTAACTTCTATAAATGACAACACATCAATCGCGACAATTTTTGTTTGTTACAGAATTAGACAGAACGCTACAATTGTTACAGAATTTTTTTAAACTGAATTATTTATTTTCTAATCATAAACACGCAATAAACCTATTTATCAATAGCTAACGTCACTAAACAAGTAATGTATAAGATAAAATCTTCGTCACGTATCCGAGATATAATCATATTATAAGCTATCAATATCGTCTTTGATTTTATTAGCCACTCATACAAAGTGGTTTAAAAGTAATAAGAATTGTGTAAGAGAAAATAGATGTTTACCCCATACCAAACTTTTAACTTTTGTGCCGTGGGGCGCCGGCTTAGAATTGCGCTCCCCCAAATCATCCCGTGGGTGTCGTAAGAGGCGACTAAGGGACAAACCGGAGGTCGGGCAGCAGCGTCCTCCGTGTACTGCACATCCTCACTGCGATCGCCAACCCGCCTGCCAAGCGTGGCGATTATGGCAAATTACCCCCAACATGGAAACTACAGAAACCAGGCCCCCAGTCCCCGGCAGCTCCGCTATCCCTGGCGCGGGTAGCGGTCAAGGTAACGGCGGAGCAGGGGGTGCTAAGAATCTCCGGAAGTGATCCGGCTACCCACCCCCACGACGACTGGCCCTGGTAACACACAACATTCGCACATTGAGGACTGACGAAAAGATCTGCGAGCTGGAAGAGGAGCTGAGCAAGTTACACTGGGACATTATGGGGTTATGCGAAGTCCGTAGAGAGGGGGAGGACACCGTAACCCTGGAGTCTGGTAACTTGCTCTACTACCGGGAGGGCGACCAACAGCCCCAAGGTGGTGTCGGGTTTCTCGTTCACAAGTCCCTCGTAAAAAATATAATAACCATCGACAGTGTGTCGAGCAGGGTGGTATACCTAATACTCAGAATATCCAAAAGATATTCGCTGAAGGTCATTCAGGTATACGCACCGACCTCGTCACACTCCGATGATGAAGTGGAGACTATGTATGAGGACGTAAGTAGGGCCATACATAGCTCCAAAACCCACTTCACTGTTGTTATGGGGGACTTTAACGCAAAGTTGGGCAAGAAAAGCGGTGATGAGTTGAGAGTGGGGCAATTTGGATATGGGCAACGGAACCCTAGGGGACAGAGGCTGGCCGACTTTCTGGAGAAAGAGGAACTCTTCATGATGAACTCTTTCTTCCAGAAGCCGCCTCACAGGAAATGGACCTGGCTGAGTCCCGATGGTTTCACGAGAAACGAGATAGACTTCTTCATGACCGACAAGAAACGGATATTCAGTGATGTCTCTGTGATCAACAGGGTAAAAACCGGTAGCGATCACCGAATCGTAAGAGGCTCGCTGAATATCAATGTTAAACTTGAAAGGTCCAGCCTGATGAAGTCTACGCTCCGACCTACTCGGCCCCATATTCAAAACCCCGAAAGCTTTCAACTCGAGCTCTCTAATCGCTTTGCTTGCCTTGAGAACTTAGTGTCAGTGGACGAGATCAACGACGGGCTAGTGGAAACTGTCCGCACGGTAGGGTCTAAGTTTTTTAGACCCTGCCGTAAAGATAGACCTCAGAAATTGACCGAGCAAACCTTAAACCTCATGGCTGAACGACGTTTGCTACAGCTGCAGTCTTCCGATGACGCGAAGTCATATAGGCAGCTCAATAGACGTATATCTAAGTCCTTGCGACACGATCTGCGTCTCTTTAACACGAATCGTGTTAAAGAGACCATACAGCGAAACCAAGGCTCTAAAGTGTTCGCAAAGGACAAGTCTATTGGGCAAAGCCAGATGACAAAGCTGAAACGGGAGGATGGCAGCATAGCGTCGACCAAAGCAGAGGTTTTAGGCGAGATCGAGAGGTTCTATGGACAGTTATACACTTCGGTCGCAAAGCCCGTTGACAGCTTGGTAGGAGATCCAAGAGCCAAGCTGTCCCGACATTATACCGAAGATATCCCGGACATCAGTCTGTACGAGATTAGGATGGCCCTGAAGCAGCTTAAGAACAACAAGGCGGCGGGCGAGGACGGAATCACTTCAGAGCTTCTGAGAGCGGGTGGAACACCGGTACTTAAAGTCCTCCAGAAGCTCTTTAATGCCGTCCTCTTCGAGGGCAAAACGCCTGAAGCATGGAGTAGAGGTGAGGTGGTGCTGTTCTTCAAAAAAGGTGATAACAGCCTATTGAAGAACTACAGACCCATCACGCTTCTAAGCCATGTTTATAAGCTGTTTTCAAAGGTTATCACGAACCGTCTCGAACACAGACTTGATGACTTCCAGCCTCCCGAACAAGCCGGTTTCCGAAGAGGCTATAGTACCATAGACCACATCCATACGCTGCGGCAAGTTATACAGAAGACCGAAGAGTATAACTTGCCATTATGCTTAGCGTTTGTGGACTATGAGAAAGCCTTCGATTCGGTGGAAACATGGGCTGTACTTGAGTCACTCCAGCGATGCCGTATTGACTATCGGTACATCGAGGTGTTGAAGTGCTTGTATAATAACGCCACCATGTCGGTCCGAGTACAGGAGCAGAGCACGAAGGCGATTCCATTGAGAAGAGGCGTGAGACAGGGGGACGTTATCTCCCCGAAATTGTTTACTGCCGCAATGGAAGACGCCTTCAAGCTCCTGGAATGGCAAGGACTTGGCATCAACATCAACGGCGAATACATCACTCACCTTCGGTTTGCCGACGACATCGTAGTCATGGCAAAGTCGATGGAGGAACTCAGCATGATGCTCGATGGCCTCGACCGAGTTTCACAACGGGTGGGCCTGAAAATGAACATGGACAAGACGAAAATTATGTCAAATGCCAATGTTGTGCCCACCCCAGTCTCTGTTGCAAACTCGGTACTCGAAGTTTTTGACTCATATATCTACTTAGGACAAGTAGTCCAGTTAAGTAGGTCCAACTTCGAGAAAGAGGTCAACCGCCGAATCCAACTCGGTTGGGCAGCGTTCGGGAAACTACGCAATGTCTTTTCGTCCGACATACCTCAGTGCCTCAAGACGAAAGTCTTCAACCAATGTGTGTTACCAGTGATGAGTTACGGCACCGAAACGTGGTCTTTCACTATCGGCCTCATCTCAAAGCTCAAAGTCGCTCAACGAGCTATGGAGAGGGCTATGCTAGGTGTTTCTCTACGTGATCGAATCCGAAATGAGAAGATCCGTAGACGAACTAAAGTCACCGATATAGCCCACCGGATTAGCAAGTTGAAGTGGCAATGGGCAGGCCATATTGCTCGCAGAGCAGATGGCCGATGGGGTCGAAAAGTGCTAGAGTGGAGACCACGGACTAGCAAGCGCAGCGTAGGACGTCCACCAGCAAGGTGGACAGACGACCTTATAAAGGTCGCCGGAAGACGCTGGATGCAGGTCGCTTCCAACCGGTATCTGTGGAGAACAAAAGGGGAGGCCTATGTTCAGCAGTGGACGTCCTATGGCTGAGATGATGATGATGATGATGAAACTTTTAGCGAACTTGTTCATGACGCGATTCATTTAACTGAAAATGAAAATCGTCCTTGTTACTACGATATAGTTATGTAATTCACTTGACTTACAGCGTCGTGGCGAGCGTGTTTTGTTTTCCATCTTACTGCAAATAACCTCAAGTTTTAGGATAATTCCCAGTTCGGTAAATTTTACTCACAGGTCATTAGAGAACTAAAAGGCAAACTTTTATTCTTACTTATTGATACACGCATTTATGTCCTCACTTTATTGTGGTCGATCCTTTTGGGTTTGTAGAGGCCTACTACTGAGGGAAAACTAGTGATTTATAAACGTATTTCACAATTAAAGATGATGGAAGAGTGAGAAATAGGAAATCTTTCATCCATTTCCTTATTGCTGATTCATGTAGGACTTTTATTATTTAATTTAATGACATCGAATGCCTTGACATGCATAGTGAGGAGCTTCCTCTCTCTCGTGCTTTTAAAGATTACCAACTATAAATCAATTAAGTATACCAACTGTTTAAAATCTTGGTACGTGTTGAAAAAATAAACTTACAGAAGGGTCCACAAATAGCAATGACTTAGTTTTCACCATTTAATGGACCCCGCAAGAAAAAAGAAGCAGCGTTTACAATTTCTGAATTTTTCTTACGGGGTCAACGATAAATCATTACACACAATTTTCCAATTCGGTAACTTTTACTCATAAGAAAGAGAGGAAAGACAAAAGGAGAAGTTTTACCTTTTAATACACGCATTTTTGACGTCATGATATTGCGGTTGACCCTTTGGGTTTGTAGAGGCTAGAGGCCAATCGAGGGATAGGTTTTTATTTGCTAACGTATTTCATAGCGATGTGAGGAAAAAATTAACGTGGAGAAAACTTTCATCATTATTGTTGATTCATGAAGGACTTTCCTTATTTATGTTCATGATTATTTAGGGAATGATGGCACGCATACTCCTACTCCAGGTTGAACCACCAACAGAACAGATATTGTCCCTGTTCAACTATTTTTTCCCACGTTTCTATAACGAGTATTTAAGAAATAAAATTCCACTTTCAACCCTTATGGGTCGAATGTGGAAACGTTTAGGGGTCGAACGCGGAAAAGGGCAGAAAATCTTAGGGGTCAAACGCGGAACAAACCCCAATAATAATGAACGAAGATAAAATAAAGGAAATAATCGAGGATTCACTTTAACATTTCACATTTAGCACGAAATCATGTCATAATAAAACCCACCCTGTTCCTTCAATAGTCCTTTGTGTTCCAAAGCCGCGAAAAATACCCGCAACCCTGGCTGACAATTGGCTCTGTCGGTTACCGTGTCCTGTTCTTATTACAGTTAAATTCGATCTAATCTAAACTGACTCATTCTGGTTATTTTCATCTTTCAGGTACTTAACCTATTCAAAAATTAATAAAACCCGCTTCAAGCTAACTAAAAATAATCTTTAGCTGCCATAATTCTTGGTACATATTTCTTTGGGATAACCCGTAAAAGTAACTGTATTCATGATGCATCTGCCGAAGTCTGATGATCAGGGTCGTACACCTAAGACACGGGTAATAACCGATCAGAACAATACAGATAACTAATAAGTGTATCACTAATTGAGAAGTGCCGTTAGTGCTTTCGGGTGCACAGTTAAATTTGAAACGTGTGTCTAGAGTATACAGTTTATAATTGAACAGCAAGGTCATGTTTCATAATAACACTTTAATGGATGTCGATTTTATTTTTTTGAAAATCAAAATGTGTTTAGCTGTTTTAGATTACTACAGTGCAACGTTTAAAATTGAAAATTCAATAGCAAGCGCATGTTCTATTTGACAGACAGTCAATTGTTTTTTTCCAAAATCGTCATTATGTTCAGCTGATTTTGATTCGTATAACTAAGCGTCAAAGTTGAAAATTGAACTGTTAGATCATGTTTTTATAACATTTTGACGACGTGGGTTAGGTGCTTTTTCCAACTTCGAAACTTTTTTCAAAATTGATTCCTACAACTGAATATCTAAAGTTGAAAATTGAACGGCAAGATCGTGTTCTTTATAACACTTTGTCGACTGTCGAATACTTTTTTCAAAATCGAAATTTGTTCAGCTGATTTAAATCTTTATACCTCAGCGTTTAAAGTTGAAAATTGAACAGCGAGCTCGTGTACCATTTGACACATTGTTTTTTTCCAAAATCTATAGTGATAATTTGTTCAGCTGATTTGGATTCTAGGTCACGTACCAGGGATTCCTACTGCTCTATAGTTTGTACGTCATACCGGGTATGGCCCAGAAACCACAGACAATTTTCCATTGTCTTATAATTCGATTATTTCCTTTCTAATTATGATGCTGTGCAGGTTTTGATGCGTCGAGGAAAACATGTTCGTAGGTTAAAGGGATTTACCTGTCTGTATGTATTGCTTTAAGATATACGGGCAAACCTTGAATTTTCTTTAGTCAAGAAAACATGATTTTAATATGTTTTATACGTTGGAAAGGTTTATGATGTTGTTAATCGATGGTCAATTTTCTTCATTTATTGTTGCTTATTTAATAGAAACAGTTTTAAGTTTTAATAGCTGTTGCTTGCTGATTCTCTCGGCCGATGTATTATAAAAATATGTATGCCTAGATTACCTAGGTGTAAAAATATATATTTTTAAATAAATAGGGTGATCTTTTCAACTGGGCGTGGATGATGGCTAATATCGGTGCTCAAAACGGTTAAGGAAAACATCGTGAGGAAACCGGCATGTCCTAGGACCAAAAATTCGAAGACATGTGACATCTGCCAACCCGCACTGGGCCCGCGTGGTGGATAATGGCCCGCTCCCTCTCACAGAGTGGAGGCCTGTGTCCCAGCAGTGGGAACATTATAGGCTGATGATGATGATGATGATTAATTCTGGCCAGAAAATTAGGGATCAAGTCACACATTTTGTAAAAAAAATACAACCATTGCAATCTGTATTATTACACCATTCTATAGTGTTGCTAATAAAGATCAAATTCTGGGAAATAATGCAGGTACGGCAGTTCAGTGATCGATCGACCAAGATCAGTGATGTTCAAAAAAAAACTCAGAAATATTACTTTTTAATGGCATCAGCCAATACAAGGAAAACAGTCAACGCGGTAGTAACTCTGTTTCGTCGCGTTAGGAATTCCTAATTATTAGTATACTATGTATGCCTGCGCATACGTTTGGGGATTCTATAGTATTAGTATGTATGGAGATAAATACATTCGGGGATTCGGATATGGAACGCAAAACAACGATGGGGTTGCCATCCTGGAGTTCGCGGCATCTCAGAATCTGGCGGTAGTAAACACCTTTTTTCAAAAGAAAGAAGAGCACCTAATAACCTATAAGAGTGGAGGCTCGAGGACTCAGATTGACTATATTCTGGTAAATAGACATGACCTGAAATTAATTAAAGACTGCAAAGTTATACCTGGGGAACCACTCACGTCCCAACATAGGTTGTTACTCACTGTGCTGAAATTGAAAAAACCCATTAAAATCAAGAGACCGAAAGAAGAGAGAATTAAGTGGCACGAACTCGCCTCAAATAATGGCAGGGCACTGATAGAGCTCGTAGAGGACTATCTGAGTAAAAGCCCCCCCCAAAGTGATACTCCAACATCCACCTGGGCTCATTTTGAAAATTTCTGTGTCGCTGCAGCTAAGCGTGAGCTAGGAATCAGCAAAGGAGGCCTGCACAATGCCAAAGATACAAATTGGTGGAACAAAAGTACCAAAGACAGTGTCTCTGAAAAGAAGCGCTTGTTTAAGATCTGGCAAGAAACCGGCTCGGAAGAGGATAAAAAGCTATACAAACAAGCAAGGAAAACCGCAAGAAGAACCGTGGCCATTGAAAAGGAAAGAGCTGACTCAGACCTGTACGAGCGTTTAGAAGTAGCGACGGACAATGAAATATATAAAATAGCAAAAACGCGACATAATAATTCCAAAGATTTCAAAGCTACAAAGTACATTCGGAGCGCGGAGGGCACGCTACTCACCGACGACAAAGAAATCTGTAAGAGATGGTACGAATACTACCGGGAGCTTCTTAACGAAGAATTTCCAAGACAGCTGGAAATTGAATCACCCATGTCACAAGGACCTGTGAATGAAATAACTACACAAGAGGTCATGAAAGCAATATCCAAGATGAAAAATCGTAAAGGGATAGGACCAGATAATATACCCGCTGAGCTCTGGAAAGCCTTAAACGACGATGGAGTGATATGGCTCACTAAGCTGTTCAATGAAATCCTGAGAAGCGAAACAATGCCAGATTCTTGGAGAAGGAGTGTACTGCTGCCATTTTACAAGAACAAAGGAGATGTTCGAGAATGCGCAAACTTCCGTGGCATAAAACTCACATCACATACCCTCAAGATCTGGGAACGTGTCCTAAGCGAACGCCTCCTAAAACTTACAAGTTTAACAGAAAATCAGTTTGGATTTACTGCGGGGAAAGGAACCACAGACGCGATTCACGCAATCAGACTAGTGATGGAAAAGGCTCGTGAAAACAAACAATGCCTATGGATGGTCTTCATCGATCTCGAAAAGGCGTTTGATCGTGTGCCGAGAAGTTTGATATGGCAAGCTCTCAGGGCTCAGAATGTGCCTGAATACTATGTCAGACTGCTAATGGACATGTATCAGAACGTGCAGACTAGTGTAAGGAGTCCAGCTGGCATATCAGCTAGTTTCGACATTAAAGTAGGAGTTCATCAAGGTAGTGCGCTGAGCCCCTTGCTATTTAATATCACAATGAACTACCTTACTGAGACAATTCAGAAACCTACGCCGTGGAATCTTCTCTACGCAGATGATGTGGCCCTGATCTCCGACAACATACAGAACATACAGGAAAACCTGGAACAGTGGAGGCGATCTCTCGAACTAAATGGGTTGCGAATAAGTAGAACGAAAACCGAGTACATGGTCTGCAACTTCAACCCCGATAAATCCAATCTATCGAGTGTGGACATCATGCTAGATGGTAAAGCCCTGCCTAGAGTAAAGGCCTTCAAATATCTTGGCTCGGTTCTCGCAGAAGACGGATCGATAGACGCCGACATCACGCAGAGAACTCTTTCTGGGTGGAATAAATGGCGTTCCTTAACGGGAGTATTATGCGATACCAAAATGCCGGTAAGAACTAAGGGCAAGGTTTATAAAACTGCTGTACGACCAGTATTACTCTACGGCAGTGAAACCTGGGCTACGAAGACAATACAGGAACAAAAACTTCATACCACTGAAATGCGTATGCTACGCTGGGCAGGTGGAGTTACGCTCAAAGATAAAGTGCATAACGTACACATAAGGGGGAGTTTCAAAGTTGCGCCTATTACTGAAAAACTTACCGAGGCCAGACTGAGATGGTATGGGCATGTGCTGCGAAGCCCCGATAACCATGTTGTTAAAAAGTGCCTTTCCATGGCTACAGTAAAGAGAGGGAGGGGCAGGCCACAGACAACTTGGATGAAAAAAGTCCTGAACGACATGAAAGAATGTGGCCTGTCCGACGACGATGCTAAACAGCGGAATAGATGGCGCCTCATGATTAAGAAAGCCGACCCCGCGTAACGGGATGAGGCGAGGACAAAGAAGACTTAGGTGCGAAGACTTCACTTGTCTAACGTAATTTGACTCACGCGGGTTTCCCGAAGAACAGCTTGACTTTCACTGGGTGATTCATCGGCCGAAACCTGGCTGGGTCAAGACTGGTGTAACGCGTAATGTATAGCATTACATGTAACGCTCGCAGTGCCATCCAAATCCACACGAATAAATCGCGTTGCATTATGCGGTCCAGACTAGTGACCAGTGTATCGCGAATTCTAGGTGTGGACGGCAATACGAGCATAACATGTAATGTTCGTGTGCCGTTCACACTTTGAATTCGCGTTTCATTACACGGTGGATTACATTACGCTTTACACTTTAAACTTTGATAGCCGGACCACAAAAAGCGTTTCCCGAAAATTTTCTGTAAGTGGAAGAGCGGATTCTCCTATCACAAGCTTTTTCTTGCTTAAAAAGCGATCTCCTAATAATTTGTTGCTATCATCCTATGTAATTGAAATAAACATTTTTTTTTGTGAGAACATAATACTATGTAGGTACCTTTCTTGTGTCGAATAAAGATATTTTCTTTCCTTCTTTCTCACGGTTGGCACGGTAGTTGAGCGTTCGACTGCTGTGGAGCGTGCCATGGGTCTTTGTGTATGTGAGTTTCTATGTTTATAGTCGTGACACAGGATAAATTCCATGTGGGCAATGATTAAATCAAAAATGTTCATAGTAAGTTTAGGTCTTAAAAGCAGGGAAAACTAGATTACCTAATATAAAATCTGATTAGTCATATTACGAATGACGTAGGCTCGTACGATTGCGATTTTTCGATAAATAATACAAAATATACTATATTTTGGCAAAAGCAAATAAGGATAAACTCAATCAAATTGATAATCTGTTTCAGACTTGGTTATCGCGGGATAAAATCTATTTTCAATAATAACGCTAATCACAATATTAATTCATTATGTTTCTTTCGATAAACAGTTCCTGATTCCCAGTAATTGAAAATTAATCTTAATAACTTCTCTCTTATTCCCCTTTTAACGTCACATATCAGTCACGGTCTACTTTCTAAGTCCGTAAACGAAGGCACGTGTACGGAAACGGATATACGAACGTAATTAAAGTCAAAATCAAATTTGCGGACAAATAACACCGCCGCGACTGAAGTCCTTTTGACGCGACGCTAGTGTAGACACTAGTGTCGCGTCAAAAGGGTAGACACTAGCGTCGCGTCGCGTCAAAAGGACGTAATGACATAGATGTCATTATGTACATCAATATGCAATAAAAAGTCTAGTCCCACGAATTTTCTGGAGGTCATGAATGGTGGGCTTTGAATGGCGTTAAAAGCGTACGTAACTGCGAAATACATCTGTTACGTAAAATTAGGGTGCAGACTTTTCAATCATAATTATATTACTTTTAATCAAAAGATTAGCCAATATTCGTTGATACAAAGATTTACTCGAAAACCCAATAAACATGGCTAAAATTAGAATAATTCGTTAACATTGTGCCAAACGTAAAAACCAGTTGATAAAATAATACCAGTCAATAAATATTAGTAATTGATTGGTCTAAATACAATAATAATCATATTATTGATTGATAGATTATATTTTGATTGATTACTGGTCACGTAGCTAATTCAGGAACAATAAAGATGTAGATTAAATCAAATAAGGTGACTGTACAATTTGCCAAACAATAGCATGTGACTTAGAAGCGTTTTATATGCTAGATTGGCCGAAAGAAACTGCATAATGGAAAGAGTGGATAACTATTGGGTTTACCTTATATATAAATAAGTAAATAAATCACCTTTGCCCAGTAGTGGGATAATACCATATTAAAAATAAAAACGATTGGAAATACTTTTAATGAAAGCTAGTGTGTATTCGTGCTTAGTAAATAAAGAAGAATAAAGATAAAACCAAACTGCTCTGAGAAAGGTATTTTGCCACGGCATGTCGCTCTGCCTTGGGTGGGAGGACTCATTTGATGATTTTACCACAATAAAAAAAAAAGTGGACTACAAGCTGGAGGTACTAACCTAAAGTGTATCAATATCTACCAATTACCTATCGTCTGAGTACTACGCCGAATCTCTTCTTTGCCCAGTGGAGGAACTGGACACTAGGAATGTATACCCAAGGGTTTCAAAACTTTAAGGGACTGCGTCACTTTTTTAGTTTAGAATTTTACGTACTAGTTAGTCGATACCAGTATGAAAACCCCACCAAATTGGAGCATCTGGTTCTGAGGTTGCAATAGATTTTAATGACAGCTTTCTTCTTTCTGATGGATCTTGTGCGTACCCAGAATCTTGGATGCACGTAAATTCGATCTGGATAATGGCCATCCGGAGCGTCTCATTCTCACGGTGCCCCTTAGTACTCTCTACTCGGTTTGCATGAGTTCGACTCCAGCATTAATGTTTTTGTGGACCGACGACACGATGTCGTCATGAGTCCCGGGCAGCCGATGGATGCAAGTGGCGAATTGTCGTTCGGCGTGGCGGTCTAAGAGGACGGCTTATGTTCAGCAGTGGACGTCTTCCGGTTGATGATAGTTAATGTTTTTGAAATACCATCAATGATATGTATTTTTTTACGGCTGAATATTCTTGATAGACCTAAACTCCAACCGCATTCACCAATCTTGACGGGAAGCCTCTTTATATCAAATTAGTTTAATGATTTGTTATAGAATTAATACTTTATTGTTAATTAATAGTTACTGGTTAACACTGCGCGTGACCAGAGTCTCGCTCGTGTTTTGGTTGGATAATTTGTTTTGTCATTTACGAGGTAATGTTTTGGTTAAGTATTGGGGTCGGATTCCAATCCAATGGGATGAAGCTCAAGACTAGTACCATTGAGCAACATATATCTATCCTATCCTCCAGCACCAAATCTTCATATTCTACTTGTCGATGGTACTACTGCTCGTGCTTCTATGGCACCTTCATTCAGAACCATTCATCAGTCAGACATTAGGTTGTCTGACTACCAGTCATCATCATTATTAGCCTTTGATAGTCCTACTGCTGGTACACAGGCCTCCTCTCTGAGAGAGGGCGTGGGTCACGCTGGCCTAGTGTGGGTTGGTAGATGCCACATGTCTTCGAATGTTTGGTTCTAGTACATGCCAGTTTCCTCACGATGTTTTCTTTTACGATGATTAAATATATAATACGCCTTGCTGTGTTCGAACTCATAACTCGGTGCTGATACCACGGAGCCACCACTGTTCTTTGGTTCTTTCACTCGTAGTGACTATCAAAGATCTTAGAAGTTATAATCTAACCTGCTTGTATTATGGAGTGGTCTCGATGTTCCATATTTATTAAGCTCTGTCAACAAACCTCGCTAGTTGCTGTATATCTTTAGAAAACGACTCTTGCGGCTATTATTATTATTACATTACATAAATGGTCGAAAAATATATTTGTGGCAAGGAGAAGACCATCAATGCCAACATCCACCACGTGAAACCCAAATTTTTATCAGTAAAAAAACCAGCCGTTTTCTACCACTAAGTTTGAACACGGCTAAAATGAATTTAACAGTTGATATTTTGACAGAATCGATTTATTTTTATTTGTTTGTATAAAACGAGTTGACAATAATGTTTATATTCATTTGCTCATTTCGCTGTAGCCTTTTTATTGTACGTCAATGTTTCTTACATCCTGTATTTGAGTTTGCTCCTAAAACAAGATAAACATAATCTCGGAATAATCTTAATTAACTATTATAGTGCTCATAATGTTGTTTCTGTATTATTAAGCATTAGATTTAAATCGATAAGCAATAAAAGGGAGATTAGAATTGTAATCTAGAAAATTCGTAGGATAAGATTAGTTTAGGAATATATTATTTTATCGACATCTTAACGTCGTTACTTTTGATATGCCGCTAAATTAATTATAGGATTATATTATGTGACGTCACTCGTCTTTGAATAATGTACTGAAATAGCCTTCAGGAGCGAGTCAGCAGAGCAGCAAAGCAGAGCAATCCGGGTCCAGACCAGTGTAACGCGTAATGTCATCTACCGTGTAATGTAACGCGAGTTCAAAGTGTGAACGGCACACAAGCGTTACATGTAATGCTCGTAGTGCTACCACACCTAGAATTCGCGTTGCAATACACGGTGGATTACATTACTCGTTACACCAGTCTGGACCCGGCTTAACATGCTACTGACGAATGCTTTAATGGTTATGTAGATACTCATGTAAATAAATATTTGCTTAATTCGTAAATTATCATTTTATTCAGGAAGTTTTAGATAGGTGCCTATTGAAAAGTTGAAAATGTTTTAAATTAAACATAGGTACATTTATTTGTATACCTATGGTAATTAATCGCAATCTTTTCAATTTCGGTGTAGAAGCGTTCCAAGCTTCTAACAACCAATCTCTTTTTTATTTATTTTTATATTATAAGACTCTTTGTCTGAAAAGGTGAATTCTAAGTTATTTATAACGTCCCACTACACTGTTATTTTTTAATAAAATGTGTATTGGTAACTTAAATATGTATGCGCCAGCGCAGCCCAAACTTCACGCTGATTGGTCTCTCACCATTTAGGCCCCGCCTACAGCAATTGATGCTAATACAGAGTTGTTAGCTATCTAACAAATAGGAGATCAAATCAAATTATTCTGATCGATATACACCATAGGCATAAAGGAGCTCGTGGCTAAATAATTACAGCCGCACAGATCGATCTTCTGGGTTAAGCCGCGCTTGCCGAGGTTGGTCTGTGTATGGGTGACCATCTGTCATAGCGAGTTTCCTCCGTGCCTCGGAAAGCACGTATAGCCGTTGGTCCCGGCTGTCATTTGTAGATATTTGTCAGTCGTTACTGTTAGTCAGAAGCTCATATAAGTCTGACAACCAGTCTTTCCATGGGGTATCGTATTTCCCAGTTACTGGGTTGTGGAGGTCTGATAGGCAGTCGCTCCATGTAAACTACTGATATTCAGCGGAATCTGGTTCGACTGTTCAAATGAAAGATACTTACTGATAGTCACATCATCTGGTCACTAACTTTTTTTTAGAAGTATTAATTGCTTTCTTTATATACTTAAAAAAAAAACCTCCTTCTTTTTGAAGCCGGTTAAAAACTTACATGCAGAAACACCCAGACCCGAATCAACTGCCTTGTAGGTCATAACAAAAATATTGTTCCGTGCAATTATTGGGAACAGGGTCCAAGCTACAGGTGGTCAGAGCTATTGGTGCAAACAGAACTTATAATCATCAAACCAGAAGAGTACCTATAGTATCTGGAAAAGCCATTTATTAGCCTAAGGCCGAGAGTCCACCAAAGCTGTATCGAGCTGTGCGGGGTTGAGACGTGTTTTGTACAACCAATAGAAAATAATTGCGTTATTGACACAGCTCCACTCCGCAACGCAATTCTAAATTGGTTGTTAAAAACACGTCTCGACTTGCACAGCTTTGGTGGAGTCTCGGCCTAAGAAGTTTTCTCCCGTGGCTATAAATTTTGGTACCAAATCCTGTAATCTTTACGGCTGAATTCCAAAAACTAGATAAGGTGAAATTAAGAACATATTTAGTATTTGCGTCACATAACCTTAATAACCAGTAAGTATATTAGCTATCATGATTAATTACTTTCGATTAATCAAAATTGTAATTTTCTGATTACTTAATGATCTGTATTTTGGTTTGGCTGATTGCAACTCTGATTTGAACGGGCTCTGTACTATGTATGTAATAATAATAATAGTCTACAACTATCACACAACGCCATCTAGTCCCAAGCTAAGCAGAGCTTGTGTTATGGGTACTAGACAACTGATAAACATACTTATATATTTCTAAAAACATTCATAAATTATAGATAAATTACACCCAGATACAGAACAAATGATCGTGCTCATCACACAAAGACAAACATATTTTGTCCTGGGTGGGAATTGAACCCACGACCTCCGGCATAGACTCGGGTCACTAACCACTAGACCAACAGGTCTGTCATATGAATTTCAATTTTCTAGCTATCACATTGAAAAGACCTTATTGGTCGAGTTGTCCATATAAAGCCTTACGCCTATCGATGTCAAGGGACTGCCCTGGAATGCAAAGAGTAATGAAACATAGTGGTTTTTAGTCTATCAAGTCTGACAGTCCAAAAAAGACTAAACACTTAAATATAATATCTTTCTCAGTAACTCATCTAGGCAAATTATAAGCTATCGGCAAAGGTCATTCGGCAGTGCGCCAAGGATTTAACGATTCTTCCATTAAAGCTATGGTTTGTCCATGACCATGACATGCCATGGATTATCAGATCTGTATCGTATCGTAAAGAGTTAAAAGTTTCCCTCGCTAGCTTTTGTTGTGTGCATGGGAAAATATGTTGACAGCATTTTTTATCGTGGTAAAAAAATAAAGTGCTTCGCACCGAGGGCGGGAAGGGAGATACTACTGAAAGTCACGGGAGAGGCTTTAGGCTTGGCCTATTGAAAGACACCTTGGATTTCAGTCAGTTTCGAGTCTGAACTCGATGTCTTTCAATCGTCCTTAACGTTTCAGGGTCACTGCTACCCGATGAGAGAGTCCCGCGACCTCTGCATGCTTTGGCTCTCTAAGGGGGTCGTCGCTATGTTGACAGCTCTTTGAAGTGTCGACCAGGGTATGGTTCATGATCGCCGGCATGTTACCCATTATCCGCCGTCCACATGCGTATTTTATACTAATTCCGGTTACGCTGATGACGGTAGCAAAACACAGCGCGAGATGGCGTGCGGTTAGTTTAAAGGGCTTCACACACAGCAGCTATAATGTAAAGATGTGTATTATAGCACTATACATCTCATCACATCTTTCCATACAGATTCGAAGATGTAAAAATATACATTATAGCTGCAGTGTATGGTCCCCTAACGATTTCCATGGAAAGATGTAATGAGATGTATCGTGCTATAATGTACATCTTTACATTATAGCTGCTGTGTGTGAAGCTCTTAATGTAGGTATAGATGTTTGTAACACTCCACAAAGCGCCGCTAGAGGCGAATTCGCGTACTTACAAAGTTTCCGGTAGTGCACCTAGATGAACCAGACAGGTGGACCACGGGCAATAAACGTAGCTAATGCCTTATTCACGCCGCCCTTATCATCGCTCACGACTTAAGCGCCATTTAGACGGAGCAAGAACTCGTATGCGAGTTTCACTACATTGTGGCATTTGTTTCATTAACTGAATTTGTTCTACTTATAAATTCTTGCATCGTCTAAATGAGGCTTTAGTCCAAAGTCGAGCCGTAACGTCGTTAACGTTCAAAGTCTCTTGAAGTTGTCTTGTAAAATAATGAAAAAACACTGGTCATACAAAATTATTGGTATTACTATGGGTATTACTAAAGACAAAATACAACCATAGTATTACTAACAAAAAAATTTACAGAAAAAACAGTATAAGCTGAACCTTCGTAGTGCGAAAACATCATATAAAGCGAGACTAAGATATACTGGTTTCTTATAAATTGATGTATTGCTCGGTATTCCCATATGTCTATAGTCCAGAGTGTCATAGGTTTCTATACAACCTTCGGACTGGACTATGGAACGACGAAGCTTCTAATACTCGATCCATCTTTAAATTACTGGAATTTCCACAGTAAATACCATGGACTTCAATCGTATAACGTGTAATTAAGTGTAATGATTAAAAAATCGATTAAAAAAACCCTAAATTTGCAAAAACATGATGTAGGATCTCTGATCTGATCATGATTTATGATTTTTAAGTAATGTTATTTGGACCCATTAGGTTCAATTAAGGCGAAGGTTTTCCAACGCCATAATCTATCTAATATCTATAAACGAGCAATTCTTGTATATTTATATATGTAGGAATGATAGCACCCAATCGCCCAATGCACGACTCATTTGATCAAGAATTGAGACGCGAAGCCCAATACGATTCTGAAACATGACGAGAAATGGTTGATAGGACAGTTCCCCTTTTAAATCAACAACAAAAATATGCCTACGATACGCTCATGAAAGTAGTGAACGATGGAACTGGCGGATTTTATTTTTTAGATGCTCCCGGTGGAACTGGGAAAACTTTTTTGTTATCATTGATTTTGGCAACGATTCGATCGCAAAATGGAATTGCACTAGCCCTAGCTTCCTCAGGTATTGCAGCTACGCTGTTGGAAGGCGGTCGAACAGCTCATTCAGCTCTCAAGCTGCCGTTGAACCTTCAAATTAATGATACTCCAACTTGCAACCTTTCGAGGAATTCTGCGATGGCCAAAGTGCTGCAGCAAACCAGATTGATCATATGGGATGAATGTACTATGGCACACAAAAAATCTTTGGAGGCATTAGATCGCTCGATGCAAGATTTACGAAATAACAAAAACCGATTTGGTGGTGCCATGATACTATTGGCAGGTGATTTTCGACAAATATTGCCAGTTGTTCCACGCTCAACGCCAGCTGATGAACTGAATGCATGTTTGAAGTCTTCCATTTTATGGAAATACATTAAAACACTTAAATTGAGTATAAACATGAGAGTCGAATTGCAGGAAGACCAGTCAGGAGAAGTGTTTTCCAAACAACTACTCGATATTGGTAATGGTAATATTGCTGTTGATAGATCATCTGGATACATTACATTCCCTACCAATTTTTGTAACTTTTGTGAATCAAAGACCGAACTCATGGAGAAGGTTTTCCCAAACATTGCACAAAATTACGTAAATCACGTTTGGTTAAGCGAACGAGTTATATTGGCCGCAAAAAATGTTGATGTGAACGAAATGAATTTTCAGATTCAAGAGAAAATAGCTGGCGAATTGAAGAATTACAAATCAGTTGATTCCGTTACTAATGAAGATGAAGTTGTGAATTATCCAACAGAATTTTTAAATTCGCTGGAATTGCCCGGGTTACCACCTCATAATCTGCAATTATAAATCGGATCAGTAATTATTATGTTACGGAACATAAACCAGCCACGTCTGTGTAATGGCACCCGGCTTGCGGTGAAGAAATTATTGAACAACGTCATCGAAGCCACAATTTTGAAAGGAAAGTACAAAGGCGAAGATGTTTTAATCCCACGCATCCCTATGATACCGAACGATATGCCATTCAGCTTTAAGCGTTTACAGTTTCCAGTGCGGCTTGCATTTGCAATGTCAATAAATAAATCACAAGGGCAGTCGCTAAGTGTATGTGGCATCAATCTAGAAAATCCATGTTTTTCACATGGCCAATTATATGTCGCCTGTTCCCGTGTCGGAAAACCATCAGCATTATTTATTTACGCGCCAGAACATAAAACTAAAAATATAGTGTGCCAAAAAGCATTAGATTAAAGAAACAGCAGCATTAGAATAGAGAGAAACAGTGAAGGGTATAGAGGCTATTAGTTGTTTTCTAGAGCGCGCGTGGTGTTAAGCTCAGTATTTACTTCAAAATGCCAAGTTGTTCAATAGCGATTTGTAAAAATATAAGTGGAATTATTGAATCCTATGGAATAAACACTATTATGAAAATATATATTTTGTTTTGTATTTAATAAAATTAGGTCCTTTTCAGATATGGCGAGACCAGGGAAATAGGGATTAATTTATATATGGAGGATATTATAGATTCCAGTTTAAATTGAATAGGTACTCATACCTAAGATAGGTCAACTATACAAAATAAAGTAGTGCATCAAAGCTACGCTAAGGCGGTACGAAGTTCGCCGGGTCAGCTAGATCTATCAACAGCAATATTACCATTACCAATATCGAGTAGTTGTTTGGAAAACACTTCTCCTGACTGGTCTTCCTGCAATTCGACTCTCATGTTTATACTCAATTTAAGTGTTTTAATGTATTTCCATAAAATGGAAGACTTCAAACATGCATTCAGTTCATCAGCTGGCGTTGAGCGTGGAACAACTGGCAATATTTGTCGAAAATCACCTGCCAATAGTATCATGGCACCACCAAATCGGTTTTTGTTATTTCGTAAATCTTGCATCGAGCGATCTAATGCCTCCAAAGATTTTTTGTGTGCCATAGTACATTCATCCCATATGATCAATCTGGTTTGCTGCAGCACTTTGGCCATCGCAGAATTCCTCGAAAGGTTGCAAGTTGGAGTATCATTAATTTGAAGGTTCAACGGCAGCTTGAGAGCTGAATGAGCTGTTCGACCGCCTTCCAACAACGTAGCTGCAATACCTGAGGAAGCTAGGGCTAGTGCAATTCCATTTTGCGATCGAATCGTTGCCAAAATCAATGATAACAAAAAAGTTTTCCCAGTTCCACCGGGAGCATCTAAAAAATAAAATCCGCCAGTTCCATCGTTCACTACTTTCATGAGCGTATCGTAGGCATATTTTTGTTGTTGATTTAAAAGGGGAACTGTCCTATCAACCATTTCTCGTAATGTTTCAGAATCGTATTGGGCTTCGCGTCTCAATTCTTGATCAAATGAGTCGTGCATTGGGCGATTGGGTGCTATCATTCCTATTTGTGATAATACTTTGTTGGTAAGCATCAAGCACATGTCCTCAATTAAAATTAATGCTTCATTGTAAATTTCTTCGTTCATTTGCAAATCTGCATTCGATGTTCTAAGACGCATCTGATGCAATATATCTTCCGCCATATGATCTTTGTATTTATGCCATAAATCAGTCGGTGTTGATGGGAAGCATGTAGACAAAATTATAGAAAATAATGTTCGTATTTGTTTAGCATTTGACGAAATCACAGCATCTTCGAGAGTGTGGTCCCAATGAGTGTCATTCTCTAACAATCCCAAATGTTGACAGGCTTCTCTGTATGTGGCACACAATAGACCATTAACAGTTCGCAGATATTGGAATGATGTTGGACCACGAACATTGACTAACAGTAAACGCAAATAAAAACACTCGTCTTGACTGGGATGAACTGTATAAAGACGGCCTAGTGCATCGGTGGAAAATACTTGTGGGTAACCTGGAACTGGCTGTCCTCGTTTTCGTCGTTGAAATTTTTTTGATGATTGATTCCAGGTATAATATCTTGGCATTGCAGAGTAAAGTAGCGTTCTGGCAAAATCATCAGTCTGGCACATTTCAAAGAAGCTGGTTAATGTTGTCGATGGTGGCCTGTCAAGTCGTTGTTTACGTTTCCGAACAAACTTAATTGAGTTACCACGTTTCCGAACAAACGATGCTCTTTTAATAAATAGTCTATGGCTGTGAATTACGTTGACATTCGTATAAAAAAAAAAATGACATTCGTAACGCGCGTTTTTTAAAATATGCAAAATTAAATGTATACTTTTCAATATTTCTGAGAGATTTTCTTAATATTTTTTTCCGTAAGAACCATCCTTGGACTTCCACAAACATTAAAAAAAAAGAATTATCGAAATCGGTTCAGCCGTTCACACGTGATGCCGTGACAACGCGAAACGGGTTTCATTTTTATATATATAGATAATCAGGATCTCGGAAACGGCTTCAAGGATTTTCATGAAAGTTACAGATTAGGGGTTTTTCGGCTCAAGGAATCGATTTATCAAGGTCCCAGGTTCGAGAAAAGCTCGGTTCCCAAGATATAGACATTTTAAAAACCGAGCGAAGTTCGGTCAACCAGATATTATGCTTTTAAATAAAAAAATATCATATGAAAATAACTCTATCAAGATAACAAAATATAAAAATAGGTGAGCCTCGACGAACATCTCTCGAGGTTCTCGTTGGGTAGTTGGATTAAGGGCCTGATTCCAGGGGCGGATTTGCACCCCCCACACAATGTGCCGCCCCTTTCTCAGCAACCATCATATTTATAGACCGCGAGCCTTAAGATGCTTTGCAATTGAGTTATTTCTTTGTTTATGTATTGTTACCATTAGTGATTTTTATGACCGCTCCTAATGTCCAGCCGCCCCTAATATCTTGCCCAGTGGCGGATTTGCCCTAAGGCCCGAGCCTACTGGGTAAATCCGCCACTGCCTGATTCAGAAGGCAGCCAATCGACGACTGCTTGAAAAAATTCGGAACCCAAAATCCGTCTGGCTGCTACTAGAAAAATCTTCCAAAATAATTAAATCAAGAAAGGCTTTAATGTAAAACAAACCTTATTAGTTAAAAGCTTTTAAAACGAGAGATTTGCGAAAGTTATTTCGGCTACCTTTATTTAAAGATGGCGACAGCGGCACGAGCTCTGTCTCAAGGTTAAACCCATAATCTTAATGTATAAATGCACCTAATTTACGAATTATGTCAACTTTCCTTGACCTCACGACTTAAAAACCAGTTTTATATTTTCTGCGTAATCATACAGTTCCAATTTTATTTTTTGTTGATGCGAATTCTTCGTATAGATAAAATCGGTAATACTTTTAAAGAAATGTATACGAGGGAGAACACCGACTGTACATTGCGTAACAACTTCGATCGTAAAAACTTTTATTCTGACAGCTGTCATTTTGACAGCTGTAAGCAAGTAAGCATTGGAAGTTTAATTTTTATAATAATCTGCAACTGACAGCTGTAGTAAAAGACAGAACAAAATGTTTTATTATTTTCTTTCTATCAAAGTATTATGGTTGCAAACATGACTATCAGCCTTGTCAAGTACTTGGTATAACCCAGTACTACGAGTCTTTGGTCAACTAAATCCTCTGGAACCGTGGTTTCACATGGACACAAAATTTTTATTACTTGACTGGGTCCAAATTTAAATTTAAAAAAACATAAAATCTTTTGTATAATGCTACTGTTACAAACAGTCAAGTGCAAAATTGGTTGGTCAAAATACAAAAACAACGTAACTCATAAAATAGTAGATCAGATTAAGAAGTCGCTCCATTCAAAATACTGGTATTCAGCAGGTTTAACTGGAAGACCGGCAACATTCATGGAAAAGGCTAAGCAGATGTTGATGATAATATTAATAATTATGTAAATTGATCTCTGTTATAATTTTAATTCCGCACTCATATTTTAACAAGGCATCGAACCTCTGACCTTCCGTTTTTAAATAACTTTCTCTGTTTAATAAAACATACAAACACTGCTGTAACGATTATGTGTATCACGTAATACATAATAAAACGTCTCAAAGTAATGTGTTATTATATAATTATTTAAATTAAAAATGATAATTAATTATAAGAATATTCATAATCTGGCTGAGCGTTAATATATGCTCATGACTTACCAATATTTATCATTTATAAGAAGAGTGATTCATTTATTTTTAGGATACATTTAACTGACATAGCCTTCGCATTTTTCACGTACCAAGAAAAGACTGAAAACATTATGGACCTCCGTACTTACATCTGTCAGTTGTCACTTGAAAATTAAAAATAATCATCATCATCAGCCTATTAATGTTCCCACTGCTGGGACACAGGCGTCCTCTCTGTGAGAGGGAGTGGGCTGTAATCCACCACGCGGACCCAGTGCGTATTGGATGTCACATGTTTTCGAATTTTATATCAATTCAAGTAAATAATGAGTTATTTATCATATTATGGGTGTCTAGGCAATTACTAAAAATTAAAGAAAATAATTATGAATGACGAAAAGGAATTTAGTGATAAATGTAAAAAAAAAAAACTGTAAATAATCAACGTCCACTATAGGTTTTATCGATTTATTTTGCCGAATACATTGATTTCTAAAATTAAAGGGCTTTGAAGATTTGTGGCATACCTACCGCCGCCATTTTGATTTTTTTTCAAAATCGCGGCCAGCTATGAAACCTTTATAAATCGTTAGCTGACATTAATGCCAACAAAAAATATTATAACAACAATCCGCGTAAAGTTTCCAGTTTCCGAGATAATAACCGTGAAAGTTAATCACGTGACATTCACAATTCTAAGCTAGTGTATGTGTTCGAATGTATCAGGATGTTAAAAATAATAACTTTTTGAACGTAATATGTATGTTGCATTTTATCTGGATGTTATTTAGACATTATACGTCTGATATAATCTACTTTTTGAACTTATCAACTTATTTTTAGACCGCCTGCACTTGTTTGAATGTAATATTTTCATATGATTTAACTGTAAATGTAATTAATACATAAGACAGGTTTAAACATTCAGTCTAAAATACAACTGACAGTACTCGTTACATTTATACAGTGATATATTTGTAAAGTGTGATGGTTCCGTGGTTACTACAATTTCTAATTCTAAGCATATAACGTAATAAACTGACATCAACTCGCGAAAATTGTCTTCTATTGGTTGCATAAACCTGTATTTCTTTCTAATATACTGGCACAAATAGGGATAGAAAAATTATAAATCCGTTTTAAGAACATTTTATGGCCTATCAAACAATTTTAGGCGTCTTGTTCTTATTATAATATTTTAAACACTTCAAACATAAAATTCTTATTTGTAACATCGGTAACAAAAACCACTTTTTAAACATTCTTGCGCAAGTGAGACACATTTTTATTAGGATAAGAAGATTTTAAAACGAGAATGAGTCACAACCAACCAATAAACCAACATAATGTTAATACAACCGATATTTGCCTAACATGAACATTCTAATCATAGTCTCTAATATGTATTACGGAATATTATATGGTCTAGAAACCCGGCGGGAGGGTTAGGAATTGTTTCTTGATGTCTCGCCCATGCCGTGTACCATATAATGGTAAGAAAAAAATATTAAGCCTTTGTTATTCCGAATTAATGTGGTCAACTTTAACACTCTATATCTCAGAAACCGGTTACTTTACGAGGGTTGGTGTCATAATATTTTTTGTTGTTATTGATGTCAGCTATCGATTTATAAAGGTTTTATGGCGGGCCGCGATTTTGAAAAAAAATCAAAATGGCGGCAGTAGGTATGCCACGCTCCATAGTAAAATCTTCAAACCCCTTTAAATAAGTATATCACTAGTTTATAAGTAATTTTAAAAATAGAACCGTTTGACAGCTCCCTCGAACCGGTTCTACACATCGAGACCATGGACAAACTTCGTGACAACATTTTAAAAAAAAATGTGCGTTCTGTTTCTCGCCCCAAAAATTTTTACACATTCAATTGTACGAGCATTGACCGAGTAAAACCGGTCGAATGCCTTATGAACCATGCCGTCTGTTGCTGACGAGAGTCGAGATCGAGACTAGCCATTGTGTTCTTATCATTATCACTGATTGAGTTGTCCACTTGATATTAAAGCCATAGAGTTCTTACCTGAATGATCAGTTTGCCGTCGGGCGCCATTCCGAACGCACCTGCCGCGCGCCAATTTCGAATTTCGAAACACGACAGCGTCTCCGCCGCACGTGAACAAAAATGTAATTAATTTAAATATCAAATGTAATCGAACTATGCAAATGTAATTTATAAATAAACGCTCTGGTGTAAATAATCGAATGTAAATATTTTAACAGTGTTGTGCGTGTAAATATTTAAAAAATATTTTAGTTTGAATAAAAAAATATTTTTTATATTTTATAAAATCCTGTGATATTAGAATTAAGGAGGAGTGTAAAAAAGACACAGCCAGTAAGTATTTTATTTTTGTTGTGTATAATATTTTGAATTGCATGCTTAAAATATCTTAATTTTAAGACATTTTGTTTTGCAAAACTAATTTTGCTAAACTTTTCGTTATTCCCATAATTTATAACATACTTATACCTTTTCTAAAAATTAACAAATTGTGTAAATAGATACCTTAATTCTTATGTACAGCTTAAACTATGTATGCAAAAGTATTATCTTATTAGAATTTCTTAAAAAAGAAAAAACAATTTACTTAGAATTTTAGTAGGTGGGTATTTAAATTGCTACTAATATAAAATTAATTTAGAACACCTGCTGTTTTAAGTAGATAAAGTAGCTATTTACACACCTACTTACATATTTATAATCTGAAGTATAAACGAATCTATAGAGAAAACATATTATTTTGCCCAGTTCCAGGAAAAAACTTAAATCAGTAACAATTTTATTAATAAAAATTGTCATCAGTGATACCTTACATAAAATTATATAATTTTTATCCTTCGTTAAAGAATAATAATGATTAAGTAATCAAATTCGTTACAAAGTCGATTGAGAAAGAAACAATAGGTAGGTAATATCATTTTGATTTCGTATCAATTCTTATGAAATTATGACTTCACTGCCAATACTTAAGTAAGTAATAAACGTTATACCTACCTATCTTTTCATTTTTTTTTATCTAGACTTTTTTATAATTTATAATTTAATATTTAGTTTTGACTAGACTATTCACAAAAAAAAAACGCAAAATGGTAAAAACAGAAAAATATACCTACATAAATCTACATAATTATTTATTAAAGCAAAATGCTTTATTTAAACTCATGGTATAAATTCCTTAATCAATACGTCACTGTTAATATAAAAGTCAACAATATAAAATTAGCTTTGAATCCTAAATGAAGTTTATTTACTCCTTTTGTAAGTAATTTGTGAGATATTTTCAAATTGATGTTGTTTTGACCAAGTGAACGTTGCATAGAATGTTAATAGATAATAAAAAGTGAATAAAATTCTTATTTCTTAGCTCTAGCTTCTAAATATAAATTCCCACTTCACGTTTTACATTAAAACAAAAGATGTAGGTAGGTTTTTATAACTAGTGGATCTGTATTTAAATAAAAATTAAAAAAAACCTAAATAGGGTTCAAAATACTAATAAATACAAGTATATTTCATATTTTCAGCAATTTTTTAGTCTTATCAAAAAAGGCGGTAAAATAAATTTATTATATTTTAGAATGTCAAAATAACCAATTAAATATATTTAAAAGATTTATAAACTGTCATTACATTAAATGTCAAATCCAGGAAAGTAATTGTCTAACTAAAATGAAATGAAAATATTATATTATCTAAAAAACGATTTAACCGAAATCATGAAAGCTCAGCATACCTACTATAAGACGGAATAGGTATTGCATAAAAGATTCAAAATTATTATTCCATCTAGTTTTAAAAAGCCATAAATTCTCTTACAACCAGTTTTATTTTCAATTTTGAATTGGTTTTGACAAACCAATTCTTTTTTAAACTTAATCTGGTTTTTATTTATCACGTGATACATTTGAATCGAATAGGTATTCGTGTTTAGTCTGAGACACCTTGTTTAGTAATATTTTCATGATTAAGATATTATGTAGGCACCAAGAACAAAAATTTTCAGTTCGTCTGACTGTGTGTCACCTTTTAAACGGAACTATTGTAATACATTTTTATGAACTGCAATGGGTGAATACAAAATTAAATGATAGTAGACAAAAATAAAAACCCTAACTACCAGTTTTTATATCAGCAGTTAAGCTAAATATTTTGTTAAAATCTCATATTTTTTTAACTAATGGTTAAATATTGTGAAGGATTTCAACTAACTGTTAGATTTACTAATTTTATGAAACAGCTGGCCCTAAATGAATCAACCAATAAATTCTCGACTTGCACTTAAAACTCTTCACAATTTAAAAGTTTATGAACATCTGCGTGAGCTACAGAACCCTTGCCGCTATGCACTGCACGCCACTGCAAATATCATTGCCATTTTTTTTGGTTGAAAATCATCAAATGATGGAATGACTGATGGAATCACCCTCTTACAAAAATAAAAATAAAATCAAAGATTGTGTCATACCTACACGGTTAGGGACTAGTCACAAATGGTGAATTATTTCAACACACTCCCCTCTTATTTTGTTTTGTGAAGTTATGATTCCGCAATGGGAGGAATCGAAGGGACTGTCAGACTCGCACTGACTAAAAACCGTCTATTCCTTCAATTGCCCTTTGTGTTCCAGTGCTGGAATACCCTTTTTAGACATTCCCGCGACAAATAACATCTATAGCTAACGTCAATTCCCTTCAATGAAACTGTAGTGTTATTAAACAAATGCCCAGTCGTCGGTCAATGGTCAGCATAACAAGCTAAAAGAATGCAAAAATATATGAATGTCGTACGTTTTTTAATTGTGTTACCGTCACAGTGTGATTGGATACAATTAGAACAATGCCATCGACAAACGTCATTGTATATTTGTGTTTGTGGACACTTGATGAAGTGGGTAAATAGTTTCACCCTCATGCGTGACGTTAAAAAGTTGTTATATGGATGGATGTAGTAAATTGTTAATTTTTTCAATCACGAACATTAATTTTTTCTCTTGCACCACAGATCATAAAATGCATGTAAATAACAACATAGGTATTGTCACAATCATCTGGATTGATACAATCAAAAAGGAAATTAAACTTTGGTGTGCTTTGGTTTAGCCTGAAATCATTTGCGGTACAAAAAGCCCCTTTACATCTTTTTACCATTTTTATTTTTAGCCCTTATTATAGGTACGGAGCCTACCCTATCAAATTGTTTTTTTTTTTGTTTATATATTCGCAAAACAAAAAGAACATTAAGTTATGGTTAAACGTGTGAGCCGCAGTTAAATCATTATATTTCGGTTACAATCGTCAGTTTAGTAAGTCGAAGTGTTTCTAACGAGTTTTTAATCGTACCGTTTAAACACTAAATGTGAGAATTTCCATTGTGACCACATTCCTATAAAGATGACACAAGATGACCATATTATATTATTGTTTTCGTCATTCCGTAGTCATCACAAGTCATTATTTAGCACGCGAATGTTATTTTTCAATTCAATTCTATTTATAATATTTTATTTCACATGAACCTACCTATAAGGGTTATTGTTCACATGAAAAAATATTGCTAAGCAGCGATTTCCACACTATTTTTGACGAATCAACATTCCTCAAATATAGCAACCCGACAAGGCCATAGAGAGATCAGGCGATATCGGGAAAGGGTTTTTTTTTTACTATAAACCATAAAACATGTAAAAGTTTTACAACAATTAGTAAATGGGTAGTTCTTCAGAGACAAAATTTTCGATGTCTGTGGGTATATTTCTGTAACCAACTAACAAAACGGCATGTAATATTTTTTTCTGTACAGTTTAGCTTTAGCTCTACCTGGGACAAATTATATTTTTTTTATAGTAGCTATCTAGATACAAAATAAAAAATTTTGAAGTCTGTTCTCCTGATTCATATAGGGCGTCCGTTTCCCATTTTCCGGAACAAAATGGTCGATGTCGCATTTTCCTTTTGATTCATCAATATAAATTATAGTTATATCGAAAGGTAATTAATTGACCTCTTACAAAAAAAATACATATTAGATATAAATCTAATATGTATTTTTTTAATTAATTAAAATTACACTAACGTAGTTATCTACGTTAGTGTAATTTTAATTAAGTAAATAAGAAGTGTCCGGCCTATAATACTGATTCATGTGGAGTAAGCTTTACTTGAGTGTACTTGGTCGAGGAATAATGATGAGAGTCTGGGATCCCACGTGGGGGGAAACCTGTCGTACAACGGACGTGCTAGAAGGCGGACATGAGGCTGGTTGGCTTAGAACCTGGTGAAACACAGGTAAATGTCTGATTCATCTGTGCTTGGTTTAGGTACCTTGCTGATTACAATGCCTAATTTATTAATTTTATTTTGCTGTTTTAAGACTATAATCTGAGTTTCGTGTGATGCTTTTGGGTTACAGATTCGTGTAGAAAAATGATAATACTGAAGTCTGTACTATGAATGATGAGAGCATGATTTTAGGCAAAATCATGATTCATCTGTGCCTGATTTATATGTTTAAAAACCCATATGAATCTGAAAATAAATTAGTTTTCCTCTTTTCCAGCCAGAAAGGAGCACTTTTGTTACGTTATTTTACTTTTTCATGTCAGTAGAGTGTGTGTGACATAATTTTGACATTATTCTTCGGTTTTTATTCATTAATAAGTCAAACTCTATCTATTTTATTTTATATTGCTGTTTACAACAATGCCACTGTCAATATATTATTTAATAAGAGTAATAGAAAAGATGGAATAAAATATATCTATGAGAAAAAGAGACTCACAGAACGTACGAATTTTTCATCCTTCTAAGATGGAAAATAAGAAAAGTTCCAGGCAAGTATGCTGCGTGGAAATTAGAAATGAAAGAATTATATTTGAGAAAATAGAGAGAAAAACAAAAGTAAACAGAGAGAATATTATAAAGTATCATTAAAATAACTATCTAGTACCTATTTATAACAAAATTCTCGCTTTTCTGTAAGTATTTATTCTGTAATTGTTAGTTTAAAAACAAGAATTTTATTGTTGAATTGACCAGATTTTTTCCTTGATAATATGATCACTGTTAATAAATTAATTGTTTTATAAAAAAATAATATTGTTGTTATAACATTATGATTATTTTCTTATTACAAAGCCCATTTTTATTTACATCTGTTAAAAATTCTGATTCATCTGGGCACAAAATTTTTAAACGTCGATATCTTAAAAACTACTTTGTAAAAAGAAGTCCCTCAAACAAATAAATGTTATTTGGAATATCTATTTTCATATGAACATGTGTTACTGAGCTGAAAGTGAAATTAAAATTTGACCATATGAATCAGTCAAAGAATCAAATTTCGAAGAACTACCCAAATACTATATAGGAAACGGGTACCTAATTTTCCATAAAGATAAAAATAGTTTAACCACCTAAATCAAAGGACTGTCACGAAATCAAACATCAATATCGTATGATCGGATCACCTACGGTGGCCGGAGATCGTCTGGCGACGGTCGTCGCCGTGGCGTGGTCGTCTACCACTGCGGCTGGGCTGTGAGGTGGTCGCTGTCCTCTCCTTCATGCGTTCCGCCTTAATATAATGTATCTAACTTAAGGCTTTTTGAATACTGGATCTTCCTTGATTATAAGGTGATATCTTTTATCGGTGTGTTTATCGATTTTTCATGGAGTGATTGACGATTTAATCGTGTGCTACTAATGGTGTTGGTTTTGGCTTGGTTGAATGTTTTGAATGCAGTTCGATATTGATGTTTGATTTCGTGACAGTCCTTTGATTTAGGTGGTTAAACTATTTTTATCTTTATGGAAAATTAGGTACCCGTTTCCTATATAGTATTTGGGTAGTTCTTCGAAATTTGATTCTTTGACTGATTCATATGGTCAAATTTTAATTTCACTTTCAGCTCAGTAACACATGTTCATATGAAAATAGATATTCCAAATAACATTTATTTGTTTGAGGGACTTCTTTTTACAAAGTAGTTTTTAAGATATCGACGTTTAAAAATTTTGTGCCCAGATGAATCAGAATTTTTAACAGATGTAAATAAAAATGGGCTTTGTAATAAGAAAATAATCATAATGTTATAACAACAATATTATTTTTTTATAAAACAATTAATTTATTAACAGTGATCATATTATCAAGGAAAAAATCTGGTCAATTCAACAATAAAATTCTTGTTTTTAAACTAACAATTACAGAATAAATACTTACAGAAAAGCGAGAATTTTGTTATAAATAGGTACTAGATAGTTATTTTAATGATACTTTATAATATTCTCTCTGTTTACTTTTGTTTTTCTCTCTATTTTCTCAAATATAATTCTTTCATTTCTAATTTCCACGCAGCATACTTGCCTGGAACTTTTCTTATTTTCCATCTTAGAAGGATGAAAAATTCGTACGTTCTGTGAGTCTCTTTTTCTCATAGATATATTTTATTCCATCTTTTCTATTACTCTTATTAAATAATATATTGACAGTGGCATTGTTGTAAACAGCAATATAAAATAAAATAGATAGAGTTTGACTTATTAATGAATAAAAACCGAAGAATAATGTCAAAATTATGTCACACACACTCTACTGACATGAAAAAGTAAAATAACGTAACAAAAGTGCTCCTTTCTGGCTGGAAAAGAGGAAAACTAATTTATTTTCAGATTCATATGGGTTTTTAAACATATAAATCAGGCACAGATGAATCATGATTTTGCCTAAAATCATGCTCTCATCATTCATAGTACAGACTTCAGTATTATCATTTTTCTACACGAATCTGTAACCCAAAAGCATCACACGAAACTCAGATTATAGTCTTAAAACAGCAAAATAAAATTAATAAATTAGGCATTGCAATCAGCAAGGTACCTAAACCAAGCACAGATGAATCAGACATTTACCTGTGTTTCACCAGGTTCTAAGCCAACCAGCCTCATGTCCGCCTTCTAGCACGTCCGTTGTACGACAGGTTTCCCCCCACGTGGGATCCCAGACTCTCATCATTATTCCTCGACCAAGTACACTCAAGTAAAGCTTACTCCACATGAATCAGTATTATAGGCCGGACACTTCTTATTTACTTAATTAAAATTACACTAACGTAGATAACTACGTTAGTGTAATTTTAATTAATTAAAAAAATACATATTAGATTTATATCTAATATGTATTTTTTTTGTAAGAGGTCAATTAATTACCTTTCGATATAACTATAATTTATATTGATGAATCAAAAGGAAAATGCGACATCGACCATTTTGTTCCGGAAAATGGGAAACGGACGCCCTATATGAATCAGGAGAACAGACTTCAAAATTTTTTATTTTGTATCTAGATAGCTACTATAAAAAAAATATAATTTGTCCCAGGTAGAGCTAAAGCTAAACTGTACAGAAAAAAATATTACATGCCGTTTTGTTAGTTGGTTACAGAAATATACCCACAGACATCGAAAATTTTGTCTCTGAAGAACTACCCATTTACTAATTGTTGTAAAACTTTTACATGTTTTATGGTTTATAGTAAAAAAAAAACCCTTTCCCGATATCGCCTGATCTCTCTATGGCCTTGTCGGGTTGCTATATTTGAGGAATGTTGATTCGTCAAAAATAGTGTGGAAATCGCTGCTTAGCAATATTTTTTCATGTGAACAATAACCCTTATAGGTAGGTTCATGTGAAATAAAATATTATAAATAGAATTGAATTGAAAAATAACATTCGCGTGCTAAATAATGACTTGTGATGACTACGGAATGACGAAAACAATAATATAATATGGTCATCTTGTGTCATCTTTATAGGAATGTGGTCACAATGGAAATTCTCACATTTAGTGTTTAAACGGTACGATTAAAAACTCGTTAGAAACACTTCGACTTACTAAACTGACGATTGTAACCGAAATATAATGATATTTTTCAGTTTTGTGGTAGGTTTAGTAATGATGATTTTTCATTTTGCTTGTTAAAAGAAAATACAATATCTAATTTTATGTCATCATCCGAGTCTTAAACGTGGTGGTCAGAACATACGGTCAAAACATTTCCAATCTAGGTACCTACAAATCGTAAGTTCGATGACTAGATCGAGTAAAATATTTTTCGGGTACTTTCAGTTCGAATTTTTTTGAAACTTCTCGAAGGATATGGATGCTTCTCGAGGTTTTTGGCAATAGCCTAACATTTAAATAAGAACCTGAAATATCAGTCGAATCTAAATCTCTGCCTCCCTATTTAAAGAATTCAAGCATGATGTTATATAAAATCGATAAACAAAAACTTTGCTTGTTATTATTTTCCGAAGAACTTTGAAAGTTTCTAAGTAATTTATAACAACGGAACTAGAAAGTATTGAATTTAGTGCCGCAATACCCACCGCATAGGATTACCGAGAAACACCACATTTTATACACAAGTTATGTAAGAAATGATTTACCAAAGTAAACAGAACATAAATAAAGATAGGTAAACGAGATTGGCCTCTAACATTGACTTGTCTTTTTTTTATATCTTTTTTTTTCTCAATATTCAAACACTTTTAGTTTGCAACATCGTTCTCACAATAATGACCCATCTCAAAATGAATGATGTAACAAAGGTTTTGTAACAATTTTAGCGATTTAGATAGCCAAAATTAAAGAGTGTTCATAGAGCTTTTGCCCGTTCTTCTCCGTAGAGAATTACTTCTTGGAATCTACGGTAATTTCACAGTTTTTATGTCTTGTGACTGGGACTGTATAGCATCATAATTTTGTAGTATTTAATTATATTATTTTCTTTGTCATTGACAATTCAAAAGTGTCTATAAATGGCCCACTTGAAATAAATGATTTGATTTGGCTTATCACCATCATCATCATCTCCGTAGCATTTTCCCAACTATACTGGCGGGGGTTGGTCTATATCACGGAACTGTCTTTCCAGTTAACCGTGACCCTGAAAGGTCATAATTATGTTTGACAGACCCTCCCGCCCCGCCCTGGGTCGTCCCATATCCGCTCATCTGACATTTAACAACAATAAAAAAAACAATTGTCAATGCGATCTTAACTATAATCATCCAATGGTCACCAGAATGCGTTAAAAGATGATCACTTTGCCATAGCAAGTTGCTGATTTATAGCCAATTAATGACATTTATATGCAAAGAGTTTCATCGCTCATCGTCAACCATTTTTGGGAGGACAAAATACAGTGATGAAAATCTTACGTCAAAACTTTTAGGGAGAAATAAAAAATAAATCAATAATTTAAGTTCCCACCATTTTTTTTTTTTTTTTTAGCGTGGTAAAATCATCAAATGAGTCCTCCAACCCCGGGCAGGGCGGGAGGGACTGTCAGACTTCTACTGACTAAAATCCACGGTGTCCTTCATAGCCTGTTACGTTCCGGGGTTACGGTTAGGGAATAATCCCGCGACCCCGGCAGGCTTTGGCCCTCTGAGAGGGGGGCCCCGTCATTATGCTGACGCTCTTTGAGGCGCGCGTGGGACACAACGCGCCGTCGACCCGGGCATGGTCCTTGGTCGGGCAGCGAGTTGCCCTTTACTCGCTGCCCGCATGCCCGCGCCTACGGTGGCCGGAGATCGTCGCGCGACGTCCGTCGCCGTGGGCGTCCTTCACCGCGGTTGGGGCGGAGGGAGGACTCTGTCCTCTCTCGCTCGCGGCGCGCCTCCTCCTTCGCGAGCATTACTGCTTCGCAGAAGGAGGCGACCGCTTCCCACTCCGTCTCGCCCCGCAGCATGGCCGAAACCAATGCCGGGCGCGAGAGGTCTCCGCCTATCGCAGCCGTGAGGACACGTCGGTGCGCCGCCCAAGCTGGGCAGTCCTGCACCGTATGCTCCACCGTGTCCTCCGGGCGATCTTCGCAGTGATGACACCCAGACGTATCCTCCTTCCGCATTAGACACAGGTACCTCCCGAAGCACCCGTGCCCGGTGAGGACCTGCGTCAGGCGGAAGGTAAGGACGCCATGACTTCTCTCCAACCACTCCTCAAAGAGGGGTCTTACCGCCGCAATTGCGGCGTGCCCGAAGTTCCCACCATAAGGGAATTTATTATGATTTTCTAGTAGGTATGCTAGAAGAAAAGACGTCTCAAGAAGTGAAAGATCTCACTTGACAAAATCCTACTAAGAAAAAGATCTAATACCACCTATTAGGAAAAAAAACCACTAACGATTTGATCCCACTATGCGTAAGATTTCACTTGTGAAAGATCTCACTAAGAAAATATCCCACTAAACTTAATTCTGAAGAAAAGAAATATTCTTTCAAGCATATTGTTTGGGCCAAATCAGGATTATTTGGAACGTTCAGAAACGGGATTAAAAAAAAAAGAATAAGGTCGTAATGAAAAAAAAAACTGTGCATAATTACAATTGAACTCTGTCATACACAGGTGCATTTATCGAACGTTAACAGTTAATGTTTTCAAAGCAAAACGCTACGCAATTGTAACATAAAGCCGATCCGATAACCGTTATTTACCAATTACTAACAGAATCTAGAGAAACTGGCGGTCATTTCGTAATAGTTTTCATAATATTTAGGAAAACACTTCAGTTTAATGTTAACATTTTGGAATTGAATCAGCCTTTTGCCGTCTATTGCTGGGTATAGGAGTCTAGCAACTAACTAAAATATGGAGCTGTGGGCATAGCTTTAAGATGATAGACAGGCGGTTTAGGTTATTCAGACTCACAGTCAGATATTTTCACAGCGAGAAAAAAGTAGTGTCCAACTCGGAAGCAACATTATTTGAAGCTCGAGTGCTTAAATTTCTATCGCTGCGCTCAGTATCCAGCTTTAGAATCCCTTGCTACGCTCGTGAGTTTTATGAATGTTAGGAAGATTGGTTATCCGCCATCCGATCCGGCATGCAGCCGTCGAGTAAATGGTCCTTGTCCGACCATTGACCATTCCCGGGTCGACGGCGCATTGTGTTCTACGCGCGCCTTAAAAAAATGTCAGCATAATGACGGGCATTTACAGGGCAAAAGCCTGCCGTGGTCTCAGGACTAACTAATTACCGTGACCCCGGAACGTAAGGGCAGTTGAAGGACACCGTGGATTTCAGTCAGTACAAGTCTGACAGTCCCTCTCGCCCTGCCTTGGGTGGGAGAATTCATTTGATGAGTTTACAACAAAAAAGACATTAAAATAATAATAAAGACACAAGGTCGGAAATTACAAAGACTGTAGTCAGATTATAGGTACTCGTATGGGGATGGCGGATAACCAATCTTCCTAACATTCATAAAACTCACGAGCGTAGCAAGGGATTCTAAAGCTGGATACTGAGCGCAGCGATAGAAATTTAAGCACTCGAGCTTCAAATAATGTTGCTTCCGAGTTGGACACTACTTTTTTCTCGCTGTGAAAATATCTGACTGTGAGTCTGAATAACCTAAACCGCCTGTCTATCATCTTAAAGCTATGCCCACAGCTCCATATTTTAGTTAGTTGCTAGACTCCTATACCCAGCAATAGACGGCAAAAGGCTGATTCAATTCCAAAATGTTAACATTAAACTGAAGTGTTTTCCTAAATATTATGAAAACTATTACGAAATGACCGCCAGTTTCTCTAGATTCTGTTAGTAATTGGTAAATAACGGTTATCGGATCGGCTTTATGTTACAATTGCGTAGCGTTTTGCTTTGAAAACATTAACTGTTAACGTTCGATAAATGCACCTGTGTATGACAGAGTTCAATTGTAATTATGCACAGTTTTTTTTTTCATTACGACCTTATTCTTTTTTTTTTAATCCCGTTTCTGAACGTTCCAAATAATCCTGATTTGGCCCAAACAATATGCTTGAAAGAATATTTCTTTTCTTCAGAATTAAGTTTAGTGGGATATTTTCTTAGTGAGATCTTTCACAAGTGAAATCTTACGCATAGTGGGATCAAATCGTTAGTGGTTTTTTTTCCTAATAGGTGGTATTAGATCTTTTTCTTAGTAGGATTTTGTCAAGTGAGATCTTTCACTTCTTGAGACGTCTTTTCTTCTAGCATACCTACTAGAAAATCATAATAAATTCCCTTATGGTGGGAACTTCGGGCACGCCGCAATTGCGGCGGTAAGACCCCTCTTTGAGGAGTGGTTGGAGAGAAGTCATGGCGTCCTTACCTTCCGCCTGACGCAGGTCCTCACCGGGCACGGGTGCTTCGGGAGGTACCTGTGTCTAATGCGGAAGGAGGATACGTCTGGGTGTCATCACTGCGAAGATCGCCCGGAGGACACGGTGGAGCATACGGTGCAGGACTGCCCAGCTTGGGCGGCGCACCGACGTGTCCTCACGGCTGCGATAGGCGGAGACCTCTCGCGCCCGGCATTGGTTTCGGCCATGCTGCGGGGCGAGACGGAGTGGGAAGCGGTCGCCTCCTTCTGCGAAGCAGTAATGCTCGCGAAGGAGGAGGCGCGCCGCGAGCGAGAGAGGACAGAGTCCTCCCTCCGCCCCAACCGCGGTGAAGGACGCCCACGGCGACGGACGTCGCGCGACGATCTCCGGCCACCGTAGGCGCGGGCATGCGGGCAGCGAGTAAAGGGCAACTCGCTGCCCGACCAAGGACCATGCCCGGGTCGACGGCGCGTTGTGTCCCACGCGCGCCTCAAAGAGCGTCAGCATAATGACGGGGCCCCCCTCTCAGAGGGCCAAAGCCTGCCGGGGTCGCGGGATTATTCCCTAACCGTAACCCCGGAACGTAACAGGCTATGAAGGACACCGTGGATTTTAGTCAGTAGAAGTCTGACAGTCCCTCCCGCCCTGCCCGGGGTTGGAGGACTCATTTGATGATTTTACCACGCTAAAAAAAAAAAAAAAAAATGGTGGGAACTTAAATTATTGATTTATTTTTTATTTCTCCCTAAAAGTTTTGACGTAAGATTTTCATCACTGTATTTTGTCCTCCCAAAAATGGTTGACGATGAGCGATGAAACTCTTTGCATATAAATGTCATTAATTGGCTATAAATCAGCAACTTGCTATGGCAAAGTGATCATCTTTTAACGCATTCTGGTGACCATTGGATGATTATAGTTAAGATCGCATTGACAATTGTTTTTTTTATTGTTGTTAAATGTCAGATGAGCGGATATGGGACGACCCAGGGCGGGGCGGGAGGGTCTGTCAAACATAATTATGACCTTTCAGGGTCACGGTTAACTGGAAAGACAGTTCCGTGATATAGACCAACCCCCGCCAGTATAGTTGGGAAAATGCTACGGAGATGATGATGATGGTGATAAGCCAAATCAAATCATTTATTTCAAGTGGGCCATTTATAGACACTTTTGAATTGTCAATGACAAAGAAAATAATATAATTAAATACTACAAAATTATGATGCTATACAGTCCCAGTCACAAGACATAAAAACTGTGAAATTACCGTAGATTCCAAGAAGTAATTCTCTACGGAGAAGAACGGGCAAAAGCTCTATGAACACTCTTTAATTTTGGCTATCTAAATCGCTAAAATTGTTACAAAACCTTTGTTACATCATTCATTTTGAGATGGGTCATTATTGTGAGAACGATGTTGCAAACTAAAAGTGTTTGAATATTGAGAAAAAAAAAGATATAAAAAAAAGACAAGTCAATGTTAGAGGCCAATCTCGTTTACCTATCTTTATTTATGTTCTGTTTACTTTGGTAAATCATTTCTTACATAACTTGTGTATAAAATGTGGTGTTTCTCGGTAATCCTATGCGGTGGGTATTGCGGCACTAAATTCAATACTTTCTAGTTCCGTTGTTATAAATTACTTAGAAACTTTCAAAGTTCTTCGGAAAATAATAACAAGCAAAGTTTTTGTTTATCGATTTTATATAACATCATGCTTGAATTCTTTAAATAGGGAGGCAGAGATTTAGATTCGACTGATATTTCAGGTTCTTATTTAAATGTTAGGCTATTGCCAAAAACCTCGAGAAGCATCCATATCCTTCGAGAAGTTTCAAAAAAATTCGAACTGAAAGTACCCGAAAAATATTTTACTCGATCTAGTCATCGAACTTACGATTTGTAGGTACCTAGATTGGAAATGTTTTGACCGTATGTTCTGACCACCACGTTTAAGACTCGGATGATGACATAAAATTAGATATTGTATTTTCTTTTAACAAGCAAAATGAAAAATCATCATTACTAAACCTACCACAAAACTGAAAAATAATAATAACAACTTGAAAGTACTTTTTTTTGGTTTCTTAGGGAAAATTTGTATACACTAAGGTAAAAGGTCAAAGTCACGTTTTCTCTTTTTATTCTAATTCTAAAGTTTATGTAAGGTTCATGTATTTTTACGGTTTCGTTAAATTTTCCGTGCGCCTCACAGAAAATTTTACGAAACCATAGAAAAACTTTCTCAAGTCTCACCCCATTTGAAACATGTTGGGGTGCCCCATGTTCCCGAGCTCTATTTAATTTTTAGTAAGTCAAAAATCAAAAACAAAAAATTGATTAAAAATGTCGATTAAAACAACAGTTAAGCACCCTTGTCAAGAGTTTTTACTATGTATTTTACTTTACAGCGTCTTTCCAATATTTACAGCGTTTCGTGTATTAAAAAATGGAACAGCGCCTCTGGTGTGCGAAGAAGGAACTAATTATTTCCTTGAAATTTCAAAATGACAAAGTTCCAGTTTACTTTACCTGAAAACCGATGATAAGGCCTCAGTCATGCCATAATATTATCTACATTATTCACCAATCAGAAACATGTATACCAATAAAATTAAGTATGCAGCTTCTAAATAACTGAAGTTTATAGTCTAATTTTTATTTTATCATCATCACCATGATTATCATAAACAATACAATAGGCGATTTCTTCATAAATCACTAACTAAAAAAAAAAGAATATGACTTTATGACGTCAAACTGCCAATAAATTCGGAAGACAATGATTCCGCAAAAGGCGGGACTGTCTCGAATTCTATGCGACGTAAGTTACGTATCGAACAGAAACATTAATTGTATGACCTGACGACGTATTTATTTGTATGTAAAGTATTTCTTTTATGCCGCGTGATTAATTATTGTAAATTTGTTTTTATAATTTCAATAATAAAGTCCAAAAACAATATAAAAAATATCGATGTTATTATGGCGTATAGGATATGCACGAATAGATTATTTATACAAGTATGAAACACAATTGAACTACAATTAAGCGAATTTTCAACTGGACTTACAAGGGTAGAAGGTCGTAACTGTCATATTTACATTCGAGCATACTGTAAACTATAAATAAAAACAAAGCCTCACAAATTGATCGCCAATCGGCCATACTTATTGTTTTCTCTTCATTGTTTTATTAATCTGCGTCTCTTAATACTTGCATTGGTTTACTATAGGTACGTCTTTCTCAATGTAAACATTAAATGAGATGGTGTTTTCATAATTGCATTGGGTTTCAGGGTCAAATTATTGTTTTTGTTTGGATTTTTAATATCCGATATCGAGAGTTTGTGGGAGGAGTCAGGACAAGTCTCAAAAATCGATTTTTTATTAGTTAACGATGTTCTCATACGTGAAAATATTCATTAGTAATTATAATGATTATTTAATGATAAGTTTTTAGAATAACATAGTTATTAACACTTTCATATGAAATTAATGAGTACCCACTTACCACGCATACGAGTATCATTTGTACTGATTTTCCGATATTTCAGAACTGTTACAAGCGCCATGATCTGCTATTATGGTCCTTGTAACAGTAGTCTTGATCATCTGCCTTGCTATTTTTTTTTATATTCGTTTCCTAAATAATTCCAGGTATTAGAATGATTTTCCAAAACGGTATAGAATTTGCGTATTAATTCTAATTTGTTAGATAAAATCATTGAAGTTTGTGTTTAAATCATATCGTTGGGAATATTCCCATATTATTTTTATATTCATGATCAAAGAAAATACTTCTGATTATTTATTGTTATCGCAATTAAAAAGCCTCGCCCGTGAACAATACGTCTCATTCAATTGATATGACGTTAGTACATATTTTAATTATGTTATTAACACCAGCTTTAGTCCGAGGTACCGCTTATCCAACCAATTTTTCCCTCTTACACATTTATTAAAAATAATTCTAATTTATATCTCTATATTAAAAACGAACTAACTTTCTTTAGCATTTGTAATGTTAGAATTGAATGTTATGTCTATAAAATATTATCTAACCTATTTAGGCCAAGTGTACTGGACTTGAGTAAATTTTTAAACCTCGATATCGGTTTATCTAATTTCGCAACAATATCGTATCTAGGTATGTTGATAAAAAAAATCAAAATTGTTTGTATAATATCGTAAAGTATCAAGATTGTGGAAACCATAGCATTACTTTAATACATTTAGAGCCGAAATGAACTTAAAAATTGTGAGGGTTTCTATACAAAAAGTTATAACAGTGAAAGCATTGCATAACAGCGAACACAACTCGATTACAGGTAATTGAAACTTATTATTATTTATGTTGATAAATTTTTAGGCATAAATCATATAAATAAATTAATAAAATACCTTGATTTTGAAATTTCCTGTAAAGTAGTTATTATTTCATAAATAATGTCAATGAAAGTAATTATTTTTGTAATATTTTCAAATAAACATCGCTGTACTCGTCCGAGTACAGGCACAGCATACTTTTAAAGAATAAACTAGTTTATTCCATTTTGCTAGCAATTACTTCTGAACGTTTGGCAGCTTCAAATAGCTCTGAAGGCTTGAAAGATGCTGTTCATACCATTTTAGAAGACAGGAACGATGAGATTCGCCATGATGTGACCGTCATGCCACCACCACCAAGCGTTCTGACAGATGATGAGGAACCGGTTGATGAAGATATGGTTACAACCTCACTGAATGTTGAAGTAATTGTAAATTCTTTCGTCATTAATGACGATAGCAGTGATGAAGAACTATTGGCCACAAATCGACTTCGACATCAGCAGCAGGAAAGAATACCATCTTGGCGTAAGTGTGAAACAACTTATTCTTAAAGACCAGAAGTTTCTGAGGTAGACCTAGGAAAAGAAGCTCTTAAGGAAGTTTAGAAGGATCTGAATTTAGTCCAGAACTCCAGATATTTGAAAAACTGTTCAATGAGGAAGTTTCGGAGGTAAAAAAGGCAAAATAACTTGATACGCCAAACTATATAAATGATTTCGCTTTGATATCAATCAACGTCAAAAGAGTAGCTAACCTAAACACAAACAGATCGATGATTATAAATTATTCAAATTCGTCATCATCTAGAGATCTTTCTGGATATAACTAGTTAATGATATTGCAATATATTAAATTGGACTAAGAATATTCTATTACCATACTGGTTTTAACGGAATTTAATTCCGCGAATCTTGAATTTGGCAATGAACTTCATTTTTTAAATGTAGCTAGGTTTCTTTTTATAAGCAAATGCAACTAGCTACCTCAATCATGTTTTGAATCATAGATATTCCAAGAATTGTTTTGATATATGATGTATAATGTCAAGCCTTTTATCCTCGAAAAGTCTGCAATAAACTGACAATACATCACATTCTAGTTTTTGTATATACGTTTATTTTACATCTAATTAAAGTTAAATTCGCCGTAATCTATAAAAAATGGTGTCAAATCTATAATGGATGATCAAATAAAAAAATAGAATTTTATCTATCAGGTGATTATGTTGTTTTGTCTTTAAAGCTTTTGCTATTTGTTAATATCAATATATTATCGGATTTAAATGATATCCGTATGCTACAGATAACTAAAATAGGCCTGTTATTTAAAATCTCCAACAACAAAAATACGATTGACGTAGTTTCGCACACAGATTAAATCGAAATAATCATAGACAAGTGATTATTATGTAGCAAAACCTACAAACAGCAACTCATTATAGTGTACTTATGTTCATAATTAGCAGATAATTATGTATTTATGCGTGATGTTTATTATTGGCACTGGCAGTGAACAACGAAGGAAACATCACGTTCATGGTTAACTAATGTTACTGACATTATTGTGTACGTGTTTTGAGATTGAGTAAGAATTTCTGTGAGTCACGGACTATGGAAACACATTTTTTCTCTGGATGGACAGGTACTTTTGCATTTTTGGAAACAAAAAGGCAACAGGCCAAATTACAATAAATATGAAAAGTATTGATTGGCTGATGGAAGAGCGGGTATAAAACTCCTTGGACATTCTAAACTAAATCTTCTTAAAATGTCAACTAATAACAGATTTTGGGATATAACATTCTTCTAGCAACACGGTTTTTTTCGTTATAATTCATATTTTATCCGTCTATAAGCACCTCACAGTATCGTTTATTAATTTTATGACATTATGATATTTGCGACAATGATAAAACTGTACTTACGTATGTATATTAATAACTCACGGTCGATGTGAAGGATTTTGGTGAAAACAAGTGCAACAATAATAATATATGGTTTTTCCCTCTTTCCTAGTCTTTTTGGTAAAACATAATATGTGCATAATCCTATTTAAAATTCGAGATCCTAAGAACATAAGTGCACTTTCCATTAAAACTTTCTAAGTAGGAACTCGGAGTTTGAAATTTGGTGTGGGATGGTCTCGCGGAATGATACTTCTCCTGCACGCGTAGCATGGCGACATAGAAACGGGTTTTATCGATGGGAGAATGGACAAAATGCCAAAACGTAAAAGATTTTTATCGATTTAAGCAAGCAATGTTTAAAATGTAGAAAAGAGAATGTTCCTAGGAATTCTTTAATGGTGTAAGAATCGTCTCATACTTGTGCAAAAAACAGTCGAATTTGTATAAAAATAACGATGAAATACCTTTGTCGTTTCTTGGTAATGTAGAGATAGAATCGCCATGCACGTACACGTGCTGAGGCCTTATCACGAGCGCTTAACGCGATCCAGTATAGGCTGTGGGAAAGAGATGGAGCTAGACGACTTGTATAGCTCTGTCTCTATCCCACAGCCTAAACTGGATCTTGTTAAGAGCTCGTGGTAAGGCCTCTGATCTTTCTCCGGTCGTGTCTGATTGAAGTCCCATCGTGTTACGGGATAAAAAGTGCATTGCGCACACACTTGTGGACTATAAAATATCCCGTGGCGATGCCTAATCTCCGCTGAGATTGGCCGCCGTATCCAAAAAAGTTCTAAGAACAGTAACTATTAAGGTTATGGCACACTATACCGGCGCGGCAACGGCACGGCTACAACCCAGCAGTTACCCTGTCATTCAAATAAGAGCCTTAGATCATGTTTCATATAATATATTTCATAATGTCAATATGAAAAGGCCAACGGCGGGAAGTCAGCGCGCTTACCGCTAACATACAACTCGCCTCGCAGCCCGTGCGCTGCAAGCGAGCAGACGGCGTGCTTACGGCGCGGCGGCCGACTTCGAGTTGCTAGCGAAACGAATGCCTTATAACAATATGTTCACGGTGACAGCAAGCTGCACCTCGCAGACGGCGCGCGAACTGCGAGCTTACACCTCGTGGACAACGCGCAGTTAGCACGCTAACGGCTAGCCGTAGCCCAAATTCAAAGTGACGCCGTGCTGCAGCTGTGCAGTTGCGGTGCTGGTACAATGTGCTATGACCTTTATTATCTGTAACTCCTTACTCACGATTAAGTACAAAAAAGTCTAAGCTTGGAAAGAATGATCGATAGATGGATTCTGTAATCGTGTCTGGGTATGATTCATACTTTTATCTGATTCTTGTAACACCCGGAGTATGTAATTACCCGAGCCATACATCTGATACCAGATAAAAGGATTGCATATTATTTCTAAATTCCCAAAAAAAAACAACTAATGTAAATTAAAACGTAGTTAATCTCAACAAAATAAATGCATTCAATCAAATAATCAATCATTATCAGAATTTACTATCAATTCTACATTGGAAACGATTGATAAAATAGAAATTTCATTGCCTTGTACAAATAATAATGTTATTACAAAATCAGTGAGATTGACAAATCGATATCGTCGGTCAATCCATAAACATTATATTAATGCTTGCTGTTGCATCGGAGTACATTATGTTCCGCAATGTATAATTCGATCTTTTGAATTAGATTTTACGAAATCGTAGAAACATAAAAGATCAAATCAGGATTGTCCCTATTGATGCTGAAATTGTGGTCACCCTTGCAAATGGAATGGATTTAAAAGTAACACATTTTCAATGAGTATTTTAAAATTAATTAGCCTATGCGAAAAAAATATACAAGTAAGTCACAATTGATATTATTTATTGGGATACAGAAGTGAATTTGTTGATACGTTTAGATGATTTTTTATTTGTATAATTTTTTTCCTGTTATTTTACTAACTAGATGTAGGTCGTAAAAATATTTGTACCGTGCAGGAATGAAAACCGTGTGAGGCAACGCTTCAGTCAACCGAACTGGCTCTGCGTCAACAGTAGGTACTATCATGAAAAATAGACTTTAAAAAAAGACCGCAGTTTTTAAATAATATTTACTATCTACATGATCGTTCAGAAAGCGAAGATTTACACAACATCAAGTGCCAAGTCAATGAAAGTCTCATAAGCGTTACCCAATTCTTCAAAAGTATAACACAATATTTTACAACACGTTCACGTGAGATTTGAGAGATATATCTAACACTTTATGTCATAATGCAGTCAATATTTTTATGTTTTATGTTGCTTAAAAAAATCTAGTGCAATATTGAATGTGAAATTCATTGTTGCACTGCAATATTTTATGAACTGTACTAATTAAAAATAGACAGACACAATTTCACAGAGATTAAAAAATACTGTTTAAGGGTAAACTCGAGAACTAATGATTCAATCCTAAAAATCTAGTAGGACCCCTCCCTTCCCTACAAACCTAACCTTTGAGTATAGGGTGCCTGCCTCCAAATTCCAAGTATGTTCCACTCGCATTATGGCTCATGAATTCATGATTACGAATTTAAACTGTGTTATAATAAAAATAAATGCAACTGCTAATGCCATAACAAATTATATGTATTATGCCAAAGTATTATGATGCCACTGTATAATTATGCTAATAAAAGTTATACGAAAAATAAAGTCATAAAACTTAAAGACATTTTTATTGTGGTATTTAGGTATTATGAGTTGGACTTAAAATTTTATCCCAACACTTACGGGACACTGTTCCTTCGAAAGTTATTCATAGTTTTGAGGTTAGTGGGGTGATGATACTCGTATAATTTTATAAGATAACACGCCTGTCTGGGTTCAAACCTACGACTTAAAACTCGCAAATTGAGGCCTTTTTCACTGAGAAAATACAGCTGGCATTATGTTGTTGATTCTCAAATACATCTTACATTTTGAAAAGTGTATAGTTGTAGGTTTATTAAGTTAAAGTATTTAGTGTTACATTTTATATTATATACTTAGGTAGGTAGATTAATAATATTGAATCTACACTAGTATTTTAAAGTTCGTATGTTTTGATATGAATAACCTCAAAACTATGCTGAGTTGCTAGTTTAATAAAAAATCTTACGTGAAGGTACTTAACCAATTTGATTGTATAATTATTTTAACTGTACTTTTTCTAGTTGCATTGCAAATTCACCGCTGACGAATTCATTTGTTTTTGTTTTTATTACTCTAACCAATTTAGGCATTCGGTACCGGTTAGATCGGGCAATGACCGAAACCGGTTTACAATGTAATTTGATTTGCATTGATAGTTCCGTATAAAATGTATAAAGGTTTGTTCCGTAGAAAATGGTTGTTTATAAACATTTTTTAGTGATGATATAATTTGTTATTATCGGATTTCCAACCAGTTTTCCTATATTTAAAGCAAAAACAATAAAATTAACGTGACTGTTTTTTTACTCTAAAACTTAGAAATAATTAATATACAAACTACTATTACTACTATTTATAGGCTTAATACATTTTATATTTATAAAAATCAACATTTATTTTATTTCTTCAACGCATTCACACAAACGACGTCGCGGGCAGCAGCTAGTGGTAAATAAGTTGTTACAGTTAGATCTAATGATGGGTTCTATATAATTTACGGATCTCCAAAACCGGCAAGCAGAAGCCCCAATTTACATACACGAGGTTCCGCATTGAGAAACATAAGGAAGTGCCATAAAAAGGAAAGAACACTTCCCATCATGTCAACCATGGGGTATTGTTTGTCAGTTCAGAAGTTCAGTGTAGAATTACAATTGATTGTAATCGTGATAAAAAATTAATACATGGTTAGTTGGCACGGTATACTGATGTGTACAGTTACTTAGTAGGAGCAACCTACGTCTTTGGAAGAAAAATAGGTCAATATTAGGATAGTCTTGAAATAAGGAAAGATTAGAAATCGGGACAGTCTTGAAATTGGAATAGTCTGGAGATTACTTAGATCACATTTTAAGTTGGAATGAAATTAATTTAGAGGTTCTAGGTGTACAATTACAATTAAATGAATTAGGTGAATGTTAGTTTGATTTTTTGAATATCTATCACACTTCTAAATAACTATCCCGTGGGTATATCAATCACTTATTTTTCTATGCGTCTTCATTTGAGTTCAAAAATTATAACAAGATTTTACTAATTAGGTACTCAAGGTTTCTTTTAAATTATAATATTCTAAAGTTTTAGCTGAGTTTAACTGAAGTACCTTTTTACTACTACTAGAAGAATTGGATTTGCAACTGTCATTTAGATTTTAATGCCTATATCTTTTATAAACGTTTTATATTAAGAATCGAGTTCTAACAAAAATAATTTACCTACTTCAGATAAGAGCAAAGTTCAAACGCCACAAAAACTTAGTTCCCAAAACCTGTCAGATATCCAAGTTTTTCGTTCAAAAGAAATCGGGTCACATCAATCATAAAAGTAAAATATCGAATAAACCGAGCCTAATTCTCGAATAAACTTTAAAAATAAAAGAACGAGAAAATCTGTCACAGAATCGTGTTGCAAGTCCGCGGTTCGCTGCTCATTGCAACAGTCGACTTTCACAATAAAATTAAAGCCAGTCTTTCAATTTAAGGGCCAATATTAATTTTAGAAGTACCTACCAACCTATGTGTCCATGCAAAAGGCGAGACATCGATTAGAAACACTCACGTAATATTTAGCAGTACAATGTGTTACGCAATTTTCGCGATTGCAGGTTTTAATTTAAAGCTTATTTTTCTTTGATTGACCTTTGGAACGTGATTGCGGCTAGAATTCAGTTTCGATGGAAGTTTCTAGATTTAAAACACAATACTTTCGATTAATTGCAGAATACAGCGATCGATTTATTGACCGAGATCGTTTTAAAGTATTTGAAGGCTGCCTAAGTACATATAAATGCAATCTAAAATTGCTACCTGGGATTCAGTAGCTTAGTGAATACCAAAATGTAGTTTCGATGCTGGGATAGCGCTGCACACAAAGTGTATCCATAGAGAATAGTACTGTTGGTACAAGAACAACATTACAAAATCGACTTTCGTCAACCATGGCAAACCTCGAAACGGTAAACATTGCGTTTTAAAAACATAACGGTTGTAATCGTAACTGCAATACGGTTGCGCGACATTTAAAGCTATGTACGAAATGTAAACATAATTGGTATAAGTACTACTAGCTATTACAAGTGGCTTCACCCGCTACAACTCGAAAATGATCCCATGGTGACATTAATTCGGGATAAAAACTACGATAAAAACCAAATTTAGTTCAAAACCGTTCAGTGGTTTTTGCGTGAAAGACTTACAAAATATCCCTCCATAAAAACAAACTTTCACGTTTATAAGGATGTTTTTTTATCGTGGTAAAATCATCAAATGAGCCCTCCCACCCAGGGCAGGCTAGGAGGTAGTGTCAGACTTGTACTAACTAAAATCCACGGTGACCTTCAGTAGTCCTTTTTGTACCGGTGTTGCTGTATACGTGTGTCCCGCGACCCATCTTAGTAGGGTGTACTATGCTACATATTCAGTAAAACAGCTTTTGTCGCAGCAAATGTATGTATGTATTTGAGCCGTTTCGGGTTGAAATACTAAGGTTAGGGGTCCGAGAGATCACAAAGTTTTTAAAAATATCGACAGGCAATTATTTGGTCGATTGTTTACATGGCGAGCGGGCTGTTCTATTTCTAGGTCACAGAATCAGCCATACAACATGGTAATGGAATCCCAATTCCAATAAAGTCGTTTAGCATAAAGAAATCATTAATACGTCCCATTGCAAACACAAAATTGAAGATGGAAAAAACCGTTTGAAACGCATTAGTTACACGTAAGAAATAAGAAAAAAAAATCATTATAGTTAATAAAAGAGCAGTTTAATCAATAAAAAATCAAGAAATTAAATCAATTATAGCGGATTCAAATTGATTTGTTAAGCCTTTGCAAAAGCGTGGCCGATCACGTTTTCAGTTAATTTTCTTCAATATTAGATCAAGAGATTTCAGAAATTGAAAATTAATGCGAAATAAGGTGAGCGATTGTTTGGCATAATAAGAAAAAAACCTGTAAATCACTGTTATGCCAAGACAAGTTAGAATTAAAAAATAGTTGGTCACCCTACTGTAGGAATTTTATTATAGTATCATATAAGTTATCAAATTATTACGGATTATTAATTATTACGTATTTAATTTCTTTTCAAAACAGATGGCGCCACGATTCTTTAAAATCATGATTTAATTATGTTATTACAAGCAGAGTACAACCTTAAATAAATAAAACCTTATTAATTGTTTAGTTATAAATTAATGCGAGAGAAGCCGTGGGCTAAAGCTAGCCTACACTTTTTTTTAATGATACAGCAAAAAAATAATTCTTACGACGCGAAATTAACACCATCAACAGCCTATAAATGATTCCCACTGCTGGGACACAGGCCAACAAAAATGTACTAAAACATTAACTTCCTTCTCTGTCTTCCACCGGATATAACGTTTAAGACAATCGCGTGAACTTTGTCACCGTTGCGCACGAGTGCACAATTGCAACCGCGCGCTGATCAAAGTTAAAATAAGGTAACTTGACTCATGCAACGAAATATGGCATTAGAGAAATGAGGCTGTCAATAATGATGATGATGATGAATTTGATTTTTTGTATAATATTTAACAGAAGAGCTCATTGAAAGAAAAAACAATTAGTACTTCGCCAAAAAAGACTTTTAACATAAAATTGCTCTATGTACAATCGACAAAGTTGAATTATGACCCACCATAAGCTTATTTTCCTACAGGCTTTCAAATACAATTAGGTCCACACTCGCGTAAACATACATAACCATGGTAACGACTTTGATCTTTGTCAATTTGACGGATTCAAACGATTTATTGTCAAAATGGGTCATGATTCAACTTTGTCGATTGTACCTATGGGGTTTTCTGTTTTTTTTTTAATATTTATTAGCAATTCAATTTTTTTTTCTAGCCTGCTCTGTCCCACTCCTGAGCAAAGGCCTCCCCCCATTCCTTCCAATTCTCTCGATGGTGTGCCTCCTCACGCCAGTTCACTAGGAAGCCATCCAAAGCATCCCGCCATCTTCTCCTAGGCCTGCCGCGACCCATGCCGCGACCCAAAACTAATATGGTTAATCATGAAAATTATTTATCTTTACCTAGAAAATAAACATGATTGATATTAAATGTTATAATGATATACATTGATATTAAATGTTGGAAGAGTTTTTTCTCGTATACTCTCTGACTTCCCCCCTCTCAGAGGGCCGAAGCCTGCCGGGGTCACGGGACTTATTTCCTTACCGTGACCCCTGAACATAAAGGGCTATTGAAGGACACCGTGGTTTAGTCAGTACAAGTCTGACAGTCCCTCCCACCCTGCGCGGGTGGGAGGACTCATTTGATGATTTTACCACTTAGAAAAAAAACTATCTGAGTAGACTTTAAGTACAGGATATGTAATGTCGAAAAGCTCCTTCAAAATTATAATTATACAGTTTTTAAAGATGTTTGTTTCAATGTTCAGTTACTTCATTCCAACTTTAAACAACGGAACTGCAGACGGCTGTGTAAGCGCAGACTCGCCCACGCAAAACACAGCTGTTATTGTTATGTTTATTTATGTTTTGCGTTGCCTAGCAACCGGGTTGACCTTATGCACTATTTATAATCTACATACTTACTTGTTAAATATTGTACAATGAAATGCAAAATGATTGCATCGCTATATTTATTTGTACAATGGTTCACGTCAATGAATACCTACTACTCGTATAATTATCTCGATTTATTAGGCTGAGGTAATACATAATAAAATGTAATTAAATTTTCTAATAAGGCCTGTCAAAATCGACATTAAATTAACAAAACATAGTGTATTATCTGATTTTTAGTTTTTTTTGCAATTCTCCAAAAGGAGTAGAAAAATTTGCGAAAATGTTGGTTTTATGTCATATTCTGCTCCATCCTATTTTGTATTAAAAGCTATTATAATTTTTTAGAAGCAAATAAATGATGACAAATTAAGCCCAACAGGTGCTTTGTAGGTCAATTTATTAGTTACCGAATTAAATAAAAATTAGTTTCACACTTTTATGGACCAAAATTGCGTCAATAATAAGAAAACTGGCCATATTAAGCATTGCTTGTAGGTAATAGGTATTATAAATACATGATTAAAGGTAAATACTATTGTATATACTATACTTATTTTTAAACTATTATCAGTGGAAAATCTACTCAAAATCCCATTGATAAGCTATCGATAACGTACGATAGACGCACCCAAAGATAAGAAAATACGTCTCGCAATAATAAACCAAAGACAATAATATGTATAAAAACAACTATTGCAATATTGACATACATAGATAAGTCAGTGAAGTTTTTAAAATAGTAATCCTTATCACGTCTAGTTCTATCATAATCTAGCTTTTGCCTACGGCTTTTCCCGAGTTCTTTCCGGCGTTTTCCGAACTTCAGTAGTTACCAGTCCCGCGAAATCGTGCTAAGGTGTTAATTTAGATTAAACTATCTCCGTGGTACCACAAAAACTTTAAAAAGTCTTTTTTTTTTTGGGACAAACCCACCACACTATTCCCAAACCACTGCAACTCCTGAAAGACAGAATCAACAGTGGCAACCACCAGAAAAGCGCCAAAACAATGAAGCTCGACGTGTTACGGAGAATGAATTTAATCTGTCTTGGATCCTGCACGAAATTAATCAGAAGAGAATAGTGGAGGAGTAAACGTCTGCTGAACACTTGTCTAAAAAAATGTCAGATTATGACGTTAAAATAAGGTCCGTTTTCCAGTCACACTTTTTTTTAGACAAGTGTTCAACAGGTGTTTAAGTTTTTTTAGTAACTTAGTAAGGCTGTTTATGTCCACATTTCATCCCAACCCGTTGGAAGTTTTTGCGAGAAGAAAACATCTAAATCCGTTCTTTGGTTTCGACGTGAAAAATAAACTTTTTCGCGATAATGCGCATAAATTACGATATTATGTACATTCGGAGATAATCTAGGTTAAAAATAAGCTGCAATATCTTTAAAATGACTGGCATTAATGAAGGCTAGTAATGATATTTTTATCACAATTGAGATAACAGTCCCAGGGATTCCCCACGTTAAAAATCATCATCCTCTCGCCTCCTTTCGGTGGGAGGGAGTGGGCCATCAGGGTGCTCCCACATCTATCGACGCGGAATCGGCTTTTTCCGTCGCCCTTTCTCTTTCTGTCGCTTAGAACTGCCATTTGCTAGACCGAGACAGAAAGCATAATGCGATAGCACTCGGCAGAATCCTCGAGGCGGCCGCGTGCTATCGCATTGTCTCGGTCTAGCAAATGGCTGTTCTAAGCGACAGAAAGAGAAAGGGCGACGGAACGACCGCAGTGCGGGTTAAAGATTCTTCGAATTTTTGGGTCTAGGATATGCCGGTTTCCTCACAAAGTTTTCGTTCACCGATTTGAGAGAAACGGTGAAAGAAAACATTACGGAAAACGGTACGGTTGTGAAATAAAAAACACAACGTAATGCGCCTGGCTGGGTTCGAACCCAACTCGCAAGTACTATATCTTTCCATACATATTAGTTTGTATGAGTATAAATATAATTCTGTTACCTATATCTTGGCTTATTCCAATATAAAGGTTCAGGTATTTTTCCGGATATAAAGTGATAATTAATGTTATTATTAATGAATGAGGTTATCTTTGGAAATGTTATTATTGTTTTTAGTTGGAAAAGTACCGTCATACAGTTTATTGACTTTACAATTGACATTGAAGTCTTTTCAGGAAATATTTCAGGATATTGGACTGAATCATTGTGGCGTGACGTCGTATTGTAAAAGTGATACATTTTCTGAAAACAGAACTCTTGTACGGCAATTAGCCTCCATGTAAGAGGATCGTCTACTGAGCGCTCGTCCATACTAAAAGAGAAAACGATTTCATACCCTTAAATGTTATCCTATCTCAGTGATTTTTTAGAATGCTTCTGACACAGTAAAGAACTAGGTTTATAGGTTTTCTTTTTGTCCAGCGTCAGGCACTTAATGACCTCCACGGTCACGGTTAAATGTTTAGCAAAAAAAAAATACAAATCAAATTCGATTACCTACCTAATATTTGTTTTATCCAGGCCAGACTATCTGTCTAATGGGGAAGGCAAGTCAAAACTAATTGTAGATGGCGCCACCATAGCTTAGTACTAATCCGACCAATGACGTAGTACTATTTTGAACTTGAAGTACCATTAAAATTTGAACCAATGACGATGCTTGGAACAAGCAGCTATACTAGCGCCATTAGTGCCCCAGTTGCTATCCCCATTGTATTCAAAATTCTATGCTCGCAACATTTCTTGTAAACTTCCAAGTCCTTTTAAATATTATTTTGTTTGTGTAGAAAAGAAATACGATACTTGGAAAAAACGATAGATAAGCGATTTTATAAAGATGCTTCTGCTATTGTTATTCGATTATCGCCATCTGCGTTATAAAAAGGAAAATGGGAAAATCTCATTCAATATACGATACAATAAAAACACGTATCATTGTCGAATCTTTTTATGTATCAGAAAAATTGTCGGTTCATCCATCCCTATTTTTAATAAAAAACTTTGAATAGGTCTCAAAGAGAAACGCTGTATCATCCAATTTTGAAACAAAGCGCTGTTCAAACCGTGATAGCCTAAAACAGGATTTTGATATCAAAAATCCTGTTTTAGGCTATCACGGTTATTTTCACAATTTAGAATGTCACTTATGGGATATCTTCCGTGATTGTGTATTGTTTTGAGTTCCCGATACTTCGACGTTGTCATCCCGCGATCATGGCGCTTGCAACAGCGTCGAAATATCTTGAACTCAAAATAATATACAATCACGGAAGATATCCCATAAGTGACATTCTAAATTGAGATCAAAATCCTACTGGCTGCAATCGCTATTATATTTTTTCATCGGGTATATCTCAGGAGTAGTTCAAAGTAGTTTATGGCAAAAGGCTCGCCCCCTTTTACTTGGGACATATACAAGACCGTCTAACTGACGAAATCGTGGGATTGTCTATGGTTTAGGAGCAAACAATCTAATTCGCAAAATGGCAACCGAGTCGCAAAAGGACAAATTCTTGAAAAGACAAATTCTCTTAAAGCCTTTTATGACGTACTCTGCTCATAACCGTGACATAGAAACATAAAGGGCTAATATTGAAGGACACCGTGGATTTTAGTCAGTACGAGTCTGACAGTCCCTCCCACCCTTCCCTGGGTGGGAGGACGCATTTGAAGATTTTACCACTGTAAATAAAAAAAGCCTAGTTCTCAAAATGACCAATTGCCAAAAACCCTGATTCCCAAAATAACAAATTGCAACGAGGAATGTCAAACCTTTTAAAGATCGGTTTACTTCGCAAGAGAAAACTGCTTTACATGTGTTTCACCAACAAAGGGTCCAGCGGAAATGATTCAACGGGTAAAAAAAGTAAAAGTAAATGGATTTTTGAATCGAAATGAATATTCTATCTGGATTCTTAGTCAGTAAGGAGTCATTTGATGATATTGCCACACATTATCATTATCTGCCTGCCTTTTCCCAACCATATTGGGGTCGGCTTCCAGTCAAACCAGATTCAGCTGGATATCAGTATTTTACATGGAGCGACTGCCTGTCGGACCTCCACATGATATTGCCACACAAGAAAGAAACCCCTAACTTTTCAAGAAAGCAGACATGATGACATTATGTTCAAAGTATTTTTTATTAACCAAAACTGTATTAAGCGACCTCTAAGCCGTAATTGTGTTAAGGCCATTAACGAAGTAACCCGATATAGAAGGAACTGTGTCCTGTGGTAAAGTGAACATCTCAAGTAACGTTATTTATGTAATTTATTGTGCATTCCTTGAGCTTGAGTTTTTTTTGAGCGGAGTTTGACTACCTTATTTGTTCTGATCATTTGCCTGCCTTTACAAATTTGTGGTCACCCAAAGGGGTTTGCAACTTTTGGCATCAATCTTTTTTTTTTCTTTCGCCAGTAATGAAATTTTGGTCATTAGTAGACCATAACCTAAGAAGTTCATAAAAAATAATAAAAAAAATTCTAAACCGTAACTAACCAGAGATATGATGGTCTTTATTTTGTTCTAATCTGGAGTTATTTTTAGTAGGTAGTACAAAATACAAACCACCATATCTCTGGTTGGTTACGATTTAGAAACTTAATTTTTTTTTCTATGGACTTCTTAGGTAGTAGTCTAATTATGCCCAAAGTTTCAAAACTGGCGAAAGAAAAAAAGAATGATGCCAAGTTCCGTAGTAAAAGTTGCAAACCCCTTTGTCTCCTTCCATACCTCTCTATCAGATGACATCCACCATCCCGCACTGGACCCGCGTGGTGGATTATGGCCCACTCCCTCTCACAGAGAGAATGATACCTCTCTATTACTCATCATCTTAACGCTCAATTATCATCTAAAATTGCTCCAAAAAGATTAAACGACACACAAATATTTAAAAAATTAAGTCGGTTAATAAGAGACACAAAACTAAATTGTTTCTAATTTAGTTTTAGTTGTACCTAGTTCGGTTCATTGGCTGATATTCTAGTGATCTAGTCTACAAATAGGAATAAGTAGGTACCTGTATCAAATATAATTCAAATACAACAATATAATTATATTCAAAGATCGTTATCTGAGGGATTTACCGAGCTCATTGCTAGTAATGAAACTCATTGAAAATGTACTTGTAAGATAAATCGAGAATACTATAAATCCATTATATCAAGCCTGAAATCAATAAGGGTTGGGCACAGGATGGTCGCAGAACTTAACGAATTACCGTGACACTGTAACGCAAAGGACTATTGAAGGACACCGTGGATTTTAGTCAGTACAAGTCTGACCGTCCCTCCCGCCCTGCCTGGGGTGAGAGGACTGATTTGATGATTTAACCACGATAAAAAAGAAGGGTTAAAATCTGATGTACTTAACAGTACATTCACATTTCACCGGTTATGTTAAAGTGCCATGTTCCAATCCAGCATGTGACTGTTCATAAAATACCCTAGGCTGATAAAATTTTCGTTTTTCTTAAATTACATTAATATAGTGGAAAATATGAAAGATGGGCCCCCCCCAGGCTCAGTGATGACAGCATCTCAGTGACGACATTATTTGGGGGACATAAGATCTGCCAGTTCTTACCAACTGGATATTTTGATAAACAATAGGGTAGTTTACTGCATAAATAAATTGAAAATCTGTTAACACCATTGCCGTCGGTTGGGTTGGAGTATTAAAAAATAATGCACACGATTTTTTTTTTTAAATCAATCGATATTGACAATCATAAAACGCTTCCAAATTCGGGAGTAGCACGTTTCAGGATATCGCCTGTAAAATATTGCCGACTGAGTGTCGTTTTGTTATTTTTAGAAGCGTTGTAGCTGCGTCAAAGAAAAATACGAGTAAATTTTTTGTTAATCTATGTTTTTGACCAATATTTAAAAAAGACAAATGATATGGAAAAGAGAACTTAAAAAAGTTATGGTACGTACATAATACCTTGACACATAGGTACGTTACTCCGCAGGTTTCCCCAATTAATTCCCATATCTGCCACTTCGCGAGCTGCGCGCTGCTATCTATTTAATAGTCCCCGCCACCAACTTCGTACATACCTTTAATAATTTACGCGTGTAAATTACATTTTTCTGAACAATAGTCAATAATAAGGTCATAATACTACAGCACAATGACGGTAATGGCAAATATTGATGAGATTTTAAAATGGAAACGTCAAATAATATCATTAAATGAAGCCGGAAACCAATCATCATTCGTCATTATTTTTATAGCTCTTGAAAATGCATTAAAATATTCGATATCTAGAGAAATATACATACAATTATCTGTCCCGTGTCGGTCTGTATAAACATAAAGGGAAGGTATCTTTGCTCAACAGGCAATTTTTATTTTAAAAAAATGTCCAAATGATGATTACTGATACTGCTAGCCTACATCATCCCACTGCTGGGCAAAGGCCTCTCCCCATGACTTCCAGTTTTCATGATCCAGGGCCAAAGTGGACCACTGTTTATAGGTTTTATCAAACTCGTCCCGCCATCTTCTACGAGGTCTGCCGCGGCGCTTTCTGGCTGTGTCAAAGTGGTTATTTTGGCCCACAGCTCATTGGGCATGCGGTGCGGCAGACGTGACGTCTGCCGCAAATGTTGATTATTATCAAAAAGTAATTGACACGTATTTTTTCATTTATATTATTACGTAAATCAAAATTGACTAGGTTACAACGCATTCTAGTTCACGTTGTGGTTTCACAAACCCTCTATATTTATCTTTTTGTTTATATCTTTGTCAATATTCATTGATTAACAAAATCTGTTTTCCTACCCTATTCTGTTAATATAATTATTTGACTTTTGGGGTCGGAACACCTCCTGAATAGGTACTAAACACCGAAAATAACTTTGAATTAGATCTCGAAACTTCGAAGCAATGGCATTCCGCCAATGATTGCGTATACCTGCGCATGCGACGGTTAAGGCAATGAGAGTGAACGTAACTGAACTTATTGTTACCAGATCTATAGATAACGGTGTGTAGACAAAGACGAAACTAACAGTACATATAACTGACAAATAATATAAATAAATCCACTCCATGTAAGGCCTGTGGACAGGTTTTTGGAAACTGTTTCAAGTGACGGTTTTTTATTGTTGTTTTAACACACGATGAGTCAGTACGGCAAGTGGTGAGCCTTTAACGTTAACGCTTTGTAATCTGTAATAGATTTTCAACTTTATGAACAAAAGTGTAAGGTTGAAAATCCAATAAAGACTACTGAGCGTTAACATTGTCTAGGGAAGCTTTGCAAAAAAACACCGAACTGCCAATCTAGCGAGACTCCTAAATTGGCGAGATCTCGCTTGAGCCCCAATCTCGCGAGATTTGCGTTCCCTACGTGCCACTAGTGTAAAAATATAATTATTCAAAGGTGACAGACTGACATAGTGATCTGCTGAAATTTGGCATTTATGCAGGTAGATGTTATGACGTAGGCATCCGCTAAGAAAGGATTTTGATCAACTTTACCCAAGGGGATAAAATAGGGGATGAAAGTTTGTATGAAACTTTGTCAATTTTATAAAAAAAAACATCGTTAAGTTCCGGAATCCACGCGAACGAAGTCGCGGCACAGCTAGTTAATATAAATTAAATATTAGTGGCGAAGTTTGAAAAAAAAAACAGTGTCAAATGACCATGTTGTTTACATTTTTAATAATAAATATACAAAAGATATAAACAGACACGAATTGAGACTAGTCCAATCAAAAATCAATTAAAGCCTCTTTTATTAACATAAAAACACAGTCACGTGGACCTAATTAAAATATTATATCGGTTAACGAACTCGACCCAAACATTCGACAACGCAGACATAAGGCCAGTTGTACACACAACCAGTATTTGGGTCAAACCGTTGATTTTATGCACCAATGTGTCCCACTTATTAGGCTTCGGTTACGTTCAGGGCCGTAGCTAGGGCTGAATTTAAGGGCAGTGTTGGTTAAAGGGTCCGGGAGTGAATGATTGTGACAAGTGGTTCATTAAGGTGTCGCCGCTACTCTAGTTTTATTTTTGCTTGTTAATGTATGCTAGCTGTATACGAGATGATTTTGGTTTTTATTTTTATTTATCCTTGACTGGCCTGTTGGTCTAGTGGTTAGTGACCCTGACTGCTATGCCGGAGGTCGTCGGTTCGATTCCCACCCAGGACAAATGTTTGTGTGATGAGCACGATCATTTGTTCTGTGTCTGGGTGTAATCTATCTATAATATGTATGCATTTAGAAATATATAAGTATGTTTATCAGTTGTCTAGTACCCATAACACAAGCTCTGCTTAGCTTGGGACTAGATGGCGTTGTGTGATAGTTGTGGAATATTATTATTATTATATTATATTATCCTATGTGTTAATCGAGGTTATAAACTATCTGTGTACGAGCAATAACATGTAAACACTTAACAAAATTCAAACGCAATTTATTCGTAAAATACTGGTTTTCACTTTGAAATAAGACCTATTTCGTAATAGTATGGCTTTCAAAATAGAAGTCTAATGAAAAGGCAAAATTTTAATCAATTTGGTAGCAGAGCATCGCTTTTAAATACTGCTTAGTATATACTCTACCGTGACTGTACAGAATTTTTACCAAATTCGTTCAGAGAGCAACAAACATGCATCCAAACAAACTTTCAGGTTTTTATTACTAGTAGGAAGTAGGATAGGATTACAATTTTTTAATATTTTTCGTTTCAAAGTAAGGCATTGATATTTTAAGACATTGCCCCACAATGCCCTTCCCTAGCTTCAGCCCTGGTTACATTACCCACACGTTTTAATGAAAATCCACATGTTTTGGTAAACGTGACGCTTATTAAAACGGTTTTAAAACGTGATTCTCTGCAACGTGTTACTGAAAATCTGAAAGGGTCATTGTTCTAAACTTTCTGAATAAACTGGTAAGTGCTCATTCACACTAATCCTTCAAGACGATTCGTGATTTTTGACGAATCGACTTTTTTCACGAATCGTTATTCTGATTTGTATGGGCGGCTATACATTTTAATTGCCCGTGTTCACACTATTACGGAATCGTGGAAAATACGGACACGTCATAAATGACGTTTCTTCTTTCAAAAACCTTTAGTTTTAAATCACGAATCGTTTTGACGGACGTTAGTGTGAATGAGCCGTAAAGGTTGTTTGTAAAATAGGTTTTTTTTACTCAAAAAATTAGTACCACAGTAGATAAAATAAATCAAAAATATTGAACCCGTATTTTCGTTTCTGGAAATTAATAAGTTAATTACAAATCCATTACTCGAATGGTATCATGTTCTCTTTCAACAATAAAGAATTTGAGTTTGAGTTTGAGTTTCACACGTGTCGACCCAAATACCGACTTCAGTAATAGTACCTTTTTGGTAGCAATACCAAAACATTGACGCGACCTACTAAGCGAATTACATAATATATGATTCGAATGCTAATTAATGTTTGGGGGACAATTGATTTTAATAGCTTTTGCGTCTCATTTCATTTCAAAACATTTAACTCGTTATTTTCTGTACTTGAATTTATACTTTATCTTAATCACAAGTGTGTGCCAATTACTTGCATTTTATACATAATTATTTTTGGAGTTGTTCGATTCGCATACAAGTAAATTATCTACAAGTTATATTATTAATTTCGAGCGTATCTCCTAGAGAAAAAAAATAGAAATGGTTGATTCGCTCGTGCCAGTTCAGTTCGTCCGAATCATCCAATATAATCAACCAATTTAGGCGGAAAAAGGTAACAACCAAACTTATTTTCGCATATTTAGGGTGCTTGTACACGGCACCTGTAACCCGCGCAAGTGCCTCAAAATGCTCAACCTGCGCCGTGTACAAGCACCCCGCGGGTAGCCTGATCTAGTAGCTTGCGCATGTTTACCGCACCATTACTTGCTTGGGTTACATGCGCCGTGTTTGTACCCTTATATCAGGCGTGTTGTGTAAAACACTGTGGTAACTAAGGGTTTTTGAGGTTTTCCATAATTTTCCCTAATCTAGATAACTTCAATATTTTCTTTCTTTCTTAGTTAACATATTGTTCTCTTGTTCCCAGGCATGGTCGGAGCTCCGGATGTTGTCAAACCAGCAGATAAGGTGGAAGATCAGTCACCGTACCTTAACGGCAGCCCAGTTTACACAATTAGCGGTAAGTAACCATTAAAAAACAAAATTTGAATTTACCATTTTTATTTACCATATTTCAAAAGACGCGGGTTCTAGTCAGATTCGATATCCCAGATTTTTTTCTGTACGGTTGTTTGTCACATAATGACGCCCAACCAGTGAACGAATTTCAAACCAAAGCCTGCCGTCGCGGGACTTAACGAATTACCGTGACCATAGAACGTAAAGGGCTATTGAATTACACCGTGGATTTTATTCAGTACGAGTCTGACACTGAGTTCCGCCTTGCCCTGGGTGGCAGGACTCATTTGATTATTTTACCACGATTCAAAAAAACTCGAAAACACTGAATTAAATTCTATAAAAGACGGTAACACCGTTAAAATTCTTTTAACTTTTAATATGGCTTGAGTAAGACAGCGCAAAATACTTAATTCCACATTTAAGTACAGGAGTTATGCCAAAAGTTGTATCCTATGCGCCAACACGTACGGAACTGTACTCTAATAGCGTCTAGACGATGTAATACTGTTACATATTATGCGAATGTTTTTATTTTATTTTTATTTCTTCACCAGATTGAACGAACGTGGACATAAAGTTAATATTCATAAATATTCTTTGAAAGGAAAAGACACGACACTTTTGTTTGAGTGTTTGAAAAAACTAATCAGATCGAAAGTTATGAAAGACTATAGCTGCTGCCATTGGCTTTGCCCGCGTGTGACTCGGACATAATCCCACGAGAACTTAATACCGAAATTCACGGTACCTATGTGTAATTACAACCTAATATAACAATTTCTCTGCTCCAAATTTCATCAAGTTCTCTTCAGCCGTTTCGACGTGATGTAGTAACAATCAACAAACACATCCATCCATTCATCCAAACATCTAAACTTTTGCATTTGTAATAGGTATTAGTAGTTTAGTTTCTATTTAGGAAGCAGATAAACCAGCATAATGATTAAGTTTAATGAATACTTTTACTGTGGAATATTTTCATGAAAAAAATCTGTAATGGTTGCAATAGCTTCAGTGGATTCTATGTTTAAGGAAAAGGCGTTATTTACATAGTACATAGCAGCGTAGACGATAATCATAATATAATTAATCCTTACATAATTACACGTAATAACAATGTTTATTTTGTTACTGAATTATCTGAAGTTGTAGTACGTTTAAACTATTTCGCATTCTATTTCTTTCTAGCGAGTCATTGTTGGGAATATTTTAAAAATGGTTCCACTGTTGGGACAGTTGCCTCTGAAATGATGTTAACCTATTTATGTAAGTAAACGCACACACTTTTAACACTTACCTGAATACCTGACTACGGGTTTCACCGCCACGGGGGACTCTTGCCCCCATTAACTTATTTCGAAAATTAAAAAAAAAAATTAGGTAATTAGATCCGGTGTTTAATCGGTTTTTTAATACTATTGTATATTAGATTGACAATTTCAGGTGATTTCATTAAATTTGACAGCTGTCATTACGTCAAAATTGACATCGACGTGGCGTTCAATGGTAAGCGTCCACAGGTCCGCATCGTACGTATCGGACGCATCACATCAAACGGATTTCTGTGTCGGCAGCGATCGGATTGCCGACGCGAGTATCAGCAATCGGATTGCCGATGCCCCCTTCATCCCTTCTACTGATCGGCATTCCGTATGACGTCACCGGTACGCATCGCATTAAGGCATTGCCGATGAGCCGTCCGAACGATGCGGATCAGTGGACGGAGTTGTATGAGTTTTCATACAAGGCAAACTAAAATCCGTTACGTACGATACGTCCCATACGTGCGATGCCGACCAAATCCCTACTCTGAGAAGAAACAGCCGAAACAAACTTAGAGGTCACTGTCCCTTTTAAAGTCCAGAAAACAGTGTTAAACTGGGTTTCTATGTTTGTAAACGCAACGACAGCATAATAATTAGAAATTCCTATTGTGTGGCAAGGTTTTAAAAAAGGACCTTTCTGATGAAACTCATTCAAAGCGCCTAGAACCTGGATCCTACAATATCAATTATTGTTTTGTAAATCTAGGATTACTGTTCCATTGCCGAGGGTAAAGCTCATACATAAATAGAAGATTCCTATGTGATACGCAACAAAGTAGATTATTATCGCTTCATCAATGTCAATTACATCGTTCGATTAAAACAATGTTTAATTTTAAATGATCTTTTCATTAACCTTAGGAATTAACTAAGTATACTTTATAAAAACGACGTCTTTTATAATACGGACAGCGAAGGAGTGGAACTCTCTGCCTGCGTCTGTGTTTCCGAACGCATGTTACAATCATATAATCTCTTCAAAGTTAGAGTGAACAGGCTTCTTCTGGGTAAGCTCGCTCCATCGTCGACCTTGTATTAGTCACTCCTGATCTAGGCTGAGTTCAAGAGCAAACCCATTGCACATAAAATAAAATAGAAAACCGGCCAAGTGCGTGTCGGGCCACGCACAGTGTAGGGTTCCGTAGTTGCCCATCAAAATACTTATGCAAACTAACTAAACTGATTCGCTGAATTAAATTTTAAAAAGATGAATTTTCAAAACCGGTCCAGGAGTCTTTGAGAAATCAGGGAAAATACATAAGAAAAAAGATTACGACGAATTTAGAACCTCCTCCTTTTTTTGAAGTTAGTTAAAAATAGTTGACGATAAAACCCTACTTATCCCCAAAAAACATACTGTAAAAACATACTTATAATATAAAGCTGTAAAAATAAAGTTGACAAACTTACATTTGCAGTTGAAGAGTTTGTTCTCCGATACATTTTGTTTAAGAAAACATATTATCCAAGTACATTTTATAAGTTGGTCGACTATTACTCGTAAAGTTGTAAAGCCTACTTAGTCGTGATAATTTTCTTTTAAACTTTGTTATATATACTACTATTGTGAATTTTTTCACACCCCCAAACATAACCGTTTAGCTGGTAGAGGGGGGGACACTCGAATCGAGCAAAATTTAGCACTTTAAAGCTTAATATTTTACAAACTAATTTTTTAATCAAAAAACTGTTAATGGAAACTATCATTATTTTTTAAAGGCCTATTTAATGATACCCCACACTAAGGGGTACGCGAGAAAAAAAAAATCGTCACTTTACGTGTAAGTACAGGAGGTACCCTAAAAAAAATTATTTTACGAGATTTTATTTTACCACTTTTTCGGCACAACAAATCCGTATATTTATACCAAATTACAGCTCTCTAGTACTGTGCGTCTCTGAGCTAAACTGCGGACAGACGGACGGACGGACGGACGGACGGACATGGCGAAACTATAAGGGTTCCTTGTTGACTACTGAACCCTAAAAAGCAGTTCAGGGATCATAACAAAAGAAAAGGTTTACAGCGGTCTTGCAACACAAAGGACAATTGAAGGAACAGGGGGTAATAAAACGTCTTAAAACCAGGCTTGTTCCAGTGAATGAACGAGATGGCGCTAGACGACTTGTATAGCTCTGTCACTTTCACTCGCCGGAACAAGCCTGATTTTAGGACGTTGTAATACCCCTCTGTTCCTTCAATTGCCCTTTGTGTTCCAAGATCGAGGGTGGGTTTTAGTCAGTCAATTCCTCTAATTCTCATTACAAGTGAATGATCAAGTTTATCAGCACCTTTTAGAAAAACCCTGTGGCCTAAAAATAGCACTTAATTAATAAATAACACGTACTTCCTCAATTTACAATAAAATATATAATTTTCCCTTTCTGACTCAGTTAAAAGATTCGATTTACTAGGTATCAATAGTGAGAATGGTCGAGCATTGACTGATAATGTAATAGTGCTGGAATAAGTGAAGTGAGACATTGGAACTGTATGTGTGTCAACAAGGATTTAATTTTATGATAGTATCAATCTATTGGTGATTAAATAATTTGTAAGTACTGTAGTTAATATATTGAGATATGAAGAGCGTCATCAAATTAAAACCATTTACTCTCGCGCCCGCTCGTGGTCTTCACCATGCTGCGGGACTAGACAGCATGGCAAGCGGTTGCCTCCTTCTGCGAAGCAGTCATTTTAGCGAAGAAGGAGGTGAACGATGTGAGAGACAAGCAGGAGACGATTCAAGATTATCAGGAGACGATTCACTCTTTGAAGAAATACGGGTCGTGTTCTTTAGAAAGAAGTAGTACGCGAACTCCAAAAGAACATAAAACCATAAACTTTCGACATATTTGACAACAGATTAAACAGATTACACTTTCAGGAAACTACAGCAATCAACTCAAATTAAGATTTACTGCAGTTTACACACGAGTCTTTTTAAATAAACTGAAGAAATAATAATTAAACTAGGAGGATATTAACTTGATAACAAATGTAGTGAGTAGAAGGAAAATCTCGCAAATAAAACACTAAACTAATTATATTATTGCATGTAATTAACATTGACAGTAATGTCAATGAATTGTAGATCTTGCAGAATAATGTTTTATCTGCAGTTGTAGTGTAATGACACAGATATGTAACAGAAGGCCAACTCCAAAATATAAAATTAAAGAACTATGGCGAGACGCCTGAGAATTTTTTGTTGGCATCATTTTCTTCTTTCTCAAGACTTCTATCAGCAATTTGTATTCGCCCATATTCTTTGCGCACTGATATTCTTCATCGAGTATGCACATAATGATTTCTTTTTCTAACCAAATTGGGAACTTATAAATCCCTCCCGTAACCATGTGGCCCGCAGTAGCGAGCTTGGGAATCGCTAACCTAAGAATTACATACAATAATCTTTGAGCTTTTCTTTTTAAAGATAAAGCGCGTACTTTTAGGGACACAAATAATGAATTTGATGAATTTAAAGCTGATACAAAATTTAAAAAAAAAAAACATTTTTAACAAATGAACATGAAAAACGAAAATAGGTAATGATAACTACTTTCAGCCTTTCTGATTACACAAGGACAAAAACTACCGTTTTTTATCGTAAATAAATACGCAAGTGTTACGGTATTTATAAAATTACTTAAACTAAATAGCATGAAAGCCTATCGGCGGAAAAACACGTCTAAAACACTGTGACTAATAAATTTCCAATAAATTGTAGATAATAGTAACTTCACGGGTGTTTCACAAGTACTTAAATAACTATAATGAGATAGTAAATACTGAAAGTTTATATAGAAACCTAACTCGGTTACGTAAACCAGAATGCGACTAATTTAATTGCGATTAGATAATATTGAGACAGGCCTGTTGGTCTAGTGGTTATTGACCCTGACTGCTATGCCGGAGGTCGTGGGTTCGATTCCCACCCAGGACAAATGTTTGTGTGATGAGCACGATCATTTGTTCTGTGTCTGGGTGTAATTTATCTATAATATATATGTATTTAGAAATATATAAGTATGTTTATCAGTTGTCTAGAACCCATAACACAAGCTCTGCTTAGCTTGGGACTAGTTGGCGTTGTGTGATAGTTGTGGAATATTATTATTATTGTTTTTTTTTTCTGTACCATGCTAAGAATTTCTTCTGAACGTTGGCGTATGCAAACACCAACACAGTCAGACCCGAAACTTACGCCCTTTAGTACTACTAAAAGCTTCCATAACAAAAAAAGGTGCAGATTTTCTCTGCAACTGAATTTAAATAACCCTCTTTATTGAGCAGTCGGGTAAAAAATGAAATTATAGGTATATAATGTATAAAAACAAATAATCAATATATGACGCAAATGCAATAGATATTGTATTCTAAAACAATCTAAAGTACTCGTATCAATACAAAATAATGGTAATTGTTACCATTTTCTTACATTACATTACGTTTTATTGTTCCACTCGTGCGCATGTTTTCGATTGAAATTGAAAACAGCGCAAGAGTAATGTTATTTGATATAATAGTTTGTTTCTGTGGTGAAATGTCATTTCATAATAATGGGAAATAGATATTACGAAAGTAATGTAGATAATCATAATACGGTAAGATTAGAAAATGTCATACATGTTTGCGATTCACAATTAAATTGATCTTGTATTTTTGTTAGGCTCATATAAACCTGCCGTAGACTTGGAATGCCCTAAGTGTATACCACAGGCCTGGAACGAAAAGGGCAATTGAAGGAACAGGTTGGCTTTTAGTCACTACGTCTAGTCTCTTCAGAGTGGGAGAAATCATTTTTTTGATTGTCAACCCAAAAAAGGATAATATTTTTAACCGATGATTTCGAAATCTACATTTTTACATCTCAATAGAATTAACGTGCGAGTTTATAATCTAAAAGACAAGACGTAATATACCTATGTTTACTAAATTGTTTTTCTCTTTTTTCAAAGTTGACCTTCTTCTTTTATCCGCTTATTGTGACTCTGTCTATCGTTTTAATCTTGTCAGTGCAAACACAGGGTGCTATTTCATAAACATTTGCACAACACTTGCACCAGACTTTTACTAGACTGTTTGAGTGCGTTTACACAGCTTTAGTAGAGTAGGTAGTAAGGATTTTGGATTATTTGATCACTCTAAAAGTAATTTTATGAAGGATTATTCTTTCTTCAGGCGGTTTTTGTAATTTTATATGTTTAATGATAGAGTGGACTTAATCAACTCGGCCTCAGTCTTTTGCTGGTCAAAGGCATTTCCCAGGCTGTGCTAGAAACATATCAGTATCATTCAAATTTGGTTTAATAATTAAATTAAAATTTTAATAAAGTGTCGTGTGAGACGCACGATACTAAATGTATGAAACTGACTGCTTCAGCACGCGTAGCATGGCGATTGTATCTCTATTCTACCAAGAAAAGACAAAGTTATTTCATCGTTATTTCTTTTTAGTTTAGTCTCGTTAGTTTTTTTGCACAAATATGAAGCCATTCGTACACTATTGAATAAAATAACGTTTAATTTCCTTATTTTTCACATTACCGTGCTTGAAATGCTAAAAATATTTCTATGTTCTGTCATTTTGTCTATTCTTCCGTCGAAAACCCCTTTCTACGGCGCCATGCTAAGCCTGCTGGCTGTGCTAGAAGCATATCAGTATCATTTGGACATACATTTGAATGTCGTGTCATATTGCGATGCACGATACTAAATGTATGAAACTGACTGCTTCTGGTGCGCCACGACACGCCACGACACCCAAGAATGTTTCCGCATTTAGCATACTTTTTTGCCAAAATTATTTCAGTCCACAGGTAATTTTTTTATTTTGATTACCTATCCGAAGGTCAGATTAGAGAGGGATCATTAAATAACTTCAAATAAGTACTCCTAATTGCGTAATTATCATTGTCTCTCACTAAATAGCATGATATTTACTGATTAGTACGTTTACACCGGCGATTACTGAATCTATTTAGATTACCGTTATATTCTTTTTATCAACTTATAAAAATAATACAACTATTTATTTTAGCTAGACATTTATTTGAACACTTCAAAATCACATCATCCTGCAATTTCACTTGGGGTTGACACAATACGTTTTTTTCGTCCATGCTCTTATATCAGACGACACCCTACCAGCCGTGTCGTCGTCGTGTGTATTTTTTTTTACACGACACATTTCAAAAAATAAATCATATCAAGATAATAATACTTAATGACGCACTAGGTCTACCATCTGTAATTAGCTAATTACTTTTCAATTAAAAAAGTTGCTGGAAAATTGTTTCTGTTTATTACAACTTCTTTATCGCCCGCGCCGCTGAATCGGTAATTTTCGTATTTTCTGATCTTAGAAACGAGGCCTAGCATGACTTTTCACGTTTTTTTGTGACGTAATGTAAACGGGAACTTTGAAGTTAATTTGATGGAAATAATTAGTTCCTCTTTCATACACTAGAGGTATTTTCAATTTTCGAAACAATCAACGCAATATTTATACTTCAAGTAGGTACGCTTTTTTTTCGTTGTAAAATCATCAAATGAGTCCTCCCACCCAGGACGGGATGGGTGCGACTGTAATGGAGCATTTTCACCAGTTGTTAGAGCCCGCATGCGGGAGGCGATAGATTTCTATACCTAAAGCATGCCACAAGGCCCGCATTCGGGGTACCGTTTTCATTACTCCTACTGACTAAAATCCACCGTGATCCTTCAATAGCCCTTTACGTTCCAGGGTCGGTTACCTGATGTGACATTCCCGCGACCCCGGTCTTCTAGTACTCTTTAAATAAAATACAGAAATCTTGTATTGTGGTCTCAAGTTTGATACATGGACGGAGTTTTTTTTCAGTACGTTAGCACTGAAAAATTGTGCAAATAAACACTATAAACGAGACGTTATGTCTGGGTGCAAAACTGTAAACAACACGGTTTATTCGTTTATTGTGTTTAAAAAAGCTAAACGCATTCTAATAAAGATTAACTTTACGATTCGCCGAATAATGTTTATGACTTAGAATAATGTTTATTTGATAAAAGATTTAGACGAAATGGCTAACCAAATACCGTAATTACTTAATTTCTAATAACACCTGGATTTTCAAGGTCAAAATAACATAAACTTGTCTACTAATATTTACTTTTGGTTGGAATGATTGTCAGAATTTCGTGATTCTGTCCCATCTTTCGGCAAAAATGTATGTGTCATTGTAACTCATGATTGAATCGTCATCAGCTTCCCACTGCTGGGACCCAGGCCTCCTCTCTGTGAGAGGTAGTGGGCCATAATCGACCACGCGGGTTGGTAGATAACCCATGGCTACGAAGGTTTGGTTCTAGGACATTTGCCGGTTTCTTCATCACGTTTTCCTTCTCTGTTTTGAAAGCAGTGGGTTATGAAATAAATTACAAAAACTAATGCGTCTGGCTGGTTTCAAACCCACGACCTACAACTCGTACATCCGGGGCTAATTCCACTAGGCTACCACTGCTTCAAATTCATCATGATTACGAATGGCACGACAAATCATTTCGGGTCGGGCCAAAAGCCAAAACACGTCTTTGTCGAAAGACAAAGATTCAATTATTGTCTTATAATGCCACTAGCAAACCCGGCGAACTCCGTTTCGCCACCAGATGGCTTCGTTTTCTTTGCTACAAACCTCACGGAGCCCGAGACCTTTCCAACGAATGCAAAACCGTGGAAATCGGTTCGTGCGTTCTGGAGTTATAGCGTCAGGAAGGAAAACCCGACTTATTTTTATATAGTAGATATTGCCTAGAATAAATGTAAGTATTTGTTAACATTATTTTAATATTTCCGAAATGAAGAGCACGTTTTGTAACGAATTTGTAAAAATAACTGTTTCAACTTTCCAATCAGTGTAACATCACTAATATTACCTATCTAATATGTGAAATCACTTGAACATCGTAATCTTTGTCTTGTACGTGCAAAGTGTTGATAAAATAACAAATAAATTACGGTAAATAATGTATAAATACTTGTAACATATAATACATAGTGAATCATACTCATACTGGAGTTTGTTCACAAACTGGGTTTTATTCTCTTCAAGTATGATATCGATATAAACAGAATCGAGTGAATAAGAATGTGAAGTGGTGGTAGTAGGTGAATTGTCAGGACCTTAACAGAGTCTTAGAAGGACATCCTATATACCTCGATGTTATTATTTATTTAAGTACAAAAAATGTAGGATCTAAAGCAAACTCATTTTGAACATTGTTTGGGGCTAGTGTAACTTTTCTTTATAATTAGGAGAAAAGGTAGTAGGAAATGACTAAAAATATTTTTTTTTTCTACGTGTTTGAACGGAGAAAGTAGAAAATATTTCCAAACATGGCCACGTGTTCAAGTAAAACACAGATGCATAACCAAAGAAATTTCATGGAAGAATACGTCTAGGGCGTACTTAAGCTACCTAGTATTTTCTTTCAGTTTTACAGCGTTTTTACTACTTAATCTAAAGCCGGTCACACACGGACTGCACTGCTTTTTTTTACGTGCTAAAATCATCAAATGAGACCTCTCACCCATGGCGGAAAGAGAGGAACTACCAGACTCGTACTTGAACTAAAATCTATAGTGTTATAGCCTTTTACGTTCCAGAGTCTTAGGGCCAAAGCCTGCCGGGGTCGCGGGACTATCAGGTAACCGTGGATCCGGAATGTAAAGGGCTATTAAAGTACACCGTGGATTTTAGTCAGTACAAGTCTGACAGTCCCTCTTGCCCTGCCCTGAGTGTGGTGGGGACTCATTGGATGATTTAACAACGTAAAAATAATATTACGTCTTTATACCATCCTTGGTTTTGCGGCTTTGTACCTAAGTACACGGAACAGCTCGACTAGTCGAATAGCTTCAGGCGGTCGGTGCATTCAAGCAGTCGCCAGGCATACACTGACTGCTCCAGTCCACTTATGTAAGTATATTCGTAGAAAACCGTAGTTTGCTAAGCGTTTGATACGTAGTCGCAGCTCTTCAAGCTGTCGAAACTGACTGCTTCAAGTAGTCCGTGTGATGCCGGCCTAAGACGTAAGGGTCGAATGAAAGTAGGTTACTTACTACGTTGTACACTTCCCTTACATGTTGTGTTACCGAGTATAGCGACTTTTAAAAAGTCTTTAAAAAGTTGAAACTAGTTTTGCGGAGACGGTTTTTGTACAAGACTTAGCAGGAGTTTCTTACCGATTCTTCTCCATACAGATCTACCCATTGAAATTGGCACCTAAAGTACTTATGTTCACAGTTATAATATTTTGTGACTGGGACTGTACTACCATAACTATATTTGAACTCTTTTGTCTTTTTTTGCTTTTTGTCAATTCAAAAGTAACTGGCCTACTTCAAATAAATGCTGTCATTTTGAGGTAGCGTAATTTTACCTTAGCTGAATCCAACTATAATGTTTCCACTGCTGGGACACAGGCCTCCTCTCTGTGAGAGCCGAGAGGGAGTGAATTATAATCCATCACGCAGGCCCAGTGCAGATTGGTAGATGTCACGCATTTTTCTGCGAGTAGGTATTTGGTTCTAGGACATGCCGGTTTCCTCGCGATATTTTCCTTTACTGTTTAAACAGCGAAAAAAATGCAAAGTAATTTGCCTGGCTGAGTTCGAAACCACAACCACTCTCAAGTCAGGAGTTATAATAACAATGAATGAACAACGAGAAAAAAAAACCTACATACTAATAATTTTAAATGCGAAAGTTTGTGAGGATGTATGTATATATGTAGGTATGTTTGTTACTCTTTCACGCAAAAACCACTAAATGAATTTGGCTAAAATTTGGTACACAGGTGGTTAACCTGGATTAACACATAGGATAGTTTTTATCCCGATTTTATGTTCCCGTGGGATAATTTTCGAGTTGCAGCGGGTGAAGCCAGCAACAACTTCAACTTACTGTTTTACTTTAGTTCTGCTTATAAATCTTCGATCAATTGATCGAAATTACAAATGGTAAAAGTTTCTTTAACCCTCTAATATCAACCGATTATAACTAATAATAGATAATTGACAGAAAGCCGTTTAAACAATAAACAATCGAACAAAAACCCTACAATGCTCACACACTTGACATACAAATGAAAAGTCAGGAAGCATTGGAAGGTTAAGTTCAAATGCAAGGAAAAACGATGATTTTCCTCAAGTAGGTATTATAGTAGATAATTAATTACACGATAAAAGTCATTGATCTTCGTTTAACTGATCGAGGCTAATTAGCAAGTTATTGCCTTTTGTGTTTTGAGTTTGTTTATTTATCTATTATTGTTAGTAGTTTGATTGTTAAGTCAGTGTTAGGAAGTTTTTTTTTTGTTTTGTCTCCAGTTTTGATTATTCACAGAAACACATGGCAATGTAATAACCAAAGCTTGGAATTGGGTAGAGTTATTTTAGTACTTTCTTCTTCTAATAATTATTATTCTACTAATTCCGACCTATGGTTATAACTTAACACTTTCACTGTCCGCGCAGCAGACACAATAGATAAACAATGGTCGTGAGTCACATGTGATTCATCGGACAGGGAAGTGGTTAATAATAAGTATGACTGCCTTTCAGTGCCATCTAGTTGTTCAGTCTTGAATCATCAGAAGATAACAGTAACCTCTTTATGAAACCTCATTCGTTAAATACTCCTTACTATCTAATATCTTTAAACGAGCAAATCTTGTATATTTTGTCGCACCATGAGTAAAGTCCCCTACACTTATCTTTTCTTCTTTATCTTTATCTTTACATATAATAAAATCGTAGAGCTGTCATTCCTGTACATTGAATATTTTTTTCTTTTCGTATTTTTTTCGAGATAAGGGATCGATTCTGATGCCAAATCAACTTTTTTTTTTCTTTCGAAATTTTTTATGTTTTTTTGATTTGATCTATCTCTTAAACTACTGTAAAGTTGTCGATCAAATTTTCCTCAAATATTCCTAATAATATGCTTCTGTTGATAGGCTATGTATCATTACGCTATTTTTCCTGGGAGATAAGCAATTTTAAATTTTGTTGTTTTTATCTGTTTGTTTTTAGTTGGAAGCTAAACCACTGGATATTATTTAGTCAATTTTTCCCCAAATATTCCTTAAACTGCTCTTCTATTAATAGGATATGTATAATTACGCTATTCCCTTTGGGGGATTAGCAATTTTATAATATGTTGATTTTCAGTCATTGTTGACATTTGTATAAGAACCGCTATTTGAAAACACTGTCAGCGTACTAGCCAGTCTGGTTGGTATCCTGCTTGACTTTCGTGCAAGGGGTCTCTGGATCAAATCTCGCAGTTTCTTTTTTTCACTTTTTGAGTTTTCTTATATTTGTCCTGAGAGTTTCAAATAATTAAAAAAAATGTGTATACTTTTATTTCAATATTATTCGCGATTTTAAATTATTACTATTTTTTTTTCAATAGTTTTCTAGGATATAAATCTACACTGATTTAAATTGTAGGTAGTAAGTTGGATATTTTTTTAAATTGTAATTGTTTCGAGGTGTGGAATTTTAAAGATTAGAAAAAATTGTGTTTATTTATGTTTTGAATTGGTGTTCAAACCAGTGCATAGATTCTGTTTTAAACGACGACAAGTTGTACTCATCGAGTCAGATAATTAGTTATTTTTTAGGTATCACGCGGAATGCAAGGGAGAAGAGCAATGCTATCGTACGTTCAATTTGCAGCGATACTGTAAATCAACCCAAAAATGATAATAGTCTAATGTTTAAAATAAACACGGTTCTTTGAAATTAATGTCGCTCAAATAAGGACGTTTCCTATGCAAACTATGTACCTAGATATAACATTATTGATCTAAACTAATAATAAAAATGCAAGTATGTTTGTTTTTTACCTTTTCACGCATTACTACCTACTGAATCGATCGTCCCAAAATTTAGCATATACGTTGTCAGGAGTATAGACACGGATATAAGGTATCTTACATCCCGAATAACAGAAGAGAGCTGTTGCCGAGAAAACAATTACGTTCATATTCCGGATGGCGCCACACGATCCGTATTGTTTCTCAAATTCTAAAATAACGCAAGCGAAGCCGCGGGCAAACACTAGTTTTCAATATTAATTAAATAGGTTTCATCAAACAAATGTTTGTACAATATAAAAATACCTACTTACTATCCATCGCTAACTACTAAGATAACATTTTTCACTTTTTAACATATTTACAGTTTTAATGATAACTACCAAAGTCCAAACCTTACGTAAATAGGACTCTATCAGTATTACAATAAAGGCCAAATTATTAAAACATAGCATCACGCCTTTTATTCGAAGCTTAGGCTGGGGTTTTGTTCTTTAGTTTATTCACTTTTAAAGAAGACTTGCCCCACAGTAGGATTTTGTCTTCAAAATAAGCAATACGTAAACAGCCAAACCTGGAACCTTTAAGTCATATTTTTAGGTTCAGGCTGCAATCGAACCTGCAGTACGCAGCGTTACGTACGGCAGCTAATCATTCAGCCACTGCGCTATGTGTACCGTCATCTGTTTAGACCATAGAATTGCAATAACATAATTTGAGATTTAGAAATCTACTAACCTTGCACACAAGGCACTTATAATAAAACGAAAAGCTCAATGGCCTTCAACGTTGTCACGATATATTCTATTTAATATACTTTTACACTGCAATAAATGCAAAAATAATTATTATTATCACTTAAATACTGCATTTAGTTAAACTCATAAATCAAACATTATCACTTGTTACTGGCTAGTAAACAGAGTTTAACCTCATTATGTAGCAAACAATATTTATATCTAATACATATGTAATAGCTTAATGATAATGAGTATCTAACTTCACTGACCGTTTGTGCCTTATGTTGAACAGTTCCCTCCAAAATGTGAAAGGAATAGGCAGCTTTGAGTGACTAACGCGACGAGAATACAAAAATCAATATTATTAAAAATCGAAAATTAAAAAAAAAATGGAACATAAATCTGGAAGTGTCATGGCGGTTTTACATTTGTGTTTTGTTTCGAACGCGTTCGTAATTTGAATTCTGTTGTTCTTTTTTTTTAATTGAAAAATAATTGTTTATGACAACAAAAATGTGACTGAATCCTGTGTGACATTAATTTGTGTTAAATTAAATATTGCGCGGCAAAACAGTGTGAAGTGAAAATTATCAGATAAAATTAATAATCACTTAAGATCTTTTCGTGATAGTTGAATAAACAGCCTAATTACATTTGTAAAGAGATTTTTTCACTGAATTCCATTTAACGAAGAGTTTTTTGATAAGGAAATGGTAGTTCCGCAATGTGGATGCAAACTCGATCATTACTTAGTCTTTGTGTAGCGACCAAACGTAGTGTTTCGTTTCTAACAAGTTAAAATAAATACCTTATTTCTTTTATCATTTTGTTCGCGAAAAACTAAGAAATTTGCTTAATTTCGCCGTCAAAATGTCGGTCATAAATATGGGTGCTCGACTGGAAATTATGTTTCGCAAAGTTTTCAGAAGAATGGATGGATATATTATGATAGGTAAGATCTTAATTTCTAACTGTTTTTGTGATCATTTCCTTGTTCTCGACTAAGACAATGACGTCACTATTGAAAGATGGAAAATGCTTCTTAGGTACTTACATAACTGACTAATCTATTTGCTAAAAACATTTAATTGTACTTATTAAAGCTGGCCTAATTTTTTAACCGACTTCAAAAAAAGGAGGAGGTTCTCAATTCGTCGGAATCTTTTTTTTTTTTTTCATGGTTGAGAAAATTGCATAAAAATTGTACTTACTTAATTCTAATCAGATTAGTCCCTTTTTACAAAATATCCATCTCCAAGACTCCGAGACCAAGTTCAATAAGTTATTTTCCTTAAAAAAGAAGTCCGTCAGAACTACCTAAATAGATTTTTTCGGTAATTTCTGTTAGATTATCAAGAAATAATTGATTCGTATTTTGAGTTTTTCGTAAACAAAAATTGACTGAGTTACGACGTTTTACAAAAAGTGACGCCTCTGATTTCTGATGGCGTCACGAGCCTTCCATCCTCTTTTTAATGCGTTTTATCTTCGTCGAAATCCATGTTATTTTTAATAAGTCATGTCTCTTACCGACTTATATGCTGGTAACATGCCTGTTTTATTATTAGATCCCGTATTTTTCCAACGGAAAGGGAAGAGAACATGGTCACTGACCGTTTGCGATAGCCGGTCAATTCTACCAGTCCTAGTATATATTAGGTCCTATATCTATCTAGGTAGTTGGGGCATGAGTCAGTTACCGAGATATCACTGACTAATCAAGTTGGTATTCATAGGATTTGAAACCTATTTACTTACGTCATTAGGTCGCGATTGTTATGGCACAGATATAAGGTGATTATAATTATTATTTGGGAGGGGCCTAAGCTATTGCCAGCAACGTAGTATAGTTCCTGATAGTTACAACCTTGAGGTCTTCAAGTCGAGGGCGAATAGGTTTGGTACTTTTAGGCAAGCGTGCTACATCGTCGACCACATCATCGCTTACCATCAGTGCCCATACCATGATTTGTCATTACAATACTCGATCATTGATATCGACCGCGTTTGGCGCTCTCATTGGCCTGCTCCAAGGTTATTTGAACTCTCAACTAATGAGAGCGCCAAACGCAGTCGATGCGTATGATCGAGTATCGTAATGTCAACTCATGGTATGGGTACTGGCGAGATAGTGGTCAAACACGAGCCTATCGCCTTATCGCTAAATACAAAGAAATGAACTAGGATTACTGTTGGTACCTAAACAGCCCATGATCAGCAATTGAAGAGAAGCCAGAAGTTGACCTTGATTTCTCCTTTATTTCGGCCATTCTCCGGTTGCAAGTTTTTATTTGTCCGCGCTTACTTAATCCGTAACATGATCATATTCAAGCGTGGTTTTTTTTTGTATGTTAGATTACGACCGTATCTAGCCGTAAACAAAATATTGAGTTCTGTTCTTAACTAGTTAGCCTAAATTAATTGAATCTCTGTTCGAAAAAGCTCTTTTTTCTAATTACCGAAGCCTGTCCGCACTCCAACTTGATGACAAAACTTGCTTGTAATTTCTCAAACCTGCAGATTTACTTTGATCCATTCAACGTTTTAAACAATACTAAGCAACGTGTATCACCTACTAAAATATGGACTCAATAGAACCAGCCTATAAATAATAATAATTAAATAACCGCGTGTCCGATAGAAAGTTATAATTACCGTAACAGTATCTGTTCTCGGGTGCACATGCCTAACTATCGGTATTTGGCACATCAGTACCGCACGCGTCGAATGTTCTTAGGGTGTGCTGCAGCCCATTAGCAGTCGTACGTTTCAAACGTTACTGTAGCGCCAAAGAAGCACTTGAGTATATATACAACATGTAACATAATTAACGCACATCCTGAAATTAGTTTGTTCAGAATCGTTTACTGAATCGATTTCTATCATTTTTAATATAGGTAATTTTTTTTTTTTCAAAAATAATTTAAACTACGGAAATTCCTCCTAAACGTCTGTAGAGTCAAAACAAACTAAGATAGACCGTAAATCAAGGCAACAAGACTTAAAAGTGCAATTTTATTTGTATAAATGCAAATTCCGTCATTCATTCACAAAATAAAGAAAAATAAACCTTACTGCAAAATAACTAATTTAGTTAATAACAAATGCATTTACATGTTAAATTAAAAATTCAATATGTGTATGATGATTATAACATAATATTCTAATTGGGGTGTCTGAGGGTGTGCGTTAATTATATTACATGTTGTATAATTACCGTAGCCCTTGGTTCAAAACTTTTTTAATTACCGTTATACTCATTTAAATACTTGATTTTTGAAGTTAGACCCTAATTGATAATGTAAATGAAACAGTACTTTGGCTTACGTATGTTATGATAAGCCAGTATTTGCAGATATTGTTGGTTTTCGAAATTTTGAAGAAAGATATACTAATTACCATGTGTTAATAATTACCGTCGTATGAAAAACTTATACAAAAAAAAATCAGACTAGAGAGTAATAAAAGACAAAAGGAAAAGGGAAACCTGGAAAGAATCGAGGAAGAAGTAGTCATAGATCTAGTCGTGCTTGATAACAGCATATCAGATCCTCTTGAAACTCTGTCAAGACCATTTATCAACTCATCCTATTGCAGTCCACTGCTGGACATAGGCCTCTCCCAGGGAGCGCCCCAGAGCACGATCTTCTGCTTTTTTATCCAGCCACTGCCAGCCACTTTCTTCAGGTCATCGGTCCATCTTGCTGGAGGGCGTCCCACCCTACACTTACCTACACGCGGTCTCCATTCAAGAACCATAATACTCCAACTTTCGTCGGTTCTGAGGCAGACGTGGCCAGCCCACTGCTACTTCAGCTTGCTACAGATTTGGAAAATATCTATAACTTTGGTCTTGTGCCGTACCTCATTCCGGATTTTATCCCTTAGTTAAACCCTAAACATAGACCTTTCCATAGCACGCTGAGTGACATGAAGTTGGTGGGCCAGCTTGACTGACATGTTCCACGTTTAGGCTCCGTAGGTTAGGACTGGAAGGACGCACTAATTGAACACCCGGCTTTTCAGACACTGTGGCAGTGGCGACGTGAGGATATGACGCATTTTTCCAAATGCCAAGCTGCACTCTTCTGGCGATTTTCCGCTTGAATTTATCTCTACTTAGCTGTAATACCTGCCCGAGGTAGATGTATTCTTCGACAACTTCGAGTGTTATACCTTCGACGGAAATTGGTTCTGGGATGACATTGGTCATTGAACACGACCTTGCTCTTGTTTCATCCCAAGACCCACACGTCTCGAGACAGCATGAGACTGTTCAGCATTTTTTGCAGGTCTTGCATCGATTTCGCCATAATAACTATGTCGTCGAAAAACGTAGGTGCATTAGGTATTCACCGTTGACATTGATACCCAGTCCGTTCCAGTGCGTTCTTGAACAAATCCTCCAGCGCGTTGGTAAACAGTTTAGTTAGGGGATATTACAACTCCCTGTCTCACACCTCTTAGCAGCTGGATGGTGGTTTTGTACTTGGACCGACATCGACGCCATGCTATAATATAGTTTCCTGAGCACCTTTATGTACCGCCAATTGACTTGGCATCGCTGCAAGGATTCCAGAACAGCCCAGGTTTCGGAATCGAAGGCTTTTTTGTAGTCCACAAAGGCTAGACACAGCGCGAGCGGCTGGTTATACTGCTCTGTCTTCTGTATAACCTGCCGCACTGTATATATGTGGTCTAAGGTGCTATAGCCTTTGCGAAACCCAGCCTGCTCCGGTGGCTGGAAAACGTCAAATCTAGCGGAAAGCCGATCTGTGACGACCCTCGAAAACAGCTTGTAGACGTGACACAGGAACGGGGTTGGTCTATATAGTTTTTGAGAAGATTTTTGTCTCCTTTCTTGAAAAAAAATGTCACCACGTCCCTGCTCCACGCCTCCGGGGTAATCCCACTGGCTATGACGAAGTTGAACAGCCTCTTAAGCTCGCCGAGCATAGGTTGGCCCGTAGTTTTTAAGAGTTCGGAGGTGATGCCAACACTTCCATACTTACCTTAATAACATCAACTCCGCGTCCAACTAGTGCTCTCTCATCTTCTTCTACAAGTACTTTGTCATTATTAAGCAATTTTGAGCAAATGAAAGAAAATAAAGATACAAGTATGGAGATACAAAATATTTTCTAATTACCGTAGCATCAAATATTCAACTTGTCTAATTACCATACTCAACTTTTTTTTAAATCTCAATATCTAGAAAACCATCAGTAATAGTAGAATGCCAAAATAACTATTGAATTCCTAACTTTAATGTGTTTCATATTCTAATGTGTTTAACGTCATATCAGTGAAATTCAAAAACGGCACGGTAATTAGGCAAATAACACCTATTTGGAGAATGGCCGATTTCTAGGATTTGCTTTATAAACACAGTCATAAAACTTACTTCTGTAATCACAAAAGGATAAGGACTAATTGTGCAGTCACATTTCAAAACGAATTTCTAAGTTAGTTATTTACAAATAAGTGAATGAGCCTATTCCCATCAATGAGGCACAAATCTAAACCATGGCTGCTTAAGAGAAATGCCTGATTGAATAATTCAATAACACTTTGGCCGATTTGGAGATTGAAACCAGAACCTCATGGTCAGTAGCAGCTCCTGAAACCGCTAGACCAATTGTACCAACCAATCACTATTTTCAGTTTACGCAACGCAGCAAAAAGATAGATATAGATAATATTAGCATACATTATTCAAGGTAGGTACCTACTTAGTTACTTACCCAAAATAAATTAAAACACAAAAAATCCAATGATAAGCTCTTGCAAAACTTAGTAATCATAAGTAAATAAGAATAGCAATGGCCTTGGATCGACATCAGTCTGATGGACGAGTGTTACCTATACATTCTAAAGTCTTACTTAACATGACTCAAATAATGTTGTAGTGAAAGGTACAGCGATGTTATTCTTCGTTACATCATAATTAAAAAATTATGCTTTTAAATCTATGCTTTATTATTTTTTTAAACTTATCTCATTTTTTTTTTACAAAAAACCAAAAAAAACATGACATAACCGAGCTCGGGCTATTGGTGGTCGGTCAGGGCTCTTGAGAGAACTAAATCTATACTTCTGTTTATCTTACTAAGTAATAAGTATTCATAATGCCAAAGATTGCACGGATGGATGGATATTTGTTACTGAATTACCTAAAATGGCTAAACGGATCTAGATAGAATTACAGTTAAGAAAACTAAGTATTGCTCTCAAAACGATCAAAGAAAAACTAAAAATGGGCATGGCTGAAAACTTTTTTCGAAGATATTTGCGATATCTATCAACTGACGATGGACTAATGAATTCATCACTACATTGTATAAACTAGACAGAAAGGGATTTACATTATTATTAAATTAGACTTTTTTTTAAACAATTGCCTATTAAATGTACAGTATTTAATAAATGGTTAGTTTAACTGCACATTATACAACTGGTTCAAGTAATAAAATAGTGCAATGTCCTACAATGGCGTGCGCATTTTGATATTGAGTTGTCACTTGTTTTGTTTACTGTTCCGTAGCAAATTGGATTTAGTTTTTTTACGTCTTTACAAACTGGAATGAATTGGAATTTTTTTTGACTAACCTCCCTTTTGGGGGTGTCCCATCATTATAATTATGACTTTTCACTTCTCTTTTTTAGAGCTGAAGGGACTGTCAGACTCATACTGAAAAATGACATTTCTAAAACATATTTATATTATGTTCTTATCAGTTTATCTGTACATATTGAATCAAGTATTTACACGCGCTAGATTTGAGTACTTACAAAATTCAGTCTTTATTTACGTTATTATAACAAAAAGACGCATTATCTTTTACTTAGTTGATTAATGCGCAAATGTGTGTGGTGTTTAAAATAAGGACCAGTTCTACGAAAATCTGAAGAGATTTACATGAAACTGGTCCTTATTTAAAAAAAACACGAGTAAAAACTACAAATTAGACATTATTTTGAAAGCAATTTTCTCGCTTAACTTGAGGTAAACGTACTGAAAACATACGTTACTTTGACATTCAAACAATGAGAATTCGACAACATACAGTTTACAAAAAAATTACAGTAAATTACCGTCTAAGTAGACAATTTCAATAAGAGATTAACATGCAGGCAAAAAGTAAATAAGTACCATTAAGTTCTCAAAACTGAAGAAAATTATCGTATTGGACACCAACATGTCATAGAACGAAAACACGAAAGACGTGACACCTAGCTTACTCACATTGTGTGTGTTTTTTTTAGGGACTTAAGTATTTCATTACATCGGCCTCATCTCAAAGCTCAAAGTTGCTCAACGAGCTATGGAGAAGGCTATGCTCGGTGTTTCTCTACGTGATCGTCGTGATCGAATCCGAAATGAGGAGATCCGTAGACGAAGTAAAGTCACCGATATAGCCCACCGGATTAGCAAGCTGAAGTGGCAATGGGCAGGGCATATTGCTCGCAGAGCCCGATGGGGTCGAAAAGTACTATACTAGAGTGGAGACCACGGACTTGCAAGCGCAGCGTAGGACGTCCACCAGCAAGGTGGACAGACGACCTTATAAAGGTCGCCGGAAGACGCTGGATGCAGGTCGCTTCCAACCGGTATATGTGGAGATCAAAAGGGGAGGCCTATGTTCAGCAGTGGACGTCCTATGGCTGAGATGATGATGATGATGATTTCATTACCGTGACTCTGGAACGTAAAGGGATTAAGGCGCTGCCCATAGCGAACACTCTGTAAACGACTAGTTTTACGTCGCAAAGTTAGCCGTATCTGTACATGCCACAAGCCAGGAAAAAATACAGTGTATAGTCAAATGTATAAAGTAAAGACTTTTACAAAAACAATTCACAAAAGTGGTCTAGAACTATGAAAAAAAAAATGGTCAATATGACCATGAAAAAAAATTTTTCGTCTCGATATTCTCCATTTTTTCAGCGGTAACCATTAATTTTTTTGTAACTTTAACAGAGGAAATTTCATATACTAAAGACATATCTATTTTTTTTTTAACTCAGACCTGTAACTTTTTAAATATTAAGTTAAAACTGCAAAATTTCTTACATTTTTGCTTACCATTTGCCCCCGCGCGCAGCTGCTTCACCCCCGCGAATACCTTTGCTACATAGAGCTTGGGTACAGCGCCTTAATTGAAGGACACCGTGGATTTTACTCAGAACTCATTTGATGATTCTACCACACTAAAAAAATGTAGTTTCTTATGTTCTTTTTTGGTTGAATAATCCAAAAGTAACCATCAGCAATTGAGCATTATCTATCTATACTTACTCTTGTCAACATATGTTAGTATAATATTACAATGAATAATGATTGCTGTATAACACGCAAACATACGCTACACACAATATGGTCGCATTTCCCTTCGTCATTGAAGTTCCACTGTAATTTCTGATCGATCTGATATTGTTCCCCTTTTACCGTGAATGCTTTAAAGAACTTGAAATATGTGGAAAGGCCTTGTAGATTGAAGGAAAGAACTCTACGGGGTCTTAACCTTGTCGCAGTTGTGTAACATAAAATGCAAGACATCTTTAATGCAAAAGAGTTTTTTTGGCATTGCGCCAAAGATTTATAACAAAATACCAGACAATATTAAAAATATGCCTCTAGTAAAGTTTAAAAAGGCTCTGAAATTACTGCTGATTGACAAATGTTATTATAAGATCGAAGACTTTTTGAATGATAATGTGAATTGATGATGATAATTGAATTAATGATAATGATAACTAAATTATTATATATTACTATTTAATTTATTATGAGAATTGACATTTGACCAAGTACGCATGTTTCCCCTTAAAATATTTGTATGTCAAAATTGACAGGACATAGCGCACTATTTAGTTCATAAGATCCATCTGTAAAACCTATGTTTCACAAATAAATTGAAAAAAAAAAAAAAAAAAAAAAAAAAAAAAAAAAAACCTGCGTTTTGTCTGAGGCGGAGCGGAGCAGAGCGAAGAGCGATACACCAATCAGATGGCTTGAAATCCACATCTTTTCTCCACTCAAGCCGTGTGATTGGTGAATCGCTCTCCGCCTCAGTGGAAACGCAGCCTTGCCCCGAGGCCAGGGGGGGTATTACAACGTCTTAAAACCAGGCTTGTTCAGGTGAGTGAAAGTGACAGAGCTATACAAGTCGTCTAGCGCCATCTCGTTCACTCACTGGAACGAGCCTGGTTTTAAGACGTTGTAATATCCCCCCAAGGGTTACGCGCCACGCGTCTAGGACTGTGACTTCGGAGTAAACGTAATTGGCTATTCGAAAGATCGCAACAAGAAATGCTCACGTAAGTCGCAGCCATGGGACTGTCTCATAAATTATCACCGTGGATTTTAGTCAACCTGGGTGGCAGGACTCATTTGATAATTTTACCACCCATAAAAAATCGCAGCCAAAACCGTCCTGAAAAATCCTACTGATTAGGTATTGAGCAACAAACATACTTACTCGTAAATCCGAAGTTCCACACTTTCGTCATTATAATATTAGTTAAATTAGTTTCCCGGATTAAAAGACTATTATTAATTGGATTTACTTGTAAACATTATCTGTTGAACTCCAACCTCATCATTAGACCTTAAATCTTCAAAATTAATAAAGGCAACTACATATTTTATGGAATTAATTACTACAACTAATTAATTAGCTTCATAAACTTCTAAACTCTCGTTTGAAATACATAATATCAAGGTTATACAAACAATTGAATTCTCATTTCGCTCAAGGAACCCTAATGTCTTGATAATTTTGACCTTCGTTGACTAACTTTCTCGGATTGGCATGCAATTGCTTGACTTGAACAAATTTTAAACGAACGAAATCTATCTTTGATTGTATAGCCTTTCTATAAGTTATACAAATTAGATGTTTATAAGAAAATTTATTACTGGTAAAGGCAATTAATTCCGAAAAGTGGAAAGACGAAAAAGCTACTTTTCATTTTTTTTTTTTACAAATTTACTTTTTCATACAAAATGAGAAGTTGATCGGGCCTATTGGTATGAAAAATCTTTTTTTTTTTTGGGAATTTCGAAAAGTCTTAGAACAAACATTGTTCAGTAACATGGGCTGAGTTACCCCATGAGACGTACTTAACGCTATTACGTTACACGTTGTATTTTTACCGATAAAGATAACTCAAGTATCAAACAAGCAAAGCACTGAACGCTAGTTTAAAAAATATACCTAGCATTTAAGTCTGCAATCATTCTTTGATTAGATTTCATAATTATGACCTTTGAACAGTGGAAAAAATTCATAGAGTAAAAAGTGTTTTGTAGAGTTTTAATTTACAAACTGACAACATTGTTTCTACATACTGTCTGGAAATGTTCAAAAACTTACCGCAGTCAGTTCGAGTCTGATGACAGTCCCTCCCGTCCTTCCCTGGGAAATACGTAACGCAAAGGGCAATGGAACGAAACAGGGTGGTTCTTAACCAGTACGAGTAAAGCAGTCCGTTCTGCTCCACACACTGATACTGAAAAAATCCTTTTTATTAGAAAATCATACCAAATTCATCATCAACTTTAAGGCTTACGTAATGGAAGTAAGCTAATAACATATTATGTATTATACTAAATATTCTGGGCTAATATGAGCAAGTCGCTCTCCATGGGGTAGATTTTATCACCAATTTATCTCCTCGTCCTTGATACTTGAATGTTTTTACGATTTATTTATGTTGATAGCTTATGGGAATATTTAATTTGTGCGAATCTATCTTCTATCTATATATATAAAATTCAAAAATGACTGACTGATCTGACAACGCACAGCCCAAACCGCTGGGCCTAGAAACTTGAAATTTGGCATAAGCCCTCCTTATACCACGTAGGTGAGCACTAAGAACGGATTTTGCGAAATTCGGCCCCTAAGGGGTTGTTTTTGGGGTTGATAATTTGTATGAAACTTCGTTATTACAGGTGCTAGGAAATTTAAATTTTGAATACGGGTTTTTTTGAGGACGTAAGAGTTACCTATGACAGGATTTTGCGAAATTCGACCACTAAGGGGTTTGTTTTTGGGGTTGACAGTTTGTATGAAACAGTATCCCTTATAGAGGGTGGCTGGGACTAGAAATTCACAAAGGCAAAGTTCGAAAAAGACGCGGACGAAGTCGCGGGCGTAGTGCTAGTGGTATCATAAAAGAAAAAGAAAATGAAGATAAAAACCAGTTAGATGGTGAAAACGGTGATGGTCCTTGTAAAGCTATTGCCAAACAAACAAATGTTAAAAAGGAATTAAGTGAAACTTTTGAAGTGGCTAAAGTCTTAGAAAAAATCTCAAATGCAACTCTCGCAGTCAACGCTCTATCGAACCTATACTATGCACAAAAGCAAAAGCACCTATCATAATGGAAGGGAAGGATATTAAAATTGTTATCCCATAAAAATGGTATCATAAGACATGAAAGTTCTAAATTATTATTCAGACCGATGAGAAACTCTAAAACAAAGCAAATGTAAACGAACTTGGATCTTGACAAAGTACTCATAAAGTAATTAGTAATTACCTTTAAGGCTGCCGTCTTCTTTTGCACAAAATTGAATCGCGTTCGGCCAGTCGATCGTACGTCAAATTTCGGGCTCCCTTCCCGCAATCCCCCGCATACATCCTGCCCACTGAATTATTATAAAACAATTTTGATGCGGTATGAACATTGCTCTACTAAGGATTATTTAAAAGGAGTTATAGAATTTTTGCTTAATAAGGAGTTTTAATATGACTTGGTTTCAGGGTTGGAAAAAAAAACAGTTTTTTTTTTAATTTATAAAACAAACTGTAACAATTCAAAATGTTTAAAAAAGTGTTTTTTTTTTTAGTTTCTGGTTCTTTTTTAAAATTAATTCCACCTTGTTTGTTGATGTCTAAACGTATATATATCAATTATGTTTCATTTCTAGACTACATCTTTTCAAATTCACCCTTTGTAATGATTTTTTTACGAAAAATGATCAATGGAATACAAACATGTGATGTTTTTTTTCTAAAAAATTTAAGCATTATTTCATTACAGTGTCAATAAAAGTTAAAAATATGACATAACAATGGCATTAAACTCAAAAGGTTTTATGTCAAACTATTTAGACTCCTGAATATTAATTTGTTTTCATTTTATATGCATTCATCTGCCTTAAAAAGTAGTTGAAACGGGTAATAAAAAACACTGTTTAATTTCAAACTTTTTTAACCCTATACTTGACATGGTGCACTTAAATGCACATTGAATTCAGTTTTTTTTTAAACAAAATATTACATCGAATCGTTTTAATTATAACTCCAAGTGATTTCCTATACATCTGTTTACGTGAGAAAAAGAAATCTATATTTGTCTGGCTCACACTTTGTCAGTAGTGAACAAAATGGCGAACCGTCCGTCAGAGCCTGTGCATTGCTCTGTAAGTATCGTATTTTATTTCACTTAGATTAAGTTAAATGTATGAAATTGCTATAATTTTACTTTCTGCAAGCTTTACGCAATAGTCTGTTTATATTATTATTTTTATATCTTTTTTGCATATTACAGTAATTCACAATTTTTTTAAGGTGTGCATTTAAATACACACTGCCTGGTGCAGTGTGAATGACAATTTATTTGTTGTGTATATTTAAATGCACACTGCCGCGTCATAGATGATTACAATTTGTGAATGTTTTGTTTATAAATGCTGTGCTACTACATACTCGAGCCTTTCTTCAGACAGAGTTTTTCTCATAATGCATGACAACAATTAGTATTACACTTTCCACCAAATTCCTTTGCTTATAGCTTGCAATACTTTTATTTCAGATGACTAGAAGTTGAAAAATTCTACCGTTGGTGCCTAAATGTGGAACTAAGTCTGATGTAGAATCTTGCGAATCTATTGAAGATGCATTCCAGATGTGTAGACCTCATCAAGATGTCTCCGAAGACGGTTCCCCGGACCCAAAAAATGGGTCCTCACTCCACAAGTTGTTCATTCGGGTTTCACTATCTAGCTTAAAATGAGTTTCTGCAGCGCTATTTTTTACTGCTCTCTCGGTGGGAGGAAAATAAGAGATATCAAGCATCATGGTGGCCACCGAATTCAAGAATTACCTATACTTGTGGGAATTGAGGGAGACTTTTTTAGCTGGAGGCCCATTCCACCTCAAGATGTAGGTTTCACTTGACTTTGTTCATCTAAAGTAGTGAAGGGAGGGTCTCAAATGACTGCTGCTGGTTTCTGGATCTTTTGCGATATAAAATACAACTTTCCAAACGCGAAAAGGTCAAAATGTTGTTTCCCAAAATTACAGACTTTCAAGAGCGGTTATCTCGGAATCTGTACAAGTTATGGAAATACTTACTGAATAATACTGGGTTTATTTGGCGTTTATATTGTTCATACATGCTATACCGTTTGGACACTTGGTTACCGAGATATAAGCAAAAAAAAACAAAAAAGGTAGCTGCAAAGACACAGTTTTCTTTGTATGTTTTTTCTTGTGAGCTTGACAGTGTGCACTTGAAGACACATAATATATCCTGAAAACTGAAATTCAGAGATTTTTTGTTTTATTTTTCCTGACATCCGTATGATCCAATTAACAAAGGGAACTAGTAAAAGTTAATTTTTCTAAAGGTAAAATTCTCTGCCAAGTATAGGGTTAAACAGGTGTTTTAAAACAACTTGTTTTCATCATGCCAACCCTGTTTGGTTTTTAATAATACGAGTATCACACAAGTGTTTTAATACTATTTAAATATTCTCATAGGTTAAATTCTGTTAGGTTTAATTTGTTAAACACAATCGTGTTTAACTAATTAAACCTAAAAAAAGGTTAGTGCAGCAGTCATGTTGGCAAAGGAAGAGGCGGGACGCGTGAGAGAGAGGACAGCGTAAACCTTACATCCCAGCCGCAGTGGTAAACCCAGAACATAAAAGGCTATTAAAGAACGCCGTGAATTTAAGTCAGTACAAGTCTGACAGTATCTCCCGCTTGGCCTGGGGAGGACTCATTTGATGATTTTATCATGAAAAAAAAGTCATGGGCCATGCCCGGGTCGACAGCGCGTTGTGTCCTACGAGCGCCTCAAATAGCGTCAGCATGATGACGGGGTCCCCCTCTAGAGGGCTAAAGCCTGCTGTCGTCGCGGTACTCATTACCCGAGATCCCAGAACATTAAGGGCTATTTGAAGGACACCGTGGATTTTAGTCAGTACAAATCTGACAGTCCCATCCAAGGACTGCACTCCTTGTCATAGGCACAGTCCATTACCACCGGGAGACAGAGAAACCAACGGTTTTGTTACTTGCTGGATTTTAATGAAGGAGCAATGTTAGCGAACGTGAAAGTGAGAAAAAACAAACTAAATTTTAAATGTCAATAAGGTCGAAAATAGTTTGAACATGTTTTTTAAATTGCTTAACGATAGCAAGTTAAAAAAACAGCTTCAAGCGATTTTCGACCTTATTAACATTTATGCAAAAACCGGATTTTAATGAAGGAGCAATGTTAGCGAACGTGAAAGTGAGAAAAAACAAACTAAATTTTAAACGTCAATAAGGTCGAAAATAGTTTGAACATGTTTTTTAAATTGCTTAACGATAGCAAGTTAAAAAAACAGCTTCAAGCGATTTTCGACCTTATTGACATTTATGCAAAAACCGGATTTTAATGAAGGAGCAATGTTAGCGAACGTGAAAGTGAGAAAAAACAAACTAAATTTTAAGTGTCAATAAGGTCGAAAATAGTTTGAACATGTTTTTTTAAATTGCTTAACGATAGCAAGTTAAAAAAACAGCTTCAAGCGATTTTCGACCTTATTGACATTTATGCAAAAACCGGATTTTAATGAAGGAGCAATGTTAGTGAACGTGAAAGTGAGAAAAAACAAACTAAATTTTAAATGTCAATAAGGTCGAAAATAGTTTGAACATGTTTTTTAAATTGCTTAACGATAGCAAGTTAAAAAAACAGCTTCAAGCGATTTTCGACCTTATTGACATTTATGCAAAAACCAGATTTTAATGAAGGAGCAATGTTAGCGAACGTGAAAGTGAGAAAAAACAAACTAAATTTTAAATGTCAATAAGGGCGAAAATCGCTTGAAGCTGTTTTTTAACTTGCTATCGTTAAGCAATTTAAAAAACATGTTCAAACTATTTTCGACCTTACTGACATTTATGCAAACACCGGATTTTAATGAAGGAGCAATGTTAGCGATCGTGAAAGTGAGAAAAAACAAACTAAATTTTAAATGTCAATAAGGTCGGAATTCGCTCTAACTTGTTTAGTTACTTCTCCATATCTTTTAACAATAATCGGTTCACAACTGAAAATTCTGTAGGAAATTTGACAATTAATTCCTCTTTTTCTACCCTTATAGGCCGAGTTTAATTTTGATATTACAAAAAAAAAGATTTTTTGATATTGGACCACCTTAGAGAAAGTAAAGAATTGTCATAAATAAAAAAATATAAAAAATATATACATGTCGAATTGAGAACCTCCTCCTTTTTTTCCGTCGGTTAAAAAATATATTTTAACATAATAAAGTAGAGCAACCTGAGATGCGTAACTGCGCGTCATCACCGTTAGAGCGAGAGAAGGTGCGAGCGAGAGGGACCAACAAAAATTCGTCGTGGACCTCACGTCCAATCGCTCCGGCCGTCCACCGGCCACTAAGGAATTTCTCTTGCAATTCTCGTTTATAAACACTTTTTGAGAGGTTATTTGAGATATTTTTTATTGTTAAAAAAAAGCGCTTTAGGTACAATTTTTTTTTTTAATTTGCTTTATTGATCTGTTGACATCAAGATAATGTAATATTACATACCTACGATGCATAGTTCCTATGAAAAAAAACCTTTTATTAAGAGATGAAATCCGAGAATTTTGATGATATTCTGCCATCTTAATTAAGAAAATGGAAGATAAATATAAAAAACTAATCAGCGCAGTTTGAAGACGAGGATATTGCGGTCATTATGCGCTGATCAGATTTTTAAATGAATTCTTCATTGTCTCAGATTGAGTGCACCAACGTAACTCGAAATGACGTTGGGCAGGAAAGAGCTGTTTTGAACGCTTGATTTACCTAATATAATCTACTTAAATCAACTTTAAAAAAATAACTAGCTGTTACTTATATTATGGTTATTTATGTGCAATAATAATATTTCAAGCTATTGCACTATTTTGTTCAAAAATCACAAACAAAGTTACGCAAATAATTCGGCGCGCGTGAATTTTACAAGACCTGCCCCTTAAACACTTGAAAAGTAATGCACTCTTTGTTAGTACTACAATGGGCGTTTAGCATAAATCCATATGTAATTCAAACAATTACATTAATTTGCTTGTCGTTTTGTTTACTTGCTAAAACGTGCATCTACGCTTCGGATAAGTTTTATGGAATTTCATGCTTATCAACATCTGACACTTTGACAATGTGAAAACAATGTGCATTTACGTAATTATTTTAATTTGTTATTCACCACTCACAATAAAATTGTACTTTTTATTTGGGGATTCGATCATCTGCCAAGCCAACCTCAACACAAAAGCTAAGCTTTCCAACTAAATTGGGGTACTTTAAGTGTGAACAGATGTTACATGACTGATTACCAGTATTCATATGGAGCGACTGGTGAACAATGGGATATCAAAAATAATGTCAATGTAAATTCTAAATAAGAAGTCGGTTCAATAGTATCATCATCATCATCAGCCGGAGGACGTCCACTGCTGAACATAGGCCTACCCCTTAGACCGCCACGCCGAACGACAATTCGCCAATTGCATCCATCGGCTGCCCGCGACCCTCACGATGTTCAATAGTATAAGAGGCAATAACTTTGCAGATAAAGACTAGATTAAAATTATAAACAAGAGACGATACTAAAGGTATTACAGGAAGTATAATATCGTCTAGGGTATCCGTTTAGGCTAATTCAAAAATCCATCGGATTATCTTTTGATAAGAGGCTCCTTGAGAGTTAACTTATCAATTCACAATTTATATCTGCGATTTTATTTGAATCTTTCTTGAAAGATTCAAATAAAATCGCAGATATAAATTGCATGGCTGATATTTTTAGCACACGTGGCCTCCAATAATTATATTGTCTCCTGAGCTAGCTGACTAAGTCCTAATCAAACTAAATCAACATTTTTCTGTATACGTTTTCAAGATCCATATTAATTTAATTTTCCATACACTATAAGTATTCATACAGGATGTAAGGGACAGCCCTACACAAACTTTCAAAATGTGGAATATTGTTCAGTTTCGTCTACTGAGCAAGCCCTCAAAGTTTGTGGAGGACTGTCAGTTACACCCTGTATAACATTAACTTGAAACAAATACCGTTAAGTCCCAGACATAGAATAATATAACATTGATATGTTAACACAATAACAAATGCATTGATTGGCCTTAATTAGCTCATGCGTTACAATGTCAAACGCCTGCCAGAAATCCAAAGGGGTTCCCCAAGGTACAAAGACCATTCTTGTTTCAAACAAAGGGAAGGAATCTGCTCTTATCTTTGAATAGTAAACATTTATTATTACCCAATAGTTTTATAGTCTCCAACTTTTGTTTAGTTCTCGTGACGAAAACAAAACGTATTGTTATTTTATTAATCTAAGTTTCGCAATAAAATTACTGTTTTCCAATTGCTCTTTGACCATTGTAGTATTTATTAGTGAAATAACCATTGTTTTATCATAATTTATAGTGAAGATTACAGTTTTATGTTGAAATAAAATTAATGTTTATTGCTTTATAGGGCAGTTGACATTGATCTCCGGATACTGCGTCTGCGATGTGAAATTTCCCGATATTGAGATTAGTTCAATAAATTACATTTACGTTTTCTCATTGTATTGTTTGACGTCAGTACTGAGAATTGAGATAATTATAATATCATTCTTCATTATTGATGACGGCCTAATGACGCTATGCTTTGTCAACGCTGAATGTGTTAACCAAATAATGATGGAAGTAGAACGTCAGGCACAGTCACAATTTTCGTCGAACGTCATAAAATTACCGGATTTTGATACGTGCTTCCTTCCTTCAAATGACTAATGTATTTTGCAGGACCATGTATCGTTCTTATATATACTCATTCGGGTAGGTAATCTAAATATTTTACCCGATCGGCCGATATCTATCATTATAGATATAATAGACAGGGCTAATTTTAATTGGTTGTCAAATCGTAAAGCTTCTTAATTGCGTAGTTACACTGATAAGATTTATTACGCAAATCTAAAAAGATAAAGCAAATATTTAGATATAAAGAAACCGTGAAATCGGTCATTTGTTATATTTAATGACATTGGCAGTGATATAGACTGATAAAGGTAATGATTATTTTTAAAGGATACTGGGATTATTCACGTCGCTAGTCTGAAGAAGACTAGACGTGTGAAGTGGTAATACTGGTGTAGACTAAAAGAAATTGTTGGTCGTGTCTTGTGTGTCAGTGTGGTTTTTGAATGTGAAAGTGTGTGTCTATAGGAAACATGGGTGTTTCAGGTAGATTTTTTTTAAAGGTTACTGCAGAATTTAATTCCGTGTCTCAAACATGTTTTAATGAAAAATCTAAGTGAAATTTTTCTATTGTTCTAGATGATATTGGAGCACAAGACAACGATTACAATATGGCGTCGATAAATTCTAACGAGAAAAGTCCGGGGGATCCCCCGGATAAGAAACTACCAGTAGCTGAAGCAGACGCTGAGAAACAACCGCTATCAGGAGTAAGTATTAATACTAGACTAGAAAAATTCAGTATAGTAACCCTAAACTATAAAGATACAGAAACTTATAAGAACGACTTACTAGAGTAGATAAATGACAAGGAAAACAAACTGGAAAGAAAACACACATTCATAGAATTTAAATACGAACTTTGGGTAATTTATACTAAATAGTTTTAAAAATATAGAGACATTCGTAAACGTTTTACTAAATATGCTGAGTTATCGATAGTCAGTGAAGTCTTATTTTGAGTGGAATTGAAATCTTAACAGTATTACCATAGATCATTATTTTATTAGTAACTATTTCAAAGACACCTATGTGAATGTGGAATGATCATCATAAATCCTTTCAGAATATCCATATTGTCACCTCAAATTGTTCACAATTTAGGAACTAAGTTATACATACCTCATACTTCTAATTTTAACTTATTACTTATTTTGTCCTCTGCCTACCTCATTGGAAGAATGCTGTGATTGTAGGTATTACTCTTTATTATATCCTCATTTATCATTCCTCACTGTTTTAATCTTTATCACAATATATTTAATACTTTAATAGCTTTGTTTGATAGTCTCATCGTCATGTACAGCATGATTTTTTATAGCAACTGCAGCTTTAGCACAGAAAGTCTTGCTTGCACACTAATCATTTCAGCTCTTTTATTGTTTTTTTTATTCAACAAAATTATCACTGCTTGCTATATTATTAGATTATTCATTGATATTTCCTACCACCGTTTTTGCACATATCGTTTACCTTGAATACATAAATAAATTCGTAAATATCATGCTACAACTCCTAAACGAAAATACAACTGTACCCATACCATAAGTTGTCATTACGATACTCGATCATCGATGTCGACCGCGATGTTGGCGCTCTCATTGGCCGGCTCCAGAGTTTTATGAACTTTCAAGCAATGATAGCGCCAAACTCGGTCGATGCGTATGATCGAGTATCGTAATGACAAGTCGTGGTATGGGTACTGGTATCATGGGGCATAGCTCACACATAAAACAGCCCCGTTTTCTAGCTAAGAGCAACAACCAGAAACTTTGACAGGTGCGACAGATGCAAAGCCATTAAGCCGGAAACACATTATTTAACACGCAACGCGACGCAACGTGTCGACACCCGATGATGTTCAGTGAGCGCGGGTCGTCGCGTCGGGTGTTCATAGTGTGTTTCTGGTCGTAGAAAACAATACATTTGATTTGACCCAACACGCATCACGTTTCATCGGGTGGCGTCGGGTGTTAATAATGTGTTTCCGGCTTTAGATACCTTTGTCGTATACAGCCAAAAATGTCCGTAAACCATTAATTTGAAAATATCCAAATACAAATTATATCAAACGTATGTTGATAACACGTGGTGTTAGAAATGTGTCAGGATAATTAGATACAAATCTGAACGCCAATTAAGCTAATAAACCAAAAACTAATCCAAACCGGTGACGATCGATCATAAATCGTTTTTTAATCGATCCGATTGTGGCGAATATACTTACTTATGATAAATCCCCAATCAATTATGATAAGTTTCATATTTTTTGGAACTCAAGTGTATTTGTTTGAGCATTTAATACTTGTTCTGGGACTCTAATTTAGTTAATTATTTATTAACGACTTAGAACTAATATAAATGCTCAGTTACCTAATTACCTACTTCTTTGAAAAATATCAAAATTCTTTGTTTTTTTTTCATCACCTTTTGTTGGCAGAATTGAATCTCTTATGCACACACAAGAGGTAATACCTCTCGTGTGAGCATGACATTAGTTAATAAGTGGTGGTTTATAAATAACTTCTTTTAAAATTATTGTACTTCTAGTCAAGTTTCGTCAAGTCTTCATTTTATTCGATCAAGCTTTAATAGAAAATAATAAAGACTGTGACAGTTTACTTTTCATGAAATTGCCAGCAGTCTAATTTCAATAAGTAAGGACCGCGTGGTCAAAACTCAGACATTTATGATACTAATTTTATAAAAAGCTGGAGATTTTGTTTGGATAAACGCGCCAATCTAGGGGCAACTGCTTGTTCAAAGTGAAAAAAACTTTTTGTTTTGGGTAGTCCATTTACCGAGGAAGGCTAATCGTACTAACCATCTCGCTAAGACCAATAGAAGCCGATCAGCGGGGTTGAAACAACAGAGAGCAGCAGGTCATCATCTCCCTAGCCTTTTCCCAACTATATTGGGGTCGGCAGTCGAACCAGATTCAGCTGGATATCAGTATTTTACATGGAGCGACTGCCTGTCGGACCTCCACAACCCAGTAATCGTGTAATACGATACCCCATAGTAAGGGTCCCACATCTAACGACGCGGATTCGCGATCGCATGCGACGGAATCTTCAAGGCGGCCGCGTGCTATTGCATTGTCTCGGTCTAGCACATGGCATTTCTAAGCGACAGAAAGAGAAAGGGCGACGGAAAAATCCGAATCCGCGTCGTTAGATGTGGGAGCACCCTAAGACTGGTTGTCAGACTTTAGTAAAGCTCAGAAGCTTTACTAAAGTCTGACAGTCGTTACTGTTGGTCAGAACCAACAGTAACGACTGTCAAAGATCTACAAATGACAACCGGGACCAACGGCTTTACGTGCTTTCTGATGCACGGAGGAAACTCGCTATGACAGATGGTCATCCCATCCACAGACCGACCTCGGCAAGCGCGGCTTAACCCGGAAGATCGGCCTGTCCGGCTGTGATTATTTAGCCACGAGCTCCTTCAAAGAGAGTAGCAGGTCTTAAAATAAATATTATCCTACACTCATCCATTATTTGTATAAATGGGCGTACTCGACTATACCAGATACCCACAAGTAGTCCCGTCACTATTATTTATCAAACTACAACATTGTCACTAGGTTGAGAAGTAAACAATAGTTAGTCATTAAGAATTAATGCGTATCTGTCTCTCAAAGATAACAGATTCTTGTAATATAGTCCAACAAAATTCATCAAGTGGGGTGATTATTAAGGAAAATGTTCGGCTCAAGCGGCTAAGTTAGTCACAAAATATGCAAAATTATGTGCCAGAAACCTTTTTGAATATCTTTTGTAGGGGTTCAGTGGCTGTGGCCCCGACTTATGAGCTGTAGGTCATGGTTTCAATCTCAATTGTAAAACCATACCACATTTTAAAAGAGTAACCATGAAGTTTCTTGCCGGTTTTTCTCCATGGAATCGACCAACCCGAGCCGAGCACCTGTTGTCGACGTTTTATAAGTGCCTTCATGGGCCTCTGTGAAATAAAAATATTTGATTTTTGATTTTGAATCAAGCTCATTACTTTGTGTTTAGTTCATCACCATTGCTCTCAAAATGATGAACGAATCGTGAGGAAAGTGGCATGTACTAGAACCGAAAATTCGAAGTCATGTGACAGCTTCCAACCCGCACTGGGCCCACGTGGTGGATTATGGCGCACTCTCTCTCTCACGGAGGAGGCCTGTGTCCCAGCAGTGGGAAAACTATACCTGGGGGGATATACAACGTCCTAAAACCAGGCTTGTTCCGGCGAGTGAAAGTGACAGAGCTATACAAGTCGTCTAGCGCCATCTCGTTCACTCACTGGAACATGCCTGGTTTTAAGATGTTGTAATACCCCCCCTCGACGATGATGATGATGTCAGTCATATTAATACAGGGCAGCATCTTCTTTAAAAATAAAAATACCATTTACAATTCAATTTGGCGTACTTACAATAAAGTGTATTTATCAACGCGATAAACAAGAGACTAAATAAATTTATCAGTGCCAAAATAAATCCCATATAAAAATAATCTATTTTTATTTCTAGAATGCCTTAAAAAGCGGATCTAATTATTGATATGCCAATTCATATCAATTTGATAGGAGATTGACGCTGTGGCGCCCACCGCCCGTTATATTATTAACTTATTACATATTTTTTCTTATGATTTATTTCTAAAAATAAAATTTCGTACAACAGACTTATTTTTTAACCGTTTTTATAGACTAGACTCGCACTTGATCGTCTTTTTTTTTAAATTAGCCTATACTGTCCCACTGCTGAGCAAAGGCCTCCCCCAATTCCTTCCAGGAGTTCTTTTCATGGGCCGCTTCGAACCAGCTCTCATGGTGAGCGTCTAGTTCGTCTTTTTTAAACTAGTTAAATATTTTATCCCTATCCAATGATAGTGGCCGATAAATAAACATCGCCAACAGGGTCAAGTAGCGACAACAAAACAGAAACTGTCCTATCAACAAAAATAAACACAACACAATACGACCGTGGACTCAAAAGAAACTAATAACAAACACTATTGACATTACAATCAACAATTAAAGCTAAAGTACTGTTTACATTCTGTCCTCCATGTTGTGAAAGTTATTGATAATGAGCTACTTGTAGCTATTAATGTAAAGCTAACTGACCGTATTTGTAACGCTTCATCATATTCATCATCATCATCGACAGCTGTGATCTAGCCTCTGCTGGTGATACGTGAATAGAACTTTAGGCCAAAATGAATTAGCGATAGGCACGCGTTTGACCACCTGAATTCTGCTTGTCCACTTTTTTAATTTTAGAAGAATAAAATGACGTTGCTGTAAATTCTCGAAGTGACACTTTTAGGAATATTGCTTAAGACCTACTAGAATTAATTCAAAGGCCTTTAACCACAAGCTCATAGTATGTCTCAGATCAAAGAAATAGGCAGATAGAGCGCTCAGAACACGCGAGTGGTTCCACCAAAATTAATACAAAATCAAAATCTAATACAAAGTCGCGACAGTACCAAGCTAGGTACGCGTCGTACCAAGCTGCGCGTCGTTGTTGTTGTTTGTCAAAATATCACGTGTCTTTAACCATTGTAAAAGTTGTTCTCAAAAACAAAGAAAACATTATGGAGGGTACATATTTGAATATCGAAGATTAAAATATCTACGCTTAAAATATCGATGTTCAAAATATCGAAAATGAAAATATCGAATGACCATAAAATCGAAAATTAAAATATCGAAAGTTTAAAATATCGAATGATTAAATGATCTACGTCCAATATGTCTAAAATCTAAATATCTACAAAAGTTACATCGAAAGATCTAAATATCGAAATACAGATTATCTAATGTCCTAAATATCAAAGTACAGATTTATCGATGTCGAGATATCGAACCTAACAAGGCATGTCGACGGAGCCCCGCTTCGCGGGGCTCCTATTTCTGTTTGTAAGGTTTAAAGTAACCTAACACGAAGAGGATGGCGGGGTCTTTCAGATCCCGCCATCTTCTTCGAACCTAACCTGTCCGAGTCGGGGTTCCCCAAGTTCCGAGCTCGCTTCGCTCGCTCTTGCATCCGAAGTCCATCCAGCTACCTTGTTGGGTAGTAATCAGTAATTTGACTAAGGACGCAAGAGCGAGCGAAGCGAGCTTGGGACTTGGGGCACCCCGACTCGGACAGGTTAGGTTCGAAGAGGGTGGAAATTAGATATTATGAACTGCGATGTATTAAACGTTGATATTTTGAAATTCGACATAACGTCTTTCGATATTTTGAATCATTCGACATTTAAATCAGTCGACATTTTAATCTTCGACGTTTCATGCGTAGATGTAACATTTTTCGATATTTTGTTACAATCGATATTTTAATTTTCGATATTCTGAACATCGATATTTTAAGCGTAGATATTTTAATCTTCGATATTCAAATATGTACCCATTATGGAATGTAATTCGATTTGATTTTGTATTAACTTTGGTGGACCCACTCGCGTGTTCTGAGCGTTCTCTATCTGCCTATTTCTTTGGACCTGAGGTAACAGTAATGTTTGAGTACATTTTTAAACCTTTTTGTGCAAACTAATGGCCTTTAATCTCTTTTTCATCTTACTGTAATAATTTGCTTATCCTTAACTACTTGAAGTTCTCAAAGAAATTTCTAGAGTATGATTAATAACTTTTGGATAAAGAAGATTTACTTGAAATTCCTCTGATGTCTTTTCTACATGACTTGAACTTAAGAATACTTGCTCCATTATCTTTAAAAACTTTCATTGATGCAGCGTTCTTATGTCTTGAAATCCTTTACCTTCTTAGGCATCTTGACCTTTACTTTTCTTTTCGTCTATGTTATTTTAGAATTTATATACCCTCTTAATTACCTGGTATATTTATTTGCCTCTTTTACCCCCAACCATTTCTCATATACTCAGCATATTTTCATATAAATAACGTGTAACGTTAAACGCGCAAAACCTCTCCTGGGGTAACTCAGCCCATATTACTGAACAATGTTCTAAGACTTTTGGAAATTCGCAAAAAAAAATATGAGTTTTTGGAAATCTATTGCATGGAACGAAGTCCGCTCCGCTGAGCCATTTCCAGCTCATTCTCTTCTACGAAGGAAAACGGTCTTTACTACGTTTAATCTGAACTGTATTGAACAGATTTTAGCGGATATAGCTCAAATTGCCATTCAGCCCACTTTCCTGTGCTTCGAAATGCCTTCGAAATGGCCTATTTTTGGAGACAGTAGTTAGACATTGAAATGAAGAGCTCAGTTTGGCCTACCCTATTAGACTATGGTTGGCACCATTAGATGATAATGATTACTTAGCTGAGTTTTTAGGGAAACGTTATTATAATTGTTGTTTAGTGGATAAACAATAAAATGGGATAAGGACAGGAAGATGTTGGAAAAAAATGCGAGTTTCACCATCTGTAAAGAGAATTCAATAATAAATAATGCTAGCGACTCGATCCTACTTTACGTGGGTGAATTTTCAATGAAATGAAAATGAAAATTCGGTTGTACCGTCCCTCTTCAAGAAAGCTCCGTCATAGACTTTTCAATTGGTTTTTATTTATAGACTTAGACCAAAAGATTTACATTTATGTACTTAATTACAGCACAGGAATAACATAGCAACCTTGCTTAGCAAAGCATTGCTACAAAAATCAAGGCAAAGACAAGTTCAACATTTATAACGAAACTCTTTGCTCTACCACAATTAATCTCTGGCTTACCAGCGTCAATTTTGACATTTGTCATTTTGATATAAGTTTTATTTTGAAGATGTAATTTTTATTTTTTAATGTTGTAAATTTTAGCAATTTTACTAGTAAGGTATTACTTACAAAGGGCGCGGCGTCCGTCGCCGGCCCCTAGCATTCAACAATACGTTGAGGGGCCTACTTCGAAACAACTACCACCACTTCGCAGAGTAGTATAGTATATTTCTTACTCTTATTTTTAGTAGACTATGCCTGTAGCTTAGCTCACGTTAATATAAGAAAATAAGTTCGCACAAACCCGTCTCGCGAAAGGACACACAGCTAAAGTATCACTCAATAATACAAAAGTACAATCGAATAATTGTCTGATAACTATCTATCTGTAGCTCCTCGATCTCATTATCATCTTATCATAATAATACTATCTCTACCTAATTATTTACTGTTTTTCAAAAGCAGGAAAAGCTTAGTACCATAATCAACATGCTAAGAATCAATTCCACAGATATACAGGGTGGAATTTTGTAATGCCACCTGGAGGGAAAGTACTCTTATTACTGCAGATAGAAAATTGTACTCAAAGGAAACATTCCTTTATTTTTGAATAGAAAGCAAACTGCATTCAAAGATTTTCGTAAATTCTCTTCTCCCACACCCGGGAATCGAACCGTCTAAAATCTGAAAAAATTATACCGTTTCTATCTGCAGTATTAAGAGTACTTTCCATCCAGATCGCATTACAAATTTCCACCCTGCATAATTATGTCTCTGTGGTCAATTCACAAAAAGACGCGGCGGCCGGCGGCGGCCGGCGGCGGCGCGGCGCTGCGCTCACAGGCGAGCACTTAGGCGTAGAGTGACTCAAAATCTAACTTTGTTTATTGCAGTAAATGAGACACATTTCTTGTATAGCCGCGTCATGTCGTGTCGCGTCGCGACTCGCTGTGTACTGACCCTTAGCTCAAAAATCATCAGCATACGCAACGCACAATTTACGAATTTTTGTCGCCTAAGTCGCCAAAGGCGATGTTTATTACAAGAAGATACGACTCCTATTTCAGCGAATTCATTAAAATTCAGTAAACTAATTTTCTATTGCGTATTTTTTCTGCTGTTTCTTGTATGCTAACTGTTCACGCTTTCTTGCCTACTTCTAGCATATTTCCTCTCTTCTCAAAAAAGTTGGGTACCTCATACCCCTCTTTTTGAATTTGTATGAAGGAGTCACGGGTATCTAAAAGACCACATTAGCAAAATCCTATAATCATATTTGTATCAATTTTATGGTAATTCATTTAAGATTTAGAAGCTTGTGGCTAAATAAATAATTAGAATGGCACGCGCCAATTTTCCTGGTTAAGATGCGCTTGCCGCGGTTGTTCTGTAGATGGGGCTCTCATAAAGAGTTTCCACCTTACCTTGGAAAGAATGTGAAGCCGTTAATCCTGGCCATCATTTGTAGCATCTTTAACAGTCGTTACTACCAGTCAGAAGCTCGAAAGTCTGACAATAAGTTTTATCAAGGGGTATCGCATACCCAGTTACTGAGCTGTAGAGTTCAGACAAGCACTCACTCCATGTACATAAAGTACTGATATTCAGCTGCATCTCGTCGACTGTAAGCTTACCTCAACATGTTTGAGAAAAGATTAGGCAGATGATAATTAGAATTCTACTAAATTGGGCTTATTGGATCCCCCGGTATATGGGAGGTTTTACGCAAAGCTCGGCTCGGATGATGCTACCAGCATGATGTCATTTACTGAATGATTAACTTGACATATACACAGATAATATAATTACACACTCGAAGCTACACTTGAACGTTGTTTACGTCATGCGCTGGTAGCGCCACTGACGGCAAAAATTGCAGTGAAACACCCTAGTATAGTATAGTTTGACGAATCTGTATGCCTAACTAGCGTACCCTGGTTTCAGAAGAAAGAGGAACGATGGTGGACGACGTTGATGCAAGTGGCAGTGCCGTTCTTCATTGCTGGATGCGGTACCATTGGAGCTGGTATCGTTCTGGGGAATGTTAGGGTGAGTGAAACTTTATTTTTATTTAATTATCTTAATAAAGACGGTAATCTTGCCCGATCTTGCAGCTGAGAGCGGTGGCATTTTAACTTATCAAATGAGTCCCAGGGCAGAGCGGGAGGGACCTTTTTTTTTAGGACTAACCCACCGCACTATTCCCAACCACTGCAACTCCTGAAGCCAGAATCAACAGTGGCAACCACCAGAAAAGCGCCGAGACAATGAAGCTCGACGTGTCCCGGAGAATGAATCTGCCTTGGATCCTGCAACAAAAATTAATCAGAAAATAATAGTGGAGGAGTAGGAAAACATATTACTTACCTCCATGCAAGCAGGAGACAGAACAAAACAGGCCAATAGGCACAAATGGACAATACCCCGCGGGAGGGACTGTCGGACTCATACTGACTAAAATCCACGGTGTCCTTCAATAGTCCTTTACGTTCCGGGGTCATGGTAATTCGTTAGTCCCGCGACCCCAGCCCGATGTATGTTTGTAGCGCACATAGCGAAATCGCGCGCGGTTTTTTCTTGAGCAAATCGGTACAGCAGCGGCGTACGATGTCTGGAGTGGCAATTAAAAAATTATAAGTTATTATTAAAGTAAATTATTATTTAAAAGGATTTATGAGCTTATATTATGTAGAGTGAGTTGGAGTAAGCGAGTTCATTTTAGAGTGGAGGCTTGTGACGTAAAATTATACCTAGACGTGACGTGGAAAAAGCGTCACATCTTCGTCCTTTTACGGTCAGTTCACACCAAGACGCGACGCAAGGCAACATGTCGCAACGATACTGCAAATATGTATCTTTTCGTGTAGAAAATAAAGTCAGATTTTGAGTAGCTCTATTAAATTCCGCGTCTCACTTGACCCATAACTAACGTAACAAAAGAAAAAGTACGGCTCTAGTCAGTTTTGATTGTATAACCGACTTTTATCATGCCTATTGCTTCAATTTATCTGATCTTAACATTCGACATATCTGCTCATCGGGATAAGATATAAAAGTAACATCTCGAAATAAATCAGAGATAATTCTAGGCATTAAGACATAGGCAGTTGAATAAACCTGAAAAAAAGATATTTTATCATCGAAATGATATATTTCCTTATCTAAAAGTACAGTTTCTTGAAAGGTGTCAAACTTATTTTTGGCTACTTACTTAGGTTGATAGTATACTTACATATATGGCTGTTATATAGTAGATATATGTGAATAGTATCAGTTAGATAATAATCTTATTTACGGTTTTCAATATACAACACGTTTTCAGTCACGTTTAGTTAGGTTTTTTTTTCAGTCGATTGCATCTTTAGATATGCTTTATCATAATGTATTTTTGTTTATTCTTGCACGTGTTTAACTGATTTACGTAAAACGTGTTTTATATATCTTGTTAATTAATGCACCGTTTTTTAACAATTTCACCTAAAATCAGAATCAGTTCAAATCTGAATGATGAAAGTTACAATCATCAAACATTTTAAAATTCATCAGTACCTATGCTGTTGAATTCTTGATAAAATTGATCATCTAACCATAGTCACACTTTCCATTGGATAATATTAAAAAGAGAGCAATGGTGGCCCAGTGGTATCGGTCCCGACTTACAAATTGCAGGTCGTGGGTTCGAACCCCGCCAGGCGCATTACTTTGTGTAATTTATTTCATCACCACTGCTCTCAAAACGGCGAAGGAAAACATCGTGAAGAAACCGGCATGTCCTAGAACCAAAAATTCGAAGATATGTGACATCTACCAACCCGCACTGGGCCCGCGTGGTGCATTATGGCCCACTTCCTCTCACAGAGATGAGGCCTGTGCCCCAGTAGTGGGAACATTATAGGCTGATGATGAAATTTCAAGTTACACGCCTGCGAAGATGGCAATAACTATTAAAAATACATAAATAATCATTTATTATCTGTCACAACACTTGATAATTAAAAATGTACTTTAAAAATTTGAAATAAAAGATCAATATTTAATGCTTCTACGACTCATTTGAACCCCGAAATTAAAGGCTGAGTAAGAGTTTTGTAATTAATTTGTTAATCCTTCTGTAACTTACGCAAATAAATGATATCTTTAAATGATTTTGTTTTTAGTTTCCTAAGCCAAAACCAAATTAATGATAGTTGCAGTTATTTTCGTCAAAACAAACAATTTTTGAAGACTAATAAGCCCCGAAACATTAAAAGAACCATTCTTACGCAAAATACAATGCAGACGACGATTACATAGTTTTTTTGTCAAAGTTTTTGCCTGCATTACTTAACAGTACCCAATTTTTCCGTTTCTGGTGGTCAAACCCAGGGTCATTGTTTTGCAAGTTGATTGTAAGGTCAAATTGTTTAAGAACTTACTAAAGGAGACTTTAGAGACTGAATTTACTTTTTACTTAATAAAGTTGTTTTATTATATCACTCCAAAACACAAATAATTGACGTGGCTCAAAAGGCTGCCCAACTTAAATGGACTGGGCAGGACATGTCTGCCGCATGCCGTACGAGATGTGGGCACGCAAATCTCCTGACGGTGCCCTGAAACAGTGACGCGAAGCCGCGGTAGACCTCGAAGGAGATGGCGGGACGAGCTGGATGTCTTCCTTGAGAATTGGAAAGAGGTGCCGCAAAGTCGCGAACATTGGAAGGAGGGAGGCCTTTGCCCAGCAGTGGGGCAGTTCAGGCTAATAATAATAATAATTTATCATAGTGATAGAAGGAAGGTTGTTGAAACGATGAAGCAATCTGACAGTCCCTCCCGCCCTGAGTCAAAAAGTCGGGTCTGGCGCTATGTGATAAGAATATTAATTAAAAGTATGTTACTTGTGTTTTGTTACAGGACTGGCCCGTATTCATAGAAGTATCTGCCATCTTTGTACTCGTGCCATCGCTCTCTGGTCTTAAAGGTAAGTCTGTGTTTCCACTGAAGCGGAGCGGAGCAGAGCGGAGAGAAATTTACTAATCACATGACTTGAGTGGAGAAGAGTTGTGGATTTCAAGCTATGTGGTTGGTGATTTTCTCTCCGCTCTGCTCAGCTTCACCTCAGTGGAAAACCTATGATTTAAGTACGATATAAGCCTCATTTAGACGAAGCAAGAAGTTGCATGCAATTTTGACTTTAGCAAAGTACTTCAATTCAAGGTTCTACCGTGGCGTTTTGCCCACATATTTGATAGACTCTTTCTAATGCAACATCGCGGTTGGCCATAATAAAAAATGGCGGATACTGACGAGGAGATAATAAAAAACACTATCATTTAGAAACACACTCATATTTTTAATGACGTTGGCTACACTTGGAATTTCTCCTGTATCGTGTATTTTACGAAATAGACAAGGGTATCACAAAGTTAGGCCGCGGAAAACACATAAGCCGTAGTCATTTTTCAAGTAATTTCTAATTACCGATCATTGATTTTACTAATTATCGATCACCTGATCATGGATTTGGTTTGATTATTATCAGGATTTTTATTTATATCAAATATTTTACTTCAGCTTATCCCTCTGACTCAGAAGCATTAGATAAAGGTGAATACTTATAACTCACACCTGTACGATATTCATTTTCCAGTATGACGTGGTATTTTTATATTGACGTAGGTAACATCAATACAAAAGATAAAAAAAACAATAAATCATAGAAACGAATGACCGCTAATCGATAATATCTATTTGATTTTATCAACAATATTGTTTATAGAATATAAGAGAAATATTACTTATCGAATTAGATCTAATCTTTACAATAAGTCCTTCCGAAAGATATCTTAAAGTGCTAGCCTAGATTCCAAATAAAGTACTTATGATCAATCAAAACGTATGTTTTTGAATGGGATTTTCCTTGAGAAACCGTTTTTATTGCGTCAATGAAAGATTTGCAGATTTTAGCTTTCGATAGTAGAGAACCACTTTAGGCCTTTTCCTGATTATCTGAGTTTTGATTTCTCTCAAAATTTCATTCATCTTTACCATTAATATCATCATAAACTTCATTTCTTATACAATATAAATGTATAGTTTGGTCTGTCTTCCTCTAAATTCTCAAAATACTTTTGTTTTTCATTTATAATTTTCTGATTTTCTCACCATTAACTTAGTGTGTTTTTTTTATTCAATCTTTGCTTCTTAAACCATTTTTTTTTACTATTAACACACAAACTCTTATAAAAGTTGGGTACTCTCTTCGACACATACTTTTTAAGTATAGAAATCTACATCATCATAACTATTCTTACGTTTATGTTCAATTTTATCACATAAATCGATTTATCTAGAGTGGTATGTACTATTACTTACCATCTAGTTAATCTAGAGTTATTCTATGCCATTGCGTTAACCTGATGTTTTTTGTGGATGTTCATTTGTGTTACCCGTACCCTAAGGCCTCGTTCAAAGACATGCGGCGCGTTAGCCGACGCGACGAGTGGCGCGTCCAGCGGGACGACATCATAAAGCTCATACTTCGCTGTATGTTTGTATTTCGGGCAACTCGCTTCGCGTCCCGCGCCGCTTGACGCTCCGCGTGTCCTTCAACGAGGCCTTACATGCACAGTTTCTTTTGTCGTTTCCGCGAATCACAATAACGTAGTTTAGAGATAAAAATCTGTCATTTACTTGAATGTACCGCAGATGATTGTGGTGTAATTACAAAGCAATTGCTTGCTTGTCTTGGACAAAAGCAATTGATGTAAGCATAACAATGCCTTGTGTCCTAGAATTTAATGGCTACTTACGCTTGGCCAAAATATAAGTGGATATCACATTAAGTTTTTTGAAGACAGTTTATTTTCTGTTTATGAAATTATTGTAACTACGATATTATTGAATTTTTTTGCCCATTTAAAACTATTAGAGAAACACGATAAGATTTTTTTCGTGACATTTTTTTTGCTATTACGATTTGACAAAAATGTTTTTTGTATGCTTAGCAAATTACATTGACGAATTACATCTGCGTGTGTTTACTGTTTACCTATTACAAGTTTTGCTCTTATGTCTCAAAATGTGATAAACCGTTGACTAATATTTTTTTGGACCATGTAATTATGCCTACTACCATTTAATCTTAAACTATTTTAGGAAAAATTACCTGCATATTTTTTCTCTCGGATTTAACGCTTTATATATATATATTTTATAACATGTAGAAATCGCGTTTAATACGGCTGATTATAATTATTTACGGATTAAATCGATAAAAAAACATACAATTGAATGAAAAACCTGTAAGTTCGCGTGCAAGTAATCTCAGTAAAAAAAACTGTACATTGACCAATAACATGGTTATTCACAAACGGTACTTTTCTATTGTATAGTAAGAAAATGTACATTGTAATAATGTGAATCATTTAATAAAGGCATTGAAAACTGGATTAACATGGAAATTACTGCTACGTTAATGTGAATTTGGTAAACACTATTCTGAACTTAAAACATTTACAAACACAAACAAACTACAAAAACATAAACATCTGTTGAACACTTGTCTAAAAAAAGTGTGACTGCAAAACGGACCTTATTTCAACTTTATAATCTGTCACAAGTGTTCAACAGACTTTTAAAAGCTTTTGTGGTTCCGCGGTTAGTCTTGATCCACTTAATTAATACTTTTATTGTGGACACAGCTAAAGAGTGGAATTCCCTGCCGAATCTGTAGTTCATGATAGCTACAACCTTGGGGTCTTTAAGTCAAGAGTGAGTTGGTTACTTCTAGGCAAGTTTGCTTCACCGTTGACCATCTTCGATTACCATCAGGGATATAGTTGTAAAACGCGAGCCCATCGCTAAATAAAATGAAAATTGCAAGTTTCATAATCAAAATTAAAGCTAAAAATGCTCAAATAGTGCAGTCAACAGTGATTTTAGTTTAAATAATAAAAAAATTGTCATATTATGTTTTTTTTTTTTTTTTGCTTTTGCACAAGAAATCTGGGGGCACTGCAGTGCCCTCGCCAAGACGAGCCAAGCGAAGCGCTATTTTTGTCTAATGAAAAGTTCTGAAACAAAATGAAAATATGACATAAGTTGAATGACAAAGTCGTTAGTCATAATACAGTACTTTAGTTTTGTTTACAAAGTAATATCTTTTGTTTGATAAAGTGACTCTTGAAAGGGGAAGTCCTACCCAATTGTCATTTAAATGAACTTATTTGTCATACAAGAAAGTATTGTTTAATTAACTGGTGTAACGGAAGACCTGTTGTTTTGTTCAGGTTCTTTTTTTCAGTGACACATTTTAAGTCATATTAAGTTAGTCACCTCGCCCACCGTATCTTAAAATCAAATCTTCGAAAGCGTTTCTTGGTGCCCAATGGTGCCTTAGATAATAGAATGTCCAGAGTTCCCAATAGGGCACTGAGAAGAATTGAATCCAAAAAGGAAGAAGGGTATAATTTTATCGTATATTCTTCATAAAACAAGAGAGCATTTCCAAGAAAAACATTCATGTGTGCGTGGCACTCAGTCACACATTCAAAAAAAATGTGGCTTCACAAGATACGCCATGTTCATACTGAATGGCGTTCAGAATCGTTGCGTTGTTATATAGTAATTTAAAACTACGACAGCGATAGATAATGCGGAACGTATTAAGATAGACAGAGATAGGGATAGCAAAGAGCAACAATTGTCTTACTTTGTCCTCAAGAATTTGTGCGTGCTAGTGCGATATTTACGTCTTTTTATTATTTATAATATCATTGGGCTTCGCGAAAACGTTATGTTTTGTTTTGAACACAGAATCTAGACATTTTGTAAACTTAAAGTGGTGCTCAATCTTTAGACATATCACTACTAGCGACTTATTACACCACTGCCATGCACAAGAAGTGTTTTGAAAACCAACTTGCATAAATGAATATAATTTATTTACGATTATAGACACACGATTTATTGTATCGTCAATCAATAGCATTCTTTCTTACGTAAGCTAACAAAAAGCCATTCAATCTCATTGTGTATTTGAGCTATAACATAGACTCGTAGATCAGGTCAAAAATTAAACAAGAAGGTACTATCCTAACCGACATAGCAAAACTGAATGTTTACATCGTACGTCGCTGTTTCACAAAGGTGTATGCGATACTGTTATTCATAAAATATAATAGTCAATACGGGCTTGTATTACTATTAAGGTAATATAAACATTGCTGGAGACTGTTTAATTATAAATAAGACTTTAATCTAAACATTGAGTAACATTGCTAGACGGCCAACTGTAAAGTTTCTGGACCTACCATCATGATTGTTTACTGCCTTTAATCTGTGGTACTACTATAATTTTCTCCGGTTTCTGTGGCTGTGGGACGGAATCCGCACGCAGGCCCGGTGCGGATTTGGTTATAGAACATTCCTCATGTTTTCCTTCGCCGTTTTGGGAGCAGTCAGGAGATAAATTACACATATTTTATAAAGCACATGATGTCTCTGGTCGACACGATGTACGCAAATAGTAACTGAAAGAACAGATTGGTTTTTGGGCAGTCTAGTCTAACAGTGCCTTACATTCCTCCCAGGGTGCGAGGAATCATTTGATGATATAAGGCGCAAAAGATAAACTTCAAAGGATGTAACTGTCATACTTTCATGCCATATCTATTAATCATACAAAAACCTGACCACAAAATGTCGAGATAGTTGTCCCAACCGACACAAAACCCGTCTGGTTAAGGATCAGCCTTTTTAAAAGAATATGTGGAATTTTAATCCTGTGCATCTTCACTCTATCTTGTCTTGAGGTCAAAGAGAGCGTCAGCAAAAATAACAGGGCCCCCTCTTAGAGGGCCAAAGCCTGCCGGGGTCGCGGGACTTTTTCCTTACCGTGACCCTGGAACATAAAGGGCTATTGAAGGACACCGTGGATTTTAGTCAGTACAAGTCGGACAGTCCCTCCCGCCCAGCCCGGGGTGGGAGGACTCATTTGATGATGCTACAATGCAAAAAAAAAACTTTGGGTCAAATGCAAGGAATAAGCCGAAAAAGTTGCATCGTAACGTGATTAATATGGCAGCAAAAACCTAATCAAAACATTTATTCTTATCTTTAAGATAATGCAGTTGCATTGCAACGTTGCAAACATACATTTTTCTCTTATCTACTGAAACATAAATTATGTATGATTACAGATGATGATTATTGATTTTCAGTATCAAACGATTAAAATGTTATTTAATGCATCCTGCATTTCATTTTATCAATATTTTATTATTATCGGCTGTCCGTCTTACCTCCAAAACGAAGTAACTAGGTGCTTTTCTTGGGGGATAAAAATCCTTAGATGGAGCATAAGGGGCTGTCAGACCGGCATTGTTTCGGGGTCTGGGTGTTGGTCAATGATATTATAAAGAAAGATACGCCATGTTCATACTGAATGGCGTTCAGAATTGTTGCGTTGTTATTATAGTAATTTAAAACTACGACAGCGATAGATAATGCGGAACGTATTAAGATAGAAAGAGATAGGGATAGTAAGGAGCAACAATTTGTCTTACTTTGTCCTCAACAATTTGTGCGTGCTAGTGCGATAGCTACCTCTTTTTATTTATAATATCGTTGGTGTTGGTGTATGTGAGTTTAAGGTTGAAGCCATACCAGCGTAAATTTTTGAGTTGGCAATCGCGTAATTGAATGTTCTGGTACAGTGCAGATCACTCATTTTGTGTTGAGAAACATTTTAAAATGAAAACGACCGAAATAAAAAATTACGCTGACTTCTTGAACACTCCCACGATACAGGAGAAATTCTTAATGTAGGTAATGTTTCAAAAAATAAAAATAAATCCTTTTCCTTCACATTTTTCGTTCTAGTTTAACAGCGCCTTTTTAAAACAGCTCCGCAACCCAGTAATTGTGTACTGCATCGACTTCATCAAGTTATTCAATGATTTTCTCTTCATCATCAGGTAACCTGGACATGTGCCTCGCATCAAGACTATCCACGCAAGCTAACCTCGGCAACATGACATCCACGAGAGAAGTCATATCTATGGTCGTCGGAAACATATCATTAGTACAGGTAAAATTATTAACATACATAAAAAAAATCAAACGACCGTCTTACCATAAAAAAGTTAAACACCTGTTAAACACTTTTCTAAAAAAAAGTGGCAACTCCAAAACGGCGTTTGCATTGATAATAATAAATATTGTTGTATAGGTATTTGTGTCCTTTTGCAATTACACTTTTTTTAAATACGAGTGTTCAATAGATGTTTAACTTTTTGTATTAAGACATAAATCCGTGTTTATGATCTTTAGGGGATCGTCCTAATTATTTGATAGCCTTGTATCCCATTTGAACCGAGCTAACCCTATCCATGCCACTTTAAGCAGGTATCCTTCGTCCATTTAGGTATTCGCCAGCTTTTGCTGGTTCGTCTTCCCAGAGTTACTGATCTGCTCTCGGAAAAATGTTATCTTTAAATCTCGAATTACCATCCATCATCAGGACTCATGGTTGACTCAGGGGTGTCAATGAGGATTTTCAAAAGCCATAAACGGCTTTATTACAAAACGTGGTTTAACTTAGACCAAGTTTTAAATCAAAAATCAATTTTTGAATTTCGAACTTCATTCCAACTGCCATAAAATTCTTAAATGCACATTGACAACTTAGACCGGGATCTAAACTCGGTTTTTGTATTAATAACTTTACGACAGTAGAAATAAAGTTCGAAATTCAAAAATTCATTTTTAATTTAAAGCTTGGTCTAAGTTAAACCACGTTTTGTAATAAAGCTGAAAGAGTTTACCATCCGTGGTCTTTCCATATTCTAAATGTAGAATAGGTATATACCATATTTTATTAACTGCTTATGAGTGTAATTATTCAATATATCACACACATCTTTAGAGAAAAAGCATGCCGTGAAAACACAAACATATTTTATGAAATAACATGTAATTGTTCTAAACCATCGCACGGTGTTTACACATAGTAATAGCCCATGACAGCTCAAATTGTGGGTGTTTATGTGTTCACCCTGACAACTATATGACAACAATAATATTTATAAATTCAGAGTATGTAATAAACACTGCTTATAAGTTTTACTGAAAGATAAACCTCATCCACACAGAAATGACATGAATTTTAAATCTTCTAGCTAAAGAAGGCAATATTGCAACTCTCAGTTTGCTCACAATGTTTTTCTTCACCGTACTCTCTTCAGTATTTTTTATCAACCTCCAAAGTCGCACTGAGCTGAGCAAAAACCTCTCCAATCCTATCTAGGCGAACCTTTGCCTCCTCAAAGACAGATGTGTCAATGACATTATTCATGACGTCCACTGCTGAACAAAGGAAGTGGCCCTTAGACCACCACGCCTGACAACTAGAGATTAAAAAAAAACGCCTTCAACCTTTTCCCAACTATATTGGGGTCGGCTTCCAGTCGAACCAGATGCAGCTGAACATCAGATTTTACGTGGAGCGACTGCCTATCGGACCTCCACAACCCAGTAACTGGGTAATACGATATCCCACTTTATCTTCTGACTGACAGCAACGACAGTCAAAGATCTACAAATGACAATTATTACCAACGGCTTTACGTGCTTTCCGGGGCACGGAGTAAACTCGTAATTAGTAGGGAACCCGGCAGATCGGCCTGTGCGGATGTAATTATTTAGCCACGAGCACACAAGAGATACTAAACAACAAAAATATACTAAACATAAATTTTCCTGTCTACAGGTGCAAGCAATTGTAGCAGCAACAGTGGTATCAATGTTCGCGATAGTAGTGAACACTATAACGGACCGCGCTATCAACGGCTCCTTCGTTCTTCTGTTGGTCGCCTCCGCGGTCTTTACTGCTACCACCACTTGTTTCGTCTTGGGTATGTACTTATTTATTTTGAACTAGCTAAAGACATCATCATCATCATTTTTGTCGTGCTCTTATCACGGTTATTTTGTAGTCGGCCTAGAATGTCTTCTTCTTTCATACTTCTCTATTATGCGTTGCTTCAGTCTCCTTTTTCTAGTTATCATTCATCACACAGTCCATCTAGCGTTTCTTTGTGTTCTTCCTTTACACTTTAAGCCATTCATATGCAAATCTTCTTTCCTTTTCTATTTGACTGGACGCACAGACCGGTACACTTACAGGCTTCGGTATTGCGTCGTTTTTATCAGCTTCGGCATTTTTCTCGTCTTACAAGTTTAACCTTAGCATATCATTCAGTATTGTTTTTCTTTGAGCCTTCAATTTTATACTTTTTTTTTTTTTTTTTTTTTTTTTTTTTTTTTTTTAGCCTATACTGTCCCACTGCTGAGCAAAGGCCTCCCCCAATTCCTTCCAGGATTTCTTTTCATGGGCCGCTTCGAACCAGCTCTCATGGTGAGCGTCTAGTTCGTCTCGCCATCTTTTTCTGGGCCGGCCTCGGCGGCGCCGTCCATCTCCCGGCACCCATTGGGTGGAGATCTTCGCCCAGCGGTCCTCTTGCATCCGGCAGACGTGACCCGCCCAATCCCACTTCAGCCTACCAGCTTTCCTACCGACATCTATTATGCCAGTTTTGGAACGCAGCGTAGTGTTTCGCACCCTGTCTTCTCTTTTCACACCTAGAATGCTGCGTTCCATTGCCCGTTGGCAAACTCCAAGGCGGGACTTTTGCGATTCGGTGAGTGACCACGTCTGAGCACCGTAGGTTAGGACGGGCAGAATACACATATCGATGAGTTTACGCTTCAGGGAAATCGGTAGATCACCCTTCATTAGCGTCTTCATGGACCAGTAGCTTTTCCAGGCGTTTTCGACTCGACGATCGATTTCCCTTTCTTGCCTGTTTTTTCGAAAGATACTAACTGGCCCAAGTAGATATACTCATCGACATAGTGTATTATCTGCCCATCTACCTCGACCCTACGCTTAGTGCTGTTGGTCATTATCTGGGTTTTTGACCGATTCATCGCGAGTCCCACTTTGCAGCTGGCTGTGCTCAGTTCTTGGAGCATAGTCTGTAGCTCTAGAGCTGTGGGGGCAAAAAGAACTATGTCGTCGGCAAAACGGAGGTTTGTAAGCCTCTTATTGCCGACTACAATGCCCTTGGTCGCCCATGAGGCAGCTAGAGTTCTGAACATCTCCTCTAGAGTACTAGTAAAAAGCTTTGGAGAGAGCGGGTCGCCCTGTTTAACACCCTTTTGTATTCTAAATGAAGGTCCTGGAGTATTTAGTTTTATGTTTGCGGTGCTGTTATGGTATATAATTTTTAAAAGGTCTATATATTGTTGCTCTAATTCCTGATTTTCTAATGATTTGAATATTTCTGAGTGTTTGATACTATCGAAAGCCTTCGTATAATCTACGAAGGCTAGGTAAAGTGCTTTATTAAATTCTGAATATTTCTCCAGGATCTGGTTTAAGGTCTGTAGGTGGTCGGTTGTGGAGAAACTAGGGCGAAATCCGGCTTGTTCAGGTGGCTGCTGTTTATCAAGTTTTTCATCTATGCGATTGTGTATAATTTTGGTAAATATCTTGTAGATGTGAGACGTTAAGCTGATGGGGCGATAGTTGCCAATGTCACTTCTGTCGCCTTTTTTATGCAGAAGAACTATATTCGAATGGCACATCGATTTCGGGACTTTTCCTGATTGTAATATGGTATTGAACAGGTTGGTAAGGTGGGGCAACAGGGTGGTAGAGCCGATTTTTAATGCTTCTGTAGTAATTCCATCTTCTCCAGGACTTTTGTTATAGCGCATAGTATTGAGTGCTTTACGCACTTCGTAACCGTTTATTTGAGGGATGGTATCTGAACAGTTGTATTCTATGTTTAGATCGGGTGGCGGATGGTCTGAGTATAGGTTTGTGTAGAATTTGGTTGCTATTTCCATGATTTTAACTCTGCTATAGTGTTTTGTACCGTTATTATCAGTTAAGCTGTTTATCCAAGTCTTGCCTTTTGTTACCCCGTCTTTCAACACTCTAAGGGACGTATGGTTTTCTAACGCACTTTTAACTAGATGTGTGTTCAAATTTCTCAAATCATTCCTGATGCTCCTTTTAACTTCTTTATCTATTATTCTATATTCCGCTGTTCCTATTTCTTTATTTGTCCGCTTTTCTATTAAGTCAAGACTGTGAGCTGTTAGTTTATTTTTATTTCTAGGTTTGTTTTTTATGGATTTATTTGCATTGGTTATTCCTGTAACTATTGCATTATATTGTTCATCTGCGTCCGTGTCGTCAATATTGAGTTCTTTAAAATTCTTCTTTAAAATTTTATATTCTTTAAAATTTTATACTATTTTCAGAAAATATCTTTCCGTGTTCTGTTTGTGTGTTATTTTGTACAACAGTTGTATCCGAGTACAATTAAGCTATACAGGGTTACTGGTAACTCGACGTATTCCTTGCAGGACGTCATAGTAGAGCTAAAATGCAACAAATTAAGCCACCAAATGTTCTACCGAAGTTCAGTAGTTTTTGAGTTATTTCGATTTTTAGATTTTTATGAAAAATCCCAGATTAAATCGTTTGGAGTCAATTTAAAAATGATTTACGGCGCGACTGTACTGTAATTTAAGTTAATATCATAGTTGATGCCGTAACAGATCTTTGTTAATAATTAAAAGTTCAAAAATACCAAAAACTTTGTCAAATATCACTAAAGAAACATTTATTTCTTTGTGATTTTCGCTATTACTTCATACAAAATGTTGTCTAGTGAAATAAAATTATACTACGCCTGATGTACAAATTACTAGGAAAATATCCTTGTCTTATCAGCTATCCAAAAAGGTATGAAAGTTAATACAAAGTTAAGGACTACATTGTGTGCATCTCACAAAAAGGTGATTACTCGGAAAATCAATAAAACAATTTCGTGAATATTAGTATTATTTTTAATCAATCTCAGTTTAAAAACTTTAATTACACTTTCACACGTCTTGTTCGATGTGCTGCCCTCGGTTTCTAATACATGTTCTTATTCGCTTCCTCACTCCAGTTTTTGAGATTCTTGATGTGATTGTTGTCCTCATCTGGTCTGCTGCATCTGTTATTCTCTCCATTAGTTCTTCAATTGAATTAACTGGGGTCACATAAACTAGGTCTTTCATATGACTCCAGACGTAATAGTCTACTGGCGTAAGATCAGGGCTTCGTGCAGGCCACGGAATAAGCCCACCGCGCCCTATCCATCGATTTGGATAGTTTTCATCCAGCAAATTGTCGAATTGTGATTCGGAAGTGGGCTGGACATCCGTCATGTTGCTCTTCTGTCTTCCGGTACATCCGTGAGCAGTGGTGTTAAATGATTTCTCAGGAAATCTTCATAAAGTTCCCCATTTAGTGTTCGGGGTAAAAAATGCAATTTTACCTGCTCCTCATAAAACTCTTCCCTTCCCTGTCACACATGCAAAAGTATTGATAATCATACCTTTCTAAATAGCTGATAAGACAAGGATATTTTCCTAGTAGTTTGTACATCAGGCGTAGTATTATTTTTTTTCACTAGACAACATTTTTTATGGAGTAATAGCAAAAATTACTAAAAATTGAATGTTTGATTAGTGATATTTGCCAAGGTTTTAGGCATTTTTGAACTTTTAGTTATTAAAAATGATTGGCTACGACATCAGCTATGATATTAACTTAAATTTCAGTACAGTCGCGCCGTAAATCATTTTTAAATTGACTCCAAACGATTTAATCTGGGATTTTTCATAAAAATCTAAAAATCGAAATAACTCAAAAACTACTGAACTTCGGTAGAACATTTGGTGGCTTAATTTGTTGCATTTTAGGCCTATTATGTCGTCCTGCAAGGAATACGTCGAGTTACCAGTAACCCTGTATACACTTTGACACGAGAAATAAAATTGAATTTTATGGGATACATTAATTAAATTCTAGAAAAACAATACACCATATCCGCATGCCATTTCAATTTAATGGCCCTTAACAAATGATATATGTAAGAAAAACGTGTCAGCACATACATAGAACGTAACATACGGTCAATGGTCAATTGTATGCAATTATTTCTGGGCACGTAAGTAAATTGAAGTAAGATTGCCATAATAATTCGAGCATTGTTTCAAACAAATGACGATATATTTGATTGTTTCATCAACTGTACTCCACTGCTGGACATAAGTCTTTCACAAGTTGAATTACAACACCTTGTTTTCCGTCATCCGCATTCTGTCTATCTCTTCGATCCTCCTAGATTGTGTGCATCCCAGTCCTCTTTTACTTATACTCAGTCTCCATTCTAGGAATCTAATAATACGACAACATCAACAATTTTGAAATGTTCGTGGTTTTTCCCAGTCTACGTATTGTAAATCTACATTATAATCCAAAACTGGATTACGGTATTGGCGTCCAATCAGTTCTTGTTCTTCTATACTAAGCAACAAATAATTAGAACCATCATCATCTCATCTGCCTAGCCTTTTCCCAACTATATTGGGGTCGGCTTACAGTCGAACCAGATGCAGCTGAATATCAGTATTTTACGTGGAGCTACTGCCTAACGGACCGCCACAACCCAGTAACTGGGTAATACGATACTCCATGGTAAGACTGGTTGTCAGATTTTAGAGCTTCTGACTAACAGTAACGACTGTCAAAGATCTACAAATGAAAGCCGGAACCAACGGCTTTACGTGCTTTCCGAAGCACGGAGGAAACTCGCTATGACAGATGGTCACCCATCCACAGACCAACCAGCAAGCGCGGCTTAACCCGGAAGATCGGCCTATGCGGCTGTAATTATTTAGCCACGAGCTCCTCAACAAAACAGATAGAACAGATAATCTAATAATCTCATTCTTTCTTCCAGACTTCGTGATGGTGATGGTGATCTACGGTTCCCATAAGTTCAAAGTGAATCCGGACAACGTGGCGACGCCGCTAGCAGCCTCCATCGGAGACATTGTGAGCAACTCGGTGCTAGCTGTCACTGCGCAGTACATGTACGATCAAATTAGTGAGTATGCCTTATTACTGTTCAGTTTAATGAAGAAAGAAAGAAACGGAAAGTCGTAAACAAAAGAAAAACAATCATAATATTTATGAATGACAAAAAGGAAAGGAGTTAGCTATGGGATGATAGTAGAAGAGAAATGGTAGGCACAAGCAACCAAGAACCTATGGTCTATGGTCAATCTAAATAAACAGACAAATATAATGAAAGTAAAATAGTAGAGGTAGGTGGATAGTTAAAGGAGGACAATACTTAGTAAGAAACCATTAAAAATAATAATACAATCCAACAATTTTCGAAATTACAAGGTACTGATAAAGGAAGAAGTGAGAAAGGTGAGTTTAGTGGAATCAAAAATAGACTCTTTGGTTAACCAAGAAGATTTATTTTGGCATGTCTGTTTTTACTCACACTTGATTTGATTGTTTTATAGAAAAGAAGCAATTCACATGAAAACATTGCATGAATGTTTTTGGTTTAATCGATTATTTCGTATATAGACAATATTTAAAATAATCACTTCAAGATTTTCATCTACTTATAATTATAAGCACGACTAATCACTGTATAAAAATCTTTATCAATAGCCTTTTTATCTTAAAATAATGGATTAAAAATGGTTTTCGTTGTGATTGACGTCAATTATTATAATCAAACGATTCATATTAATATTACAATACCTATTATTTCACGGCAGAATAAAATTAATGACTAAGTTAATAAAATATGCACTTACACCGTACACCGATCCACTTCCTTATTTGCTCATGTTTTGACAATAGTATTTATTGCATAATGTACTATAACTACACTACTTCTAAAATCAACACTGAGTTTATTTAATAAACTTTTAAAAAGACTTTTTTGCATCTTTATCTAAATTTCTAATTCCGTCTATACGGCTATCGTCTATTATTCGGCTTCCGTCTATATTTTTCGGCGAATATTAATCTCTTCTCTGCGCAATTTTAATTTTGTGGGTCATTCAAATTGTTATTTATCATATTTTATTTGGCATGATTGTATGTCTATAACTAAATTAAAATTGTGTTTTCGAATGGACAAGTTAAACACTGCAGAATTAGACACTGTCTTTAACAGGGTATGGGACATCTCGCCCACGAAAAAACTGGCCCACAGGCCAGATGTCCCCTTTTTAAAATGTACAGGGGTATATTCGCCCAGACGTATTTAGTATAACAGGTCAGATGTCTTCTAATAAATAGTAAAGGGATATTTAGGCAAAATTTTACATATTTAATTAAATTTTTGTTCATTATTAACCAGCAAAAGTACTAGGCAAGCATAAGTTCAAAGTAGTATAATTATGTACTTAAATAATAAATTCTAGTCAGGATTATTTAAGTACATACCACTTTGAGCTTATGCTTGCCTAGTACTTTTGCTGATTAATAATGAACAAAAATTTAATTAAATATGTACAATTTTGCCAAAATATCCTTTAACTATTTAATAGAAGACATCTGACCCGTTATACTAAATTCGTCCGGGCGAATATACCCATGTACATTTTAAAAAGGGGACATCTGGCCTGTGGGCCAGTTTTTTCGTGGGCGAGATGTCCCATAACCCCTTTAACATGGCGTTTTTTGCTCTATCAATGTATTCCCACTATGCATAATCGCTGTTGTCGGGTATATTTAGGCTTTCGTACACAACACGACGGTAGTCTCTGATACTTTTTTTTTTTTTTTTTTTTTTTTTTTTTTTTTTTTTTTTTTTTAGGTGGTAAAATCATCAAATGAGTCCTCCCGCCCTGGGTGGGGCGGAAGGGACTGTCAGACTCTTACTGACTAAAATCCACCCGTGTTCCTTCCTATGCCCTTTATGTTCCGGGGCCACGGTATCCTGGGTTAAGAAAAAACCCGCGACCCCAGCAGGCATTTGGCGCGAAACACGACGCGCCACCGACCCGGGCTTGGTCCTTGGTCGGACGGCGAGCTACCCATCACTCACCGTCCGCAAGCCCGCTCCGCCGCTGTGCCCTCTGCTGATCAGAGGGACACGCGTTGGAGCATCCACACGACAGGCTATTTGCATACGGGCAAAGAGACCACTTGGGCACACAGTGCCCAAGGAAGAGTTTTTGCCCGCATCCCAGGGTGCACCGGCCCGAAAAACTGGTCTTCCCCCTGGACGTATCCGAGAGGGAACTCCAGTCCACGGGCGCACGTGGAGGTTTCCTGTCATAGCACCCCAGTCTCTGATACTTAAGGACTTTGGGATAGATTGACACGTACTTGTAAACGAACTTCTTGGGTGGAATACAAACTGTATTGCGATTGTCACCTGAATACAATCGTAAGTTATCCGAGACTTGCATCGCGTTGTGTACTAAGTTTCATGTTACAACTACAAATATCTTCTTTTCAATCACTTTTCTTCCTTCTTTTTCTTCTACCTTATCTCATACATTTACATCTTTTTCTTTACAATATAATCTTTCCTCTTGCAGAGATATCGTTATGGCAGCCAATAGCGCTGATGTGCGTGTACTACAGCTTGCTTCCCCTGTGGGTGTATGTCGTCTGGCGCAACAAGTACACTAAGAAGGTTCTCACCAGTGGCTGGACTCCTGTCATCTCTGCGCTCTTCATCAGTGGGTATGTGTTCAAGATCATACACTTCTCCTACATTTATATCTGTCTTATTTCTTCCTCTCTCTAATAAGTCTATCCTATAGATTGATAGAAGTAAATAAATGTATTCTTTAACCGTTTCTTTTTAAAAGTTACATTGTTATAAAAACGTCATTAGTTTTCTAATTATTTTGGGTGTATTCCTAACATTTACACTCTGCAGATTTTGATTGTTTCTAGAATGTCCGAAATTTGTTGCTACTTATCCACTGTTGTCAATAACAATTTATACGTACTTTATCAAAAATGACAAGACAATATCGTTAATTTTTCAACCTTTGACTGAAATTAATCTGTACGTATTATAAAAATCGGATTAGGTTTAATTCTTAATGATTACGATGATATTACAATTTTCTAATCATGCATACTTATGGCCGAAATACACAAAATTCTTGCTTCTTTTATCATCTTGTAAAAAATCACATTGGTAATTTTTGCAAGTCGATAAAAGAAGAGAAGAAGAAATAATTTCTAATACTAGAAGCAGCTGACTTATAAAACCTTTCTTTCTCTTTAATAATATCACCATTTTTTCCATCAGTGTCGGAGGTATTGTCCTGGACAAGGCAGTGGACCACTACCGTGGTTACGAAGTCTTCCAACCAATCGTCAATGGTATCGGCGGCAACTTGGTCTGCGTCCAGTCTTCGAGACTCGCCACCCACCTCCACCAGACGGCCATTCCTGGAGAGCTTCCTGAGAACACCAGGCTCATTGAGTGGCCATGGAAGACGCTGTTCTTTGGAAGTAAGTACCTTACTGATTAGAAAAAACAAAAAATAGAAAATAATTAAACAACTGTACTACTTATGGATAAATTCTATGAAGATGGAGGAACTGCATCTTTAGATATTAGAGCTTTCATTTGTTAATGCGCTTAGTACTAAATCAATATTTATTTCTTTTCAGCCGCCGCAGCTAAAGTGGCCCGTATGCTGCTGATCCTTGCGCTGTTTGGTCAGATCATCTTCATGGTAGTGGCTGACGTCATTTACCAGGGCGAGGTCACCTTGCAAGTTGCCTTCGGCATCACTTACTTAATAAGCTCTTTGCTGCAAGTGAGTATTGGTCAAATTACTTTCTCATGCTTAAATTTTTTACATTCTGCTACTACATCCTCTTAGCAGTTGGTTTATATTTTAAGCAATTCAATAATTATTATTTTAATTAAATTAGATAGGTAAACTTAATCAAGTGCATATGAGCAGATCGATATCGAGCGCGTTTGTCGCCCTCATTCAATTCAACTTCAACTAATGAGAGCGCCAAACGCAGTCGATGCGTATGATCGAGTACCTATCGTAATGACAACTCATGGTAGAGGCTCAGGCATTCGTGACCCCGAAACGGAAAGGGCTTTTGAAGGACATTATTTAATTAACATTTATTCCTTCTTTCCAGGTTATGGTACTGTTATACCTAGCTTATGTGCTCGTGCACCTGATGTGGCAGAAAAAGAAGGATCCCGACAATGCCGCCATTCCTTATCTCACAGCGCTCGGTGACCTACTAGGATCCGTCTTCCTCGGCCTCACCTTCTTCGTCCTTTCACTCTTCGGCATGGAGTACGGGAACAACGTCCAGTGAGCAAGTACACGCCTGAAGGAATAGGGAAAAAGAAATATGAATCTTAAGACGTTACAGTCCGTTTCAAGGATTTGAAGCATTAGTTTTTGATGTAAAATGTTTTTTTGATAGTCTTGTATTTTTAATCAATTTTCCGGAATCTTGATCAAAATTGTTGCAAGACTTGGACATTTTACAAGTTGGTTCCTATGAGGATTAGAGCTAGATTGAAGTGTTGTCTTGATGTTCCTTCTAGCTCTGCACGATTTAGCACGGCTAACCAAAACGACATTACCAAAGGATATGGAAGCAGCTTTCGGGTTTTATCAAATGCCTATGTTTCATCAATTTGCTTTTAAATGATGATTGATTTTTTTATTCAACTAAGATTCGATCAACGTAAGATGAAATGGATAATTAAATCCTATCAGTATTGATATTTTATAACAATTAATGTTGAACTTGTCAATTGGTGTGCCAATATATTGATGTGTATGTTGACGACATCATAAGATTTCAACGCAACAGTATTTATAACTTTCAAAGATTTGTCATTTTTTGAACATTATTTATTACTATTTTGAGATATTCTTGTTGAGGTATCGCTCTCTTTGTACTAAGAGTTGACACCCTGAGAGTCAAACTGTGATAGAAGAAATGTAAAAATGTGATTTAACGCAATTATTTTAATGTTTTGACATCAATTTTAATGAGATGGACAATAATTGTGATGCGGAGTGAAAAATTGATGAATTTGAACAGCTAATAATGAAATTGTGTTACCAAATTGACTCTCTGCGTTTAGAATTTTATTTTTAACATCGAGGATTTTTCGACCTTCATCGAAACTTTGCTATTTAAATATTTAGTGACATTAGTTACCATCTGGAATTAGTTAACAGTGAGTTTGAACTAGAGCTTTAACTTATAGCAAAGCATTGAGTCGCTCTAATATGTCACCTTTTCACGAATCGATCAATGAACACAACCCTCGAATTTGCTACAAATGGATTTTTCAATAATATCGAGTATAGTTTCGTAAAGCAGACGCAGATCCGAAATTTTTAACCCAAAACGTACTCGAGAAAGCTCTAGTATAAACTTACTATTAGACTTTTAAGATATTTTTTAAAATAAACTAAATTATTGGCAGCGAGGCTTTTAAACTTAAAGCCAAGATACGATGTTCCTAATCGAACGATTCCCTTGCGATAGAATACTGTGTTACTTAGATGTCATATCCAAATATGATTGGCGATAGTTTAAGATAAATCTGTAGATAAGTGTGTAAATATTACCTTTATGTCACTACATAGTGATGCTGTAACGTCATCTGTTAGTACTTATGTGATATAGCACTATTTTGTACACTTGGTTTTTAAGTAAGCTATGAAATTAAAAAAATAAAACGTTCTCAATCATCAATAGTTCCAAAGCATTGTGATCTAGTTGTAATCAGGCCATGACAGACCTTCTTCAAACTACGATTGGCATTTTAATAAATTCTTAGTAGGTACAGGTAACTTAAAATAACAAAATCTTCGATTTTAGCGTCATCGATAAAATTTTCGTCGTTATATCCTGCATGTCAGGTACATTTTATAGGCTCGGCAAGGTTATCAATTGAGTATTGAGATCGTGTGCAATCGATCGACAATCTCCAGTCATTGCACGTTACGACTTTTTGTCACTGATTTTCCTTTTGTTTTTATTACTTTGATAGTTAATTATGTAAATTGAATTTAATATACAAAAAAAATTAAAATGAAAAAAAAAACATTTAAGATTTTTTTTTCTTTTTTTTCAAAATTTTGTTTTGCTGTCTACTATATTTTTAATAACTATGATGTTCATGTTTATTCAAAAACCAAGTGTTAGATTTTAATCTAGTTTATAGTTTAGGAAATTGAGTACAATAAAGCAATTACGTAGTATTTAAGTTAAGAGGCCTAAAATAATTTATTGAACTAATGTCATCTAGAATGGATTGGTCGTGTCAAATGTTAGATTATCACCAATTTGATAGTATTAGACAAGCATTTGATGAACTGGAATTAGAGAAATAACTTAGAAATAATTTAATATATGTTTGTGTGAGATCTCAGAAGAAAAATAAAAAAATAAAGAAAATATTTGGACCTGTTCTTTTCTACCTCTACTGGCAAATATACACACACAATTGTGTATAAAAATTGTATGTGTGATACAGAAATTACAATTTATTTTTGTTAGTAAAGTTTTAATAAAAAATGTAAAAAAAAAATGTAAAGGTGCTGCCAAATAAGGAGCATTCGCGTGTAATGTTACATTACAAATTCGACGCATTACATTACAACACAACATTTAATTACAATTGTAGCGTAATGTATCATTACAAGATGCGCATTGTAATTCTCGATTTTCCTCCCTCACTGATGTAATGCTCGAATTTGTAGCATTACATTAAAAGTGAATGCTCGCTATGAGGGAGCACTCTTAGCCAAATTATTTGAAGGTACAGTCAACCGAGAAGTATTGTTGGTAAAATGAACTTTGTTCAAAACTAAGTGTGATTGTAAACTATTCAGTTGACTGTTCCTTGGATGCAGTGCTTCTTAGTAGGATAATAGTGTTGTTTAACCAAATATGTAATCAAATAATATTTATTTACGAACAGAATCAAGAAATATTTTTAAAAAAATCCGACTTACCACAAGAAAGGTAATAAATCTATTGAACACCTGTTTGAAAAAAACTATCGACGTCAAAACGACTTTTCACGTTGATTTAAGGGTCGTATTGCAGTTACACTTTTTTTAGACAAGCGTTAAACACCGATGTTTATCTCTTTGTGGTAAGGCGTTTTTTTATTCCATATTTTTTTCTCGAAAATAAAAATTAAAAAATTTAGAATACCTACTATCTAAGTACATACAATTTTCTTGATACTGTTCGCCAATAAAACAAAATGTGACCATACATCAGTAATGTTAAGATATATTTTTGAATGAATGATGTGATAAATGAGATTTTAACTTGTATATAGATAATTGTTATGTAGTACGTAAATCACTGAAAAAAGCTGTTGATAGTTTGTTAGAAACGCTTACCTTTCATAAAAGGCTGCACTAGACATCAAATTATTAGTAAATAAAGAGTAATAATGGATAATTGGTTGCACAATTTTCTTACAAGATTTTTTTTTCAATGCCTTTACAAATACACGAAGTTAAATTAGAAATAAAACTATTTCTAATTTTACTTTGTGTTTTTAATGTCCGTAAATTAAAATAAATCAACAATACCTAAACATGTTTTGAAAACCGATTGCAAAAAGGCAAACTACAAAAATATTAAAAAGGTTTCGCATATTCCAAGAATAGGTTTCCCCCTATCTTGTTATCTAATAGCCACTACATTTTCGAAATATTTTTAAAATAATAATCCCATATCATGTATCTTTTTATTACTTTTTTAATTATATTATCGTTATTTTACGATTGTCCGTCGACGTCTGTTTTTTCTTAAGTAAAAGTGATTGAATAATTTGTGAAAGAAAATCCGCTGAATTTTTCAGTTTTTTATTAATAAAACTAAAATCCATACATGGGTACATAATATTGGTGACTTATTAAATTACATAAATACACTTACTTACTATTATAATATGGATGAGAAAATTAAGTGCAACCATCCGTTTACTAAGATAGGATTAAAATAAATAATTTCTTTGGTCCGAAAGTGCCATTAAGATTCAAATTATAGGTAATAATGATATTGGAAGTTTGAAATGCCTTTTTTCAATGATCGTGCTGTTCGGATTTTAACCTTCGGTGCTGAGCCGAACGCTGAATATTGAGTAGCACGATCATTTTATATTCTTTTGGCATTTCAAATATCCGACGTCAAAATTGTAATTTTTGTAACACTATTTATTTCTGTTTAACAGTTATAAACAGTAATTTTACTATTATGTTAGTATCAATTCATGATTAATTAATATAATTAGTGAACCTTTATTTTTGTAAATAAGACTTTAAATTTTTATTGACGCATGAAATCTCCTAATATGCAATTTTATATAAATATACTTGACAAATTTTAATATTTACTTATTACTTACTTAAATACAAATTATCACTAAATCGACAAAAATAATTATTTGATAATAAGTTCTGAATACGGATATTTTTACATGCGAAAATATTGGGGAAAGGAGATAAATAATTGGTGCTTATAATTCCCACCGATTACTTTTGTTTTGTTTTCCGTACATATATCAATAGCAGGAATTTTTCAGCCATATTTAAAAAAATACAAAAACAACTTTATTATTTTTTCTATTCGATATTTTATAGTCATTTATTTTCGGTGCTAATTGTACTTTATACTTTTGCATGAAAAAAAAAAGTAAATAGTGTTACATAAAATATACAAAAACATTGATATTATATACATTCCATATACACAGCTTTTTAACGACAATCATGTGGTTTATGAAGTGGATTGTTTTAAATTAAGTTTTATACCATCAATGTATTCCTATTGTGATGTCCAAACATAGTGTAATGTAATTTTTATTTCAAAATAAAATGGATTAACTCAATAATTTTGTTTGACTTTAATAACTTGAACGAATGAAAAGACTGCCCCTGCTTCACATCTTTCAAGTTGAAACCATATCTATATACATATAATTCATGAAATTTTCTTTGAAATCTCTTGGTTTCGAGTAAAGAGTAGCTCGTGGCTAAATTATTACAGCCGCACAGTCCGATCTTCCGGAGATGCGCTTGCCGAGGTTGGTCAGTGGATGGGTGACGTGACCATCTGTCATAGCGACTAGCGAGTTTCCTCCGTGCCTCGGAAAGCACGTAAAGCGTTGGTCTCGGCTGTCTTATGTAGATCTTTGAAATTCGTTACTATTTATTACTATTACTAGTCAGAAGCTCCAAAAGTTTGACAACCCGTCTCACCATGGGGTGTCGTATTAATGATATTCAGCTGCATCTGGTTCGACTGGAAGTCGCCCCGAATATAGTTGGGAAAAGGCTAAGCAGTTGATTATGGTTTTGAAGCATGTAAGAACATTATGTAGATATTAAATGACTAACATTTGTATATTAATAAAATTTTCCAACAACTTTCCAACTTAGAGCGAAAATAAATATTAGGTGTAAGAAAAACAGCTTAAAATAATTAATTTTGTGTTATAATTTAACACAAAATTAATTATTTTAAGCTGTTTTTCTTACACCTAATGTTCATTTATTTTAAACATTAACCGCCTTACCACAAAAAGATAAACATCTGTTTAACGCTTGTCTAAAAAAGTGTAACTGCAAAACGACCCTTATAACAACGTTAAATGTCGTTTTGACGTTGACAGTTTTTTAAGACAATGTTGTTCATCACATCGCTGCTTAAATTCAAAACGGCCGCAAATCGAAAAATCACTTTTTTACAGGAGAGCCCGTCAAAGTTTTCATTTCAGTTTTTGTTTAATATTTTTATTAATCAACGTTGTATATCTATGTGTTATATATTTCAATTGGATGTATATTTCAATCCTCTATTTGTTTGTAATTTGATATTTTCTGTAAGATCACCCAGTCAGTAAAAAAAATCACATAAGTCCCTTTTGATTATAAAAAAGATATTTAATGTATAGGAATTTTATAAATAAAGCAGCCATATTGCCACTTTGGAAGTGTCTCTCGCGCAAACTGTTCAGTTTAGACAAAAATGATGTTAGTAACATCAATATAATTTTTAAATACCTATCCACAGACACCCCACACATACAGATTGGTGAAAAAAATTTTTTTTGAGATTCAATTGTAACTATGGGGGGCACCCCTAAAATTAGTTTTATTTTTATTTTTGTATGAAAATCCTAATGCGATTAACATTATAAATCTACTTGCCAAGTTTCAACAGGATAGCACTTATACTTTCGTAAAAAAAGTGGCTGTGACATACGGACGGACATGACGAATCTATAAGGTTTCCGTTTTTTGCCGTTTCGCTACGGAACCTAAAAAGGGCGATACACATTGTTGAAGAATTAAAGAACAATCTCACTTCTGTCCCATGCGCATACAACAATCTGTTCTCCAGAGTCAATACGAACCGTCACGAACGCAGGTTGGGTGACTTCCAGTCCCCGAACAAGCCGGTAAACAAAAACATAATACACCAAGTACACATCCTCCGCCTGATTATAAAGAAGACTTATAATCAGAGTCTAACGTTTGTGGACTATAGGAAAGCCTTTGATTCAATCGTGGGTAGGATTGCAGTCCAACGATGACATTTCGACTATCGGTAGGTATATCGAAGAGTTGGAGTGTTTATTTAGAAACGGCACCATGTCCATCCTACTTCAGGAAGAGAGCACGAAACCAATCCAATTGCAGAAAGGGGTGAAACAGGAGGCCATTGTTTCTCCGAAACTGGTCACGAACGTTTCCCAATAGGTGGGCCTTGGACAAGACAAAATTCATGTCAAATGTCCATAATGCCTCTTGAAAATGTAGGCCATGCATACTTACCTTGGACAGATTGTTCAGTTAGGTAGGTCCAACTTCGACAAAGAGGTCGTCCGAAGAATCCAACTCTGATGGGCAGTGTTTGGGAAGCTACGTGATATCTTCTCGTCGAGTATCTCACAGTGTCTCAAGACAAGGGTGATCATCACGGATCGGAAGACGTCTAATAACTTACAATAATTATATTTTCACATTTTGTAATAATTCAAAAGTTCTTTGTTTATATTTTCACTAATACAACTAATTATTGATTGTTTCCTAAATGCGCAGATCGATAACATGATTCAAAAGGCTACAAAGGTTTTTACGAGTAGACATAAAGCAATCACTTGCCACCAAAATCGTTAAAATATCTCAACAAACCAGTTGCTCTCGTAATACCTACTAAATAAAAAAATAATTTCATTAATACAAACAAAGAGTTAATAGTGTTCGTATCAACAAAGAAACTAACTAGTATTAATATTAAGAAGACTGGTGAGTACGTACGTCACTCACTGTGACAGAATATTGCTCGGCTCGTCCTTTTTCCATCGCCTACTCAGGTGGATCCATCGCGCTGAGACATATTTTTATACTGGAAGTGAGACAGGCCTGGTTTAGGTTGTAATTATTGTGTTAAGTTTTAATTTTAAATATTATTTGTAGATTTGTTTAAATAAATACTGGCCTAATCACCATAATTTTATTTGCAAAACAGAAGCATTCCAAAATACTCCACTTTTCCTTAAAATAATAATATTAAAACACGTTTTATTCAAACTCAAAATGGACGTATAACAAAATACGGCACTTTTCCTTACAAGATTATGATTAACTTGCATACAATTTTGAAACAATACGGTCGTATTTTGAAATGTGGCCCTTTTTCACATAACAAACTTGCGCTCCCGCTGACTGCAGGGTCGCAACCCGGAATATGGCTGCTTTGATCTGAAGTTAACCACCAAAGTGACAAAATCAAAAAAGGGCGGTTGTGCGATTTGCTCATTTCTAATGCGAAAATACTGGGTGTCTTTTTGGAATATAATAATATAGGCTGAATCGATACGATTTTTGCTATAAAATCGATTTCACAAAATTTCGAATTGCGGCCGTTTTGAATTTAAGCAGCGACATGTTTCTCTTTCTGGTGGTAAGATTTAAAAGTATTTCTAACATTTATAGTTATTTTTTTCGTGCAGTCATCGTGCTCGCCGGTGCGGTTATTATAAAATGATGTTGGCACACTGACATAAAATAGGTATTAATCTAGAGTCAAAAAATTATAAACAATAAATTCATGACCTGCGGAAAATAACATAGACACTAGCGCCGCGTCAAAAGGATTTCAATCGTGGCGCGTTTCATTTTATTTGCAGTGAAGGAATAGAAAGGTGAAAACAAAGGCTTGAGTTGTAAAACTCTTTCCACGCTACTGGATAAAGTGCTGAAGATCACGATGTTTTATATATTAAATTCTTTATATAATATTGAACATTGCTCGCGATAGATACCTGTTACTAGGTTAAGCCGGTTAAACCTAGGTGTTACCGCACTTCGGGTATTAGCCATAACTACCTACAGCGAAATAAATAAATAATAATAAAGAAACGACAAATAAAAATGCAATGTAATTTTGAACTTTCCACCACTTCTTATGTAAAGATTAGTTTTAAACAGCGCCATCTATTGTGTAACTCGTTATGTTACTATACTTTAGTTCCGGAAAATGCCACCAGGTGGCACTAGTTGTACCTACGCTTCGAAAACCATACAGTAGAATGCTTGCTCGATTTCCAGCGTGACGTCATCCTGAAAGTTTTAATTGACTTATAGCAGTATAGATGGCGCTGCATTACCTCTGTTAAGAACAAATGGATAACGGGTATTTGAAAAACAACTAAAAACAATAATAAATAGGGTATGTTTTTGAGGGTTTCTATTGTCAGTATTTAATTTTGTAAACGTATTGTGTCTAAGTATCTAGTTTATCAATTTGTAGAATTTTAGGAAAACAGTCATTTCAGTCCTCAGCATTTTGCTATACATTTTAATCATTTATTAGGTGAGTATGTAACTATTCTTATTTACGTAGACCAACGAAACGAAAAAGTAGGTATATAATTCGAGTCTCATATCTTTTGTTCACTATAAACACTCGTGTATCTTATTATTCTCGAGTACCTAGTTACGGAGACTACATGTATCTCGTTTTATTTTCGTAGAGAGAGCGAGACAGACATACGACTACTATTCATAATGTCAAACGTCATTGCAAACTGTAAGGCAAACAAAAGATCAACGCGGACAAGAGCTTTTACATACAGTACCCATTTCCACCGCCAGGGGCGCCACAATAGCTAGAAAATACAACGAAACATGATAAATAGCCTCACGTCCGGAATACGAAAACATATTTATTAGACGAAACACATTTAATACTTCCAATAAATCATACGAATGGAACAAACGGATGTTTTGTAGGTTAAAATTATGTCAGAGCTTTCAATGTCATCGTCCTTCCATCGATTTTTACAAAAAAAAAAAACTTTACAATTTTATTGGGGAAATAACATTAGGAATATGTGTATAGCTTGAGAATGGCATGGTTGTGGTAAGAGAAATATGCAATACTATTAGAAAATGGACGCGGTACACCTGTTCTGGATCGCGCGGTGGCCGCGGCGCGCGCCCGTAAGCTATTGCGATCGTTATGTTGGGCAGCGGGCACAGCGCGTGCGCGGCGGGTCGCGGGAGCCCGTCAGTCGGCCGCGAGCATCGGGCCCTGACATACCTTGCCCAAAAATCCGCCGCCTAAAGGTACCCACCACACCCGTACTATTTTAAAACCGTTCGAAACATCGCGCATGCGAATATCGATCCGGCTCACTCGGAATGGTCCCCGTATCTAGGTTAACCGGCTAAAATTAAAGGTGCGTTCCGAATTCAAGGTTGTAACCGCCGGCGCAGCTCCGAAATAGAGCTATCGTGCATGGAAAATGGAAAATATGTACCCAACGCACGTTGTCTTTAAGGGCGATTATCGTGTGCGTCACACGCCGTAATGGCGGACGGAATTATGTAAGAATCGTACGTTGTTGTTTGAAAAAAAAAAATGAAATTCCGATGTGTAAGTGTAGGTTGAGGTCTATCGAACGTTACCGTGGATGTTGAATCGATAGAGGTACGCGTGGTATAGCCGCGAGTGTCGTGTTATTAGATCGTTGAGTATTTTCTTTTTGTCAATGTAACGTTTTGGGAGTGTCTCTGGATGTCAGTAAGTACAAGCGTGGAATGAGTGTTCCTACGTGAAAGATTTAAATATAAAACGAGCGGCTCGTGCAGAGCGCTGAACGCTAAAACATTGTGTTTCACTCGAGAGCATGTTACATGAATTTCAGTGGACGCCACTCGGCAGTGCCAACGCTTTTCCGAAGCTTTCCATTATATAAACTAATGAAGGACACAATACACGCTGTTATAGCACAATAACCTTTACAAGGCCCTAAATTAAGCTGATTTATGGTTGCCATAAAACCCTGCAGTTAACCTAATTTCCACTTATTAGCTTTTCTTAGTATCTTTTGCTGCTGTAACTCTCATTAAACAATCGAATTTTTGTATAAATATAACCATATTGGCACACACTGAAAGTATTGATTATCAACCACATTTTCGTTCTGAAGTTTCAGTTTTCTATTCATTGTTTAGTCATGTCTGCTATAAATTCATTGCATTTACACTAAGCTTACTAAATAATAGTAAATAAATGTAAATTTTCCCTCAATACATAGTTTTTTCAGTAGCAACGTTAACCTAGAAAAATACTCACGCTATTTCCGCACGCGACCAATAGATGTCGCTACACGCCACTATCGACTTTTCCGAAGGAATGCAAATAAATATCCGTATTTTAATCAAGACTGGCATTATTGTTTTAAAGAATGTTTTATTTATTAATACTATTAAAATGGCCCTAGGTGTGCCAACATATTTAATGGCTGTACTCACTAAAATTCAATTATAATGGTAATTTATTTTCTACTAATGTTAGGACATATTTTAATTGACTGGGCGGTGAATCTGTTTTAATTATACATCTTATTTTTTTAAATCTTGATTCATCAATACTACCTACTTTATTTAATTCCTTAATGTACAAAATTTATGCTCTATCTAATTTTATGGTTCTGAAAACTGTGTTTTCTACTTTTTTTTGCTAAAGTCTACTAGTGTCTACCTCTTTTCAAACATGGTTTTCTCTCAGATCATTGAATATTTTTCCATAAAACATCATAGAATTGCTTGAAGGTAAGTAAAAACACACATTCTATTAAAATTAACATGCCCACTAATATAAACTATTCTAATTTACAAATGCTCTGAAGAAATTATTTTTTTGCAAGATAATTCACTCTGTGTTAAACTCGCCACACGTGAATATCAGAAAACATTATTATATACATTTAAAAAGTAAATATGAAAAAACTTTTTCAAAAAAAATGTGACCGCCTTCAAAAACAACCACAAAAAAAGAGTAAAATAACCTACAAAACTTTTCTTTCGGAAGTCGGTGAAGTTTTTATTTTACTCTTTTTAGTTTAAAAAAAAAATAAAAAAAAAAAAAATAAAAAAAAAATACTCTTTATTTCGGATAAGTAACATCCATAGTGGGTTAGTAAACAAGAATCTTATAACTATGTTAGTAATGGTTTAAATATTCAACCAAAATTCTTGTCAAATACATCATTTTCTTACATGTGCACTAGAATTTTGTAATCCGTAGCACCGGTAATAACATCGTTAACATCTCTTTCATTCATTACCTGTCTTAAAAACTGCTTGAATGCACTACTACTATGTAATATAATATATAATACACGTACTAATACACACAAACAACTTGCAAGAATTACTTAAATCGGACTTGTGATTCCGGAGATATGCGAACACAAACATAAATTTCTTACTTGAGGAGTTGTACCTTCCATCATCAGCTCAGCTACATGAGATGATGATTTCCATACGCAAGTAGGGTAAAACACCCAACTATTGACCCCTTAAGCGGTTTTCCTTGCTTCTTTCGCAAAATAAACTAATGTACGAGTTGCAAGTGGAAATTAATGTTTTTGGAAGATAAAATAAACATTGGAGAATGTAACTAAAACATTATTTCCAGTCATACAAAGGTAAAAAGTGTTTTTTTTCTCGAGTTTAGCAAGAACAGGCCATTTGACCAGTTATTAACATGCTTGTACCAAATTTCATCATGCAAATGACCAACTTTTGACCTCCTGTGGTATAAGAATAAACTCAAATAATTTTTATCATGAATGTGATACGAGGTTTTATTTGACAAAAAAACAAACAAAGCTAGTCTTCTAGCTCTTCTCATTTTCTTTTTTCACACTATTTAGGTCTTCAGTCTTCAAACGCCGTCAATGATATTCTTGCACTTAATTTTGAAATTTTGTAGTTTTTATCACTTTTTGTTGTAGTTTTTATCACTTTTTGTCCAATTTTTCTTCTTTATTAGTAGTTATTAATTTCACTGTTCTGTATTATGCAGCAGATATAAAAATACTCGCCGGCAAAATATAAATTGAAAGAACACGGCTTTAGTTCTACAAAGTGAGTTTCAAAACCTTTGAATTAATATTTTCCTAATTACATAAGACGGTTTTAACTTTTTAAACTTATGTAAAAGACCTCACAAATGAAGAGAACATAGATACAAATAAAAAACTAGCTCACACTTTGCCTAAACTTGCAGGTTAGGGTATATTTTGTCATTTTATGCATTAAACCAACCTGTGGCTGAGGCATTCCTCGTGTTATATTCTGCAATTGTCCCACGGGACCATATACCGACATAAAAAGTATCCTGCGTCCAGGTACACCCACTTAACCAGGTTTTAAAATAATCTGCTTGCCAAATTGTGTCAAAATCCATTCAGCCGTTCACTTTTCCTATAATATTAGTAAGTCTAAAAGTCTAAAATATTAAGGAGGATCCAGAATGTGACAGTAGACCGAAAATTTAAGTACCTCACTCAAATTATGCTAGGTAGTCAGGTTACTACGTAAGGTATTTTTTATGTTTGTGATTATGCAGATACACACCTTTAGGGGTGCCAACGCCCATGGGCTTAATACAGATGCATTAAAGTTAAGCTACCTCACCATTAAAAATGAACTATACGTACACACCGCGGTGTCAGTAACTGGTATTCTCGTACATTTGGTAAATTACCAGCTATTGACATGCCATGTTAAAAAAATGGTTATTCATACATTTGAGTGTACCAGATATTGACCTCATCATTTTAACAAGTTAACGCTCATTAAAACTTGAAAATCATGTGGAAAAGCATTGTGTCTGTCTTAAATAACCAAAAAATACCAAACTCAAAGAAATGTATCGTGTAAAACTGAAATAAAATGACATTGAAAACAACCGTCAGCTTAGCAAATTGTTAAATTTCTTGATGATTTTAGGAGTGTATTTTGTTATCATAGGTTTACGGACGCAATATTGCTTTATTTAAATTTTCTGTGACGCCAATATATTACAAGATAAATTATATTTCATTTTCTGTATTCTTTATGCAGCACTGCAAGAAGATTTATTATTATTTTTGATAAAAACTGTTATGCGGTCAATAGTTGGTGGGAGGTCAGCAGTTGGGTACTTTACCCTACTTAAATTACTTCATAAGATTTGCGAAAAACTATGTGTCAGCTAATAAAATTTGAGGGTTGCCCTCGATTTCTCCAAGATCCAATCATCAGATCCTGAAATGGTGACAATGGGACCACACGGGAAGCACCAGCTTTCGAATAAAAAAATAATCATGAAAATCGGTTCACCCAGTCGCAAGTTATGAGGTAACAAACATAAAAAAAAATATACAGTCGAATTGATAACCTCCTCCTTTTTTTGAAGTCGGTTAAAAATACAGACCACAAAATTCCCACTCTTTTCCACTTCCTAGTATTTTCCTTTCTAAGTTAACTTAATAATGGCAGAACAGTTCAACTTCTACCGCTTTAACATAATTACTATAACCATTAAATAAAAGCACAATGGAAAACCTTAACTATAAACTCCCATTTTTTTTTTCTATTGTTTGACCACTAAATAAAAATAAGATCCCATTTTTTTTTACCATTATTTCGCCTGATGGTACCTAAGATTTAGTCGACGGTTGAACCACTTGCCTTTTTTCCTTTATTTTTCTCCTGAATCTATCTTTTCTCCTGAATCTATCTTTTCTCCTTAGAATTTATCCAACAGACTTCTTTTACGCCTATTCTCAAGTTTCTAAAGCTCCTAACGCCGCGACTTCCACTTATATACTATTCCAGCCGTTTCAGGCAAACTGGAAGTCGATAGCATGACATGATGTAATAGGTCCTCTGACTCATGGTGACCCCTTTTTTCCTTTATTGACCAATAGCGAAATAGTAGAGGAGTTGTTTGTAAAGGCTTAAAAGGCTGCTTAGTATGTAGGCTTTTTTTTAGCGTGGTAAAATATTCAAAGAGTCCTCCCACCCCCTACTGTCAGACTCGTACTGACTAAAATACACGTTGTCCTTCAATAGCCCTTAGGGTCACGGTAAGGAAATAAGTCCCGCGATCCCGGCAGGCTTTGGCCCTATATGAGGGGGCCCTGTCATTTTGCTGACGCTCTTTGAGGCCCGCGTGCGGAACACGACGCGCCGTCGACCCGAGCATGGTACATGGTCGTAAAGCGAGTTGCCCTTTATTCGCTGTCCGCATTTTTTTTTAAAGAACTATTAGTCTAATAAAACACTTGCTTTTGGCAGCGACTTCATCTGCCCCCCTCCTCCCCCTAGGTATATCCTGAATAACTCAGGACCTATGTAGCTTTCAAATCGTGAATTGGTTCAGGAGTTTTTTAGTTTACTCATTAGAAACAGACAAAAATGTAAATATTTCCTCTTTATGATATTATTGTAGAAAGATTTATTTGTGGAATAAACATGTTTTATTGTGTATTTTGTAAACTCTTTCGAGTCTGTAGTACAAAAGAACGGGCTAATTGTGTTTTCCGTGAGATATTTGATTTATCTATAAGAACGCGCAAAAAATCCATAGACACTCTTTTTCTCAAAATGTTGTTTCTAGTTTATTTCTTAAATTTTTTCTTATGTGTAGGTATTAAATGATATTTTATTATGATAACACCACTGATGAAAAATAAAACGAAATGTTCAGGAAAATCATTGACCTCTCGCAATGCCTTTCAGTAGCTTCTGTTTTGTCTACCGAAGCCTTCGAAAAACAAGTAGTGATTACTTTTACAGAAATATTTAAATATCTGAAAACTTTTCTCCATTTCGTAGGTACGAGTAGCATACACCTTTAGCTAATAAGCCAGACTTTATAACTGAAAACTGTACCTACAAGAACATTCAAAACAATAATTCTTTCTTTACACAGAAAGTAGGTAGAAAATACAATAGGGGCCATAATTCCCAACATTAAATTGATCTTGCGTCCAAAAACACACAAACCCGCACACGAATTTTATACAAAATAACACTTATTTTAACAGTCGCAATTTTTGCTTATTCCTTGCTGAAAACTGTGTGCTTTTAAGCGGCTTAAGTTGAAAAAAACCTGAAAAATACCTCGAATTTGAAGATTATTTTTATAGCCATTTTCAGTTGTTACTGAAACTAGGTTGTGGTGGGCTGATAGCCAGTCGCTCCATCTTTTCTTTTTTGTGGTCACTCCGATGTCAAAGTTACCACAGGACTCCTTGTTTTAGGGGGTAAAATCATCAAATAAGTCAGTCATAATACCCACCCTGGGTAGAGCAGGAGGGTCTGTCAGACTTGTCTAAACTAAAAATCACGGTGTCCTTTAGTAGCCATTTACGTTCCGGGGTCACGGTAATTCGTAAGTCCCGCGACCCTGTCAGGATGGTTACTCTTTGTTTTTTTAAATGTTTTTACATTTTTTTTTGTTACAGTTTTTAATCCATAAAATGAGAGAACAACGTAGCGTAGTCACGATAAGAAAATCGGAAAATCTATAACAAAATCCAAACAAAACATAGTTTTGGGGTTTTGGGAAAAGGCGAATTATAAAAATTATGTTTTTCAATAATTATTTCACACTGCAAAGCCAGATCGTATCAACTAAAATAAATAAAGATTATGTATAACTGTGGTGAGCTCAGTAGCACACGCACAATGTAATAACGACCCCTGACATTTAGCGAACGAGGCCAGGGGTTGCAAACCTTAGGTCGGGAAGAGGATAACTTTTATGTTACACATCCCCATGTTCTACTAAGTTTATTTAATATTAACTTGGTAAACTTTACGATTAGACTCATTAGACGGGCAGAACTTTAAACTTCGCTTTAAACGAGCTTAAGTTTAAATGTTACAGTTGAATAACTAAGTTTTTTTTTCTTTTATTTGACTGGCTTTTTCTTTTTTTGTTACTTACCTACCTAATTACATTCTTTTTTCAAGACCTTTGGTCTTATCTATTCATAATAAACGAATTTATATTAGTAAAATATCTATTCGAATGAATTCTCTTTCAGTAATTCTTTTATGAAACACACACATTTCAAAAAAAGATTGCGATCACTTTAATACGAATTATTTATAGATTTTTTATTTAAAAAGATACTTAGATTTAGAATATTATGTATAAAACAGTTCTTTGATAAAAATAATAAAGAAAATCAGCTTGTACTAGTTAGTGTGTGTCCCAAACGTTTTTTGATGATTTTAAGGATAAATATGAACAGATAAGATGTTTTGTTATTCACCAATAACAAAATGTAAATGAAAAATATCCAAGTCGCTCACACGCTTTAAAGTAATTCCACTAAATTGCCTTGTTTAGGTACATCAGTCATTCTAAAAAGCGAGAATTTCAGTAACTTAAACACCAAAAAAAAGCTATTGTAATAATGCCACAAATACACGCTATTTTTCCTATTTATAACTAATATAAATTCACCAAAATCACTGATCCCTACACTCTCTCACAAAAAATAATTAACAGTTATTAATGCGAATTAATTATAATTTTTATGACCCTCCCTGATTGTGTACTTAGGACACGTACCGTAACGCATTTACCTTTAGTAGGTAGACAGAAAGGTAAGTGTTCTGTCGATACCGCAAAAATCGGTCCATTTACCGCAAACCCCGAAAACAGAACCTTTTGTATGTAATATTTATTTACATAAAGCTATGTGGTCGCCGCTTATGTAATAATGCTTGTTACATTTCTTTTTTGTAATATTTTCATGTTGAGAGAGATTTTAATTAATTCTAACACGGAAAATGTTCTTTTTGCTGGAAAAAAAATGAATTCAGGCGGTATCTTTAGATGGTCGTTGTATTTAAAACAGTATTCTTATCCAGTAAGATATATACGAGTCTAGAAAAGGTACTCAAGATATGAGAAAATCTTCATTTTTCTTCACCTGCCTAGTCTTTTCCTAATTAAGAGGATCGTCTACCGAGCGCTCGTCCATTCTAAAAGAGAAAACGTTTTCCTGCCCCTAAATGTTATCCTATCTCACTGATATTTTAGAATGCTTCTGACACAATAAAAACTAGGTATAGGTTTAATTTTTTTCAAAAGTACCTAACTCTTAGGCGCCTGTAACTTTCAAACTTTTTTTGTCTGGAAAAATAGACAATACTGTAGATGATTTGTACCTTCCTAAGCATGTAGAAAAAAAATGTTTCTATCCTTTCATTGCCGTCGTCATGGTTCGTTCGGACCATACTTGAAAAAAAACGACAAGTTTTATAGAAATAACTTTTGTCTATTCTTGGTAGAATATGGATTGAATTAATCAGTGGTCACGAAAAAGGAGAACTACGAGTAACAAAGAAAACTTTCGTAAAAACAGTAGGAAAAGTAAAAAGTTATCGTCTGGTAGATACTCCATTTAGGCAGAACACTTTCGTATCCAAAAAACTTTAATTTCTAAATAACATGCTAAGCAGTAAAATGTCTACTATTAGTTAGGGACGGGCAGTAGCCGGAAATTTATATACCTACACATAGTTTTTTATTAACGTTTTAACTCTATTTTCAACCAACTAACTACTTACTAGCAGAATTTTCGACAAGTTTTTCATTATCACTTTTCTAGTTAGGTATCTAAATAATGTTATCCGACCAAATGTGCTGTAAAAATGCGTAGGTTATGAATGGGTTAGTCAAAAACTTATTGAAATTCTGCTAAACAACATTAATAACTCTAAACACTCAAGTAAATAAAATAAATAAAACGTACAAAAAAAATCCTAGCAAATTGATTAAAACACATAAACGAATAATCAATCAATAATCAACTAAAATAAAACAGAAGTAACCATAAATGTTCCGCTACTGGATAACAGATGTCGCTATTTGGAATCATGGCGTCTATTTATTTTTACGTGGCGATTTAACGGTTTTATAGCTAACACTTGTTTGGTAATCAAAATTATGGGGCATTTGTTATTTAGTATTTGAAAGTGCATTAATATTCTGAATTAAAATTTATGGAATTTAAAATGGGATGATTACGTCAAACAGTAAGGTAAAATGCAGGAAAGAACCGATAAATTAAAATTTGTTTGTGCCTTAATTGTAGCAGTAAGTAAACTGTTGGATTATTAATTGCTAGTTGGTTTAAAGCTGTTTACGTAATACCCAGCTTTTTATTTCTATAACGTGAGTTTCATAGCATAAAATATTCTCAAACATTAAAAAACCTTTTTGTGTTGTACCTAAAATCTTCAGCCTAGGGACTGTTAGACTCGTACCGACTAAGAATAACCCTGTTTTTTTCTGTTAACATCTACGTCATAGGGCCATAGTACCCTGTTTAGGCAATACCGTTACTGGCCGCGACCCTGAAACTGTCCCACTATAAATGGCAAAGTTACTTTCTAGGTTCTAGTAATAGTTGTGGCCAGCGGCTTCGCCCGCTATAAGTCGAAAACTATCCCACGGGAACATAAAATCGAGACAAAAAATATCCTATGTGTTACTCCAGATAACTATCTGTGTACCAAATTTTATCCAAATCCGTGCAGTAGTTTTTGCGTAAAAGAGTAAAAAAAATCATCCATTCAGACAAACTTTTACGTTTAATATCAATAGGAAGTAGAATAGATGTGTTTGGCAAGTTACAAAACTAACTTCTTGTCTTTCTAACGTCCTAGTACTTATGATGAACTGTCAAACTCTAAATCTGCTTACCCCAGGTTCCATCCTAGTAGTTTCAAACTAGAAGGAAGCACTAACGTGACTTTAAAATAGTTTAAAAATACATTGACTGATTCGGGTTTGTTTTAAAGTTTCAAGAGGAAAAGTTTACATACTTTCCAAAGAGTTTATAATATACTTACAATACACACGCAACTTCTTTTAGTTAACTTGAACTCAAAACTTTTCCTAACGAGACTGTTTTAACAGGGTAACGCAGCCCTGGAACGCAAAGGACCCGTGAATGAACAAGGTGATTTTTAGACAGAATTTGACAGTCATATCCGCTCCTCCCGGGTGGACTCATTTGACGTCTTTTACACCTTAAACCACATTTATTTGCTGTATCGAGGGTGTATACAACTGGATCTGGAACAACTACTTAATAAGAATCCGCGACATGCTAAACTAAGCTGCGTACAGCTTGGCAAAAAACGGTAGAAAACCAGAAGTCGCCACTGTCTTCTCGCTTCCAGCATTTTGAGTCTTTTTTTTTTCACTTATTACGTTAGTTTTATGGCACAATAACAAATCTAAAAAAACGTGCGGTCTTTGTTTACATCAAATTTCAAAGATTTTAAAACGTTGTCGTGTAAAAAGATTATTTTGTTGTTGTGTAAAAAGATTAGTTCCAGTTCAATCCGTTCTGGCCAAGCTGTAAACCTTTTTAGCAGATATCCAAAGTTTCATTAATGACTTCCTTTTTGCAGATCAAAACAAACAACCTTTCGAAAGTGGCCCTCAATTTAAATTGGTATAAATTCCATGTCCTTTTCTATTCGAAGGGAAAATCCGTCCAAAAGGCCTTGTCTCCCTAGGGATATTTGGGATTTTTACTCTATCAAATACCCTTCTGTAGGTAGTATGTAGGTAGGTTTCAGAACGTGACCCTTCGATCTCTTGTGGAACGCATTTCTGTCCCTTAGGGTTGAACCATATCTGGCAGCACAGAATCGCCTTTTTCCGTCGCCCTTTTTCTTTCTGTCGCTTAGAACTGCTATTTGCTAGACCGAGACAATGCGACAGCACCCGGCCGCGTCGCGGATTCCGCCATTCCGTCTCGGTCTAGCAAATGGCAGTTCTAAGCGACAGAAAGAGAAAGGGCGACGGAAAAAGGCGATTCCGTGCTGCCAGATGTGGTGTAACCCTTATGTGGAACTCCCTTTGTACAAAAGGCGACGCATGTATCCGATATACCTTACGACTTTGGTATCCAAACGACTATCGCAATACAAAGCCATAGAGGTTCGTACACAGGCACGCGACAGGATACCAAAGTCGTAAGGTGTCGAAGACTTTTGTACGAGTACTGTGGGCTTTCGCAATGGCCACGAAATACGACGCTCCAAGCGAATTCGCCTTGTTGTGCAAAAGCCAGCATCGAGCATCAAAAACAAAATGTGCATCGGCCACGAAAGTTAACGAACTTCGTTGCTGCTTGCATTGCCACTTTTATGGCCTCGTAGATTATAGACATATATTATATATATTTATTTTATTATTTATTTATTTATATTATATATATTTATTTTTGACGCTGGAAACTGACGCTTACAGCACAAGACGAATTCGCTTGGAGCGTCGATATCGTGGCCCTCGGTTAAGCATGTAGACGTAGACGGTTTGAGCCGCGTCACTATCGAATGATATAATTAATACAAGATGTTTTTAGTTGTTAAAATATGGTTTTTTTAGCAATACAGACGTTCCCGCAACTAAGTAATTCCCGCAACTCAGTCATTCCCGCAACTCAGTCATTCCCGCACCTTAGACTTTCCCGCAACCTAGAAATTTCCACAACTGAGACACTACGAACATTTCCGTAACCCAATATTAAGGCCTTTCTTTTAACGTGGTGAAGTCCTCAAATGAGTCCTCCCGCCCTGAACGGATCGGAGTCTAAAATACTCGTACCCACTAAAATCCACGGACCTTAACTTTCCAGTTTCACGGTTACCTGTTTAGACAATCTCGCAACTCCAGGACCCACAATTCAGACACTAACCTGCATTCTCCTTGTATAACCCTATCTATGTAATGTCCGGACTTTAAAGTGTCATCTGAGTTTGTTTCGACTGTTTCTTCTCAGAGTAGTCAGGTATTCAGGTATGACATGCCGGCTCTCCTAGTTTTATGACAAGACGTGTAAAAGTGTTAATATAACCTTATTGCGTATTTTAATAAACTTTGATTTAATTTCAGAATAAAGGCCTTACAATCAAACCTTCCTAATCTGCTGTAACACCTAAATTCAGATCTATTTAGGGTGCTCCCACATCTAACGACGCGGATTCGGATTTTTCCGTCGCCCTTTCTCTTTCTGTCGCTTAGAAATGCCATTTGCTAGAGCGAGACAATGCGATAGCATGCGGCCGCCTTGAAGATTCCGTCGCATGCGATCGCATTATGCTTTCTGTCTCCGTCTAGCTAATGGCAGTTCTAAACGACAGAAAGAGAAAGGGCGACGGAAAAATCCGAATCCGCGTCGTTAGATGTGGGAGCACCCTTAGTCGAGTATCCCAGGCGGTTGTGACTCGTCCCATACATAATTCAAGAGATAAGGCCGTGCAAGTTACTGGGTCCTCAAGATAACCTCGTTAGCTACTGACGTTGTACTGATACTCCGATATCTACTGTGAAAGGTGGATTTTATAACATTTGCCTACTTGAACATACTGAGGGCTTAGTACAGGATTTCTGTTTTTTTTTTACAGTTTAGTTGAAGTTCAGAGGGCCAAAGCCTGCCGGGGTCACGGGATTATTATTGCCTTACCGTGACCCCGGAACATAAAGGGTTATTGAAGGACACCGTCGATTTTAGTCAGTACGCGTCTGACAGTCCCTCCAGCCCTGCCCGGGGTGGGAGGACTAATGTGATGATTTTACCACGCTAAAAAAATGGGAGTATGTGTGTGTTTTTTTTTATTAAGCTATATTGTCCCACTGCTGGGCAAAGGTCTCCCCCATAACCTTCCACTCTTCCCGGCCAATCTCTCATAAATATGCGTCTAGATCGTCACGCCAGCGTTTTCTAGGCCTCCCTCGGCAACGACGCCCATCCGGCACCCACCACTGCGTAACGACTCTGGCTGTATTGAAAATGAAAAAAAATTCAATACAGCCAGAGTCGGAATGGAAAATTAAAAAGCGCCTCTAGTGTGCGAACGAGGAACTATATTTTTCAATCAATTACGTCACAAAAATATAAAAGTCATTCTAGGGTTTACGTTTTCATTTCGTAGTATATTTTTGGGGTCCGAAACGCAATTTTGAGTAAACGAACCCTTATAGTATTTCAGGGTTTGGTTTTTAACATTGCGTTACAACCGTTGATCATGTTAAGAAACGGTTGTAACTTTGTGCACATAATTTTCATTTTTAATAACGTTTTTTTTAAGCATGTTACTTTTATATTATTATCATTTAGGTGAAATCACCTAAATGATAATAACACAAATCCGGTAAAAAAGATATAGATGGATTTTGTTTCCATAATAAAACAAAAAGGTGCAATTTTTTTAAATGTGTATTTACGAATAATGTCACAAAATGGCGCAAGCGCAGTTTTGTCCATACATAATTATAAATTAACACATAAGTTTTTGACGCCCTGAAATTTTGCGTGTGAATATTTTTGATTTTTGATTTATATTGCTTTTTTGTTTGTTCTATAAATGTTAATAAATAACTAATTTTCGCAAATAAAAAATAACACAGTAGCTACCACTATCCTTATCAAACTCAAATGTCAGCTGACGACCTATTCCATTGAAGTACTACCTGACGCCTATCACGGATAACAACGTCCAAGCACATAATACATTATATACCAAGTTACAACAGACCTCTACAGATGTAGGCCATAGGAACATTCTTCTTTAACGGGGAAAGTTCAAGTTATGTTGGTTGTAACACAATGCACGTCAGTTTTATCGTGTACTATCTATTTTCTATGGAAGTAAGCAGAAATGTAGGGTAGTATTGATCATGGTCAAATAATTATGGTTTTACCAAAAATTACTTTACAAATATGCACTTATTACCTTTTTAGAACTGTTTTAGAGGAGCTCGTGGCTCAATAATTACAGTCGCACTTGCCGATAGGTTAACCCGAAGCACGAGCAAAGATTTTACATTTGCTTGTTTTTGGGAAGTGACACTTCTGTACGTAGTACTTTTAAGTATTCTGTGCCCGAAGGTAAAGCCGCGTTTTGCCGGTGTTAGGCTGTATCCACAGACCACCCACCCTTCCGTGTGGTACCCACCCATCTGTCGTAGATTGTTTCCTCCGTGTCTCGGAAAGCACGTAAAGCCCTTGGGTTCTTTAACAGTCGTTACTACGAGTATTATTCAGAAGCTCTAAAAGTCTGACTACCAGTCTTACCATGAGATATCGTGTTACCCAGTTACTGGGCTGTGAAGGTCAGATAAGCAGTCGCTCCATGTAAAATACTGATATTCAGCTGCATCTGGTTCGACTAGACGTCAGACCTTATTAAAGTTAGGAAAAGGCTAAGCAGATGATGATTACATTTTGAGAACATGAAAGCACCCTTTTCATTGTATTTAGGCTGAAAATCATGAAATTACTCCTCCCGCCCTGGGTGGAGTAGCCAAAAAGTATCTTCGTTAATATTTCACAATAAGCAGTTTATAGGGTGAGGTGGTTTAGAAAAAAATTTAAAGTTCGACATTTCCAAAACTACTTATCCAGAAGGTGCGGGTTCGAATCCCACTGAATTTCAAAAATAATCTTTACAACTTTAAAAATAATTAATAAGGGGTTAAAATTGTCGCAAAGTAGGTCTAGTTATCAACTAGGTATTTAAGGAATGCACCAAATTACATGAAAGTTTCGTGGTACATAATTGAATTAGTAAGCTTAGTAGTACTAAGCTTGTTTACCAATGTGACCAAAAGCTAACATTGAAAAGGCGCTAAGGCGCAGATCAACGCGCATACTTTAAACCAGCTTCAGATATTGATCTGAAGTTAATCCAAAGCGTATTGTCGCCTCTCTATGGCCTTAAGTCGGCGAGTAAACAGCTGTTTTAAGGCTAACAAAGCGAGCTTTCAGTGCGGGACTGTCTAAACTGATAACCGTGAACCTGGAACGTAAAGGGCTATTGAAGGAATACCGTGGATTTTAGTCAGTGACAGTCTGACAGTCCTTTCCGAGAAGTCATTTGACTTTATTATAGCACGTTATGACAAAACAAAAGAATGGCTAATATTGCTTAAAATTTAGTTAATGACTAATATTCAGTACCGTTAGAACGACTTTTCACTTTTTTACTTTACAGCGTCTTTCCAGTAGGTATTTACAGCGTTTCTTGTATGAAAAAATGGAACAGCCCCTCTGGTGTGCGAAGAAGGAACTAATTTTTTTCTTGAAAATTATCAATTAGGAATTGTTAAAGTTCCAGTTTACTTTACGTCTCAAATACTGAAAACTCTTGCTAAGGGTCAGTACCCTTAGCATCTCTAATTCTATAATTATGACTATGTGTTTCTATAATTTTGCAAAATCAAGGTTTTGATACTAATAATTAAACTATTTGACAAATCCACGCCAAAACACTCTCTTGTGTCATGTCTCTCGTGACATCATCTCTACGATTGTCAACGGCAATCAACATCTGCCTAGCCTTATCTCTGTCAAATATTACCAATCGAATATTAACCTTCCATTACTGTGATAAAGTTGAAAATCTAATAAAGTTTGACTGATTGAGGTAGGTTGATGTGCTAGCGTCTATACTTCCAAAAAAGTATCTTTTAAAGCTAGCCGCACACAAAATAATATTGTCAATGCAAGATTGTCAATATGAATCGAAACCAAATGAAATAAAACCGAATACCGCAATACAGGCCCGCATACGCACAATATTATTGACGATACGTACTTTATTGTCAATATTATTTTGTGTGTGCGGCTAGCCTTACAGTAACAGTTAAAAAATAATAATCATTACGATAAACATTATGTCCAATGATAAAACTCCAAAAATATGTCCAATAATATTTCACGATACGCGTTATTAACTAAAAAGTAACTATTAAGACTGTTTGAGCCACGCCCCGTTATTAAAATCTCACTGCCTTAGTTAATATCGTCAATTCATCAAATTATTATAACACAAAAAACCGCCGCAAATGTGTCTGCTGTATCGCTATAAACTCAAAAACTGCTGAATTGATTGACGATTTCAGTTTTTCACACGGTTTTCAGTAAAAAAGAGTGATTTAATTAAACAAGGTTTTTTGTAAATTAGCTGAAATATTATAATAATAAAATCCTGCCGAATTAGCTTTACAGAAATGTATATAAATACTAGGTTTAACACGCGGTTTCGCGCACGTTAATCTACCAATTTTTTTACGTAAACATATACTTATTACTTATATTTTTTAAATAACACATTAAATGCTGAGAAGAGCCTTGTGGCCTCGCACAGAACTAAAATATTTATTTTATTGTTTTCTTTATTTGCTTTTGATATTTTAATTATTTTTTTAGTTGTATGTTGTTATTCTGTCCTGTGTGAGTCCGATCAAAACCTTTTCTTTATTTGACAAATTAACAATCAACTTAGATCGCATGACGTGGTGTTATTGTTATTTTTCTCGAGATCAAATTTTTTTTAGGAACGAAGCTTTTAGGAAAGTACTTTAAGGTGATTGCGTCGATGTAGCCCGCGAACATCAAATTTTCTTACGTTTTTTGCAATTTGCAGGCCAGTGACATGTTGTAACTTATCAAAATATGAACTGCGGCAATAGCGCTCTCACTTAGAAAAGCTGCATGTAAGTTAGATTTCGGAGATTCTAACAATATGCACCTTTTCTATGTGAGAGCTGGTGGAGCGAATGTTTTGATAATTTTTATATTTAAAATTATACTCGTTATTGCAGCGAATCATATTTTGAAAAGTTACAACATGTCACTGGCCTGCAAATTGCAAAAAACGTAAGATAATTTGAATTTCGCGGGCTGATTGGAGCATTCACCTTAAGTCCGTCTCTGGTACACCCTGACGGTTCAGTGGTTTGGCTTGAATACAATTATTAAACGAACGATCTGACTTTCACGTTTATAAAAAAATAGACGGGTGAATCTATGTATAGATCCTAGTTCATTTATAAAATGGTTGGCATGCGTGACACTCGTCAATTTCGAATTAATCATTACAAGGTACCGGTTTAATCTTAATATATATAAATCTCGTGTCACAATGTTTGTCCTCAATGGACTCCTAAACCACTTAACCGATTATAATAAAATTCGCACACCATGTGCAGTTCGATCCAACTTGAGAGATAGGATAGTTTAAATCTCAAATTATAGTCTCGAGTTGTAGCGGGTGAAGCCGCTGGCAACAGCTAGTTGTTTATAAAACTAACTTGGGTAACGAATTGTTGTCAAAGACAAGGTCATATAATTTCATATTATAGTACATGGACATGGATGTAGGTATATGGACTAGGACTATTTTTGTATTTTCTTGATTTTGTTGTAAGTTTTTTTTGTGTGATTTACCTGTCTTGGATCCTATAACGAAATTAATCAGAAAAGAAAAGTGGAGGAGAAGAAAAAATATGTTTCCATGCAAGCAGGAGACAGAACAAAACAAGGCCAATAGGCACAAGATAGTAAACATATCGTTATTGAGACAGTTGAACTTATCACGGATGATGTATTTCTGTTTTCGCTATGAAACAAATAAATTATAGAATCAGACGTTACTTTGCGGAAATCCATGACATTATGGGCTGATTTTTCAATAGCCAGTTAACCTCTAACTGAGGAATAAAAATGGCGGTTTGACAGTTTATCTATTAAAGAAAATATGTCAAACCGTTATTTTAATTCCTCAGTAAGAGGTTAAACTGGCTATTGAAAAATCAGCCCTTAATGTTATGAAAAATATGTCGAAACACGTGTCAAGTATAGGTTTGATTGCTTGGCATGTTTTTCCGTTTTTCTTGCACGTGAGGGTGGGAGGGCGGTATTGCATCCTGCATCAAGCCTGGATTTTTATCGCGGAATTAAAACTAAATATTTTTCATAAGACCAAACAAATACTACTCCTACAACATACTTGTCAAATATCTTTTACAATATTGAACTTAAGTTATTTGTCAGTCAATGTATGCCAATCCGTCAAACATATGGTAGTGTGTGTTATGTAATTTATTTTCCTTATTTTAAGTGCATAATTCTTAAGCAAACTATATTAAAAAGTGGCGAAATTCGAGTACTATTCGCGAGCGAGGAGTTTTCCTGCCGTTATTAAAAAAAAAACATGTCTGGGGTATCATCATCATCAGCCGGAAGACGTCCACTGCTAAACATAGGTCTCCCAGTTAAACCGCCACGCCGACCGACAATTCGCCACTTGCATCCATCGGTTGCCCGCGACCGTCACGATGTCGTCGCGTTGGTCCACCTAGTGCCTACGCTGCGTCTTCCGGTCCGTGGTCGCCACTTCAGAACTTTTCTTCCCCATTGGTTGTCAGTTCTACGAGCGATGTGGCCTTCCCATTGCCACTTCAACTTGAAAATTTTATGAGCTATGTTTGTAACTCTGGTTCTTCGCAACTCCCAGCATATCTCTTTCCATTGATCGTTGAGTGACTTTTTGTCTCTCTAAAAGGCCAGCAGTCAAATACCACGTATCAGAGCCATAATAATGTCATCACTGGCAACACACACTGGTTAAACACCCTTGTCTTGTCTGGTGTTTGGAAGCCCCTTAAATATTGAGGTATTTATTTCTGTTTTTAATTGATGTTAAAGCGACCAATAGAAATGCATCACCTGTGAAAATCAACTGGCTTACTACAACGGGTTATGAGAGTCTTGGACGCACAGACCAGTCTTAACAACCCTAACAATATCGGGTACGGTTAGTCGATACAATATCTGAGCAGCAATAAAAGAAAAATGGCGAATGCTGAGTAGCTTATGCTGAGCCAGCTGTCAAATTGCTTCACTCTCGTCTGAACTTAGCATGGTATCAGCCGATAATTTTGTCAGCAGGCTGAATGTTGTTCAGCATTTTCGATTTCTGTCCAGATTTTGTATCGGCTAACCGTACCTATTATGCTAAGGAACCCTAAAAATATTAGATTTCTGCACTCGTTCTCCATGTAAACTTTAACTCTGCCAAACATACTTCTCCGCCCGCGTAATTTTCGAAAAAAATGGTAGGTACTGTACCAAAGTTTTTGCTTCATACATTAATTTTATTTGTTTTGTCTACAATGCACTGTCTACTTTTAATTACTCGGCTTCACTGTGTTTAACCGTCTGTCTAATATTTGTTATAAAATAAGTATGTGTGATGTAAATCGTTTATTTTATGTCTGTGATATAATACCAAATCTTTTATTTTAACCTTTAAAATCAAGAAGCAACAGAAACGTTATGTAATACAGACAAATTATTTTCAAATCGAAATTACAACAGACTATTAATTTTATTTCTGAACAATTTTTCCACACATAAATAAGGTTTAAAATTGAATATTTATGTAATTTTCAAACAGGCAGGATCTTTAACCTGCGTTTGCGCGCCTTAAAGAGCTGTTAACAATCTGATGGGGAGACCCTATGGAAGGCCAAAACCAAAACCTACCCGGGTCGCGGAACTATCTTATCAGGAAACCGTGATACCGGAACGTAAAGGGCTATTGACAGAACACCGTGGATTTTAGTCAATACGAATCTGACAGTCACTCTCGTGCCATTGTGGGAGGGGGAGGACTCATTTGATGATTTTACCACGAAAAAAAGAGTTATTTTTTTAGTTCAATCAAGTTTTTTTTATCGTAGTAAAATCATCAAATGAGTCCTGCCACCCAGGACTTGGCGGGACTTAAACTTACTAAATTCCACGGTGTCCTTCAGTTGCCCTTTATGTTCCGGGGTCACGGTAATGAGATAAGTCCCGCGACCCTGGCAGGCCTCGGCCCTCTAGAGGGGGCCCCGTCACAAATGAAGCTAGGAAAGGAATAAGTTCCCTCTAAGTAAACTTAGATATTTTATTACAGATTACATATCACATAAATAATTATTAGGGGCGTTAACTTTTCCATTTTCCATGTCACGATATCGTCATTTTAAGCATATAATTGGTTGTGATTAATAAGGCTGGTAACACAGCTGAAACTATAATTATGTCGACATAAGTAGACACGATTAAATATGTCGGCGCTTAATATAGAAAATAAAAGATTATTTCTAGTTCTTTTTTTTTTAACTTAGTAGACTTTACCTGGATTTCTATAAAATATTTTATTTTTTACTGCAGCCGTAGCCCAGTAGTAAAGACCCTGATTTGCGAGCTCTAGGTCGTTGGTTCGAACCCAAACAAGCTCTTATACCTGTCGAGCCCCGAGAAAAACATTTTCCCACCAAATACTGACCGATTTTAAGACTTATTTTTCCAAAAATACAGTTTTAAATCGGTCGGGGTTTGGTGGCACAAAATCGTGCCATTAGGGCTTATTGGGGATCGGGCGGTATTTCGTCACTGTTTCAAAACGAATGGAAACATCGTCAGGAAACCGGCTTGTCATACTCGTAGAACCAAAAAATCGAAGCCTTGTGACATATGAGTACCAACCCATACTGGACCCTCGTGGTGGACTACAAGCCCATCCCTTGTACAGAGAGGAGGTCTGTGTCCCAGCAATGGGAACAATTATAAAAAAAAACTTGTTAAATAATTACATTTCACAGAGTTTCTAATGTTCTTTTTGTGTTACAGGTAAGTTTCGTGGCAACATTCACCTTGAAGTAAATACAGGTAAAAAGTATTTATAATTTCATTTCATTTTATTTAAAGGAAACCTAATTTTATAGACCTACTTCATTCGATCAAGATGAAACACGTAAATTGGTGTAAAATTGAGAATTGTATCGACTGTTACATACTTTTCATTGTTAAAAACATTTTTTAATTTCACACCGAAATAATTACCTACATAGATACTTTTCCCGAGAAAAACTGCAATAACTTTCATATGATAATATTTAATTGATGGCGCCATGTAGGTAGGTAGGTAATCCGACTACTACTCTTTACTAAATTCAAATTTAACGGGAGCGAACCCGCAGACAAAAGCTAGTACTTTATATTTATAAATATTACTCCAGACAAAGATTAAAGCAAAAAACGATGATTTAAAAATACTCCAGACAGACTGATGTACACAGAAAATTGAAGTTTGATCTGAAAATACATATTTTTTATTGCGACTTTCAATGTTGTCTGCCGTCAACAAATCATCATCGTATCCTGGTATTAACTAAAGTGTTAAAATGTTCTTTAATACAGGCTCATTTATTTAGGATAGATCATTTTTTAACAAGGAATGTAATCTCTTGAAAGTTAGATAATTAAAGATAAGTAAGCGTCCACAGGTCGGCATCGTACGTATCGAACGCATCGCATCAAACGGATTTCTATAACGACAGCGATCGGATTGCCGACGCGAGTCTCAGCAATCGGATTGCCGATTTCTTTCTTCATCGCGTCCACTGATCGGCATTCCTTAGTACCTCATCGGTACGCATCGCATGTCGGCAGGCATTGCCGATGAGCCGTCCGTACGATGCGGATTAGTGGACGCAGTTGTATGAATTTCAATACAAGGCAAACTAAAATCCGTTACGTACGATACATACGATAGGTGTGATGCGGACCTGTGGACGCTTACCATTAACCTTCATCTTCAAGGTAATAAAGGACGAATCTTTGATGAGGCTTTTCTGAAGCTTACCGTACATACCCATGTTATTACATACTTTTTCCACGCCATGAAACATTTTTCAGAGAATGTGTAAACAGTACAATTATTACTCAGACTTTTCTACGAAAACAGCTCATTCATACTACCTGTATTCTTTCTGGAATAGCTGTCTCTACTCGAGCAGATCACACAAATTCTTGCCTTCCAAAACATCTAAATATTTAGCTGACCTGATTATTAAAGTCGCCTCAAATTCTTGTCTATGAACAAGACGATTGTTTGTTAGATCTATTCATAATTATAATGAGAAACTCATTGTGCGACGAGACTGCAGAGTAACCTACATTTTGCTCGAACAATTCCACCAAAATTTACATTTATTTCTGCCGTACATCTTCCCATGATCTACATAGCAGAAAATCACTAATGTCCCATCCATTCGCCTATACGAAAACATTGGTCGATAGCAGCCAATAAATATAAAACCATGTCAACCAGCCTATTAAATAAATTCAAGAATAAATAACAACCAGAACAACAGCTGTTACAAATGCCCGAAAAGAACACGTTTCTGAATGTCAAAAACACACAATATCCGGGCTAGTGTGTTGAAATTACAATCATTTATAAAAATAGTTGATAAAATTCGCTTGTATAGGCAATTAAACCACATGGTGAGTGTCGCCTGGTCTATTTGCGTGCGCCTGCGCTGGACGCCGGCCAGAACGCGCGGCTATAGACCAACACAGCGCACACTTGATGCTTGCGTTGTCAACTAACCTGTTAGAAAGAATACAGACTAACAACCTGTCTCATAAAGCCCTAGGAAGTACCATCACTGGAAAAAACGTTGGAAAAATTCTACCCCAAAATTGATAGTCAATAAAAGCATTTCCATCAAGTACCTATCATATCTGTTGACTGACTTATACAACGTAAAAGGTCACCGACCTGGCACATTACCCTCTTTTGAGAAGGAAATAGAAGTGTACTTTATATTTCTAGTACTTATAGGTACAATAGTCAATGATGACCACCTCTAAGTCTTCTGAATTCTATCATCATCGGTGACCTGAATCTTTAATGTTCTTTGCTGATGACTATTCGAGCGATCTTGTCCTGATTTCGAACTGGCTTACCTGTAGTGGTATTCAACGTCTATGCATAGGAAAAGGCCATCCGAAACCGAAATTTAAAAAAAAAAATTGTAAAAGAAATTGGTTTTCATGTGGTCCAAAACTCCAAACTGTAGATTTACAATCTTTAAGCAAAGGTTTTGGGCTTCTGTTGTATTTTTGTCGTTCAAAAAGTGCTGATTGTAGTATCTACTGATTTAAATCAAAATAAAATAGATCTATAGTATCGTCTATTCTTTATTGTTAGTAATTTTAAGCAAAGTAGTTTTAATAATACTATATTACTTACTGGCTTAAAAATACGACTCCCTCTATCAAAATATATATGAAAAAGTGACTTTCTACAAACCGATGATGTTACTTATATCCAAGTGTTGTGAATTTTACAACCATTTTAAATGTCAGCAAACTTCCCGCCGAATTTACGATAATTCCAAAAAAGAAAATCTCACCTAGCAACTTACTACAATTTAAATTCACTTCTAGCTTCATATTAAGGTCGTAAATCGCATAAAGATAGTTAAAGATTTGCTAACACCTGATTGGTCGAAACTGCCAATTTCTCCACGTGATTCAAGGTACTAACGATGGTTTCTCCGTATTTCTTGGGCGACTAGTGATGTAAATATCGTCATGTAGTGTTGCGCCAAGTCATTCCATCATCATTATTGTGATGCTAATGTAATTATGAACTGTAACGATTATGTCCGGGAATATTTGCCAAATAAAGGGGGTCGGGTGATGTTTTTTGTTTGATCACGTAGGTGTCGTATGTAACGCAAAGCTATAATTAATTTGTTTACATAACAATATAAACAGAAACTAGTATAAAAGAGAATAGTTTAAAAGAGACAGTGACCTCTAAGTTTGTTTCGGCTGTTTCTTCTCAGAGTAGTCAGGTACGAAACATCGGCCCCATCTAGCTTTAAAAATATTGATTGTGACGTGTAAAAGTGTTTTTTATAACCAACTTACAAAATAAATATCATTTATGAAACAGTAGTGATGCCCTGCAGGTTTAGTACTTCGTTTCGCGTGCCCAGTTACTGGGTTGCGGAGGTCCGATAGACAGTCACTTCTTGTAAAATACTGATATTCAGCTGCATCTGGTTCGACTGGAAGCCGACCCCATAAGTTGCGAAAAGGCTGGGCAGATGATGATTTGCTTTTTATTCTAATCTAACTCAATTCAAAATCTGACATGTGAAACAGTTTCACTTGGTTTCACTACACAAGCTAGGATGACACACTCGATGACAGATGTATGTTATTCTATCGGTCTGTGTGTCACAAGATTGATGTATCGCTACTAGCGATAAATGATTTACTCATCAACTGAATACCTCACATCGTAACACTTCGATTGAACCATAGAAATATGTCTTTGATGTTTCAATTGTTGCTAGTTTTTTTTTTTTATCTTGGTAAAATCATCAAATGATTCCCTCCCACCCAGGGCAAGGCGGGAGGGACCGTCAGACTCGTACTGACTAAAATCCATGGTATCCTCCAATAGCTCTTTACGTACCGGGGTCACGGTAATTCCTGAGTTCTTGTCTTGGTGATTGTTGCTAGATTACAAAAATTGTTAGAAGAATGGATGCCAAGTACGTAAGTAGAGTTTTCACGTTTTTTTGTAGTTAAAATAAACGGGAACTTGTGAGTTCATTTTGATAGATTCAATCAGTTCCTCGTTCTTACACAGAGACGCTTTTTCGATTTCCATACAATTTACGTCGTACATATTAAGCAAATACAAAAATTCGTGCTAGGGCATCGGGTAGTTGAACTACCAAATCGTAAGTTTAATTTCTAACTTTTATGTAGATTCACTCTGTTAAAAGCGTATGTGCTGAAAAGCACGGTACTGTGTTAAATAACTGTGGAACACGTTCAGACCCGCATGCCGATCCTCTCACCCCTTAGAAGCTCCCCACTATTCCAATTTCGGAAATATTACTACTGTCACAACCGTACCCAGTCTACCCTAAAACATTTTCGAAAAGAATTTATTAATAAAACAAGATTTGATATCTCTGTTTGTATGGAAAGTTGAAAACCGGTCTATTATTAAGTATAATACTTAAAAAAAAATCCTTAATATATTTTTGAACCAATGTATCCTGCTCGTACGTACGAAGTTTCACAAATATTGGTTCAGTCATTTCGAAAATACGTACTTGAAAGTATTAAAATGCCGTTCGGCAAACACTCTTAAGTCCCATGTAATACAGTAAGAGCAGAAGATAATCTTCAAAAGTTGCAATAAACAATCGCAATTTGTGCCAAGCACATATCGTAAAACGTTTTTGTAGCATTGGCGCTTACGAATTTTAAGCCTAGCCAACCTTGTACAACGAACTAGCGAAAAAAAATTTTACACGTGTTTTGTGCCTAGTTTTTAGGGCACAAACACGTGTAACTTTTTTTTTAAATACTGAGCTAAAAATATAGCTAGGCAAAGCCAAGAGGGAGCGTTGACCTAACATATTACATTTTTTTTGTTACTTGGTAAAATTATGAAATGTGTCCTGGCGAGTGAAAGTGACAGAGCTATACAAGTCATCTAGCGCCATCTCGTTTACTCACTGGAATAAGACTGGTTCTAAGACGTTGTAATACCCCCCCAATACCGCTTAGACCAAAGTTTGGAACAGGCTGTAGCACAATCATTTGTTCTGTGTCTGGGTGTAATTTATCTATAATATGTATATATTTAGAAATATATAAGTATGTTTATCATTCGTCTAGTACCCATAACACAAGCTCTGCTTAGCTTGGGACTAGATGGCGTTGTGTGGTAGTTGTGGAATATTATAATTATTATTTTTATAGTGCAACATCCCATGCCTATGTTACTTGTACGGAAAAACGTCAGTTCGTAGATCGAACTCAATATTCTATTCTAGCGTGTCGTCGTGTTCTATAATACGAATGGAGTTAGAACTTCAATAAATATCACCGCTGGTAGCACAATGCTAGCTAGACTCGTTTATTTTGGTAACAAAAGTTGTCTGGACAATCTCGCAATGTTTTATTACCTTCGGGACATTCCGTGATTCCATGTTGTAAACTATTTTATTTTTAAACTAAACTTCGTGTTGTGTTACTGAGGTTTTTGTCCAAAGATTATGGTGTACGTTTTCTGGGTGATGGTCAAATATTTAAATGTGTATTTTTTGAAAACTAACAGTCATATCAAAATGTTAAAATACCATCTGCTGGCTATTTGCTTTTAAAAGCATCCCCGATACAGTAGTACTTGTGTGTATTTTTACAAGTTATATAAAAAAAAATTTAAATGTGGAACCCAACTTCTTCGAAATACACTATTTATTGAGGAACCTGTGTTCTAAAGTTTATTTACAGAACTCTGAAAAGTAGTTACTTCTGATATCAGTTTTTATCACGTGCTTCGAAAATTTAACTATGTATGTAACGTAGCTTTCATAATTAAAATTTTCGAAGCTTTTTATAAAAATCTGAAATGAGACCTTGTTGAATGTTTTTTTTTTTTAATTTATTTTCGCAAACACACATGGTTAACTGTGTAGAGGCACGGGTAAATTAAAATTTCCCGTCGTACTAGGTCTCCTGATCTCTTAGTAGTACCACGGGTAATTTTTATTCCCGTAGTACAACTGGTAGTACAAAATGTAGTACCACGGCCAATAAACGAAAAAAACTGATGATATTATTATTATGAAAATATACCCTATGATAATGATTATAATTATGATTAAATGTTTCATAAAACCTACATAACATTACACAAACAACACTTCACCGTCTTAAAAAATTCACCTCTACCTTAAAACCCAGTTAAGCTACCCCAGAATCATAAATAAGCCTTCTGCTAACCTAATTAGAGCCTAAATCAGCGATTAATTTTTCACAGAGCCCATCAAATGCCAGCTCATAATCATCACTAAAGATATAATACATTCGGACGCAAATCCCTTTGCCTCTAAATTATGTATGTCCAAGGGAAGGAAGGCCGTTGAATAATGTATAATGGGCTAAACGAACGATTAAATAAAAAATGGTGGAAACCGATGGCCTTTTTAATGTGTATTTTAATAAATAAGATATAGAGCATGCTCAGAGGATATATTATGAAAGAAAAGTCATTTAGAAAAGGAATTTACTTATGAAATGAATGGTACTGGGAGAGGACGTCTTCTAGGACATTTACTGACCTTAAAGTAATGTCCTTTGAGTGAAATAAGAACGATATATTAGAATCACAGCACGTAGTATTCTGTAAATGCTACCTAACTTTATGGAAAAACGAAGTTACTTTCCTTTATCTTAGTCTTATAATCGCCATTTTGAACAGTGTTCTATTTTTAAACGATTTACAAAATGGATGGTTTGTTTTGACAGTATGCGGTCAGTAACTTTGATAGTAAAAAATATTGAGTAAGCCTTGCCCAGGTTAAAAGGTCGATTTTACACTTTTTGGACGAAAAGTTTTGGGTTGTGATATATTTTTTGGGACCTCAGGGAGTGTGTCAGATACAGCCGGCTAAATTCGTTGGTAGATTAAATATAAAAAAAATGGGCTAAAGTGAAAGTTTGGATAAGTGTCTTCGAATCGATTTGTTGCAAAAACAATGGCTGTCATACGATTATTTTTTCCATAATAGAAATAAGTTTTTATAAGGCATATAATTTTTTTTTTAATACCAGGCGTGAAACCCCTGGTATCACATTATCAACGTCCACTTTGAGAGTATCAAAATATAAGTCGCGAAAAAGTTCCTAAATTGCAAAAACATTAAACTATATACGAGCAATAGACGTTGAAGAAAGTTGTGATCCAAAACTTTTTACCAATAGGTAAAAAGTCGCTCAATTTAGTAGACGCGTTGCTATGCAACGCTAAATAATGCTACTGACGCACGGCATCAACAATTTTGTATCACAATTTTCCCAATGTCCGCTCTATAGGTTCTTTTAAATCTCTGGTAAAATTAAATATTTGCTTTGCTACTGCTCAAGCGAGAATAGAGTATATAGAGAATAAAGGTTTTGCAATACTCAATTTTATCTACTACAGAATTTCCTAAAACACCTTGAAATTGATATAATTCTGACTACATAAAAAATATGCGCTTACGTCGCCTACAAAAAAGAATGTTCCAGACTTTTTGGCCCACTTATAATAACTGCGAATGACAACATAATCTTTTTATTACAATAAAAATGAAAATACACCTTTAAGTACTAAAGTAATAATACATTTATATCATCATAATAAGCAGATGTTTGCCAAAAGTGATGTCAGAATTTGCGTCATGCCGCATGTGTCGTCATCGTAAAATGGTGATGATAATAAAGGGTGATGACGTGGTGATTATTTTCTATCTTTTCTTTTAATAGAAATACGTGATGTCTGTCATTTTGGTCATATTATATGTTTTGGTTATTTTAAGCTTGTTGCTTTGTGTCTAGAATAGAAAGAAAACATGCCACCACTATTTGAAGAAAATTCTATTCTTACATCGGTATTTGTTTTAGATAGTACCTTTATGTTGTTGGCAAAGTTTACTTTTTAATAATAATTATGAAGTGTTATCATCTCTAAATTAGTTTTTATTTGGCAATTTATTAAAACTGCCAGACTCCATGGTTGTCTTGAGTCTTCCGGGGTCGCGTTACTCTATCATTAGGTAATCGTGACCCTGGAGCGTAACGGGCTATTGAAGGAACACTGTAAAGCCGCGTACAGACATCGCGAGGCGTGCGACACGAATAGTTCGTCTCGCATGCCTCGGGCTGTGTGGACGTGTGCGCTCACAGTGAGCATTCGCGCCATACGATCGTTGCGAACGCCGCCTCAGTACGAGCCGTGCGCTCCGTGTGGACGGACAGGTGTTGTTTGCGTTGCGCACATGCATCATGGAGGCCAATACCGAGTCACTACGTGAGCTGGTTCAACTTTATGAAATTAATGGAGTGTTGTGGGACTCTAAACATTCTGATTATTACAATAAATGTAAAAGGGAAGACGCGTGGCGTCAAATATCACAGCAAGTCAACACGAACACCGCCGTGCGTGGTGGTTTGCTTGCTCAGCTTGAGCATGTTTCGTTCGGGACGTACGTATAAATGTACCATCGTATGCCTCAGGTTGAGGCATGCGAGACGAACCATTCGTGTCGCACGCCTCGCGATGTCTGTACGCGGCTTAGAATTTAGTCAGTACGAGCCTGGCAGCTCCCGTCCTTCCCTGAGTGGGAATTCTTGAATATCTGGAGTCTGCATTTCTGCCTGTTTCTTTCTCTGTCCCTCTACAAGCTTTCAAACATTGCTGAGTTTAGGTTTCTTCCAAATCTTTCCACTTCTGTTGGTTTTGTATCTACAAACTCGCCCCTGACCGCAAAAAACTCGCCCTTGATTGCAATAAACTCGCCCCTTCCCAACCGTTCGGATATTACAGGGCGTTGTTCGGTCAAGTTACTATTTTTATTATCTACTCTTTCAACTGTAACAAAAAATACCCACAATACTTACCATTTTCCAAAATGGAAACCGGGACGTGTCGCGTTCAGGTGTCGCCGGCCACTTCCGGTGGCCATGTTCGCGGATATGACGTCACTGACAGTGACGTGCACGTGGCAATAATCCCTTAATTCTGTGGATATTATTTAATACTGACTTAGCATATGTTTATGCTAATATTTTGAAGGGATTTGGGGGATTATTGGGGTTATTCAACGTGTGTTTATCTTCCTGGAAAATAATAATAGTGTAGTGTAATGTTAGTGTTTAAAATATTAACCATTTGATTTTTATATAGGGCCATTTGATTTGCAATCCATTACACAAAATCTTGTGTAATGGAATTTCAAAACTTAATTTTATAGCAATGGGGATGGCAACTGGGAAACGAATGGCGCTAGTAAAGCTTGTTCCAAGCATCGTCATTGGTTCAAATCTTATAGGTACTTCAAAATAGTACTAGGTACCTCATTGGTCGGATTAGGACTTAGCTATGGTCGCGCCATCTACAATTTAGCTTTGACCGGCCTACCCCAATATCACATTTTTTGCAAACTACACTTGACATATTAACTCCTAACCCATAACCTCTGGGAGTCATGCGGAAGAGTCTGTCCGACGTTTACTGGCTAAAATCACTCTGTTCCTTTTGTCACTCTTTGCGTTCCAGGGCCACATCTCTTAAGGTAAGGTAAGACTGGAGTTAAAAAATAGAAAACAAACTACCTTCGTCAATGTTGTCATTTTATTTCATCATTATCATCAGCCTATAATGTTCCCATTCCCACTGCTGGACACAGGCCTCTTCTCTGTGAGAGGGAATTTGTCATTTTATTGAATTTTGATGAAAAACTTTCCTCTTATTGTTCCCCGTTATGCAAAACCAAACCTGAAATACACAGGCTGATACAGAAAAATATCGAAATAATCCAGCTTTATAAAGAACTAAAAGCTGAAACCAAAACTACGCCAAAAAATAACAACAAAAACCTTCACAGAATATTCATTATTTATCACACAAACCGATTGTGTGTTGCGAACCGCAATCCGTATTTTCAAATGCAAAACGTGGCCTCAAAAACGCAGCTTGTGTGAGAACAATGTATGTGACACTAAACTAGCTTTACCAATAAACATATTATTTCCATCCCCCTTATTAATATATAATACGTGGACTAAATATAAGCGGCCAATGTTAATCCTTAAAAAAATGTATGGTTAATCCGAGGATTATCCTGGTTGTAATTTTAGTCCACGTTTAGTCCAAGGGGGCATAAGTTAGCCGTATATTATTAGTTCAGCGCGGGCATGCGGGCAGCCAGTAATGGGCGACTCGCTATCCGATCAGGGGCCATCATGACCGGGTCGACGGCGCGTCGTGTTCCACGCGCGCCTCAAAAAGTGTCAGCACAATGACGGGGCCATCCTTAGAGGGCCAAAGCCTGTCGGGGTCACGAGACTAACGAATTTCCGTGAACCTGCTACGTAATGGGCTTGAAGTCCTTGAGTCCCACCCTGCCCTAGCTGGAAAAAATCATTTGGTAATTTAACAAAAAAAAAAGTTAAGATTGTGGTTATTGATCCCATGGAGAAAAATATGCAATAAGTCCGGTTGTACAGCAGTATACGTATTACGTACGTATGAGCACAGACACAAACTCGGAACTCTGTAAAAATACAAGCCTACTATCACGAACCTAAACCTAATTTTATCACCACTGGGAGTCCCCAAACAAAACTCAATTACTCAGAAATACACTTGGTAACTCACCTCAAGCTCAAAGTGTCAAATAGAGATGAGACATCGCCCGCGGATATCCGTACAGTATCCGCAGGGTATCCGACCTAAATAAACTGACTTCACGTTTACGAACACCTATCGAGATACACTACCGTTAACACTTTCGCGTTCATGACGTATGGATACGTCAAAAAACCGAGATACGATGTCGCACAACGTATCGATACGTCAAATTTTATATTTCTCTATCAGCCAGAACGTAAAGAATCGTCCGTTTCTCCTATAATATTCGTATAGTGACGTCACAGTGCCACAACATATCAAAATCTTGATTTTGTAGTGTCACGCAGCACTGACATTTTAAGGGTTTTGTGGGTGCTTTTCACACCTAAAAAGACACCTACCCACTAACGCAGAACGTCCATAGTCGTCAACTGGAGTACGCGTCGCCATACTGTCAGTCGGACTGTGCTCCGTTACGCGACGCGCGCGTACGCGCGAGTTACGAAACTTCTAAATCGTAAGTTATGACATATTTTTTACTGGATTTAAATAATAGAGTACGTATTATATTGAATACAATAACTGTTTTCATATTTGAGCGACATATTTTAGGTCTAATATAGAAATTCCATTGTTTTAGATGAACAAAACAAAACGAGCGAGATGAAAGAAAAGTAATAAAAAAGGTGACTGATAATTCAGCGTGTGACCAAAAAAGGACCAACCATCAACCAACAACCAACAAAAATACGTTTTTAAGGATATTTTTTTTTTCCGAAATTAACTGCACGTCGACGTATCGAGACGTTGTGTTTTCTTTTTTTTTAAATACATTAAATACATTTTGCGGAACGTCACCATACGTCGACGTATAATGATGTTCTTATAATTGTTAATTACTCAAATAAATACAGGTACGCATGAACGTTTATAAACGTCAATAAAAATGTATGGGGGAAAACAGTGCTCTATCACAAGTTTCAAAAAAGTGAACGCCGCGCGCGAAAGTGTTAAATATGATTAACATTGAATCAGTGTGACGAACGTAATAGGCTAGTTGCTTAAAAAAAATGTAATTAGTCCGTCTTTTAGATTATTCAAAAGTAAGGGACACGTATTTTTTTATTTGTAAATTAGACCAAAAATGACAAAGATATAGCCTATTAAAGTTACGTGTGACGTCACGATGCGTGGCATTTTTCGCGCACGGTGACGTCACAGGTAACTTAAATAGGCTATTATCTTTGTTATTTTTTGTTTAATCGAAAAAAGAAAAATACGTGTCCAATATTTTTTTATAATCTAAAATACGGACTAAATATAATGTAATTATTTTGACCCTGGAAACTACCCTATTGCGTCGTACTCGTAGTTTTCAATGGAAGAAGATTTGTAGACAGGGTGGGTACAAAAATAGTGTTTTTTAAATGTATTTTCCCGAATTTTAACTCTACTCTCACCCATAATTTCGGTTGAGTGAGTTTCTGATACAAAGTTGAGTTTTTATTAGAGTTTTTAACCCAATCAATAACTTTTTGCAAGAGGAATTATCAGTGAAACCTGATAACTGGAATCTGAAGAGACTGGTTTTGTTTCATTTTAAGGTAATCTACTTGGTCGCGGGATTATTTCCTTACCTTGATCCCGGAACAGAAAGGGCTATTGAAGGACACCGTGGATTTTAGTCAGTAAAAGTCTGACAGTCCCTCCCGCCCTGCCCGGGTTGGGAGGACTCATTTGATGATTTTAACACGTTAAAAAAAAAAAAGGTAATCTACTTACCCAGTATCTTAAATATAAAATACTACAGCTGTTGCCAGTGGCTTCGCCTGCTACAGTTCGAAAATGACCTCACGATTAGGTACAATTGGGATAAAAACTATCCTGTGTTAAGGTGAATGCTCCAACCAGCTCGCGAAATTCAAATTGTCTTACGTTTTTTGCAATTTGCTGTGCAATCAACAAAATCACCAACACAACACTTTAAGTTCATAAAGCTGTAGGATTTTTTCTGTTTATTTTTTTGTTCCTACGCCTTTATTGTCTTGGAGGGTTGTATTGATAATTTTGTTGATCATAATAATTGACTGCTATGCCGGAGGTCGTGGGTTCGATTCCCACCCAGGACAAATGTTTGTGTAATGAGCACGATCATTTGTTCTGTGTCTGGGTGTAGTTTATCTATAATATTTATGTAAGTATGTTTATCAGTTGTCTAGTACCCATAACACAAGCTCTGCTTAGCTTGGGACTAGATGGCGTTGTGTGATAGTTGTAGAATACGAGTATTTATTATCATTATTACCGTGGGAACGAGATGGTGCTAGACGACTTGTATAGTTCTGTCCCTTTCCCTCACTGGAATAACTCTCGCTTTATGACGTCATGATAGGCTACCAAGACGCATAAAACCAGGTTTCACTATTAATAGTTTATTTTCTAGTAAAAGAAACATTATAAAATAAAAAGTTCTCGTTAATTTATTCAGCGCTGCTCAAGTTTTGTTTCAAGTTCGGTTCAAGCAATTAGAAGTAACTTGTTGCTGTTTATTTTATTTTGGTAATTAAAATGATCATAAATTGTAACTTCATTGCTTTAAACTTAATGAATAAGTTTGACTTTCAATAGATACTAGATATAATAACCAACATTATTGCCAATTTCAATAAGATAAATAGTTTGATATGATTGTATTATGAAACTAGCTGTGTCCTGCAGTTTCGCGTTATGTTTGGCGTTTGGCCCTATGAAGGCTCTGTCAGTTTTCTTGAGATGTCCGAGTATGTGTGTCTTAAAAAGTAACTGTGTACCTGGAGGGCAAAACACAGTGGAATAAGGTTTTAGTCAGTACGAATCTGACAGTCCCTTCCTCTCCAGCCAGGGTGAGTGAACTCAATGTGCTCAAACAGACTGCGTACCTAACGCGATAGCGGGCGGCGGCGGGCGGGCGCCTAATATTGAACGTATGAAATCGCCGCTCGCCTACCGCGATGGCCACAAGCGATTTTGCGAGCCTAGGCGTTGCTAGGCAACACCTAAGTGTAGAAGTGGACGATATAAATGTCCTCTCCTCCACACGTTCCACCTCTGAGCAACAATACTGCTTCGTAGAAGGAGATGACTGCTTCCAGTTGTCTCTCCGTAACGTGGCCCTCACCAACGCCAAGCGAGAGAGGTCGCCTATCGCCTTCCTATGATAACGACAGTGCTCTCTCTCAGACCCAAGCGGGGCAAATCTCCATCGTGTCCTCAGAATCAAATTATCCTATAGGAGCCTTCTGCTGGACATTTACCATCCCAAGTTGCGACACGTGTAAGGTTTCTAAAGCAGCAGTGGTGCTGTTGCACTACAAAAGTATATCCACGATTAGATAAGGAAAGCTTCAGAGAAAACTCAACTCTATTGTTACTGACATCACTACCAAAAGGGATGGGATTTCTCTGAAGGTGACTGTACTAATATCCGCGATTCGGTACAAATACCTACGATTGAGTACAAATATCCGTGATTAGGTACAAATATCAGCGCACCCAGCAATGCGCCCATCAGGATGCCACGGCATGTCTCGCTGACCACACATTGACACTCATGCGATATACGGACACGCAAACTACTTAAATAACATTAGAATTGTTTGTTTTCATTGCACTGATTTTTTTTTACTATAAAGTAGAACCAATACGTCTGTGATTACAGATACGTGTTACATAACATCAAATGTAACACACATTTTAATGCAATGTAACATATGTTAGGTATATATATAGGACTGACCTGTTGGTCTAGTGGTTAGTGAACCTGACTGCTATGCCGGAGGTCGTGGGTTCGATTCCCACCCATGACAAAAGTTTGTGTGATGAGCACGATCATTTGTTCTGTGTCTGGGTGTAATTTATCTATAAAATATGTATGTATTTAAAAATATATAGGTTTGTTTATCAGTTGTCTAGTACCCATAACACAAGCTCTGCTTAGCTTGGGACTAGATGGTGTTGTGTGATAATTACTTTGTGGAATATTATTATTATATTATGGTAACGTAACAACTGGAAGGAGTTTTAGTAATAGTTTTTCTCTTACTGATATTTTCAAAAAGTGTGCCAAAGTTTATTATGAATGGCAAAATTGTGCCAGATTTGCATGAAATTGGCATTAATTAGATTATTCTTTCTATGTAAAATAATTTTGTCGGAATAACCCTAGGTAAAAAGGCATATTTTACGGCTGTTGAGAGTAGTTTTCGGAATAAACCAGGACTTAGTGTCAAATAGAATTAAGACCAATGCGCAATGTATTGGGGTAGTTCTTCAGAGACAAAATTTTCGATGTCTGTGGGTATATTTCTGTAACCAACTAACAAAACGGCATGTAATATTTTTTTCTGTACAGTTTAGCTTTAGCTCTACCTGGGACAAATTCTATTTTTTTAATAGTAGCTATCTAGAACAAAATAAAAAATTTTGAAGTCTGTTCTCCTGATTCATATAGGGCGTCCGTTTCCCATTTTCCGGAACAAAATGGTCGATGTCGCATTTTCCTTTTGATTCATCAATATAAATTATAGTTATATCGAAAGGTAATTAATTGACCTCTCACAAAAAAAATACATATTAGATATAACTACGTTAGTGTAATTTTAATTAAGTAAATAAGAAGTGTCCGGCGTATAATACTGATTCATGTGGAGTAAGCTTTGCTTGACTGTACTTGGTCGAGGAATAATGATGAGAGTCTGGGATCCCACGTGGGGGGAAACCTGTCGTACAACGGACGTGCTAGAAGGCGGACATGAGGCTGGTTGGCTTAGAACCTGGTGAAACACATGTAAATGTCTGATTCATCTGTGCTTGGTTTAGGTACCTTGCTGATTACAATGCCTAATTTATTAATTTTATTTTGCTGTTTTAAGACTTTAATCTGAGTTTCGTGTGATGCTTTTGGGTTACAGATTCGTGTAGAAAAATGATAATACTGAAGTCTGTATGAATGATGAGTTAAGCATGATTTTGGGCAAAATCATGATTCATCTGTACCTGATTTATATGTTCAAAAACCCATATCAATCTGAAAATAAATTAGTTTTCCTCTTTTCCAGCCAGAAAGGAGCACTTTTGTTACGTTATTTTACTTTTTCATGTCAGTAGAGTGTGTGTGACATAATTTTGACATTATTCTTCGGATTTTATTCATTAACTAGCTTCTGCCCGCGACTTCGTACGCGGATCCTGTTGCTTATGCTAGCGACAACGGGGTCGACAAAATCGAAGATCTATAACGTCTGATGTGAAATTCTTAGAGCCTGGGGACGGGAAAACAACGGGACGCGCGTGACGATTCCAGACGTTCCAGGTCTTTCATTTTTGTAAGTCAACAGGAACTGCTAATCAGACTAAACAGCTCTTGCTAAGACGTCATTCCTTTATATGTGATAGTGTAGCTGGGCTCTTGAAGTTTCACAACAGGTGTTCCAGATCTTCAATTTACGTCAACAGAGGGTGCTCATCAGGGTGAACAACTTTGCTAAGACGTCATTCCTGTATATGTTATAGTGTAGCTGGGCTCTTGGAGTTCCACATCAGGTGTTCCAGATCTTCAAATTTATTCCCTCAGCAGAAAATGCTCATCAAGTGGAACATTTTTTGCTATCGCACCATTTTTGTATCTCTTATAGTTTAGCTGGTCCATTGCGGTTCTGCACCAGGTGTTCAAGTTTCCAAGATAAATTATAGCCTATGTGTTGGGCAGACTTAATATCTATACAACAAAAAAAAATCATTCAAATCCGTCCAGTACTTTCTGAGTTTATCCCGGACATACATACAGACAAACAGATAAACAGACAAACAGACAAAAATTCTAAAAACTATATTTTTGGCTTCGGTATCGATTGTAGATCACACCCCAAGTATTCTTTAAAAAAAATATTCAATGTACAGTTTTGACTTTCCTACTATTTTATTATATGTATAGATAAGTCAAACTCTATCTATTTTATTTTATAATGCTGTTTACAACAATGCCACTATCAATAGTAGAAAAGATGGAACAAAATATATCTATGAGAAAAAGAGACTCACAGAACGTACGAATGTTTCATCCTTCTAAGATGGAAAATAAGAAAAGTTCAACTCAAGTATGCTGCAGGGAAATTAGAAATGAAAGAATTATATTTGAAAAAATAGAGAGAAAAACAAAAGTAAACAGAGAGAATATTATAACGTATCATTAAAATAACTATCTAGTACCTATTTATAACAAAATTCTCGCTTTTCTGTAAGTATTTATTTCTGTAATTGTTAATTTAAAAAAAAGAATTTTATTGTTGAATTGACCAGATTTTTTCCTTGATAATTATGATCACTGTTAATAAATTAATTGTTTTATAAAAAAATAATATTGTTGTTATAATATTATGATTATTTTCTTATTACAAAGCCCATTTTTATTTACATCTGTATAAAAATCTGATTCATCTGGGCACAAAATTTTTAAACGTCGATATCTCAAAAACTACTTTGTAAAAAGAAGTCCCTCAAACAAATAAATGTTATTTGGAATATCTATTTTCATATGAACATGTGTTACTGAGCTAAAAGTGAAATTAAAATTTGACCATATGAATCAGTCAAAGAATCAAATTTCGAAGAACTACCCATTGAATGTAGTCGAAAGCTCCACCAATGAATTCAATCCCTTGTCCAATCTTTGTTTTTACGCATCTGTTATTTATTGTTTTTCGGGAAGAATAATAAATAAACTGTAAAAGTACCTTAATATTTCTACCAGCAAGCAATATAAATAAACATATATTTCCTTCTATCCAACTTTACAAAGTTGTATTAACGAAATTGTTGAATGTTTTTGCAGGACTATTAAAAGTTTATTTTCTTATTAATAGTGGCATTTTTAAACTTTATTAGATTTCCGTACTAAATGACATTTTTATAAAACAAAACCAATAAACACCAAGAAATATTTCATCGTAGAACATAGTTAAATTAAATTAAAACAACATAAAAATACCCAAAAACTAATACGCAGTAATAAATATCCAAAAATCGGTCACGTCCCTACAGGCTTGACACACGAAACAATACTACACAACCTTTAATTTAAAAACTATTATTCCGTAACGGCCCTTTTATTAAGCAAATTAAAATGATGTGTCGTAAGTCATTGGACACGCTCAGCGGCAATGAATACACGTCGCGCCCCAGGAAGAAAGCAATTGTGGGATTAACGCGTTCCCATTTCCTTGCCAAGCACGATATTGTGTGGCCACTTACCTATCCTAAGGTATCTGTCTCACCGTTGACGTCTAGCGACAAGCTGTTGACTATTTACGACGCTTTTATAAATTTTGAATGAAAGGAACGCTAAGCGCTGTAGGGACAAATGTTCGCGCCTGTCTGCGTCTTACGTCTTTTCTGTGTGTCCAGCGCCGGACATCATCATCTGTCTAGCCTTTTCCCAACTTTTTTTGGGGTCGGCTTCCAATCGAACCAGATGCTGCAGCTGAATATTCTCAGTACCTACCTAATTATTTAAATTATTTTAAAAAAAACATTTAATAAGATGCGAGCTTATTGTCATCATTTGAGTATAATCCGAACTCCAGGCGTGCTCATAAAAATAACGAGGATCATGCCAAAAAAGAATGATGTAGTTGTTACCTAAATCCGCTTATTGTTAAACGCCGGCAGTGAGACAGAAGCCTTACGTTCTATGAATTAACGTAGAAAGTGGTTGCATTTGTTTAATTAAATAAAGGTTTTTTTGCTTTGTTTATAATGGCGTGTAATTATGTTATTACGTGAGGTTATTGCATTTACTTTACTTAATGAAAATATTAAATAGCTTAGTGGAGGTAAGTATAAAAAATATTGGCAAATTAATGTTTTTACCTTCAGTGGGATCGTCAATAACTTAAAAGCTTTAATAGATTTGACACAGCAACATCGTATTACCCAGTTACTGGATTTGGAGGTTTTTGTGACGTGAACGGGAAATGATATGTCGTTAATTTGATGCAAAATAATTGTTCCTCGTTCGTACAATAGAGGCTAAACTCAGTAAACATTTCAAATATGTACGCTGTCAATAAAGTACGGAAATCTTGTGACAAGGCCTCTAATAGGCAGTTATTTCTAGCATTTTGTCAAAAACATCAGCCTCACGTTTACACTGTGTGACCGCGACACAATGGCGCCTGATACAACGATCACAGCTAATGACCACTGTACATCGGTTACATTGTTCAACTTAAAAGCAATTGGTTAGGTTTCATATCTACCTACTAGACTAGTTTGATTATAATCTTACTAACATTATAAATGTGAAACTCAGTGTGGACGGATAAATGTATGTATGTAAGTTTGTGGCTCTTTCACGCCTAAACGACTCAACGGATTTTGATGAAATTTGATGCATGGATAGTTCATAACCTGGACTAATACATGGGATTTTTTTTATCCCGATCTTATGATCTTGTGAGGTAATTTTTGGGCGAAGCCGCTAGCAACAGCTAGTATTACAATTTTCCTTCTAGTACCTGCGGTTTTAACCCAGCATGATATTATTTAGCCTTCCTCGATAAATGGATTATAACAATCACAAAAATATTATTTCAATTCAAACCATAGATAGAGATTAGCGCGTTCAATCAAACAAACTCTTCCTTCAGCTTCCTTTAATCTATTTTTAAAAACCTCATTAAAACGATACAAGAACTCGCACCCGAGTTGTGTTACATTGCGGACTTTATAGGTACAACAAATTAAGTTGATCAAACAAATACCGCAATGTAGTGAAACTCGTATGCGATTTCTTGCTTCGTCTAAATAAGGCTTTATTCTTAAGCCATACTCAAATAGGTTACTCTCACACTAAAATAAGCAACATCTAACACAAAAAAAATCACTTTCTGAAATAATATATCAGAATTCGACTCGAAACCACAAAAAGCTCTCTAGTTTCCGTCCCAGCTTTTATCAACCGTAGTTTTTAATATCGGCAGTCCAAATCAATCACGCTCAATCCATCAACTGCGCACCCATCAATCTCTAAGCCTCGCTGCAGTCTACGTCACTCGGCGTCCTGTTGAGATGCATTTACGGCTAAAAGCTAGTCTGTGTTGAAATTTTGTGGATGGATGTATGTATGTAGTATGAATACGAATATTACAACCTGTATTGTTTTGTAATGGATAAGTTGTATTTTTAACATATGGTTTCTTATATTTTTTACTAGAATATCTTAATATACGAGTAAGTTGTTAATATTGCATTTAAATAACTAAATTTAAATATTTACAAAAGATTGTTGATATTATTTTGTTTCTAAATAGGTTACTATTACGGGTTTGTCCCAAAGCACCACGGCCCCGTAAAGCAAAGGGCAATTGAAGGAAGAGGGTGGGTTTTAAACTAAAAAAACGTCCACTTAAAAGTCTTTGTTTGGAGAAGTTGCTTCTTGGAGTTATTGGATGTCAAGAAAAAAGTTCAGGAATAAAGCTTTCAAACATATCAACATTTCCATAAATTCCAAAGAAATAAAAAATATAGAAAGAACACAAATAACACTTGTGTGAGTAACTGTACCAGGAACAAAGGTGAGGGCCACACCACTCAACGATTTCAATACAAAGAAATACTGGCGAGTGGTAAAACACTTTTCATCTCGATTGTATACTGCTGAATTGTGATGTAGATTAAATAAAATATTGCGTGGAGTGAAAAATTGAGAATGAGATTGCAAAATATCGCATTGATTAGATAAAAACGGAAAATCAGCTTTTTATAAACAATTGTGTTCAAAGGCACTGAGCCCTTATCACAAGCTTTATGTATTTTATTTACAGCGTACTTAAAGTATTTTCTGTGTTTATTGTATGGAAAATGAAAAGGCGCCTCTAGTGTCGGAACTTATTTTTACTTTCAAATTAACGTCAAATTTTTTACATTCTTACAATCTTCTTTCTTACTACTATACTAATATCGAAAGTTTGTATGTGCATATTTTTTATTTTTTTCATGCAAAACTGCTAAAGGAATTTGGATGTAATATGGCACACAGATAGTTAATGTCTGCATACAGAATTTACATAAAAATAAAAAACTTTGTTAGAAAACTGTACCCTTAGCACGAGTTTTCAGTATTTGAGACGTAAACTGGAACTTTGACAATTTCAAATTGACAATTTTCAAAGAAAAAATTAGTGCCTTCTTCGCACACAAGAGGCACTGTTCCATTTTTTCATACAAGAAACGCTGTAAATACTGTACAGTAAAAGAGTGAAAATTCTAAAAAATGCTAAGGTACTGTAGCTCTTAATTTCGCGTATTTTTTGGTAAATTGTAGTTAACCAAAGAATGAGCCAGCATATTGTATTCTATAGAAGTAGGTACAAAGTAAAATAAAACACCGTACGTCCTTCTATAAGGAAAAGTGCAGATAAGAGTATCTCAACATAAATGCTTCATTTTCGTGCTATTCTCCAACATTTTCCCCCTCTGAGAAGAGGAGAATGTTTTAAGTCACGTATCTACTCGATAAATGGGTCACCACTACTCCCTGACATGTTTAGATGAATGTCAACTGAAACGACTGAAAACTTGATATATTGTCGTCTAGAGACTTAGTAAAGATGCTGTTAACATTAATACGTCAAAACATGGAGGTTAACAAGTATGTCACCTACGTGTCTATCTCTCTGTGGCACCGTAGTTCTTAAACGGGTGAACCGATTTATGTGAGTTTTTTCGAGAAAAGATTATGCCGTTCAGCCGTTATGCAGTCATTAAGGGACTTTACTAATGGCGCGATGCGAGGCAATGCGACGTGATTCGAACGAATTCCAATTAAAAGTGAAAATCTACCCCATGCCATCTCTTTCCAACAGCCTAAACTGGATCGCGTTAAGAGGAAACAGCAAGGGCTGGAGAATTGAAAAATAGGTATTTGTAAAATCTATTGCTGTCGCGCAGTGCCCACAACAGTTACAGAGCGCGATAGCTCAGACAACAGCAGCTTGGACCGAAAATACCTTATTAGACGGCACAAAATCAACGATTCGTAGTCCCCTGATTACTCCTCCAAAACTTAATCGATTTCACTACTTTTTTCTTTAAAAAATAAAGAAAGGCATTGGCCGTGTTCCTATGTTTTTCTTTTTTTATATAATCTCGTCAAATTTGTTTTCTGGATATTTGAACACAGCGGAATATCTAGCCATTTTTTTAGGATTTTGAATGTTCATATCTCTTTTTAATAATTAATTTATGGAAAAAAGGAAAACATAGAGACATGCCAATAGTGGTCATAGATTTTTTGTATAAAAATTATTGCTCTACTGGCATTATCCTGGGAGAAAACAGGGGACTACGTTTGTATATGGAAAAACGAGGAGCTGGTGGTATGGCCTCAGCTTTGTAATATCAAGTTTATGTACCTAGATATAAGATGAATCGTTTTTATATCAATTCGCTTAAAAAATAAATGAAATACGACACGACTGTTTTAGTAGGGCAGTCTATTATGAAAATCCAATAAATTACCGACAAAATTTGACGTCCTGAGTGAAGCGTGATTCAAAGGGTCCGATCGATTGACCCTGCAAAATGGCTGTGAAATTAGGACGACAAAATGCAAATAGCTATTACCAAATGTAACTATAGTTTTTTAACATTAAAACGGAAGATTTATGGTGCGCATCCACAGGTCGGCATCGTACGTATCGGACGTATCGTACGTAACGGATTTTAATTTGCCTTGTATGGAAACTCATACAACTGCGTCCACTGATCCGCATCGTGCGGACTGCTGATACTCGCGTCGGCAATCCGATCGCTGTCGACACAGAAATCCATTTGATGCGATGCGTCCGATACGTACGATGCGGACCTGTGGACGTATGGTTTTTAAAAAGGTTGACCTATTGGAAAGAAAGCTTTTTGCTGTGTGGGAGAGTCTAGACAGGTTACCGTAAACCTGGAACGTTAAGATCTATTGAAGGTTTTAGGTCCTTATCGTGGTAAATTTTTCAAATGAGTTCCCGCCCAGTGCGGGATGGGAGGGGTTTTCAGACAGAATAACATCCAGGATGTACCTTCAATAGCCCTTTTGCGGGATAACCGTGACCCTGATAAAAAAAGAAAGGACACATAATGTCAATGTATATTCTTCTAGGACATTCTCTATGAAAATATTTCTGTGCCCTTAGCACGAGTTTTCACTATTTTACTTTACAGCGTCTTCCAGTGTTTACAGCGTTTCCTGTATGAAAAAATGGAACAGCGCCTCTGGTGTGCGAAGAATGAACTTATTTTTTCCTTAAAAATTGTCAAAGTTCCAGTTTACTTTACGTCTCAAATACTGAAAACTCGTGCTAAGGGTACTGTTATATGTCCAGACGGCAATAAAACCATTAAAAATAAACACTTTAGTACTTTACTAGAGTACTATAACCGTATAACTGATATTTATCTCTCACAAGCATTAATGGCACATGAAATCCCTTCTGCGTCATTACTTCAAGTTAAATTAAATTGAATCTTAATGTTATAAATCTAAAGGCTATAATCGAAAGTGAAAGCTAATATTTCTTCTCAATTAAATAACCTACAAACAAAACATAAAAATGGCTTTTCTGAAATCTGTATACATATAAACTATAGAGGTTGAATTGAAAAGCGACTTTGTGTTGTAAGGTAAAAGGGTGAATTTTAAACGTATGAAGAAATCAATTTTCGTTCAGTAACGTTTATGAATTTTAATATGAAAACAATAAAGTCGATGCAGATGGCTGGGTTGTTTGAATTGTAAGGGTTGGACCCGTTGGTCCCCTGAAATCCTTCAAGTATTAACCCTGTTACACCAGTATATGACAAAGGCCTAAGGCATACATATTCGACCCCTTCATATTTAAAGTACAAACAAAGTACTTATTTGGTTCAAATTGACGGGGGCAGTATTTTTGTTAAAATGATAAAAATAAGATTTCTCCCGTGTTTCAGCCCGTAAATCAAAAACGAATTTTATATTGTGACAAGGCCACTTTTACGTTTTTTTTAAATGTCAGATATAAAAATATGTCAATAGGTATTTTGTTAATCATTGACAGCGGAAAGAAAACCAATCCCATTTGATGTAACTAGAGGGCTGTCCTATTTTCTAGTCAAAGTATCAGCATTGCCATTCAGCGTCATCTTGCCACTATTATTATAATTTTCCCTGACTTGTAACATCATCATCTGCCTAGCCTTTTCCCAACTGTATTGGGGTCGGCTTCCAGTCGAACCAGATTCAGCTGATATTTGACATGGAACGACTGCCTGTCGGACCTCCACAACCTAGTAACTGGTTAATACGATAACGATACCCAGACTTGTAACAATCACATTTTAAAACTTAAAACTTCATATTTACCCCAATAACCCCCTATGACGTAACAATTTGATCTTACGCACAATTGAATACAAGTACAACCTCTGACGTCATAATGCTATACTTCAAGAAGGAACAACATTATCTTTTATCCGACTTGTATGTCAGACAAACATTTATTGGCAAAAACACTCGGTGGCTCTCGACGTACCCCGAGGCATTAAGAGGCGGCATCGAGGCGGCGTTGCGGCCTTGACCCACCCCCCTTTTTCACCCCTACTCACCCCTTCGAACTCGCCCCCTGGCTTAAGCAATGACCTAAGATTTCCATGATGAGAGATCTCGGAATCCTTTGGGAAAATTCATACGATTTTGAATTATTTTAGTAAAGCGGAATAGAGATTTTTGTTTTTATTTAAAACTAAAGTGGGTTGATAGATAGAATGAAAGAGAATTAGGTTTATTTGTAACTGAAACTTATTGTTGGTTGTCTTTGTAATTGCAAGCTATGAAAAAATCTTTGGAAACTTCGCTTAATCCATTGAACCATTTCAAGCTTTTTACATACGTACAGACGGCCCACATCAACATACCAAACATCAAGTTTTTAATTATTTTGAAGTCTGTTTCTCTCAGACAATGTTTGTGAGAATGGATTGGAGTTTTTTTTACGCAAAAAACCGCTGTACAGTTTTTTTGAAACATTGCACACAGTTTTAAAATGTGGATGAATACTTAGGATATCTCATATCCTGGTATTACGTTTTTGCAGGATAACTAAAGCGGGTGAAGCCGCGTGAAAAAGCCGGCACTCATAAAAAATGAAAAGTATAACTGCTTAACACAATTTTGTGCATGAGTAATCGAATTCGCAAACCCTTTTACTTTCGTGTTACTCATGGCAGCGAAAGATTAATCGATTCGACGAATCTCGTCGATTCATCCTGGTAGCCCCTTAAATTATCCACTCAGGATGAAATTCTGTAACTTGGTGACTTGGCTTATTCTTTTGACGAGACAACTTCTGTCTATAAGCCAGCATTAACAAAAAGTTTGTGTCACTGTAACTGCCTGGTTATGATATAGTCTACTAATAATTTATATCTTTATAAATAACTAGCTTAATAGTATAAGTTGCCAACGATTCCGCCCGTGTTTAACTTGAATATTATCCACACGAGAACATTAAACCGCGATAAAATTTACTATAAAATATGTGTTGCTCCAGACTGTAACCTAACTATGAACCAAATTCAATTAAGATTCGTTTAGTGGTTTAGATGTGATTGATTAACAAACATCCACTAACTAACATATCCTAAATCTCAAACTTTCACAATAATATTTATGACTTAAAAAGACTGGTTAGATTACAAAGACAGCAAACGTTTGTATATGCAAGGAAAAACAGAATTCCATACCAATTCAAATGAATTGGTATGGAATTCTGCTCGCGTCATAGCGAAATCAAATGCATTATCGGTATAGCAATAAATAATCTTCAAAACCCAGCAATTCTAACTTCGATTCGTCATAAACGCACTAAGATCTACAAATATTCAGCTATTCTGCTTAATTGGTCCAATGACGTCATAGATACGAACGATTTTATAACAGAAAATATTGTTTCAAAATGCGTGCGCGCATAATTGTTGCTGGTTTGTTTCTTTTGGCCTTTAACTATTCGGTTTTGGCTTGTTTTCAATAACACGGGAAGACTACACGACCAGTACACTGGACCTCTCTTAAAACTAACAGTGGAACTTCGATAGTTCAAGTTAAAATGGTCTTACAAAAGATACGGAACGCGTAGTTCTTTTTATTGTTTTACCGATTTCCAATAAAATCAGGAATGTGGCTGTCTATTGTTGGTTTTGAAATATGAGTTTAGTAACGAAACGATTGAAAAAGATTGATAAATATAAGAGCTAAAATATAATTTCAAAATTGCGAGTTGATAAAACAAAACTACCCACATATTTAAATTGTACACTTTTAAAATATTTTCTTTTTCGCTCACAAGATGGCGATCATTTGCAATTCAAATATAGAACAAACCTATTTCCATTTTTAAATTCGAATCACATTGTTGTAAAACATTATTTAAACAGGTATCTTTCGTATTTTTAACGGTTTTCTACTGTTCTTTTTTCAAGTACAGTTTTTTTTAAAGTTTTTAATTCGTATAGATCATAACAGATGGCATTGTTAGGTCTATCATAGATCGAGTTATCATAATTATGTTTTATTGAATAGTAAATGTCATCGTTATGTAGACTATTAGTGCTAATTCTTTATATTAAACAAATAATTGAATTTTTCGAGAAAAATAGTGAATATTGACTGTCACAAAAAAATATTTTTGGACTTTATTACTCAATCGCGCTATTAAAATTTAGAAGTTTTTTGGTAAATGGTCTTTAATGGTTGAAGACCTCATGTGGTCATCATCTACGCAGTAAGCCAGTGTTTAGGGAGCTGGTCAGACCTCTCTAACGCCTAATGTATCTATACAACACTTTATCTTTCTATATGTGTTCGTAACAACCCAATTTAAGAAAAAAAAAATAACCAGGCACTTGACCGTTTAGAGATTATCTCAACACCACTGAAGTAGATACTTCGACCACACTTTTGGCTTTTACGAATTATATGGTACTATTTTTATTTTTCGAATAAAACCAATATCTCATAGTTATTTTATATACTTAAGGGGGATGCTCCAACCAGCCCGCGAAATTGAAATTTTCTTACGTTTTTTTGCAATTTTCAGGCCAGTGACATATTGTAACTTTATCAAAATAAAAATTGGGGTAATAACAATTATAATTTTATATATAAAAATTATCAAAAAATTCGCTCCATCAGCTCTCACATAGAAAAGGTGCATCATGTGAAAATCTCCGAAATCTAACTTCGATGCACCTTTTCTATGTGAGAGCTGATGGAGCGATTTTTTCAATAATTTTTATATTTAAAATTATACTTGTTATTACCGCAATTCATATTTTGATAAAGTTACAACATGTCACTGGCCTGGAAATTGCAAAAAACGTAAAATAATTTGAATTTCACGGGCTACATCGAAGCAATCACCTTAAAGCGCAATGGAAAAAAATAGAAAATAAGAAGTATGTACGTGGCATAGAATCGAATCGAATTTTAAGAATCGGGACCCATTAAACAATTATAACGATAAATAACTTCTACATTACCTTACGCAATCGGGTAAAAAGTGTAAGTTTCTTTAAGAAAAAATATGGTCAACTAATGTTTTCTGGTAAAATGTTTACGCTAACACTCCATAACATCGTGGCTGGAATCCCCGAAGGTTAGTAGAAGATTGTTGTTTCCAATTGAACATGAACCTTATTCAGTAGTCATAAAGTTGAAAATCAATTAAAAAGAGAAAAATTAGAGAAGGTTGATGTGTTGGCGTCTGTACCCACACCTACTCTTCGCCAATTACATGTAAGTAGGTTTCAAATAATTCCAGATAGCTTTAAAGAAAATTTGACGATAGGTTTGGCACAGTGGGGCACAGTGGCTGAGCAATGGACCGCTGCGCTATGTGTCGCGGGTTCGATACCCACACGGAACAAATATTCATGTGATCTGCAAGTAGTTCCGGCTCTGTTTGTGTGTGTGAATTTGTATGTTTGTAAACGCACCCACGCACGATACAGGAGAAATTTCTAGTGTTTTAAAAAAAAAGGAATAAAATTCTTACTAGGGGAAAATAACACTTTGCTCTCGAGAAACGACGAAGTAAAGATAAAAAAAAGTTTTCAGGCGAGAAATTAAATAAAGGTTAATAAAAGTTACGTAGGTTATAGTTAGGTAAAAATAGAGGTAAATAAAAGTTACAGTCAACTGATGTATTCTCGTAAAATATTAACGTAAACATTACATATTATTGAGTCTGTCCGTTTGTAAGGCCGTCTAATAACAGTTATCACTGACCTTACCGGATGTCTGCGTCGCGCGACTCGGACCGACTCGTGCGCAGCCGGAAATATACTGATCGCCAATACGACGGCTATAACAGAAAACACAGAAAATACGCCATTATGTACGTAGCAATAACTATTTTACGTGGTTAAATAGGCTAGTTGCCTAAAAAATGTAATTAGTCCGTCTTTTAGATAATTCAAAAATAAGGGATACGTATTTTTTATTTGTAAATTAGACCAAAAATGACAAAGATATAGCCTATTAAAGTTACGTCACGTCACGTCAAGTTACGTCAAGTGACGTCACGATGCGTGGCATTTTTCGCGCAGAGTACGTCACAGGTAACTTAAATAGGCTATTATCTTTGTTATTTTTTGTTTAATCGAAAAAAGAAAAAATACATGTCCAATATTTTTTTATAATCTAAAATACGGACTAAATAGAATGTAATTATTTTGACCCTGGAAACTACCCTATTATCAAATGAGCCCTTCTCGTTACGTGCGTGGTTAAATCATCAAATGAGTCCTAACCCAAAGCAGGGCAGGAAGGACTGTCAGATTTCATCATCATCATCATCATCTCAGCCATAGGACGTCCACTGCTGAACATAGGCCTCTCCTTTTGATCTCCAAGACTTGAACTGACTAAAATCGACGGTGTCCTACAATAGCCCTTTATAGGTCTGTACCCTTTCATATTATTTTTTCAATTGTTATCACCCGAGACTTGTACGCCGATCGAAATTTCATGCAAACTTTCAATGGGGAAGGCAAGTCAAAGCTAATTGTAGATGGCGCCACCATAGCTTGTCCTAATACGACCAATGACGCAGTACTATTTTGAAATACCTTTTGAACTGATTTGAACCAATGACGATGCTTGGAACAAGCTATACTAGCGCCATTCGTTCCCCAGTTGCCATCCCCATTTCGAGGCGAACATAGTCTCAATACACAGGTATCTCTCAAAAGTGAGAATCGAACCCGCGACTATTTTGCTCACAGTTCTTCTGCCATCTCTTTTACAGTGACTGCTCCATGATGGCACGATTTGATTGCGCGATTTTATTGTTTTGAATAAATTCCATGGCTGTGCCGTCATTGGCGATTTATATATGTGTAGTGTTAATTGATGGTGCTCCATAGGATTTAAGGCCAAGTTCTGATGAAAGGAAATCTTTGTCGTGTTGCTATGGAGATTACTAGGAAATTTGTCAAGGGATTCAGACCCTTATTCAGATGTTAACAATGAGAGATAGCTGAGAAAAGCATCAATGGAATTTCGTATAGATATTACCAAACATATTTGATAGGTAATGTGTGACTGAATTTAGTATATTTTGCTTTTAACGTTTATATTTTGTTGTGTTTCATTTTCTAAACGACTGGAACTACTTACCAGCTAGACTTATGCAGATGTCAGCAGAACAAAGTGTGCCCAGGATTACAGCCCGATGCGTCCCAGCAATGGAGAAGTTATAGTCTTATAGTCTTCCCTCCCTGGCTGGAGCGGAAGGGACTGTTGAGTTACAGACTCAAATCTGAAACAACTAGGTACTTGTAAGGCATTTTTTTTAAGCGTGTTAAAATCACCAAATGTGTCCTCCCACCCAGTCACCCAGGGCAGTGCAGGAGGGACTGTCAGACTCGTACTGATTAAAATCCACGGTGTCGTTTCAATACTCCTTTAAGTTCCGGGGTCACGGTTTTGGCAGGCTGTGGCCTTCTAAAGGGGGGGCCCGTTATAATGCTGACACTCTTTGAGGCGTGCGTGGAACACAACGCGCTGTCGACCCCCGCATAGTCTACTTGTAGGTCATACAAATATTTTGTTCTTGGTTCTGGTATCATTTTCATTCCTGTGCCACGGTGTCCTTTTAAAGGTCTTCGCACATTATAACAACTCACCGGCGACTCGACTCTATGCTAGACATTGAAATTTAAGCCCTGTATCATATGTTCAAGGTTCAATTTCAAAAAATGATTATAAAGTAGTGTACAACGAGTGGCCTACGCATCGTACACTAGAGGTCAACCCCGACACGTTTGTCACGCAATGACCATACGTCGTCCACGCAACGACCACACGTTGTCCACGTAACGACTATGCGTTTGCGACTGACGCGTGACGGGCAACCATTTGCCAGCCATTTCATAAGCAACACGACTTCTTTGGACAAAATTTAACCGAAAACTGAGGTTAGACGAGTTGTCTGTTGAATAACCCACTCGTTGGCACCGCGTTGGCCACTCCTTGACACCGCGTTGTCCACTAGTGACCATTGGGTGGATCAACTAGTTGACTACTCATCGAGAGTGTGAGTAGAGTTGCTGCCGCGTTGGCGTGGAGTTGTTATAATGTGCGAAGACCTTAAGAAAGTCCCGCGACAGTTTTCTACCCAGAAATCATCAACGCACTATCACTGTTCACCAGTAACTACAACACAAACCAATCACCTTCAGCATGAGAGGCTTCAAATCAAGTCAACATATACCTAGGTTCACTTAAATCAGCTCAGTCATTTACCAACACAATGTGCCATTGTGCCAGTACATAAACCGCCATGTTATCTTTAGCCAGAGACAATGGCAACTTGTATCAAAAGCGTGTTGCCAACTACATATTATGTCCTTTCTTTGTGTTTGGGGTTGCTAGCATGAGTATGTTATAGTTTTGTCAGTGAAAAATTAGGGGCTTGATACATTGTTAAGTTGTGTATTCTAATAAGAGCAGTGGTGGCCGAGGGGTATCGGCCCCGACTTACGAGTTGTAGGTCGTGGGTTCGAACCCAGCCAGGCGCATTACTTTGTGTAATTTATTTCATTACCACTGCTCTCAAAACGGTGAAGGAAAATGTCGTGAGGAAACCATGTCATGTCCTAGAACATACGATTATATATAAATTAATATATTTATATATAATCATATGTTTTATATATAATATTATATATAATTCGAAGATATGTGACCACCAACCCGCACTGGGCCCGCGTGATGGATTACGGCCCACTCCTTCGCACAAAGAGGAGGCCTGTGTCCCAGCAGTGGGAACATTTATAGGCTGATGATGATGATGAATGCGAACTCGGTGAGAATAGTAGATATATATGATGACAAGATCAATAAATTGCAAATACATTTAATTCCGTTAGTTTAGGGTATTGAAAGTTAATGGGCACGTATTTTATTTTTGAATCAATGAATAATAAAGATAATAGGCATCAAAACTTGTGAGTTAGTTGCTCGTTACGTCAGAACTATTGTAATAGTCCCCGTAATCGATTGAAAAATACAATTCCACGTACTGTGAATTTGAAAAGTAAAATATTTTCGTTAATTTAGGTCCACGTAAAAAAAATCGGTTGATACAATAATAATGATTGATAAATCTAACTAACGGACGAATTATATTTTTTCAGTCATCTAGCTTGTGAAATTAATAAATTCATGTATTTTTATTTGTTGTTGATATTTATTTTAGCTACCTAGTAATTAAAAAAATTACTGACACATACAAACATGAACTACGCCAATCCCCATGGGGGTAGGCGCGCCTAAAAAAGTGTCAGCATGATGACAGCTATACTACCAACGGCCACCACTAAAACTGGCACCAGTGGTGGCCATTAGATCAGGGGGCCAAAGCCTGCCGGGATCGCGGGACTTATCTCATTACCGTGACCCCGGAACATAAAGGGCTATTGAAGGACACCGTGGATATTAGTCAGTACAAGTCTGACAGTTCCTCCTGCCTTGCCCCGGGTGAGAGGACTCATTTGATGATTTTATCATGCTAAAAAAAATGGGGGTAGGCAGAGCTACCCCCATTACAGAGCACCAACTGCTACGATACTTATACTCTTTTCGCCTCATCCACATTCATACATTTGGTCGTACAAGAACGCCAGTTACTTTAGAAATGCAAGAACAGAAAAAGATTTCGCCTCATCCACATCGCTGATTACTACTATTTATGCAGATAAAGATTAGTTTAAATATATTACACTAGATGGTTTAAATGTTGATATTAGTTGTATTTTCATATATTGTATAACTTTTTATCTACTCTCATATCTTAAAATTCGAAATACAAAACTCAAAACGAGTTTATAATGACATACTTTATACCATAGAGTATCGTAATGAAATTAAAAAAATAAATTATAACATTGTTTCTCTAAAAAAAAAATGTTATTATATATTTTATCTACTCTCATATCGTAAACTTCGAAATACAAAACTCAAAACGAGTTTATAATGACATACTTTATACCATAGAGTATCGTAATGAAATTAAAAAATTAAATTATAACACTGTTTGTCTAACAAAACAATGTTATAATTTAATTTTTTTTCATTATGATACAGATTACTGATCATAGACACATTTTTTTACTTTTTTATCTGTGGCTGCGCGCGCTTTCTAAGGGAATGTTGGGATTTTGACGTTTGTGTTTCGGTGGATGACATGGTGGATGATTATTAGTGTTTATTAATTTTTATCTTTTATTTGTTAAGTTCGTGTTCAATGAGAGTAGATAAAGTAGTGTATGAAACTGTACATAACTAGGTATTATACCACTCGTGTGATACTATTATAAAACTCGCTTCGCTCGTTTTATAAACTCACACTCGTGTATAATACCCCTCATTATGTACCAGTTACATAAACTACTATTATGTTACTTAAGTTACTAACTTCATAACTTTCGTATTACAAAACTTTTTATGACCTCCCTGTAAAAGCAGTCACTTATTTTTGTAACATTATTTTAGTCCAACCTTGTAGAGTTATATCAATCCAACCTATTAAGGTTAAATAATAACTAACAAAGAAACTATTAATTAAATATCGACATTTTGAGGTTAAAATTAATTGCCTGACAGCCACATTCCTACTCGTAGCGCTACGCCGTAGCGCGTAGACTCGTAGACGCACCAGCGTAGCTCGTAGCAAAAGTTATTAGGTCAGGGCGCTACGAGCTTTTCGGAGAATTTAGATTGCGTTGTACTTGAATGATATTAATTATTCTATTAATATTGTGAAGCATTTCTCTTGTATGGAAATGTATGAAACCGTTGTAGTTTACGACGACTACGTTGTATGTAAAAATAATCTTGACACAAGTAGGTTTTCTGTAATGAAATGAATGGCATTCAGCTTGCGTAGTTTTTTTGTTATGTTTACAGGAAAATCTTGAAATAAAAGAATTTCACGTACAAATATAAAGACTGCGTATCAGACCTTCACAACCCAGTAACTGGATAATACAATACAAGGAGTATTGTATTATCCGTTTATCAGTTACTGGGTTGTGAAGGTTGGACTGATGGTTGTCAGACTTACGAGCTTCTGAACAGTAACGACTGATAAAGATCTACAGGTGCCAGCCGGGAACAACGTCTTTTCGTGGTTTTTAGAAGCACGGAGTTAACTTGCTATGACAGATGGTCACCCATCCACAGACGAATCTCAACAACCGCAGTTTAACCTGGACAATTGAGCTGTGCGCTTGTAATTATTTAGTCAAGAGCGCTTTTTTCGCGGAGTAAATAATTTAATAATACTGAAATACCGTATAATGAAGGTAACGATGAAGGAAAACATCGTGAGGAAACCGGCATGTCCTAGAACCGTCAAATTCGAAGACATGTGAAATCTGTGAACTGGCACTAGGCCCCTTGGGGGGATTATGGCCCACTCACTCTCACAGAAAATACGCCTGTGTCCCAGCAGTGGTAAAATTATTGGGTGATGATGATGATTGTACAGTACTCAAATATTTTCTCTTCCCAAGAACGAAGGTTTCTTCTTTCTTGTTCAAGGGCGAGAAAACCCAGTTTCCATCGTATATGAACTCGTAAAACGTTTTATTTGAGACAGGATATACTGGGTCAAGTCTGGGTCAGATATTGCAATATTTCATTCATTATTCAGATTTTATAACAGGGAAAAATATTTATGATATATCTTTTCTTTTACTGTTCTTGCATTTTTAATGAAACTGGCGTGCTTGTGTGACCATTGTTGTAACATCATTAATCTATATAAATATAAAATTCAAAACTGACTGACTGATCTGACAACGCACAGCCCAAACCGCTGGGCCTAGAAACTTGAAATTTGGCATAAGCCCTCTTTATACCACGTAGGTGAGCACTAAGAACGGATTTTGCGAAATTCGGCCTCTAAGGGGTTGTTTTCGGGGTTGATAGTTTGTATGAAACTTCGCTACTACAGGTGCTAGGAATTCCAAATTTTGCATGGGGTGTCTTTTTAAAACGTAGATGCTTACTATGGCGGGATTTTGCGAAATTCGGCCCCTAAAGGGTTTGTTTTTGGGGTTGATAGTTTGTATGAAACTTTTTTAATACAAGTGCTAGGCGTCTCAAATCTTGCATGGTGGTACTTTTTAAGACGTAATTACAAAGCAAGGTGGAAATTTTGAGAAATTCGACCCCTAAGGGGTTGTTTTTGCGGTTCATAGTTTTGAGATTCAAACTTTTACATTCGGGTTCTTTTTTGACGAAAGTAATACCTAAAACGGGATTTTGCGAAATTCGATCCCTAAGACGTTGTTTTTGGGGTTGACAGTTTTTATGAAACTCTGTTACTACAAGTGCGAAGAGCCTCAAATTTTGCACCGGGTCCTTTATAGGACTTAGATGCACACCATGGCGGGATTTTGCGAAATTCGATCCCCAAGAGGTTTGTTTTGTGTTTGATAGTTTGTATGAATTTTTGTTACTACAAGTGCTAGGCGTCTCGAATTTTGCGAAGGGCTTTTTTTAAGACCTGAAATGTTCACTAAGACGGTTTTGCGAAATTCGACCCCTAGGGGGTTTTTTCGGGGTCGATAGTTTGGAGACTCAAATATTGCATAGGGATTCTTTTTTGGGTGTAGTTGCGGGTGTTTTGTGGAAATAGAACCCAAGGGGTTGATATTTTGTATGACTATGTTTCTACAAATGTTAGGAGTAATACATTTTGCAAGGTTGTTCTTTTATGACATAAATGCACACCAAGGCACTATTTCTGAAATTCTACCCCTAAGGGGTTGTTTATGGGGTTGACAGTTTGTATGAAACATGGGGGTTGTTTTAGGACCTAGGTTCTCACTAAGACGGTTTTTACAAAATTCCACTCCTTAGGGGTTGTCTTTGATGTTTGTAATTAGAGAACTCAACATTGCAGGCGGGGTTCTATTTAGGATATAGGTTTTCACTAAGAGAGGATGATATGAAATTCAACCCCTAAAAGTTTGTATTGGTGTTGATAGTTAGGAGTCCTAAATTTTGCATTGGGATTATTTTTAGGACCTAGGTAATATACCTAAGACGGAATATTGCGTGTTGATAGAATTTTTGAAGAATATTGATTTAGATTTTCCAACAGTACCCCTTATAGAGAGTGGCCGGGGCTAGAAATTCACAAAGGCTAAGTTCGAAAATCACGCGGACGAAGTCGCGGGCGTAGTGCTAGTTAGTAATATAGTAAGCATCTACCTCACTATTAATTGTCTATGATATATAGTCTGTGGTCCGGGTTCATTCCGCCACTGCATTGTATAACTCCAATCTGTGATTTACATAACTATTGATTGATAATATCATACCAATGAATAGGGTAGTTTCCAGGGTCAAAATAATTACATTCTATTTAGTCCGTATTTTAGATTATAAAAAAATATTGGACACGTATTTTTTCTTTTTTCGATTAAACAAAAAATAACAAAGATAATAGCCTATTTAAGTTACCTGTGACGTCACCCTGCGCGAAAAATGCCACGCATCGTGACGTCACACGTAACTTTAATAGGCTATATCTTTGTCATTTTTGGTCTAATTTACAAATAAAAAAATACGTGTCCCTTATTTTTGAATAATCTAAAAGACGGACTAATTACATTTTTTAGGGCAACTAGCCTATTACAACTTAGACTGGTAACCTAACTTAGTGTGTCAGATCTAATGCCTAGATCCATCGTCAAACTAGACTAGACTTAGATCTTAGGATAAGTTACAAGTAACAATATTATATTCAACCGACACAACTTTGTCACTTAGGAAATTTCTGGATTGTTCGAGACTCCTAAGTGAACTTCAACTTGTATATGAATTTCATATGCATAGTCTTAGTACAGCTTTGATATGTTTATGTGTATCATTGTTATAGATATTGATGTCTTAGTTTCACGCCTGTGTTTTTTGTCCTCCCACCCAGGGCAGGGCAGGGCAAGAACTGTCAGACTTGTACTGACTAAAACCCAATACCCTTTTACGTGTGTTACACCTACCTTTTCGCAGTTTTTTTTTCTTTTTCGATTTTATAAAACGTTGAACTCTTCCAGGGTTTTTTGCGGGTGCTTTTAAAAAATATAAACTTACATTCACAATTTCACAGACATCGGTCATACAAATATTTATTTCGTACGGAAAACGAACCCGGGACACGCAGAGCAACAGTCAATCGTTCGGTCACTGCGACAACCGGGCCGTTGTTAGGTCATTTTTGCCTAAAATCTATTTAAAATTTTGTTTTTTTTTTTATTTTCTCTATGGCTTTGTTCTATAAGCGATGACAGTTGTTATCAAAGGTTTTTTGAATCAGAAATAAAACATTATAAAATGTTATTTGTATCGTATATTTATTTTTACACTTTGTTCTTGCCATCTTTTTGATCTCATATTCACATTTTTTTCAGAAAACACTCAGCAAGCTTTTCATTTATTTTTATTTCACACAAAGCTCAACATTGAGGTCATTTGACAGAAACCAACGGCAAGCCAGCTCCTAGACTAATCAGACCTTTGCTTGTTCCAGGTTAATGTGCCACGAGACGAGTGAGAGAGACAGACGATCCCGACACTCCCTCTAAAACGCCTTATATGGAGCGGGACGGGTATACCACGCGTGCTCCGCCGCGTATCAAAACACACAAAAACCGCGGATGTAGGTAATAGCACAGGAGCTGAATAGCTTTTTAATTAATAATAAAATAAATAACTAAGTAAGCCAAATTGCAACGTTCAATCGATTTTGAATTCGAACGCCTAAATCCGATCAGACTTTAACGCCTACTTTTCCGTGGAGATGTTGGGTGCTTAAAATGGACTTGCCTTACTTTAATTTTGTCATGATGTGTCTGACTGTATAGTGGGTGGGTGGCGCTGTGCTAGTATATAGTTCTAGTATATAATAAGTAAATAAAGGCGGTGGGGACGGTGTGCGGGTGACGGGGTGTGATCGCGGGGTGTCCGAGTCGAGTGTGATGCAGCGGAGGCCAAGGTGCGAGTGTCGGCTACGTGTGAAGCAGCCTTATTCGCTCGTCTGACGAATCTATAAAGGTAAGGGCTTTATACACTAATGTACTAATCAACATCAAGCCACTGTCCTGACATTAACACCATGGAGTTACCATTAGTCATAAACAATGAAAACAACCGCTACTCATAACTCACCATTGAAGACAGATAAGACGTCTATACTCCGCATCTCCGCATGGCGCATATAAGACAATTAAAGCGCGCCTTTGCACAAGTGGATGTTCGTTCAAATGTGGAATCTAGAATAGGTTATTTGTGATATTGATGCACCAATTAAGAGGAATTGGATAGAAAAGAAATATGTAATATAAAAATAATATATAAAATCAAATAGAAGATCTACAAGCATGTAATAAATACTATATGATCCCAACCACTAACCACAGAAGATCTCTAGCCATAACCGACCGATATGAGAAAAATAACCCAAAGCCTCATCACGAGTTTTCACTATCGTCTTTACAGCGTTTTTTGGACGGGAAAATGGAACAGCGCCTCTGGTATGCGAACTATTTTTTTCCTTAGAATTTTGTCAATTGACAATGTCAAAGTTCCAGTTTAGTTTACGTCAGAATAACAGAAAACTCGTGATAAGGCCTCTAAGATACTGATATCTGCACATCTGGATAGATCAATGTCAATAAAATTCAAGACAGATGGGAACTGTTTAGACTACCTCACTTTCAAAATGGCGCACTATAAAAAAATAAACTCAACAAATTAACTCCAAAAATAAACAAAACTTTAAACTTTACACGAAAGGTTACTGTAATAAGCCTACTTTATAAGCCAAGCCTGAGTAGCAAGCCATGTTTGCTGTCAAACTAGTTTAAAGCTTAACTTGACGCCGCCACATTTCTGACCTATTAAAAATCTTTTAACATTTTCTTTGAAAACTGTTACGTGACGTCACATGTATGACGTGACGTAACGTAAAGTTAATACGCTTATTTTTAATCAAAATTACAAGACGTATCCTTGAGCATTTACGTACAATTATTGGCGAAAAACATTATTCAATATCCCTCTTAGATAAAAATGAATTAAGATTGATTTTGATGACACGGATAGCGAAGTGGTTGTGCGATTGGGCTGCTGCACTGTGTGGCGCGGGTTCCATTCCCTCAAGAAACAAATATTTATGATCTACAAGGAGTTGTTCCGGGTCTGAGTGTTTGTGTTTATGGTTAAATGCTTTGGTCGCCGGAAAATTTATTATTTATTGAAGATAGACATAGATTAAATCACTTTAAAACTATGTAGTAATAGACAATATGCGGGCCGACAGATTTGCTCAAGTAACTACTCGTATACATTAAATTTTGCCAAAATACTGTGCCAAAGGCGTTTTGGGAAAATGAATATTAAATTGACGTTCAAAAAGTGCTGATTTTAATCAGCCAATTAGTAATAAAAACCTTTTAATTTTGATTCTGCCATACCAGTTTCAATGAACCTTAAGTTTAAATGTAAGTATATCAAAAATCTGTTTATTCCATGAATACAAAATGAAACGCGTCCTTCCGCTCAATTATAGCAAACTACAATATTAATATTGCAATTTTATTGTCCCCTATTTATGCTCGTTCCATATTTGCGGGTCGAGTGACGTCATGGCGTGACGTAATGTAGGGTGAACGTGTTGTTGGGTTCATTCGTTCATTCGTTCTGCTGATCCTTGAGTCCTATTTCTTTATTTTATTTGCTTGTTAGGCTTTTGTGTCAAGTTATATTGTATGGGGAAGTTTCTTTGTAGGTTATGGGAAATTTTTGCTTTAAATATTCTGCAGGGAAAGAAGAGAAGACAAGAAGCCGATCCCAAAGTGGGGAAAAGCCAACCATGACTGTACAGACACCAGCATTTTTTTTTTTTTTTTAGCGTGGTAAAATCATCAAATGAGTCCTCCAACCCCGAGCAGGGCGGGAGGGACTGTCAGACTTCTACTGACTAAAATCCACGGTGTCCTTCATAGCCTGTTACGTTCCGGGGTTACGGTAAGGGAATAATCCCGCGACCGTACAGACACCAGCATACAAATCTGCTCAAATCTGCCTAAAAATTGACATATTGGGGTAGGCTGGGCTGGCGACTTTTTAAATCCCAAACCACTGCAACTCCTGAAAGCCAGAATCAACAGAGAAAGCTACCTACGAGTGCCGAGACAATGAAACTCGACATGTCCCGGAGAATGAATTTAACTATCTTGGATTCTGTATCATGGCTAAATATTTACAGCCACACAGGCCAATCTTCCGGGTTAAGCCGAGCCTGGTCTGGATGGGTGACCATTTTGTCATAGCGAGTGTCCTCCGTGCCTCGATCGGAAAGCATGCAAAGCCGTTGGCCCAGGCTGTCATTTATAGATCTTTGACAGTCGTTACAGTAAGTCAGAAGCTCTAAAGTCTGACAACCAGTCTTACCATGGGATATCGTATTACCTAGTTACTGAGTTGTGGAGGTACGATAGGCAGTCGCTCCATGTAAAATATTGACATTCAGCTGCATCAGGCTTGACTGGAAGCTGAACCCAATATAGTTGGGAAAAGGTTAGGCAGATGATGATAAATCCGTATTTTCAATACGTTGTTTCCACAGCTATGCCGTCTGTACATTGATACATTGAAGAGTTTTTACCCTAGTACTTCTTGTGTATAGAAATAGAATTGACTTAATCTATCTCTGTCACCCTTGACCCGAGATTATTTGACAAAAAGTGACAAATATACTTTTGTCTATAAAGTAGGGTCCACACGGCAGCGACTTTAATCGATAGCGACTCGCTGGCGATGTCAAAATCTGTGTGTGGACGTGAATATTAGCAGCGATTTATAGTCGCTGTCAATGCGGCGATCGAATCGCTGTAAATCTGAAAAGTCGACAGTCGCCAATCAGTCGCCAGCGACATCGTTGTTGTGTGGACGTGTACGCCGTGCGTGAGCGATTTTTAAATGGCGGACCTACGTAAATATTCTCGGGCTTTTGTAACTGAATTTATAGAATTATACCGGGAATTACCTTAATTATGGATGGTTAAGAATAAAGATTACTCAAACAGAGATTTAAAGTCACAAAGCTACGAGATACTAGTGGAAAAATTTAAGGAGGTGGATCCAAACGCTGATCGAGATTTTGAGATAAAAAAAAATAAAAAATATGAGGGATGTTTTGCTGTCATCGCTTTTCTCATGCACGTAACTTGTTTTATTAGCATTGGCTCCAACAGAGACAACAACTGTTGATATGTACAAGAGTCCATTCGTAAATAGTTTCTAAAATCGTTCGGTTCTTGTAGTGCTAGCTCGGCCATTTTTATATGCGAATATCTTGGTCTTTGAAGTAACCATTTTTCGCCCAACATATTCTATTTTTCTTTTCTCTCTCTTTGTCATATATGCAAACGGCTGCTGGCGCTAGTAACATTCGACGCCTTTCTTCGGACATTACAAAGAAACGTTCACAAATAAAAAAAGTTAATAACAGACACCGGTATACAGATCTACTTCCCCCTATAATATATTATTATACTCTTTGTGTCTACTGCCTTCTACTGCGAAACGAATACTGATAAATCGCTATAATGTAGACACAAAAGTCATAAGTCGCTAGCGAGTCACCGTCGATTAAAGTCGCTGCGTGTGTACCGGGCTTAAGGGGTCGAGGCTAGGCCACTATCAATCGTGGGGTGTCAATCGTTGCTAGATGTCCGACCGATCTTTTACTTATCTGTTGATTTTTTTCTGCTAGAAGTGAGATAGTTTTATTTATGTTTGGCTATAGTTTAAACTGATAACTGATTAAGAATTTGTTTTGAGCTACTAACTAAATTAGATATTTTTTTTATATACTTTTTGCCACTTCAGGACGCCCATACTCGGACAACACGAGCATTCGAGCAGCATTGCTCATTCAATCAAGCTGCTACTGCTGTCTGCTTCAGCAGTCGGTATTAACTGCTCCTGAAACAGTTTCGACTGCTCGAGCTTTTCCTTTTATGAGGATAGACTGTAGAATGCTTGTATTGTTTATTTTAATGATATACTACACACTATACTATATCGAGGCGAGTGAAGCCGTGAGCAACATCTCGTAACGAATAAACCACAATTTACAATCTCAATGTCTTTAAAATGACTAAAAACAAACGTTTTAATTATTATTGGGCTTGCATGGCAATTAGACAATCGATTCAATATAAAATGCATCCGCTGTCACCTACAAACAAAAACTGTCAAAGGTAAGTATAGCAGCTTCAAGCGCTTTTAATTGCTATTAGTGACTGTTAGTATGACACCCGTGCTCTGTGATTAAAGCGGCTGAATTGCCCCGTAGTGTTCTGAAGTTCTGAAGCTCCATGAGAAATGTGCTAGATAATACCACCTGTCTTATGTATGACGCACGATAGGGTTAAATACATTAACATTGGAATGCCTTGATGATTGATGGGGCTATTAATTACCCAAGGGGTTTTTTTACGTGGTAAAAGCATTAAATGAGTCTTCTCACTCATACTGTCAGACTTGTACTGACTAAAATCCACGGTGTCCTTCAATAGCCCTTTACGTTCCGGAGCCACGGTAAGTCCCACGACCCCGGCAGGCTTTGGCCCCCAAAGAGGGCTCGATCATTGCGCTGACGCTCTTTGAGGCCAGAGTGGAACACAACGGGCTCTCGACCCGGACATAGTCCATGATCAGACAGCGAGTCGCCCTTTACTCGCCATCCGCATGCCCGTACCTAAAGGGTAGGTTTTTCAAGGGGTAGCTCGCCGTCCGATCAAGGACCAAAACCAGTTTGACGGCGCGTCGTGTTACACGAGAGTCTGAAGGATCTGACATAAAACTGACTGGGGAAACGTATCTGTGGTAGAACCTATTCAAATAATGTAGTACCACGAAGTAGATACCTAATATAAATAGCATAGTCGTTGTTATTATAGAAGTGTAACAGGAGTTCCCTTTGGCCCCGGACCAAAATCTTGTTCAACCAAAAATCGATCGTGTAGCCAAGCCGAGCCCATACACCCATTTTCAGGGGTCATAAACTCGTAAAAATAGTCCAGTTCTTTCAACTGTGCTAGTTACGTTAGACACAAATGGGTCAAATTATACATATAACGCCCCTTGGGACCCATAACAACCTAAATAACTCATCCAGAGCCGGAACAAAATGAGTGCTGAAATTAAAGTACCGTGGCAGCCATGCTTTATAAGTAAAAAGGGTCTGCTAACATTTCGCCGGTTTTCGAACGAAATCGGACGGTAACATTCTACACTTAAATTCATAAATCAACTCGCTTTCAGAACGAAATGAGAAAATAACCTAGCCAGGTTGATGACCTCCGATCGAAAGGTCAAAAGCTCTAATCGAACTTAACTAACATAAAACTTAGTTTAGACAAAACCATCGTGAATATACATGAGGAATTAATATCTAGTCTTATTCAAAATATTATTTTGGGCCAAAGAGAAAACGCCTTAATTCTCCCACATAGCAACGTAACCCATAGTTTCGTAAGCACAGAGTCAAAATTAACCCGTGCGTGCACACGACATAAACAAACGTTGCCATAAAGACCGAATGATGACTTTCAGGGAACTGAAATAAAGTAAGGTTTGGGTTGTAAATCAATACGCTGTCAAACAATAGCGAGGAGTGATGCGGACTTCAAGTGGCTCAGCATAACACGGGTTAGGTACCTACTAAAACAAGAACAAAACATCGAAATTATTTGCACCAAGGAAAGTCAAAAGAATGTCAATATATAATTTTAAAAATTAATGACAGTCTGGCTTAAAGACATGAAAAGAAAATTCTTTGAATACAGAATTATCTTTCAAATTATGAATTGGATTTAGATACGCTACGTGCGTCCTTAAGATATGAAATAAATTACTTGATGATACGTATCTATCGATTTATCAATCACTGTATTACTCGTTGAAGTTGCCAGTCCACCTTCATGGCCACAGCTATTAAGTTTATAGTAATCGGTGTCTAAACTTAGCTCAATGCGATTCTCGGTCACAGCAAAGAGGTTGGTACAAATTGTACGATTTTATCAATAGCAGGACCGTATTTATAAATAACCATTTAATCCCGAAAGAAAGCAACTTCATTTGATTTAAAAAATGTATGCCCCTCGGTGATTTGCCCGACTTCAACGCAAAATACCCTTATAAAAATATAATACACTATTGTGCCGCTAGATGTCGTCTCAATCCCTCGAGTGTAACGAACTCCGCAAACTTTTCCCTTGGAAGCCATATTGGATTTACAAAACGCGCGAAATGAAATTATTAGTCGGATTATGCCGGAAAAATAAAACAAACACGATCTATTTGAGGTTTTAATGGATATCAATTCGGTTTTATCGGTAATTTACTTTGTAAATACGCCTTTGGACGTAGTAATTTCCGCTTTTTATTAAGACTTTCAGTTAAATCCAGACATCGAAAACTTTTTCTGTTGTTCTTACAAAGCGTGCGCCTACAAATATTATCCTGAAATATTTGAATACTTATGTAAGTAAAAGGGCCTGGATTTGAATAAAAATGAAACACAAATTATATTATGGTTAACACACACGCTAACACAAATAACATGACTAACAAAAATTTCATAGAAAATGTTTGCGTGCGCTAAGACCTCATACGTCTGTCTTTTGTTGGTAAAAGTAAAATAATATTTTCAGGACAATGGACCCGCGAACTTATTTTTGAGCCCATTATTATATCAAAGGAAAACCTACTCTACCGTGTCATTGTTTTCCATATTTTTAAAGGAAGAAAAATTCTCTCACTTCTATATTTTTCTTGCTAAAGAACAGAGTTCGCGGACATTCGGTCTTGTACGTTAGTAGCAGGTTTTCCAGCAAATCTGTACCTACCTCCGGTCCTACCTAATGCTTTTAGGTTGGTAACATTTAGTGCTCAAAATTATATAATACTTATATTTTTCTAAAAAGGAATTTTGTTATGTTACGCTAAGCATCTAATAAGCGAAAGTTACGCTTATGAAACCAAATAAAATACAGTTTTAAACATTTTTTTAAACCCAACCTTAAATTATAAATAGTGACTTGGCTATTACACACCCTTAGCACGTGTTACAATAAAATTGAATTTTCATTGAACTTTGTTGGTGCTTAGAACCTTTTACTGCCTTTTCTTTTGTAAGCCCTAATAGCTTAGCGCTTAAAGCGGTTTAGGACACGGTTAGAAGTTGTCGGTCTAATAAAGAAAATTGCTGCAGCGCTGCAAGATACCGGCCTGGATCGATCGGGCGAGCTGCGCGCGCATATTATGACGTCACGGCCGCCGAGCGGGCCAACGAAATAATTTTGAAAGCTAAACGTAATACAATCTTATTGCTTGATTATACAATATCAACATACATTATTATTATGTATTTAAGATTCATGTATGGTTATTTAAATTCAAAAAGTTCTCAGAATTGAAGTCTGTGAATCCATCATCATCATTTCGTGTTTGGTAGGTAGTTAGATTGTTAATATAATATGTATGGTTGGAAATAATAAATGGCAATGAAGTGATGGATGGTAAACCTTTGACCTTGTACAATATTTGAGCAAAAAGGAGCCACACTATACTCCTTAGATCCATGCGCAGTGTATGAATACCTACTTAGCTTAGATAGTTGCGATATACCTACTTACCAAGGAAGGAACTTTGACATCTACTCAGTAGCCGACTGAGAGTTTTGTTTGCAGGGCTTAGGCTGTAGGATTTTTTATTAGTAAGATTTAAAAAAAAAACTCACCAATCATAAAAAAAAGAAAAACATGCAGAATTAAGCAGTTTGCAGAAAGAAAAACTTTAAAAATAGAATAAAGATAAGGAAAAAAAACCCTACCGAAAAACTTTTGAACGTAATTTTCACTGAGTTATGTTGTTAAAAAGTCGAATATTTGCAAATTGCTCACACAACCAGCGCAAAAAAATAACAGAATTTATTTACGCGGCAATATTTGCCCTCCAATCCTCCATTCCTTTTAACGTAGCAAAAAATTGCAGAATTGGGCTGCCTAAAGCTGGCTATAAACGGGTCGATTTTACGATTTTTTTATTTCTCTCGGAAGAATAAACGCGAGACAGTGATGAGCAAAAAATGTTGCTTGTTATTTTGAAGAATATTTATTACATTTCTTGTGAATTACATATTACCTTTTAACATAAATACTTTTGGTAATTAAATCCTTAGGAAGAAAAAACTTACACGCAGGTTACTTATAATATCATTGCACGCAGTAAGTAAGTAATTTTAATTGTAACCTGCGTGCGTGCGACGTAAGTAAGTAATAAGGTAGCTCAATTTTAAATTGAAGATATTTCTCATTGTGCTTATCTATTTTGTTTTCCTGTATATTTTAATGAAATATACATAAAACAGTTCAAAAGTAAATTCTTAATTACCCCGTATTAAGGAATTTAACTTGACTCACATAATGCGGTAAGTTTGTGCGCACCAACAAAGATAAGAATAATCTGTCCGTATTTACCTAAGAAACTAAATTACGAAAACAATGCGGCAAAACTTATCATTATCAACTTATCTACCTACTACCAAAAAAAAAATGTGCGTCAAAACGCAACACGTGCGTCAGAAGATACAACAAAATGTTATTTTTATCTACAAAGTCGTTTTTCAATATCCTGGATTATTATAGTGATAACGTCGTTAATCAATTACAATTGATATTTGAGAGGTTTATTCAATATAATTATTTCTTTTTAATACTAAGATTTTAATCGTGGCTATCGATGCTAAAGCAAAAGGATTATGAATTTATAAATAACTGCCGCACTTTTATTTTGACTTTTTTTCTCAGAGGTCTCGAGAGATTGAAAAGAATACCTACATCAGAAGCAGGTTGCATAAAAACTTAGGTAAATAAATGTAAAAATTTGCTAAAACAAAAGACAATCACAGTAATGAACTTGTAGACCTGTCAGGTGACCCATACGATTGATCAATAACTAAATATAGTGCGGCATATAAAACCATTGGATAGACAGATTGACTCTGCTTTGTTTAGTCTCTGTGTTGTTTGAACTTTTGCTATTTTAGTTGTGCGCCAATTTCGTTGGATAAAGTTTATAATACTCGTACATAAAGCGATGCGATTAAATTTCAGTTATCTTTCGGGCATTGAAACTTGAGTAGGATGGATGCTTTTTACTTTTGCAGCACGAAAACATAATTATTAAAATGGAAAACTATGACAATAGCAAAGGAAGACCAGAGACGTTACATGATGGTTGGACTGTGCGAAAGATGAAATGGCTGGAAAGAAAGTTACTATTGAGATGACGAGAAACAAAGAATCATGAAAGAAGAAGACATGAATAAGGATAAACATAGGAACATGCGAAAAGATGATTTATTCGCGATGTCTGAAGATTTTTACTTTGGGCTCTTCTAATAAGCTAAAAAGATGTTATTTTCATCGTCCTAAATCATATACCTAGGGTAAACCGGAGTTAAATATTAAAAGATTGTTTATTTTACTCGTTCACATAATGTGTTTTAGTGAGTTCAATCAGAAAATTAGATGAAAGAGTTTTATAGACCGTACCTATGTAAAAATAATTTTATCAATGAATATTTTAGGCCCAGTTACAGCAATCTTATCAAAGAACAAATTCGTTTTATACCAGAATGATAGCATTTTTTGTCAAAATTTAAAAGTTTTTTTGCCTGTCCTATTCCTTACTATCTCAGGACTTTGAGCCAAACCACAGAACACTTACAGTATACTATGGTCAAACTATTTTTTTGTTAGTATTGCAGCCTTCTTAGGAGTCATAAAATCTTTTCCTAATGTCTTTAGGCTAGTCCAGCTGCAAAAAGGGGTTTCCTGCCATAATTTTTCATATTCCCGTCTTATGTCATCACCATCATTTCATAGTTCGTAACAGAATCTTTTGTAATGCACACCATGATCGGCACAAGCTCTTCATACAGCTTCTCTATTAACAACTCTTATTCTCCTTCACACCATCCATCCATCGCTTCTTTGGTCTTCTCTAACTTATATGGCACATCCTCATGTTCTAATCTTTCAATACATTCCAATTTCTTCTGTATCTACCCCTCGCGAATAGTTTCTCGAATAACCTTACCCAATAAATGAGCACTATCTTTCATAATGTTGTTGCAGCCGTCACTTGTCACTGTTCCTGAACATTCTTTCATCAAAAGAATACGCTCGGCTAAATTAAATTGCGTACACTTCGCTTACGCCGCGCCACGATGTTCTATAATATAGTGTTGCAGCTATAGTTTTGTTGTTATTATATTGGAATTTGAATAATTCGGCATAAAATACGGCTTCCCAGATAATGGTATCTACAAAAACTGTCAAATCTATGAGATTTTGAGCCAATCACCAAGTCACGTAGATAAATGCCGGAGGTCGTGGGTTCGATTCCCACCCAGGACAAAAATGTTTGTGTGATGAGCAGAATCATTTGTTCTGTGTCCGGGAGTAATTTAACTATAATATGTATGTATTTAGAAATATGTAAGTATGTATATCAGTTCTCTAGTACCCATAAGACAAGCTCTAATTAATTACTCTTGTTGTTATTTAAATAATTTCTCGTTCTCGGCCCTTAATCTAAATCTCTTCTTCCGAAGCCGAATCCTGAACGATACAGTACAGTACACAACCTACAATCTAACAATGAAATAATCACCCGTCTTTTATTATGTTTAGAGTTTATTTTGGGATACATCAACATTACCTAAGACCTTGCTGTTTTCCATCCAATGCTCGCCTTGAACGGTTCGATTGTCTTCCTATTGATCATAAATCATGAATCTTCAGTCGTTTCTATATACAAACTATTTGACATTTATCGCCAGAATAAAAATAAAAGTGGGATTATTTATACCTGGAAAATTTACGTAAATAATAAAAACTTATTGGATTACGTGTTCAAAAAAAGAAGGCTAACGCAGTATCTATGCGGTTAAGTGATTTTTGACTTTATCTTTGAGAGCAGCCAGTTGATTTTACGGCATTGTTATTTACTTTAATACCTGTGCATATTTACGTTTTGTATAAAAAATAGCTACGAGTAGGTGTTTGCGAGATAACATTGTATCTCATGTTGTATTTTCCTCATTCGTGATTAAAAAAAACTAATGATTATGAAACGAAATCATTATTACAACTGATAAAATACCCATTTGATCAGATTTTACGATAATAGTTTTTGAACCGCACGCTACTGCATTTCTAGAAAATCTGATTGCCCAGAACGTCAAAAATTACCTTCGGGTGTACCTCAGCTTCGGGTGTTGCACCAAATGAACAAATCCTGGGTCTGAGTTTAATGCATTTTAGTGACTTCTGAAAGAAGGCGAAGAAATATGTTAATTTTTTTTCCAGCATGAAGAGTAGGTCAGATACCGATCAAGCAAATAAATAATGCCTCTCTATGAGGGGAAGCATAGATGGCATTATAATTTTCCCACTGCTGGATGAACGAATATGTACCTTAGGTATTTTAAAACGAATGGGTCGAAGTCCTCCACGCAATATACGTTAGATACCTACGTGTTGTTAGCGATGATGAGTATGGATAAGAATAAAAAAAACCATGAAGTAAAGTAACTTTATGATTTATTTCCATTCACGTGTTCCATGCATGAACTGCTATTGCTTGAATTCAAAAACTTGCGTAGGAACACATCATCATAATTATCTTATCGTGATAGGAGCTAAACATATTTTAATTATCTAGCCACATGGATTTAGACTAAAATATTGAAGCTGAATATAAAAATTACAAACATTCAGACAGATTTATTATACACAATATCTAAAATATTCACACAATATTTTTATTAAAATTATTGGAAATTATGTTGGCTGTGTACAGCTTTGCGATAGCGATTATTGCCTTCTGGCAGATTAAAATATCGGTACCTACGTCGTCTATGTATTTGTAAAGGGAGGTAGGTATAGGTTGTACTTATTTAATTTCAATCAATTTCAAAGACAAAGTCACGATTTGGTTATGGTTACCCTTCTCGGGATTACTACGCTTCCAAGGGTGTAACCAAATTGTGACGCTGTCTGTTCCTTAAATCTTTAATTTGACTTGGAATCGACATCGTCTCGACTTACCATATTGTTGATAAAAACTATGGCACTTGTCCTGGCTTTATCTAAGAAAGAGGCATTAGGTAGGTATACTTATTTCGATAAAAACTTTTTAAGTAGGTAACTATTAATAAGCATATAGGTACCTACCCAGGTAATTACTGTATATAAAGTGCATTTGAAAATAAGCTTAGTTATTATATTTTAAGTAGGTAAACTAAACGAGTCTAATACGTTAAGCGCTCATAGTGTACACAAACAACATTTTTAATCGTTTTTCATACGGCTTCAATATTATTTTTCAGCGTTTCAGCTCTCCACGCTGCGTGGCGCCTGGCGCTCAATCTTTAGTACTTATTGCAGAATATCTACTACGGTTGTAACTATACCGAATAAAAAAGTAAGTTGAGTGAGCTACTCGCACTCAAGAAACCACATTTCTTTTGAAATCGATCGGTTAACCGAACCGATACAAGCGCAGGGCTTGTCATTCACTGACGTCGTACCCGCGGCCCGACTGACGCATGCGCGTCTGGCTAACGTCTATCCCGTACGGATATAGATGAGTGTTGGCTTGTACATATTTTCGTAGTGCGCTGAGATCTTTTCATCGTGGCCGCATTACTTTATTGCCAGAATTCACGTTCGAACGGTTATCTCATTTTGTCGCATCGTAATATAGATAACGTTGACGTTGGTATAATATTTTATCAATTATGTGATAGCGGTACAGCTACTATTCATATTATATAAATGAAAATTAAATTGCGACACGAGCATGTAGCGTTTAGCCGAATGTCGTGTAGTGTATGGGGCGCATGGATAGCGTGAAGGATCGTGTGTGGTGCCCTCATCAGTCAGTAGAGCGGACTCGGATCGCGCGGACGCGCGGCGTGTCGGTGCTTGTAGTTTTTTAGTTTGACAGTTGGCGCGTTTTTCGTTTTGGTTCAACTTGATATTTCTTGTGGAAATCATAGATTTTAAGTTAGTGTAATCTGTGTATTTTCTGTTGATTGTAAGTGTACGACTGTTCTTTTGTGAATTTTCCCCGCCGGCTGTGAATTGAGTGGTTGCACGCCCTGTGTACCTGCTCTCGTCGTGTTGTGCAGAATTTTTGTGATTTCTCTTTCGGAAATTGTTTTGTGGACGAGTTGCACCCGCTGCCGGGAACGACTAAGGTGAGTGGCACTCTTTACCGGTACATTGTGCAGATATAAACTTTCTAGTCGTTGAGCTAGGCGATTTCAGCTAGGTATTGCAATTTAGGGCGTACAATTTCTCTGTGGACCCGACAAACGGGTTCCAAATATAGCGAATCAGGTTTATTCCGAGCCCATAAACGTTTGAATAGGTAGATAAATGTTTATAGGTTGTTGGAATTAGTGATTTTTCCTTGGTGGCCGGGCTGAGACGATCCAGACAGCTGAGAGTGCGTAACGGGTAAAAATAAATACACGGGCATTATCGGCCGGTAGACAAATCGGCTTTACTGAGGACAACGCGTTATTATTAGTGCATATTATACAATACCGTGGTAGGTGAGGTTATGTTCGAGGAGGTTCAAGGCTGCAAAAAGTACAGTTGCACTAAAGTCCCCCTCACGAGGAAGTTTACACGTGACGAGTAAATAGCCATTAATGATAAGAATTAAATAGGTACTTAGTAACATCTTTGCTTACTGAGATAATAAGTAATTGTGGTAATTATGGGACCAAAATTCGGTTAAGATAACTTTTAATCTAGCTGTATTCAAACTCAATAAATAACTTAGTTAATGGTGCAAAGTAAGTGAATATTCATAGCCTATATCCTCATGATAACGTCTCACCCAATAAGAATTGTTCACATCATATTATTGGCACCATTAACTACTGAATAGGACTTATAAACAAAGATATTTTCCTCTAGTAATCTTCAAGTCAGTCACCCACATTAAAATCTATATTGTAAACCATAGATTCTGACAGTTTAACATAGAATTTGGGTCCTTTTCCTAGGCATGAGTGTAATAAAGTACTATCTGGACCTAGTAAGTACCTAAAACAATTTAGTAATCTAATCTCTCTATTGATTCCCCAAAATTCTGTAACATTCTGTTCATAACTTTTATTACTTCAACTGATTATGCATATTTGTAATACTTAAATAATAATTCAATGAAATGTATGAAATATTACAGTTCAATGACTTGAAATAAAGGTTAGTTCTCATTTACCCTGCTATAGAATATTACCCCATTCTTAGGGCAATACACACGGGCTGATGATTACAAAAGTTTTATTGTTACCGCTAATTTTTTTGAAGCTCAATTGGCACAATTTCGTTCAATTAATTGTGTTGGCTGTGATAAGTTTTTAAGTGCAAAATTGTTCGGATTCTCTTAAATCTTTTATCACATAAGATTTGTATTTTTAATTGTTCTTCCTAAAGAAAAGAACCAATGCCAAACCTATACAAAGCACATAGTTTTTCATTACTTCTACAATTCCTCATTAATTGATTTTATTCCAATGGTTATTAACATTTATCTCAAAGAAACGAACATGTTTTACAACTTCTCCGAGTGCTACGGTACAAAAACAGTTCTATCAAATAATAACTCTAAAGTACATTTTAGATTGACATTTATTTCTCCCTCCATATGTCCAATAAACAAATCTGAAATGTTACAGTGATCAGTTAGTTTTATTTGAAAATAACACCATTCCTCAGTTTTGTAATGTTTGCTAAATACCAAGTCCGACTTTTATTACAATGGTGATGTTCTAATTTTGTACCTGTGACAGACTTTATCATGATTTCATGATTATTTTTATTTTGTATTTCTTATTCTGTATTTTGGGTCCATTTTTAGAATAATTTATTGACTGTTTGGATATTTTTATTATTATTTTGTTATTGAATTTCAATTGTATGTAATTTTTGTACATAAGGGGTATATTCAATATTTCCTACTCCATGGCTACTATTCAGAAATTCCTATTGAAAAAATTGAATAACACTACCTGTTCTGGGAACTGAACCCGTAACCCTAATGGTCGGCAGTGGAGGCAGTCAAGTAATTTTTATTTCTTTCCTTTTTTATTTAATTGTCAATTACTATGTCAATGTTCTTTAGTATTCTTTAAATTATTTCCAGGATAAATAAAAATGCTTTTGTGAATTTTATCATGTTACGTTATTCATAGAATCCTTTCTGTAAAAAAATGTTTTTGCACTTTTCTGTCATCTAAACCAACTTTGACACAGAATCAAATAAATAAAACATAATTGGGTTATGTGTACGATGAATTAAAATAATACTATTCTATTATTAAAGAATAATGCTAATTAAGAATACTTGTAAAATCTAGGCACTTTAGATGGACACACTAATTTATTATTTATTTAAAACATTTACATGATAAACTCCAAAACATTAACCATTCAAATATTTCATTTAATTCTTACAGTATAACACTATCTACTCATTAATTAAAAGTGAAAACAACGAATTTAGAACATTATAATTAGGCATACTTACTGATGAAAAGTAAAAATATTGTACCACATTATTCATACAGTAAAAAGTTATGTATCAAATTGACTATGAATTTAAAATGTCCTGTATCTGTGAAACTACAGTTTGATTTTTTGAAAGTTGTATGAAATAAGTACCTACCTAATCTGTCAAATTATTATTATTAAACTATTACACACCTATAAGTATGAAAATAATAATTTACACAGAGGAAAGTCTATCAGCCACCATTTTTTTTCCTGTTCTTACGTCGATTAATATAGTGTTTTCACAGCAATTATTTTTCTTCTATACTCATCACTTTGGTAGTCAACTCCAATCTAGCCATAACATCACCATTTCTAGTCTTTACCACTCTTCACACAATCAATTCATTTTATCTTTTGTCTTCGTTTTCAGCCATTCACATGACAGAAATAGTAAGTCAATTTGATAAGTAATTAATTTCTGTAACTGTACACATTATTTCTACTTTGAATTGAATAATGTAGGACAATATTTCTAAGTATTCCTAATTATAGTGACTGTCGTATTATTATTTCTGATCACACCCTAGTCATTAAGCAGGATTCAAACAATATAACAAATAGAAATAAGTTGTAGTATTATGTATTTACTGTAAAAGCATTACAAACGACATTTATTTATTACAAGCACGAGACATTCAATAGTTCGCGTTTCGAGGCTACATATTTTATTCCTATATGTAATTTGTATTGATATTTTGTTTGGCCATATGCCAAAATGTAATATGGAATCTGAACTTGTAGTCGGTATTAAGTATTCATTCATTGCTATAAATCTTTTCTATCTTATTCATAAATGACTGGAATCAGTACCTACGGTATGGCCTCATTTCTCGTCGAGAGCTGGTACGGTAGCCATGCCGCATGGTGGCCGCTAGGACAAAGTCCTACTTACGATTGTTGATTCAACGTCATACAGTTTGACATGTGTCCACAAGTTGTCGTAAAGTTTGGTAACAACTAATGATTGGATTTTTAATTTAGTTCTTTCTTTCAGTTTTATTGCGAAGTGGGTAATTAAATGAGAATAACTTTTGTTATTTGATTTTGAGAATTCTTTGCTGTAGTAAATTCTTTCAACTATGAGCTTAGGTATAATATAATGGAATGTTTTGTATGGCATATTGTTGGTCTCTTCGGTAATAATTGTAAGTTTATGAATAAAATTCAAACTAGGTACCTAATCACAATAGTCAATTTTGATGACGGCTATACACATGTTAACAGGAAAACGTTAACACATTACTAAAATGTAATTTTAGATTTATCCTACTAATTTACACCTTTATAACAGTTACTAATAAATATAATAAATCAAGATATTAAAATGTAGGCAACCCTATAAATTAGAAGAATAAAATCCTCTTTTGAAATAAATAATAATTGTCTCAAACAATTTGGCAGTGCAGCGCTGCAGTGGAAATTAGAGAGGGGAAAAGGGGGTCTATGCGACGGTGATTTAAACTGAAATATGGCTACGAGACGGCCGTTACCCCGCGGTGACGATGTTCCAGATGCCTTTAATTACGCGACCGATTGCGGTCGGGGGGGTGTAGCGGTGTATTTAAAGCGTATGCGCGGTCCACTCGCTGCGGAGCGTCACAGGCGCGTGCGTCACTTCTAAACGCGAATAGAAAACTGGTGACCCTCGGATTGGATGACGCCACCCGCTATGCGTGACGGACGGCTCACGTTACTCGTAGTGAAAGTGTCGTCGTGACATATCCCCGGGATGTTACGGGAACGTTGACGAATGTTACGTAGACACTACCCAAACAATGTAGGTAGGTAATGCGAATGTCACACAACACACGCTAAATTAAGGACGCGTTTACAATTGACACAAAATTATGCCTTTTTTCGGTACCGGTTCTTACTAAACTGAATCAAATCGAATAAAACTAATAACGAATATAAACAGATTGGTTCTTTATCTACCCAGGATAGACACGCTTTTCTTGAAAATGATAGTTTTAAATACTTTAAAAACGATCTGCCGTTGACATGTTTACCATATCGTGTTGTGTTTAGGAGCATTTTTTGTTCTACAAATAACATATTTTAATATTCCTAATACTACTGAAAGTAGGCAAATATAGTCTATTTTAAGACATAGACAAAATTTCTTTATTTTTCATTCAGAAATACACCAAAAATAATTCCGCAAAACAGGAAGATATTGACAAATTTTCGTCAGAAATTATATTTTTTTATCTATCAATATTTAATGGGTATTTAATTAAAAAGTACTGAATAACTAAGGTTACTATGTTACCTTGCATCAAAAAAATAATGAGTTCATGTAAAAGTAAAATAATCGTGTAAACAATTATTATAAGAAATGACAAAATTCAATATAAAACCAAGACCATTTTATTCTTTGATTTAGACGGCGCGGGGCGCCTATTGAGGGAGGACGTATCGCTCGCAACCATTTTGACATTAGTCACGTAATCATTAAAATTTAAAATACTCGCCACCATTCATGACCTTTAGACGCGGCGCTAGTTTCATCGTCATAACATCAAATTGCATTTGAAAAATGTAGTAACTCGAATTTTCGTAGGTCATGAATGGTGGCCAGGAATTTTTCCGATCGCAAAGAGTACAGCGTAACCAACCTTTCTTGATACAAATTAATATTTTGAATTATTTTAATTCTGATCAGATTCTAATGTAAATGTATCAATGTGTTGAATACGGACATAACTGTATCTTATCCTATATTATTAAACGCGCATAAAAATAAATATATTTTACGGTTCACGAAAATGACTCCGACGATTACGATGAAATTTGGAATAAGTATAAGTATTTATTGGGACGAAAAATCAATTTAGGTAAATGTTCCATGTCTGGGAAAAATTGTTATTTCCGTATTTACACCAATAATAATCTCCGGAAGTAATGAACCGATTTTAAGAACTGTCTCACTTGTCAAAAGCTATATTATTCACGAGTGCTATAGGCTATAAATTATAAAGATATCATGTATATTTTACAGCCCAACGAAGTGGGCACGGGTCAGCTAGTGTTTTATAATTTCGTCGAGCGAACCTGGCGTTGACTTCCATAGGGCACGCATGCCACAATCGCGGCGGTTAGACCCCTAATTTAGGAATGACTGGATAGGCTTCACAGCGTCCTGCCCTACCGCCTGATGTAGGTCGTCACCGGACACCGAAGTTTCGGGACGTACCTGTGTGTGTTGATAAGGAAGGAAGAAATGCCTGGAGAATACGGTCCAGGTCTGCCCCGCTTGGGTAGAGCACCACCGTGTCCTCACGGCGGCGATACGCGGCAACCTCTCGCGTCCAGCATTGGTCGAAGCCATGCTGCGGGGCGAGACGGTATGGAAAGCGGTCGCCCCCTTTTGCGTAGCAATGATGCTAGCGAAGGAGGAGGCGTGACGCGTAAGGGAGGAGGAGAACAGTTTCCACCATACAATGCAAAAAGCAACCAAAAAATAAAGAAAACCTGCAATATCACGGGTATTGCATCGATACCAGTACCCAAATGCATGCAGGAGTAAACGATCATAAAAAAAATTCTATCTTTTATGGTCCCAAGCGTTGAGCGCATATCATACTGGAAAAGCACTTCTTGGATTTTTTTTTGTTTTTTCTTTATAAAGACTCATAAAAGGCCTCGGCGTTAAACCACCACGCCAAACGACATTTCGCAATTTGCTTCCATCGGTTGCAAGTGATTCTCACAATGTCGTCGGTCCGCCTAGGAAGAAGCCTGTCTATGCTGCCGATTTTAGGGGTAGCTGGGTCGTAAGGTGGAGACTGTCCTCTCCCTCACGTGTCGCACCTCCTCCTTCGCTAGCATGGCTGTTTCGTAGAAGGAGGTGACTGCTTCCCAATCCGTCACGCCTCACATGGCCTCGGCCAATGTATGAGCATTCTCGCGGACACAAACACTTAGAGATTTGTGTATCACTGCTACTAAGAGGTTTCAATCAATCCTGCCTGTTGGTGTAGTGGTTAGTGACGTGACCCTGACTGCTATGCCGGAGGTCGTGGGTTCGATTCCCACCCAGGACAAATGTTTGTGTGATGAGCACGATCATTTCGACGCCTTAGTTCACAATTGCACTAACTACGAAATTCACTTTTTTGAGGAGAGAGGTTTAAAGTTTTTTAAACTTTAGACAAAAATAGTACAAAAACCAAGGAAGATAATAAAACAAATATGCATTTATTCATAAGACTAGTCCTTAAACTCCATCATATCACAATATTGAAGTATTAGTTTAAACATAACCTATTCAAAATAGCTAATATAAAACCCCTCAGTTAATACATTTGTGCACTAAGATTGATTATGTTCATCAGTACTAAGTGAAAAACTCAAAAATATTTAACAGCATTACCAGGCTGGTTCAAGGTCCAAGAATAAGGATAATAATAATTATGGGTATTGCATCAAATAGATAAAGTAATAAACCAGTGATCCATATTCATAATGCTTATTTTTATTATATAATACAGTTTAATCCACAATCAAAAAATAATTAATTATGTTCCAAACCCACAATAAAAACAAAAAAAAAAGTTACAGTTTAATTAATTTTTTAGACTGGCCTGTTGGTCTAGTGGTTAGTGACCCTGACTGCTATGCCAGAGGTCGTGGGTTCGATTCCCACCCAGGACAAATGTTTGTGTGATGAGCACGATCATTTGTTCTGTGTCTGGGTGTAATTTATCTATAATATGTATGTATTTAGAAATATTTAAGTATGTATATCAGTTGTCTAGTACCCATAACACAAGCTCTGCTTAGCTTGGGACTAGATGGCGTTGTGTGATAGTTGTGGAATATTATTATTATTATTAAATTTTTGATTGTGGACAATCAAAAATTAATTAATTATGTTTCAAACCCACAGTAAAAACAAAAAAAAAGGTTACTGCCCAATTATATGATCCAATCTTTAGGTTTTGTCCAAACCAATTAGTTTTAGTTTTTAATTAAAAATAAAGCTTTGCTATACTCTAAGAATTTTCCTTTGTCGTGGGTGCGTTCACAAACATAGAAACTAACGCACACGAACACCCAGACCCGGAACAACTATTTGTCGGTCATACAAATGTTTGTTTCGTGCGGGGATCGAACTCGCGACACGCTGCGCAGCAGTCGATCTCTCTACCAATGCGCCAACCGTGACATCTAAACGTTTCTGAATCATTCCAATAAGAATTTTTATAAAAAAAAAAATAACTTTTTAACCTAAATTTATTCAACAATGGACTCTTCATCTTGATCATCACCAGATGATTCAGTGTCATCACAATCTTCATCGATGTTTACTTACTCATTACATTTTTAAATATTTCAACAATAAAGAAATACAAAAACATTTAAAAATTTATAAAGCAGTCTACCAGCATCGGGAACAGGGTCCGGGTCTATCGGTCGTCAGGACTCCTGAGAGACGAACCTCCTAATGACAGGCGCCGTGTACAGTAGTACTACCTTCTGATTCAAGCGTTTGAGCCAGCTGCCACGTGAGAGCCCTCTCTGACCTCACGAGGTTCTCGTCATGCGGGAACTTTATATCAACAATCATTGCGCGACGCTCAGATCGATCTAATGACCATAATGTCAGGCTTCCTGGCTACAATAGTCCTGTCAGACACAATAATTGTTAACAAGGAAGAGGAAGAAGTGGATGGAATACCTTTGTAATACTTCCATTAGACATCTACTGGGAGGAGAAATTTCATGCACAAGTGTTCTAAGTACGCACTTAGCACACTTGTACATGAATTTTCTCGATCCTTTTGCACTACCATCACATAATGCACACTTATAGCACTGCTAAAACATATGCACAGTTATAGCAAATGTATATAATACGTTTGTGTTTTGAAATTTTCTGCAGTTGTTAAACTTATAGTCAGTTGAAGTGTGTCTTTATTGTTTTTACAAAAATAAACGTCATTAGTACAGTACAACATTCATGCGATCTCAATTAATACAACTGTGAACCACGTTTTTGGCAAAAAGAGACGGAATAACGGTATTTCGATACGCGGAAATGAAAGAGCATGAAATTTAGTGTATTTGGCACTAAAAAAGTGAACATTGAAAATTTTATAGTTAGTGCAATTGTGAACTAAGGCATCGATTTGTTCTGTGTCTGGGTGTAATTTATCTATGTATGTATTTAGAAATATATTTATGTATGTTTATCAGTTGTCTAGTACCCATAACACAAGCTCTGCTGGGCCAATCTTCAATTTTTGGACTTCCGTTTAGGATAATGACGCCCGATACTTTTACTGCTGGTGTAACCATCCATTGACTAAAAACGAAAATATATATTATTTTGATTTCATTTTAGTTAAACGTAATTAAAATAATTTATATTTTTGTTTTTTTGTCAATGGATGGTTGCACTAACAGTAAAAGTATCGGGCGTCATTATCCTAAACGGAAGTTCAAAAATTGAAGATTGACCCTGCTCAGCTTGGGGCTAGATGGCGTTGTGTGATAGTTGTGGAATATTATATTATTATATTAATCGTAAATTCTAATTAGTTTCAAAGTTTCAATCTAGAGGCATTGGTTGTTTACCTGAACTCGAAAAGTGGTCGTAATTTATGTACCGTATAAGTTCGCACCGACATTATCAGAAGTAAAAAGATTGAAAATGGTCTCGTCCATGCCCCAATGCGACTTGATTTATGTTTCTAGAGACATCTTATATAAATACTAGCTTCTGCCCGCGGTTTCACTCGCATCAAATTAGGCGTTGGGCCCTATGGCCCCGTCCGAATTATTTCCCTTAAGGAGCGCCTGGAACACGACGCGTCATGACTCATGGTCAGACGGCGAGCTACCCATTGCTCCCCGTCCGCAAGCGACTGGAATATGCTCTACGATTGCCAACGCCCAGGGTGTCTGCAGCGGTGGCTGGGAGAGAGGTAGAGGATGTCCATTCCCTCACACGTTCAGACTCTTCCCCTTTCCCTTGCCTGCCGCTGAATCAGCCGAATCTCCGACTTGCGCTAGGTTAAAGATGAGGACGCCCGCCGTAGCGCCTCTCCAACCACTCTTCGAAGAGGGATCTTACCGCCGCAATCATGACATGCCCTGCCCAGCCCGACATTATTTTGATGTGGTAGTATTTTGATACTGTGATATCTCCTAATATAAGATATTCATTCAAATGAAATGAAGTCAAGGGCAATTTTGTTCAAACTCAAATGCTTCTAATGAATAACGTATTTACTTGGATAAGGATCAATATCATGTTAAAAAAGTCCTAAAATAAAAATAGAATTTTAGGTGTGGATAACCATTATCACTTAGAGGTTTGAAAAATAAATAGTAGCCGATTCTCAGACCTATTCCATATGCCTATAAAATTTCATGAAATCGGTCAAGACGTTTCGGAAGAGTATGGTTACTAAAGCCGGATCCAGACTGGTGTAGCCCGAATCTTACGATTACGTGTAATCTGCATGAAAAGTGTGGACCGCACACGAACTCAAAGCAAATTGAGAACACGAATACTGCGTGCGCCTTTGTGTTCGCGCAAAAACCGACAGCCGATGGATCAGCCGCGAGCGTTACATGTAATGCTGGCGGTGCCGTCCACACCTAGAATTCGCGTTACATTACACGATGGATTCACGTTACATTACAACAGTCTGGATCCGGCTTTACACTGTGATGGCGGCTTCACATTAGTGCCGTAAACCCCCTTAACCAGGCGCGAACGATAATGTGGATAGTTTTCGCGGGGTTCACGCGCATTCGTGCCTGTTCCCCGATCAGTGTCGGTATTGTGCCGAGAATTCACGGATTCAGTATCTAGTTATAAGTAGATATGGCTACCCTACGCTACATACTAATTCACGGCGCGGCGGCGTCGAATACACAAGTGTGAATCTAACTGTCTTTGCATCAACACCTCTGTAGGCTTCATAAACAACAGATAGATAAGTACAAAAATTTCTACCAACCTGCTGAATAAATTACCAAAAGGGCCAAAGCCTGCCGGGATCGCGGGACTAACGAGTAATCATGGCCACGATGGTCCATAATTTTTACTGTTACACCTCAAAAAGATAGAACCGGGTGGATTTGGCTCCTTTTTGAAGTGAAAACTTCTTTAGCGGCGTTGTACACTTTTTCTGTAATGGGTAAAAAATTTAAAACTCGCGTCAGGGTCACGTGACCCTGATCGAAAATGAGTAAGACGTCATTCAAATTAAAAATAAAACATAGTAACAAAAAAGTTTTCACTTCTACCGGCACTCCTGGAGTGCAACCTTTTTTTTTTTCCGGAGAAACTCACGCCTTGGTCTGAGCAGCATTGATCCTGACTAGATTGGCGGCTCGGCTTCGGCATGTTCCAGCGCTCAACCGGCCACGGTTAGTCTGATATTTGTGAATAGGTCAACTATCCTACTGCGGCAAGAACGCAGTATTTTACAAATACATAACGTATTATCCATTCGTTACCTACTGAGAAAATAAACTAGTGTCTAGAAGCCACGGGATCTCACTCTGTTTAAATTTTCGTTAAAAAATTGCAAATGCTCTTGTAGTGGTATACGAGGCATAGATGTTTCGTTAGTGTTTTGTTTTTATTCGTGGGCATCACGCTGTCAAATTGACAGAAATTGTGTTCTTTCAAACGTATTTACGTCCTTAATACTTCGCCTAATTGACACTAAATCTTCTCTCAATACTTGAACTGAACTATCCTAACTCATGTAAGAAGTCCCATTTTCCCTCGTAGGTATTAAAAGTGTGCCAAGTTTGCAGTGAAATATACTGTCAGAACAATTTAATCCCAAAAGTATTTGTTACGACTCGTCGAATTCCATAGCACGCTCCCATTTGGTTTTATTACCTCAAACTACTTATCGTCAGAGATAAAGCGTCCTTGGTGGAAACTCTTAAATGGACGAAAATATATGAGGGTAACTAACCGGCTCTAGGATGCTGCCTCCATCAGACTTCGCTATGACAAATGACGTCTTCCGAGAGCGTATAAAAACAGTGCAGGATCAGAATTTACCATTAATCACGTTTGAGTCGTCTTCAATGTTGTTTTTGTGAATCCACAGACGATGTTTGTCGCAAATTCGGAATCCTATACTAAGTAAAGCTGAAATCCATCCGTATTTCGTTTTTCAGCAATTCAATCCATACTAAATTCGAAGCTGCCAATCAATGCCGAGTTTACTCTCCGCTTCCTCGTAGTTTTATTTTTTTGTGGAATCCCGAAAAAGAAACGAGGAGCTTCGATGGTAACCGATCTCTCCCCGAAATTTTATACTGGTACTTTATTGTTCAGTTCTCAAGAGAGAGAATAGAAGCTCTAAATATGGACTAAAAAAAAAGTTGGAATAAATTCTGTCATCGATGTTGGTATTTCCATCGATTCGACTGATCAAAACCTTCCGGTGTTTACTCGTCCTTGTCCAATCATATTTCACAGTTGTCACTCATGTGGAATGACTGAATTTATTTTGGCAACAATGTTTGTTTATCCATATTAAGTTTATTGACAAATCTGTATGACTCGTAGACATGCGTGCAATCTTTTTAGTGCATGCATTGAGCGGATTGAGCCTCAGTTATGAGGGTCATCACATAGTTACAAATGTAAATGCTCAAATATGTCCTAATTATCACAAACACGATAAATGAGCCCAGTTATTTAAAGAGTTGTATCATTCTTATCGCTTCAATGACTCAGTTGCTATGAGGTCAGGGGCCAAAGTCATGGTGACATCATCAGAGAGCCCATCGAAGGTGGGTGTTGGCCTTTCAATTAAGAGGTTGCTGACCGTTTGGTGGCTCTTATTGTAATACTTCAACCTTCAAGGTATGGACGATTAACTAAGGTGACATGTAAGGCAATTTGTGATAAGTCACCTTAGCACTTAACGTTGTTATTAGGCTCCTTTGATTTGATCTAGTGCACTGAACGGTTATAAAAAGGGTCAATTTCGAAACAAGTTCAAATTGACTTGCACACGCGAGGGAAAAACAGTTTTTATGCTGCAAAGTTGCTGAATAATTTGAAACAATGTAATTAAGTTTTGGCTTCTAATTTAACGGCTAATGAAACTTCAGAAACTCGGATTTTGTTGACATGGTGAAATCTGCAGATATTACCAAATGGCTTAATTATAACTAACCTAGTCCAAGTAGCAAATTAATTCACTAACGCGATAAGATAATTATTGAGTACCTACGGTCCAGTTCTGACTGCTATAAACAGACGTGGACGCAGACAAATTGGTCTTGGTTAAAAGCGTTATCAATTGCTAATAATAATTGCTCAATGGATTCTACTGTGCTAAATTACTTGTTACTCACTTTAAACAGTGTGGAGTAATGAACTTTCTCACACAGTAGTCTACTGTATTCGGTAAGGTCGAGATCTAACCTAAGAACGTCATTAGCACGTGTTTTGGCTTAATGATGTTTCCTTCTCTATCTCGCTTTTGTAGTATGCTAGTAGTGCGATAGTGACGTGAATAACGCATAGTCAGTGTGCGTGCTTAGCAACATTAAATCTTGGTCTTAGATCATCGTCTGCCTAGCCTTTGCATTAGGGGGCGTCGACATCTGCGTTATTCAGAAATTAATCGCTAGAATTCCGATTTGAAAGCTGTCTATTTTTTCTCTAGCCGACACTGTCCAAATTCTGGTCAAATGCCTCTCCAAGTTTTTCCAAGAGTTCTTGTTCGTTTTCGTTTAAAAATAGTAAATGCAAAAAAGAAATATTCAACTGGCCTGATTGACTTCGTACTTTACTTGCATCGACTGTCTGTCCTATGCCTTGAAATGTTGAAATGTCAGACATGTGGTTGGTTAGAATGGGTCTGCAAAATACTCTATGTTGCTTTCAAGGTATGATACCAAAGAAGGTTTAATTAGAATCATTTTAAAAACGTCGTAGTTTGCGTTAAACAGTTCCATGGTAAATATTTAAGCATGTTTTGGTATTGACCAAGACTCGTTTTTGTAATCCGTAAAGTAATCTGTCTACAAAAATTGGCGCCTTGCATTGACCATCCGGCATTATGGTACAAATGCTAGAATGTTCTAGAATTGTTTCTGTTTCCTATTCATTAATATTTTAATGTTTGTGGCAGTTCTAAGTTTCAAAATGACCAGTGCAGTGGATAGTCTGGTTATTGGTGGTCATTATACATGTATGTTCTCTTACACATACCCATTGTTCCCTCGTTCCATTTCAACGTCAAACTGCCCCAGTTTAATTAAATTTCTAGCTAAGTAATTGTAATTAGAAGCGTTTAGAGATAGTTAGGGGAAGATAACTTCGATAGGAAGCTGGGTTTAGATGGTCGCTTGATATTGTACTAAAATGACAGGCAATCATTTAATAATGTTCGTCAAATTCTGGCGTCTGTTTTGTCAGGATATTTGAAAGAGATAAATTGCCTGAAGAAGAAAAAATAAATGAAAATCGGGTGCTGGAAATAACATTAGTGAAACAAAATGACGATGTTGAAAACAGTCTAACTTCAGATAGTTCTATTGAAAACAGTTTACTATACAGTCACGTTCAATTCTACTCACTCATCGATAAGATTATTGTCTTCCAAGTCGTTAAACTTAAAATATCCGTACTTAGATACCGAGAAACTGCTAAAGCACCTAATTTCATATTCAAAGAACACCTACGGCATATATTAATATTAATACGGACAAAGGATAACAATAGAAAACTGGGGTTCGAGTAAAAGGGATGAAAGATGACTGGCATATTGTTTATTGGTATAACCCAACCGAATCACGGAGCGACGTCAGTTTGTATTTGTGTGTATAAATTTTGATGTACTGTTTAAACCGCCCGGTGTCTGGCAACTTTGGCGTGCGTAGGAGTGCTCGATCGTACGGTGACTCACGGACAAAAATGGCGGACCAACAATATGTAATTATCGGCAACAGACCAGAGCCGAGTTTATGCAACATGCTTGTTATCTGTTTCATAAATAAAAATACAAAACCGGTTTCTGATAATATTTTGCCGATTGAACACGCTAGGCACGTAGTGATGCAAAAAGCGCATCTGAAGTTGAAAATTTATCGTCTTTACGCTGCTAGACTTGATGTAAGTATTTTAGCAGCAGATTGTAGTGCTTGTGAGTGAAATTTCTCTTCGATTTAACTTTAAATTGCTTTCAATGATTGGTTTAAAAATAGGTCCTTTGAGCTTGATATTTGCGATAATGGAGCCTTTTTCTGGAGCATTTTGGATGGCACGTGTATAGCATACTGATCTTATGATTGTATGTCTGTTTCGTCCCACGTGTCGCTGTTGTACGGCCAGAGGCCCGCAACCTCTCGAGGTCACCGCCCAGTATTACATCATTGCAATTTTTTTACAGACCCGCTCGTGCTTACTACAAGTGTTCACCAAAACGTTTTAAATTCCTTTTGAATAAAACTTCTACTTACTATAAAGAAGGTTTTTACAATCAAAAAATGTTTTTACCCTACATCCGTTCCATCATTCGTGGAAGTTCTTCGTTTTTCTACAATAATTTCATTATAAGTTTTTCTACTATGTCATAAAAATATGTTGAATTTCCAAATCTCCTTCTGGCAACAGGAAGAAACTTTTATGACATGTCATCCACTGGGGTGTTGTAAATCTGTTTTTATTTGAACATTTTGATTGCGAGTCTTTGAATTCGATTTGAATGTATACCCCCTTTGTAATCAAAGATTCTATGGAAATTGCGGAAGAAAATTCATCAAGTAGATAACTTGAATTCAAATTCATTCAAGTTATTAACTTGTACGAAAGACTTCAAAGCAATGATGAATTAGTTACCAACTTAAGGCTGGTGATGCCTCGAAAGGTCATTGAATGACGAATTCTGTTAAACTTCGCCGACGACGCTATAACAAAAACCAGTTTGACTAGCGTCAGTATAGATATTATGGAGTATAACTTGCTTAAATATTTTGACTGATATTATAATATTTGTAGTAGCCCAATCCGGTAATCGACACTTACGTCATGCACCAAGGCTGTTACCGAAATGGCACTCTTATCTTTCAGAACTAATTAAGGAAACTGTCGTTCCAAAATCTCTTTACCCTCGCTTGGTCGATAGTAGATGTCCTTGCATTAACAAATATTTCATACGACCTCAATATCACCCGTCTGTGTTCAGTTACAACGAAAGTATGTCACCTCATCTTCATTTGCAAGTCGAGAGACGGTTCGGCTTCACAAAACTGTCAACTTTGACATCGCTTCGTCAGTTTATGGTGATCGTTGAATTCCATTTTTGCGCTGTAAACTTCAAGAGCATCACCGCCGTTCAAGCTATACTCTTCAGTAAGGGGTTTGAACGATGCCTCGGCAACATTTTTAGCTATAAATCTACTTCGGCTTTCAGGATTGGCCGCTCAGCGAATGTGTGTCAGCATTCTGATGGCAACGTCGCGTCGCCCCGCAGTTTGTTCGATTTCTCGCTGTTCCATTTTGTTAGCGCTCTAAACAAATAAACCCCGCTTTGCCGGTCCGATTGTTCCCAAATGTTGGCTTCGTTTTGTGCCGACCGATGTCGGCTGGTTCCGTAGCTTTTGGATTTGGAATTATTGAAATTTTGGCTTTGTATTCTCGTCTCGTCTTGCGATGGGTCGTGTCCTTGGTATTTCATATGGTGTTGCTATGCACACCATAGGTTCTTAGTTAAATTAATAAACTTGATTTTTCCAGAACTCGGTGATTTAAATCTTAATGATTTTGACACCTTTTCATTTATTATATTCTTAAGATTTTCAGTTTACGAAAGAAGTGAAAGCCAAGCTTTTTTGTGGATTGTATAGTTAGCGATGCCTACGCTCTAAAGGTGTAAATTATTGAAAGCTTCCCTTGAAATATTTTCCCTAGCACAATTACTTATTTACATGTTAGAAAACTAATTATTTATCAGCGCCGATTTAGTCGATAAATATTTATAAATTAGCTTGAGGGCTTCAGCGTGATTAATTTAACAAAATTGTATAGAAAAATATGTCTACTGTCAGAATACTATTTTTTCCCTACACACCTTTTTGTTGGCTCATATAGGCTTACGCTACAAACGGTATTTAGTATTTACCTACTTCACACACTTCCTGTTGCTGGTAAAATTAAATTAACATAATTGTGAATTTAAAATATGTGAAGCGGTTTAGGTAAGTAGGTACTTACTAAAAATATTTTCCTCCAAATGCTTCTGCCTATATTGCATAAACCATTAAAACTGGTTATATTTCCTGCCCAAGGCCGCACCTTAGAATCAAAAACAGGATATCAACATTCTCAGCCATGTTCAAGCTCAGCCAAAATTATATTCCCGCGTTTTTTATTTCTACTAAACCTGTTTTTCATTAAACATACTTGTATTCATAACAAGCCTTTACTGCTCCTCCTATACTTACACACTAAATTCGTGTTTCTTTTTAGGGTTCCGTAGTCAACAAGGAGCCCTTATAGTTTCGCCATGTCCGTCCGTCCGTCTGTCCGCAGTTTAGCTCAGAGACACCCAGTACTCGAAAGCTGTAATTTAGTGTAAATATACGGATTAGTTGCGCCGAAAAAGTGGTAAAATAAAATATCGTAAAATATTTTTTAGGGTATCTCTTGTACAGTCACGAGCAATAGTATGTAAACACTAAGCAGTATTCAAAAGCCGTGTTCTGCTACCATATTGATTAAACTTCTTATTTTTCATTAGACATATTTTGTAAGCCATACTACAACGAAATAGGTCTTATTGCAAATTGGAGACCAGTATTTTAGAGTAAATTGCGTTTGAATTTTGTTTAGTGTTTTACATGATATTGCTCGTGACTATACACGCACTTGGCCGGTTTTTTACTACTACTATCATACTAAATACTATCATCATTATCAGCCCCAAAATCCTCCGTCATACCATACCAGACCAGACCACAGTCTTTCTATTAAACTTGCTTAAAAAAAGACGCACAAACGACGGCCATTTTATCGTTCATTCCATCGCGCGTAACAAAATGGAGGTGTCACAATTCTATAAAACCTTGAAAGACACGTGAGAATCAACATCAAAGCTCTTTAACGACAGGTGATTGACCCAGACATGTGATGACAAGTATTATCTTAATGCTATGCTCGAGGGGACACGGTAGTAATAGCGGTGTGATGTAATGTAGATGATGAAGTTTGGAATGGGTTTCTGGTATTGGCTGGTGGCTATTCACATCTTGGTAACGGTGAAGATGGGTGAACATCTTACTCTTCAAAAGTTTTTTTACACAGTTTTAAATTGTAGGCGTTAAAAATAAACATGCTGTCAACATGTATGGAAAGAAAAAGGACAGATATACCTACCTCTTTGATATTCCTTTTCTTGTCATACCTACATTAGCAATTTTGCCTATCAAGGACGACTGTCAGACATATCTGTCGTATAAATCTGTACGTGTAAGAATGGCTAATTGGCTTCGCCTCATATCACCATAAGGGAAATTTTTGCGCATGCATTTCAGGTAAACCATGATTTTATTAGGGATATCTCTAACACTAGTGCCACTAACCACTAACGGGAAATCACGATAATTACCGCGTTAATAAATGTCTATAAAAATTTAAAAATCCTAACCAAGTAACGAAAATATAATTTACTACGTACAAATCTTCATAAAAAAAAAGTTTCTAGATTCTGCAAAGACTTCACCTTGAATTACTCTACAGTTAAGTTGCGTGAAATGCTAAGACTTTCTAACTTCAATGACGTTCTGCGGTTGTACACTTGGACCAGAGATTGGATGTCTAGTCTACTGATGACGTCATGCTAAACGTCTCGTATTACGGGACACTCAACTCGGAACACGTTAGTGTCCATTAGGCTGAGATTAGCTTGCTGTGTTCTGCAGTGGAGCGTATGTAGATCACGTTTAGTATTATTTGAAGTTTTAAATGTTGAATCTGCCCTTATGTTCGCCCTTCTAGGACAGAAGCGTCCATTCTGTGAGGAGTGGGCGCCACCACGAGAGGCATATATGGGATCGTGATTTAAAAAATAAAGATCAAGAATAATAAAAGAATGGGCAGATTCTAACTGGCCACTGGAAAAAAAGCCAAAAAGGGGAAGAAAATTATCCCCTTCGTTCGAAATCCTACGTAAAACAAGTGAATTATGTCCAAGGAAATATTTATTAAACAAAAAAACGAAAAAAAGGTAACCGCAAAGTAAATCGGAAGTCGGTGAGAGTTTTTTTTTTCATTTCACTGTCTTTTTATCACCGACATTCGAAAGAGTTCACTACGTTTTGTTTTGAACACGGAGTCATTACATAAAATCTAAGGCCCTGTTTATTACAGACTCTTCTAAATAACACTGGCATGATCAAAGAGTATTCAGGCACAAATGTATATCATTGATTACTATCTTTTACCCTCTGAATCCTCAACATCCAAATTCGCTGATAAATATATGAATTGTAAAATAGTTTCAAACACCTTTGTTAACTTTTGGGTTCGATCATGTAGTTCATGCTAAACTGTGTCTGATCCTTTATCCTTTGGTTGCATAATTTTGTCATACTTAAAACTCTTTGCTTTGGTATTTTGAACTATGGGGGTTACTTATTTATAAAGGAGATCAATAAAAAAGTGAGTTTTATCAATTTATTACTCCAATATTTTAGGACACATTAAAACGATAAATTCCCTATCATTAATGAGAATTTCAAACTTCGACACTTACCTACATGCAACCGAGCAGAAACTATGTTCAACTTTGATAATAAGAATAACCCCAGTTTGGCAGTCTCCCCATGTTTCCGCAAAACTTACGCCCCAACAGTTTACTGCATACAATTGTTCGAGAAACTTCTAGAAACTGTAAATGATGTCGTTGAAATATCTGATCTATAAGTTTATTTTCTGGGTCTGCTCGGAAAAGTGGCATATCAGTCGATGCTGGTTGGAAAAGTTGCGGAAATAAGTAGGTCGTGGTTGCGCCGAGATAAACTATTTCTTATGCATTGGTTTTAATAATATGTACTTTATTCTTAGCTTTTTCAATTTAATTTGCTGTTTTAATACTGTTATTCCTTCAAGTTTTTTCAAAATCAGTTCCGAAAATCATTTGAAAAATAAATAGATTTGCCCCAGTTTCACCTCCCAAAAGAATTTAATAGTAATTGGGACGTTATCCGAACAAATATTTTCAGTCAAGTAATTTATTGACCCCACCTAAATTCTAGACATGCAATACTAATCAGTGGAGTCAGAATACATTAGATTTAAACCATTAAATGCTAAGTAATTGTGATTGGGTGCCACTCCGTCGCCTACGCCGGTAAAACTTGAATGATCTGAGTCTTACATAATCAAAATGGCTGCTTCGTGCTACTTAGATTTAGAACTAGACTTAGCAAACCTAGATTACTGTTTCATATTCAGAATCCCAAATAATTTAAGGTCTTGTAATGTTATTAATTTTTGTGGGATGTGATTTCATTGTCATCTAGACACGTGAAAGCGTGGCCAGCCAAGTAGTAATTATTTCTGAGCGTAATTTTCATCGATGCTTTATTGATAAAAATGTGGTTGTCAGTGGTTGAAAATTACTAAATTCAGTTAAATTTTATTTTCTGAATCATTATTACGGTTCTATTGTCAAAGTTAGGAATGGGAACCTCTGTATATGGTCGATGTTTGACTTCAGTACTACATTCGACATTGAAACGCAGTACAGTATGTGGAATGTTTTTTATGTATTTCTCAGAAAGTCACAATCCATTCAAAATTATCCTGTTTCTGCACTTCTTCTCCATAAATAGAAACTTTGACTGTGCACACTCCTCCAACGTGTAATTTTCAGAAAGAAGGGGATCAAAAATAATATCAAATGAAGAATAAATAGTAGTAATTGAAAATGTATTCTTCTTATCAAAGGCACCAATGTTTTTTCTTCTTTCGCCAGTAATGAAATTTTGGTCATTAGTAGACCATAACCTAAGAAGTTCGTTAAAAATAATAAAAAAATTCTAAACCGTAACTAACCAGAGATATGATGGTCTTTATTTTGTTCTAATCTGGAGTTATTTTTAGTAGGTAGAACAAAATACAAACCACCATATCTCTGGTTGGTTACGGTTTAGAAACTTTTTTTTTTTTTCTATGGACTTCTTAGGGAGTAGTCTTATTGTGCCCAAAGTTTCATCACAGGCGACAGAAAAAAAAATCATGATGCCAAGGTCCTTACTAAAAGTTGCAAACCCCTTTCTAGGTGTAAAATCAAGTACTAAGATAACCCACTTAGCACCTAGAAGAACTAGACTCTAGTGCTCTAGACTCTAGAGGTTAGGTCAATCCCATAACACGACACACAGTACCCACGTCTGATTGGCCAACTCAGCCGGATTGCGCCTTTCTGATTCGATCTCTGCCTGTTTGCTGACTGCGGATTGGGTGAAGCTGTGCTGAGACAATTTCTGTGCTTTTGGTTTATTGTATGGTTTGGATAAACAAAGCCATGGCAATTACTTAACAGTATTACTGAAGGTTATTATTTATGTAATAGACTTTGCTATTTCCTCGACCTTGTACACAGTAAGATTAATCGTTCCTTGCACACATATTGACATACTCATTCATATCCATGGTTCTTACAAGCTGAAATATACAGAATCCTAAATGTTGTAATAAAAACACTTGGCAACAAAATCTAGGAGAATAATCGTTATTATTTTGTCGACGTCGTGACTCAGTGAGTGAATCGAGAATTACAGTTTTTTTTTCCTTCTTTCAATAATACACATTTCAATGACGCAGAGGCTTTCGAAAGACATTGATTAGGCAATACTGGAGTCTTTTAATCACATCTAGAAATATGTAATTTTTATGGGTAATTGTTCTCTACTTTGGTAATATTGTAATACCGCGGAATGTAGATAAAGAGGAATGTAGGGAGACAACCGACTAGGTAGACAGATGATCTTGTTAAAGTGGCCGGAAGAAACTGGAAAGCCATAACACAAAACGGCCAGAAGTGGAGAGATTTGGAAGAGACCTACACTCAGCATTCGGTGACTAAAGGTTGAAGAAGATAGATAAATTGATCTGGCAAAATCCACAAAAAAATGATAATTTCTAAAATACAGTCAACAATTTACATGACTTTGTTGAATTTTAAACATTTATCAACTGGAAACAACAATACAATTTGAAGATAACATGCCTCTCATGTCCTCGAATCTGTCATCAAAACGGTGTGAGACCTCGAAAAACTTAATGATGTGACCGACTTAATGGCTGCCCGGAGGCGACAACTTATTCCGACACTGTCGTTTCTCACGAACTATTACAAGCTATTTTATTTTCGTCCGTGACTGCAATCTCATCTTGTCTTAGCACTACTTGGACCTGATCCCAGCAACTTCTTTACACAATTTTACGTGTTTCAAACACGTCTTATGAATCACGCTGTAACTAAGTATTTTCTCCGCGCGCTACCTGCATCTCCGTTTACACTAAAACGTTTATTATTAACGACGATTCGCAAACAGTGACGTAATATTTCCCCATCGGCCAACTGAAATATCGACTTTATCCCAACTCAAACGAACGACTTTTATTTCCTCAAATTACAACTCAAATACCACTGTCCTTGGCGTATATTTGCACTTTTTGCCAGGTTTTAATTTCAACTGCGGCGTTCATTTCCTATCAAGGTTGTTCATTGTTAGCCGAATACGTAGCAGCTGCTTTGGATTCATTGAATCTACGATCACAGCTAATTTTCGAATGAAAATAGCAACCAAACATTTGATCAGGTGATCGGATCTAGTGGGCTTGGAACCGTGTGCGATAACTCGATTTATCGATACATTTCTGTGTGAAAAATCCGTCGGTTGATTCACCTCACTATAGACCGATGCAAAAAGCGTAAACATTTCAAAAGCATTTGCGCTTTACATCAGTTCGCTTGTCCAAACAGTAGCGTTAGGTAAAACAAGTTCGTTCAGCGCCAACAAATTTTCAGCTGGTTCATCGGAGTTATAAAATGTCGTAATCTTTCGTGCGTGGGCTCTAATGAAAGGGTCGATTTACGCAGGAACTCTCCTCGAGAAACGTTAGGGACTAATCACTTTGATTAGTGCGCGTAATTACAGTTAGTTATTTCAGCAATTCAGCATAATGTGCGAGCAATTAGTCCTTTCTATCCTGGTTTTGTTATATCGTTATAATTACATCAGTGAACTTTTTTATATTGAATTTGTCGTTTAAATACACACCAGACAAAAATGTCGCTTAAACCGTTCAAAAGACAAATGACTTAATTAAATAACTAGGAGCGAGTAGAGAGCATAAAAAATCGTCTGCGATCCATTAGAAGCTTATTAAAACTTGAAGAGACATAGTGTTGACGTTTTTATAAAAAGCGCCAAGTGTGCCTTTAGTTCAGTTATTTTCAGCTGGATCTAAGTCTGGCTCGCTGAATTAGAAATCCGAAACTTGTCAGTTGAAATATTCTGTGTACGTTTCGATTAATAAAATGTTCATTTCAGTGCTGAAATACCCACCTCCTATACCCACATCTATGTGGTTTCAAAGCTGTTTGAGAAATGTAGTCTTACGTAAAGTAATCCGATTATCCGTGTAAGTCTTGCGATTCCTGATTTGAATTAGACTTACCGGATGACGGATGGATACATTTATTAGGCCTTGGGGAAATGTAAAGTAACTTATAGCTTAGGTTTAGTTTCCTTCGCTGCTTAAGTAAGAACCAACTTACAGGAACAAAGATTAGAAAATTATCTGAGTCATGATTTTCTCCTGATTTTTTTCATAATTTTTGGTCACGGTGTCTCTAACTCTGATATTATGTCTATTGGCTAATCATCTTATTTGCCTCTTTTCTATTTTTTTTTTGGGCAATAGGAAAGCTGGTCTATTAAAAAAAAAACTTGTTTATAAGAAATGATGACCGAATTCAAAAAACAAACACAAAAAAGTTAAAATAACTTTTCTTTCAGAAGTCGATCGCTTTATTTTTTAACCAGAAAAGACGGAGTAATCGGCGTCAATAGAAAATACCAACCGAAATGAGAACCTCTACCTTTTTCGTATCGGTTAAAAAACCTTTTACGCAAATAACGTAACGATCTACATACTGAACATATTATTGTTAGCTGGTCAACGAACTCTTTATATTATTCAACACATAATTACGATGCGGCTGGTATGTGAACCATGTCATTTATTGCACATTAGCAATAAATACGCAACGTTCTTTAAAAAAAAAAACTCGTTTCCTGATCACTAATAACATCCACCAGATTCTCCAAACTTTTCTTTACTCGTTTAACGATGGAATTAATGTTTTTAGGTGTGTCGGTTTGTGCCATCGTAGCTACTAAACAGATGTAAACCAATTCGTAGGCATTTTTAAATGTTTTATCGATTTCTGTTTAGGTGTTCAAGGTCATCAATAAAGGTTTTTGTGCCATATCCGTCATCAGTATCCTTCCCTAATTCCAATAAATTTGGGGTACTCGTAACATGTCTTACGTATTACCTACTCGACTTTTCAATATGCACCTCCTTTCTAGCATATTATATCAGCCAAAAGATACTTTTATTAACCATTTACCACACTACTCACCAATCTAGACTCACCTTGTAACAAACAATTCCATTCAAGAATATTTTAAAAGCAAAACTATCAGCATGACTAAAAACAAAAAATTGCATAACTACGCAAATAATGTTATCGTAAAACAAAATGGTTGACCATAATATACATATTCCGTAAACACGTCTCAGCTTTAATCGGTTGCATTTTACGAAGGATGATAATTTATGCGGCCAGAAGGTCACAGTACTACAATTACGTCATTCCATGTAATATTACAGTTGGCAACACTTGTTGGTATAGAAACTGTTTAGTGCATTCAATTGTTTTGACATTCGTGCTGTTAATCAAGAGATATTCGGAATAAACTCTGACTCAGCTCATGTTGATCTAAAATGTTTACCATCCCTGTCATCGGAAATCTGCAAGGTCGGGGATTCGGGGTGCTAAACCTTTGGCATTTTAATAAGAATACTGTTCTCATACTAATAAGAATACTGTTCTCATACAAGCATTTGCTGTCGCAGTTTTTATGAACGAATAATTGAAAAAACTCACGGAATAACTTATTGGTGTTGAACTAATCTTCCGGTTAACACCACAACAAGCTATAACATAATAAAACGATATTATTACAGCCATTTAACCTTTGTACAGTCATAAGCAATAATAGACAGTAAAGTCAAAAGGTAATTTTCTCGTGAAATAGGTAACGATTTCTTTCTTTATGATAAGAACTATATATTTCGTTATATGTATGGCTTTAATAATACGTAATATTATGGTTGTAATATGGTAGTAAAACTGCCAATGCATTAGGTGAAAATCACTTCTGCATTTTTGCTTGCAATTTGCTTCTTCCTGGCCAATTTCTGTTTAAAGTTATGGGGAGAGCCCATGTCGACATGGCTACACAAAAATTTCCGTCACTAAAATCTTTAGAAAACTAAGGGCTTATCCTAATTAGTGCAAGAAAATTGCTAACCTCTACCTAATTGGAAAAGTGAATGGTTTTGTCCAAAGGGACCAATGATAAGGTAATGAAGACTGACAGTTAAAGACACTTGAAGATTCGATTAGCCTCGATCTCAAATGGATTAAGAAGGAATGCCCTATTTATCAATTATGGTTTGGCTGGAACTTTAGAAGAGTTAAAAGGTCAGCAACGAACCAACCAGAAACTTCAGAAATTAAAGATGTAGAAGCTAGAAAAGTTATTTAAACCAGAAGAACTCAAAACGTTGGTTAATGTTTGAAAATACAGAACAGAACAATAGGTTATCTCAAAAAGAGGTAGGTAGAGGTAATAGAAGTGATAAAAAAGTACCTAGCCTATAAAGAAGGTACGAAAAAGTTGTAATACTATGTTGAAAAGGGTAGATCTATGCGAAATTTTTTAAAGCAGCCCTGACATAGATTGAAGTGAAAAAGTTTCAAGTACCTAGTCGAAACAATATTTTTTTAAACCAATCTTTGTTAATTTAATCAGCCAACAACTTCGATTTTTTTCTTTTCAGAATTTATAAGATTTTTCAATTAAGAAATCAGCAATTTTCACAAAACCGCCGATAGTGGAGATTTCGGGGAGGCCCACACTCAGCATTGGATGGCTTTATCAGAGTCAAAAGTATCACCCGTACCACCACATCTACAGTTATATTTATCCAATCCAGATCAATCTTCCTATTCCGAGTCTATTGTACTCTCCCCATCTAACAGAATGAACTGTCCACGTTCATTGATTTGTTTGACACGCAAACCTAGCTATGGTAATATGGAACCTCGCAACACACTTGGAATTGAATGCTAGAGAAACGATTTGTTTTATTCAGCTGGCTCAAAGTTTGTTGCCATTTAATTAAGCTTTGATCAACGTTGGTGGTGAACGGGAGTGTGTATTTTAAGTCTTCGTGTAGAATGGTTATGTTCTTGCTTCGTGTTTCATATATATTTTTATGTTTACTGTGTTCATCTTAGTCTTAGGTAGTCAGTGGTCTTACAAAAACGATATCATCATCATCAGCCGGAAGATGTCCACTGCTGAACATAAGCCTCCCCCTCAGACCGCTGACAATTTGCCACTTGCATCCATTGGTTTCTCGCGACCCTCAAGATTTCGTCGGTCCACCTAGTGGGAGGCCTGGTCTACGCTGCGTCTTCCGGTCCGGAACTTTTCTTCCTCATCGGTTATCAGTTCTACGAGCCATGTGGTCTGCCCAATTGCCACTTCAACTTGCAAATTTTATGAGGTATGTCGGTGACTCTGGTTCTTCGCCGAATTTTCATGTTCCGCCGAATATCATGTACAAATGTAATGCGCAATCCTAACTGGGTTGTGGAGGTCAGACTGAGCATTGGATCCTCTGCAGCTGCATCCAAAAATCTGTAAATCGGCTCCAAATTAGTTAAGAAAAGTCTAGGCAAATGATTTGTTATCGCTAGTATCTACTGTCCCAAAAATAGGTCTAAAATTGTATGACTCGGTCGATGTGTCTAATTTTCAGGCATAAGTCCCTAAATTCTTGCAATCCCTTCGAATTGTTGGAGATCAAATTGGATTTATCTCTTTTCTCTATTCCCAGGACTAATTATACGATGCTATCTATATATTATATAGATATCTTCTGATAGCTTTGTGCTAAACCAACCGATTAGTGCATTGCATGTGAAGACATAATTACCAGGATCTTCCGAACACTTGCGTTTGTGTTACAATATCCGATCTACATTAGATAAGATAGAGGAAGTTACACGTAGCTTCCTCCATCTTATTAGACAAGATATTGCCTAAATAATGTAACGATATTGAGAGATGCAAAGCGGTAGACATCCTGCTATACATATGCATGCTTTAGACACCGTAAGCAAGTCACCGGAAAGGCGGAAAATATCGTTTGTGGAGCCTGAACTGATGCAAAAGTAAATTAAGACAGTAAATCAATTGTAACTGTTGCAAGAGCAGTGGTGGCCCAGTGGTATCGGTCCCGACTTACGAGTTGTAGGTCGTGATTTCGAACCCCACCAGGCGCTTTACTTTATGTAATTTATTTCATCACCACTACTCTCAAAACGGTGAAGGAAAACATCGTGAGGAAACCGGCATGTCCTAAAACCAAAAATTCGAAGACACGTCTACCAACCCGCACTGGGCCCGCGTGGTGAATTATGGCCCACTCGCTCTCACAGAGAGGAGGCCTGTGTCCCAGCTGTGGGAACATTATAAGCTGATGATGATGATGAACTGTTGCAATTGTTACATTGTTTTTTGTGTTCCTAGCTCAGGTTGCTATTTCGCGGCTGCGTTTCTAATAAACAAAGTGTCAAGTACCTGCATTCAAGGGTCAACCATTCCTATGTATCGTTGGTTTCATTTCCAAACAATAAATCACTTTTCTAAATTCTTTTAAACCTTTTCACAATATTATTTTGACCAAAACATAGGTTGTTTACTAATGACATGACATTTATTACGTCAGACGTCAATTCTGACAGTTCGAGGCGCCCTCTGGCGCGCTCCGATTTAACAACCGTAAAAATAATCGATATTTTAATCTGATGATCACAAATCTTTAAATAATCTGAATAAACACATTCTGTAATAATTATCAGTTAAAGAAAATAAATAAGTAAAGAAAATTAATAATAAACTAAATATCCATAAACGGAAATGATTTAGTTTTTTCTATATGGACTTTATTCGAGAACCTTCGACCGAAACGGTACATTTTTAATCTGTGAACTTTTGCGTGGATTGTCTTTGGAACTGTCAACCTTAATGTTGTCACGTTGGGTTTTGTTTTTACCCATTTATTATTGTAGGAATGGTTTCCCTGGTTGAAACTGTTTTGGTGATCAATTATTGAGACAGATTAATAATGGAGAACGGAATAGTTGGTTCTGGTCTCGTGTAATTCATTGCCGACTGTGGCAAGTGTCGTTCCACAGTATTCAAGGTGAATTTCTGGTGTGAGGTGTTTGTGGTCGTTGCCGGGATATTGGTTTCTCCGCCGAATCCGGGAGTTCGACATGGGGTGGGCACCCGACCCTTAACCCACTTCCGGCCGGCGATTTGCGATGACTTTGCTGGAATGGCGTCGTTTACTTGCCCCCCAGCACTCGTGGTGTTCTCTCATGTCTGGAGGCAGTCAGTAAAAGGATTCTTAACAGCGCCGGTCGTCGCGGTTCTGCCCGGTGGAACGTGCAGCAGCCCGCAGCCCACGCCGCCTTCCCCGGCAATAACCTGAGGTGAGGCCCCTCGAGTAATTCGATCCGCCGCCGAGATCTTAGCCCGTCTCATTAGAGAACGGCTGGAACTGGGACGTGGACCCCGTTCCTCGACATCGCTGGGAGCCTAGCCGAGGCTGCTGTACGGCTGGCAGACACCGCCTAGCGTGAGCGCAGGCGTGACGGTTTTTTTTTCTTTGTATTTATTTTTTTTTATCACCGCACCTTGGTACACCGGTGTGATTTTGGTCCCCGGTGTTGATGTCGGTACTACACCAAACTTTATTTTGTGAATCTTGAGCTACTGCTGCATTCCTCCCGTGGAGACAGTAGAATTGAGGATATCTTCAGCTCCAGGATTCGGGACTCTCCAGGTCCCTGGCGCCCATTAATTAAATTATTATAATTGTTTTTTAACTGGAAGGTTCCGGTAGTTACCTAGTTCTGCTTTAGTAAATATTCTTATAATTTAGCCTTGTTGACGGAACAGTACTCGGGTTGATCTCTAACTTCCCACGACCTCAGCTCTTCTATATATCCATAAGTTACAACTGGCTAGCTACAATTAATTGGAAAGGGTAATAATTAATAACCACATAGTAAAGATAATAAAGTAACTTATCTAATGTAAATTTTAATTTAAAGGTTTAAAGTTAAGGTGTGAATAGTTAATCAAATACTACTATTATACGGGAGATTGTTATCCGCATTAATAAACCGGTTTATGTTATGTTGTGGTTTTATTTTGGTCCGACCCTCAAAAGTTAGGGACAAAATATTTTAAGTAACAGTGGCGCCCAACGTGTGTATTAGTTGGAGATAGAGGTTACGTCTGTCGCTGTAACTTTAAAACCGGAGTACTGTTTCTGGAACCTTCCATTTATTTTAATTTTAAGAAGAAAAAACCGTCGTGCGGAATCCTTTGTTTGTGTTTGTGTTGTTTTATGCAATTTTACATACATTGACTTTAACAATTTTGTTTTAAAAAACTTCTTGCTACATTGTGCAATCGGTTTCGTTTCACCTGCGCGCCAAGATATTGTAACGGGACTTTTGTTTTTTTTAACAAAATTTTATATTGTATTGCTCTGTAAGATCGCTACTACTGTAACTGCGTTTACCTTGTAACATCTTCGTAAATTGTGACGGCCAGTTTTGACTTAGGATTTTTTTTTTACCTCTATCTTTTGACATGGAACTACCCATTAAATTTAATTTAGAAAGGAAAGATGACCTTTTATGTAAAGTACTGATCCGTGACACTAAATCCGTAAAGTTTAAAAATAATAGTAAATCATAATTTGATTTTTTTTTATATACTACCATACCGAACTATCCAACCTACCATTGCTTTTCTATTGTTTACTTTTGGTCTATTGTGTATGGATGGCTTAAACCATTCATTACATTTTATTTAATATCTTAAACCTGTCGAACATACACCGACGGTTTTTGATTTGATCATGGCGCTATTCCATAGATCATTTTTAGTTGGGTAAAACATAGCTAGTTCTTACGAGCGGACGCAACTCGTTAAATAAGCCTTTGCGGGAGCGGTTGGTGACTCCTTAAATAAGCCATACACTAAAGAACATAGCTTGTTTGCCTAATACTAATATATACACCGTTTTTGGTGTTTCTTACGAGCGGACGCAACTCGTTAAATAAGCCTTTGCGGGAGCGGTTGGTGACTCCTTAAATAAGCCCTACACCAAAGAACATAGCTAGTTCATTTACGAGCGGACGCAACTCGTTAAATAAGCCTTTGCGGGAGCGGTTGGTGACTCCTTAAATAAGCCATACACCAAGGAACTTAGCTTGTTCATCTAATACTAATGGTATACACCATTCATGGTGTTTCTTACGAGCGGACGCAACTCGTTAAATAAGCCTTTGCGGGAGCGGGTGGTAACTCCTTAAATAAGCCTTACACCAAAACTTCATTTATCTTCTAAATTTAGGTTCGACTACATTAAGTTTGTAATTGGTAGGTGGATCGGTATTGGTTGGTAGTTGGTTAGGAGGCTTTAAAACCTTGGTGTCCATTAGTAACGGTGCTAGTTTACAGTTGTTTACAGGTATTTTCCATTTTTTTTTAGGGTTTGTAGTGGTACACAGGTTCCTACTGTGTCCACGTTTGTTAACCATATTTAGAAGTGGGGGTGCTTGTTTAACAACCCTGTCTGCCGGGTCTAAACCTCCGGACTGCTGATAAGGCAGCAAACTGATAGTCCTGAGATAGAAGGCCATAATGGCGGGCGTGTAGGCTGCATTGATGGAATACGTTCTTGTTAGTATTTTTTTTTTTTGCCAGGCCAATGGCCGGTACTTTCCTTTTTAGTGAATTATTTGGATTCTAGCTCAGATGATTGTCGGCAGTTAACCAATTTGGGGTGTGAAGGGTGGTGTACGATTGAATAGGGTTGTCTGTCCTACATAAATATAGTAGGTCAGACTGGGACAGTGCGTAGAGACTTACTTACGTAATTTTTTTAAACTCTTTGGAGCTTGTCTTTTACATGTTTGTAAATGGATTAGACTCGCACCAGGAAAAAAAAATTTAGTTAATATATTACAACAAATAATAATACTAATCGTACACCAGCATTCATATATTAAATTTTTACTTCTTTTCGTTCTCCATTATTCTTTTCAGGCTCGAACGGAGTGGATTTGGATAGCGAGCTTGGTACTTTGGAGTCTGCTTTAACGCTGGAGGGCCAGCGTCGAGATTTGCCCTAGTGGGTCAAATCTCTGGTGGTTGGGGAGGTACTGTTACATTGTTTTTTGTGTTCCTAGCTCAGGTTGCTATTTCGCGGCTGCGTTTCTAATAAACAAAGTGTCAAGTACCTGCATTCAAGGGCCAACCATTCCTATGTATCGTTGGTTTCATTTCCAAACAATAAATCACTTTTCTAAATTCTTTTAAACCTTTTCACAATATTATTTTGACCAAAACATAGGTTGTTTACTAATGACATGACATTTATTACGTCAGACGTCAATTCTGACAGTTCGAGGCGCCCTCTGGCGCGCTCCGATTTAACAACCGTAAAAATAATCGATATTTTAATCTGATGATCACAAATCTTTAAATAATCTGAATAAACACATTCTGTAATAATTATCAGTTAAAGAAAATAAATAAGTAAAGAAAATTAATAATAAACTAAATATCCATAAACGGAAATGATTTAGTTTTTTCTATATGGACTTTATTCGAGAACCTTCGACCGAAACGGTACATTTTTAATCTGTGAACTTTTGCGTGGATTGTCTTTGGAACTGTCAACCTTAATGTTGTCACGTTGGGTTTTGTTTTTACCCATTTATTATTGTAGGAATGGTTTCCCTGGTTGAAACTGTTTTGGTGATCAATTATTGAGACAGATTAATAATGGAGAACGGAATAGTTGGTTCTGGTCTCGTGTAATTCATTGCCGACTGTGGCAAGTGTCGTTCCACAGTATTCAAGGTGAATTTCTGGTGTGAGGTGTTTGTGGTCGTTGCCGGGATATTGGTTTCTCCGCCGAATCCGGGAGTTCGACATGGGGTGGGCACCCGACCCTTAACCCACTTCCGGCCGGCGATTTGCGATGACTTTGCTGGAATGGCGTCGTTTACTTGCCCCCCAGCACTCGTGGTGTTCTCTCATGTCTGGAGGCAGTCAGTAAAAGGATTCTTAACAGCGCCGGTCGTCGCGGTTCTGCCCGGTGGAACGTGCAGCAGCCCGCAGCCCACGCCGCCTTCCCCGGCAATAACCTGAGGTGAGGCCCCTCGAGTAATTCGATCCGCCGCCGAGATCTTAGCCCGTCTCATTAGAGAACGGCTGGAACTGGGACGTGGACCCCGTTCCTCGACATCGCTGGGAGCCTAGCCGAGGCTGCTGTACGGCTGGCAGACACCGCCTAGCGTGAGCGCAGGCGTGACGGTTTTTTTTTCTTTGTATTTATTTTTTTTTATCACCGCACCTTGGTACACCGGTGTGATTTTGGTCCCCGGTGTTGATGTCGGTACTACACCAAACTTTATTTTGTGAATCTTGAGCTACTGCTGCATTCCTCCCGTGGAGACAGTAGAATTGAGGATATCTTCAGCTCCAGGATTCGGGACTCTCCAGGTCCCTGGCGCCCATTAATTAAATTATTATAATTGTTTTTTAACTGGAAGGTTCCGGTAGTTACCTAGTTCTGCTTTAGTAAATATTCTTATAATTTAGCCTTGTTGACGGAACAGTACTCGGGTTGATCTCTAACTTCCCACGACCTCAGCTCTTCTATATATCCATAAGTTACAACTGGCTAGCTACAATTAATTGGAAAGGGTAATAATTAATAACCACATAGTAAAGATAATAAAGTAACTTATCTAATGTAAATTTTAATTTAAAGGTTTAAAGTTAAGGTGTGAATAGTTAATCAAATACTACTATTATACGGGAGATTGTTATCCGCATTAATAAACCGGTTTATGTTATGTTGTGGTTTTATTTTGGTCCGACCCTCAAAAGTTAGGGACAAAATATTTTATGTAACACAATAGGATTTTTTTTAAGCTTCCTACAAAGATTCATCTCACAAATGCCCTCGCCTATAATTCCGTGACCCAAACTGGAGTATTTTTCCTGTTGTAATTAAGTAAAGAACGATGTCGCAGTGATTCTTCTCGTTAATCATATTTTTGTAGTCTCTATAGATAATGAGCTAGTAATTGACATGATTTGTTCAATCTTGATGGGGTTTTCTAGACACGCGGAAGCGTGGCCAGCCAAGTCTATCGTTATTCTGAATTTATTAACGGTCTTTCGAAGGTTGGAGTTTTTAGTTTTCTAGTAATAAATAAGTTGTTCTTGTAGCCGTATAATTATTTGAAATACTTATAACCTAATCGATATTTATTTATGTGCCTTTGTTGCGAAGGACTCATCAGAAATAAAGAAATTATGAAATCAAAATTTAAAAAATTTTGGGTAAGTCGTTGATCTCCACCCAACCCTCATATTAATTTATCTGAAAAGAGAAAAATAAATAAGGGCTTATTGAAGAATAAACAATATTAAAAGAATTATATTCATTGGTCGGTAATTTTCGGAGACCGGTGTTCAATAAAACAGTGCCAGTAATTATATTAATCAATTAAATGATTATTTATAGTTATATCTTTCAAGGCGGTCTTGTCAATTATCTTCATGAAATAATATCTTTGTTACCTAGATAGATATAACAATATCTACAGGTTTATCAACATTGTGTAGGCTTACAATGGCGTGATTGTTTTTAATCTGATTTAAAATTTGTGATAAACTCATACTTTAGTAGGAAATATCATCGCCAAGGTGATTGTAACAAGTGTAATATCTAAATAATTACAACATTATGTCAGATAGTGATATCAAGAACACGGTAGTTTGCTAGGTAACCTAGTATTTATATCAATTAGGACACGTTTTTAAAACTGGCATGGTTACTAAAACTTTAATTACAACTTAAGACAAAGATACCGATACTCTTGTAAGAGCCATTGATGATGGCGCTCGCCATTGTGCAAGGAACGCTCACAAGTGCAAGGAAATTTTACTGGAGATGAAAATCTCTGAGTTCATCGCCCACAAATGGGAAATTGGGAATTGACAGCAGGCCAAAACAAACCTTAATGCATACGCTATAACACATTCCTCCTATGAGTTACGAGCACACATGACATTTAAGACTGCACATTTAAAATAAATTACTATAATATGTCGCGTTATACATCCATTACTGAATAAACGACTCACATAAAATGAAACACAAAAGGGCTGAGTATCTAATAAAGACAGAAGTGCCAGTAAAACAATCAGATGAAACCATGCTGCCAAGTCTTCGAGACATAAAGCCCGGTTTCCACCGCGAGCGGAACGGACCCATTAATGACTCCGTTAAACTCGCAAGCGTAAACTGCATACTTGTATTTCCATCAACAAAGAGTTTTTTAGTTCCCGGAGCGAGCTCATTTTTACTCTTTTCACCCGTTGAGCCATTAATGTGTCCGTTCCGCTCGCGGTGGAAACCGGGCTTTAAACTTTGACTAAATCGTTTGGTTCTTTCTTGCATAACCATAGTCCATCCTTTCATACTATGTATTTGCTTACGTTACGGAAATCGTGAATACTACTTCCTATCCTACTAGTACCTATAATAAACGTAAAGTTTGTTTTGATGTATGAATGTTTGTTGACTCTTTCACGTAAAAACTACTCAATGAATTTTGATGATTTTTTTAACACAGATAGATAAAGTTAATATAATACTTGGATTAACTATCTTTCGATTAACCGATTTTGTGTTACTGTGGGATAATTCTGAGTTGTAGCGGGTGAAGTCGCTGGCAATAGCTAGTTTTTTTATACAGGGTGAATTTTTTAACTGGGCGTGGATGGCTGTATTCGAAACTATGAGGAATATCGAAAAACTTATTAAGGAGTCTCGAGGCCGATTTTGACGAAAACTAAAACTGCATCATTGGATTTTAGAAAACTCAATAATCCTTGACAGAAATCGTACCCGCTGATTTTGGAAAAAAAATCTCACCCTGTATTATTACACCATTTGATAGTGTTGCTAATAAGGATCAAATTCTGGAAATTAATCTAATATACGATTAGTAATGTATGAGTTTGTTGACACTGGTATAAGAAATGGTGACAGTTGGGTATCATTCAGGATTTTTTTTTGGTATATCATGAGATTTGAAAATGAAAACTCTGATGAAGTCGTGGCTGAGCGATTAGTTGTCGTGCTGCATCGCGGATTCGATTCACGCAAGGGTCAAATTTTTGTATGGACTTGTATGGGCTTGATAAGTTTAAATATTTCTAAACGAACCCACGTTACAGTAGAAATTTCTAGTTTTGAGCAAACGGAAAATTACCTATAAAAAAACGTGCAAAAAAAAACTTTTTAAAATCAATTCTCCAAACTTTTAGCCTTTGACTTATTGAAAAGTAAATCTTTTGAAAGAGTAAAAACCTGATTTTCGAAGCTAAAGTTCGAAGTCAGTTGAAGTGTAAACTAGTGCAAGTAACCAGTTCAGTTTGTTATGAAATCTTAAAGTTTTACAGTTTGACACGCTAACTTCACGCCGGGTTAACGAAGTAAAATAAATACTTGTTTTAAGCGAAGGAATGTTCCAGAAGTCGGCATTTTCAGAATGAATTATGCTTTTCCATACGATTAGTTTTTCGAAGCTAATAATTTTAGCGAAGAATTTAATTTGACATTTCCTTTTCTCGTGGGGAGGTGCCTTGTGTCCCAGCAGTGGGAATTATATAGGCTGATTTTACTTATACAGAGGCATTTATGATCTTTGGATGGATGTATTTAATATTTTTGAAAATTCTGGTCTACCGTGATCCCAAGTATCCTGCCTGAACCAATTTTCTTTTCTGGCACATAAAAAATGCAAATATAATACTAAAACAGAAAGAAAGTAGGGTCGAGTTGCATAAATTGGACCGGCTCGTAATTTGTACCACCTCAAAATCTACCAAACTGTAATGTTTAGTTTTAAATTGGCAATACTAAAAAGAAGTACTACCAACATCACGCAACCGCTGCCATTTTGGACTCGTTATCACAACAGAGTAAATTCCAAGAAACAAAAATATTTTTTGCGGCGTTCTACTATTATTTTATGGGTGTTTACCTAAGAATTTCTTGTGCCAACGGTAAGGACACAGCAACTATCATATATGTTTTTGGAAAGTAGGCATATTAGTGATCTTTTTTGAGACTATAGTTTTGTGTTTAGCATTTCGAGGAGGATATGCCGGCTCACATAAAAATAAAACTTAGTGTTGCCTAATTTGTACCAAGTGTGGTACCCCTAAAATGTACCGGTACAATTTAGGTGTATGGTAGTTTTTCAACTTGATGATCAAGTAGATTGAAATATTTTTAGATGTCTGAGAAGAGAAAAAGTATTACAAATAGACACAAGATGACTTAGAGGCCTTCGATTAAAAAAAAAATCTATTTGAATTAACGAGTGTTCACGCATGTTCAACTTATCTAAGCCCACTTTAAGTAGACATTTACATATCAAGTTCGAACAAGTATGCGAAAGAAAATACCATCTCCAATGCAGGCCCACTGTTTTGCACTATGATGTTGAACAAGAGCCTGTTTGGCATGTGTTGAACAGGGAAAAGTATAATATTTGGGCTTACAATTAAAGATGTAAGAAAACTGACATAATTATGAGTATTTATGTACAAAATTAATATTCTTATCTATTTAAATAATTTTTTTCATAAACATGTTTGTACTTTGGAAGAAAAGAAAGAAGAGAAGAAGTTTATAAGAAGCACTTGAATCTCATTAATATATGAAGTACAATTTAGGATGCTTGTGGTACAATTAAGGAAACCAGTTTCCTAAATTGTACTTTTTCAGACTTTAAAAAAAACTTTAATTTTCATATTCATTTATGAAATTCCACATTTTCTTTCAATAAAAAATGAAAGCTAATAGAACAACCTTTTTATTTCTAGTAATATATTCTTTAAAAGTTAAATAGTTTTTGTGACAGCTAGTGAAGTTTGTTAACTGGTACAATATAGGCAACTTTACCCTATCTTATCAACTTTCTCAAATGACAGAGCAGCAAATAATTCACGTTTCTCCTTAACCATTCAAAAACCGGTTTCTAAAATCTAGCTTAGAACTACCAATGTACCAAGCATATCATTGTAACACTAAAATTAAATGCAATACAGTAAAATGTTTACGATGGTGTGCACGCCAAATGAGCGAACACGCCAGGTGGGTCAAGGTGTGCGATTGTGGCCCACCGTGTGCCCCACCCTTTATTGCAAGCTCTTTCACTTGAAACCGGTTCCGAAAACCCGTAGGGTGAAATATGGGTCGTTCTGAATAAATTGGCAGTCCTTGTACTGTAGTCATTGTTGGGTTGGGCCCACTTAGTTTGTAGTTTATGGAAAAACTAGCTGTTTCCTGTGACTTCGCCCGCGTGAAGGTTGGTAATTATCCCAGAGGAACATCATACCGGGATAAAAATAATCCTGTGTTATTCCAGGTTATAAACTATCTTTATACAAAAACTCACGCACACAAAGCTCCACTTGTTACGAATTGATCCTTACTTTATCCAGGAAATCTATCTGTGTTCCACATTTAACCAAAATTCGTTAATAGTTTTTGTGTGAAATACCAATCATCCATCCATCATACTCACAAACTTTATATTTTAGTAAACGGAGAGCCAGCACACAGTCGTATCGTAGGTGTTATCATCAACTTTTAAAATATCACTGCCCCTGTAGTCAATACCTTTTTCCTAATTGTCTATAACCCGTTCGCAATATCCAACAGTACGTTCCTTTTATAAAAATGCAATGTCACATTTCTAGACGAAGACCCACCATAGTCTGCCTCGTATCCTCTCCGAGATCAGTAGGTAGATAGTAACAAAAAGCTAACACTCCTAAGCATTACCCACGCCCTTGTGAAAACAGTAGAAACTTTCCATAACGAATTATTAGCATTTTCCTCTTAACCACAAACTAAAATCAAATCCGTTCAATACACGTGTCTTTTAGTCCATTATTTAACATTTTCTAACTGCTATAACTTTAGCTAAAGGGAAAAACAACACCTGCATAATATCAATATTATTGACTGTTTAATTCAGTTTTGAAATACAACTCTATATTCTAACTGTCAAACGCCAAGTTCATACGTCAAGGTCTTTGAGTGAATCAGCATAATTGGTATAATTATGCTAGAACAATTGATTTATTTTAGAATTTTGTCCAGAATTAAATTTTTTCGTGGCGTCTGTAAAGTAATTATGCTGGCAATATGCAGTTAATCGCCAATGTAAAATGCTTAAGCAATTTTGAACGATTGCTTACAATGTGCATGAAATATCCATCACAAGCGTTAAAAATGTAAATTTCAAAGCAAATGGTGAGTGGTACGTTTAGTTACAAGGATATAATAATATGTTGAAGTCCTATAGGTTAAGGAACTCAATGAACCCCATTAGAAACTTGCCAATCGTAGTACACAGGCCTCTTTTATTAAGGCCAAACTTTCTCTACAACACCTGGTTTTGTGCCTTTCACTTCCTCTGGTTCCCGGCACCATTTTTTTTCTGCAAAGCATGGAGGAAAAATTTTGATGGAAACTCGTTTGTTATTTGGTTGCTTCTCATTTTTCCCAAGTTGCTTTGGGGGAATGATTCCCACTAAATACAGAACTCGCGAGATTCTTTGTTTCTTTTCATGTGGATAAAAGTAATTTAATTTTAAAAGAATAATACCGCCCTCAGGTAATTTAATTATGAATTTACTTATTTCTCACAGAAAATGTTTCTGTTTTATGTATGAAATATTGTAACGTGGATATTTTTAGATTGTACTCGTAAGCCTTGGTGTAGTTACTAAGGAAAACAGTACAATAAAATTCGTCTTGTATTCTTAATTTATGTCTTTGTAACCATTGTCTTGTTCATGAAAGTTGATGTATATATCAGACTGGCCGTACAGGGACTGATCGAAGCAGTCACACACAACCGCCAGGGGTAAACTGACTGCTGTAGTCTGTTTATCGGGGCTTAAATGCGAACATCAATAGACAATTTATCTACACACTCAGGCAAATCTGTGACTATTCTATTATATGTACTTGGTGCAGATAAATCACGTCTTAGTATCTATTATTCTGAAATTATTTCATGACGGAAATATACACTTGGTAGTGTCGTCACATTCATAATCATTGTATGTAGCCGAAGACCTTCACTGAAAAACAGATAAAATCTCTATTCGTTTTTAAGTAGCCAGAAGAAAAAACTGGATAACCGTGACAAAAAATTGAAGCCTCAGCGTTCGGTGGCAAAAAATTGAGGAGTGAGAGAATCTCCATATTCTATTCCTTCTTTTCTTCAACCTTAGGCCACCCAATGTTATCTCGTGTTCTATCCACGCGCGCCTCTATGAGCTGTCAGCAATCCGATAGGCATCCATAGAGAGCCAAACGTCTGCCGGAGACAGAACTACCTTAACAGTAACCATAACTCTAGAACGTAAAGGGCAATTGAAGGGACACGGTGGATTTTGCACAGTTCTAATCTCAAGGGCGGAAGGTGTCAATCGAAGATTTTAGCAAGTAAAAAGGGCACTCCAAGTTGGGTGTAAGTCTTCCAAATCTCTCAAAAAATGTTGGGGATCGCGTTGCTTAGATAATATTCACCTGACTAATTTACGTACAGTGTTAGTACTCTCTATTTAATCACCCTACATATTGGATTCTGTTGGTTATCCAATCTCACGCCATAATCGCGATTTCGAACATCACAACTCACACATACGCCCAGAAACACAACACATGCAAATGCATTGATAACGAGATCTATTAATAAAAACATTACGTTGGCAACAAATAGCAATTCTGAACGCCACATAATATTAGTTATAGGAAGTAAAACACCTTATTAGAAGCAGGTGATACATTTTCTTTTTTATTTTATTGTGCAACTTCAGTTATTTTATTACTGTGTGATCTGGAGTGGAGCTACATGCATCGGGTCCATTCGATTCGGCATTTTCTGTTAAACGACACCAATCACCATAGTTTTTCGGTTTTTGCCGATCGGCAACCACAATTGTAGTACGTTATATAACTATTGTTAATGTTTGGCGTGTCTTTTAAGATGTTGTCCACTGGCGCTTTTGATTCGGAAGTATTCGTTGAATAACGAAGCAGAGGCCTCACCACAAGCTCTTAACGCGATCTGGTTTAGGCTGTGGGTAAGAGACAGAGCTATACAAGTCGTCTAGCGCCATCTCTTTCTAACAGCCTAAACTGAATTGCGTTAAGATTTCATGGTAGGCCACCTGATCCGAAGCAATCACTACACATTTAAGGTGTAGCTATTGCCAATCTTCGTTAACCATATATGAGGGCTAACTCATCTTTGATTCGACTCGAGCTAAGCCGAGCGGCATTATTTTCTCTACGTATACTCGATTTTGCCGCCCGACTATACCGAATCAACCCGATATGTTTCTAGCCAGCAGGTAAAAAATAAATAGTTGACACTTTTCTATTAGTGTGTTATATACAAAAATGATTATAGTCCAGTCTAGACTCCGGTTACCTATGTTTAACGAGGCACTAACAGGCATTAGTAATTCAAGTTCAGGTTAAGTAAACTAGGTCAGAAACAAGTGTGTTACGATATTGTATTTTGATATTTAGACTGCTTTCTCACGTTGTCAAACTAGTATTTTATCTTGGAATCCTTAATTTTTAAATGATCGTTTCTTGTGGTGCTAATTTACCCATTCTTAGATCCCTTGGGCTATTCCCACCACTCGACTCCTACTCTGCAGTGTGAATGTCCCCATTAAAAAAACAATACTTGGATGATTCGAATGGTGGGCCGTACCGATCGCGATGCCTAACGACTATCCCTTGCGAACTGCGATACACTTATACAAAGCACTTTTGAATCCAAAGGTACTTTGATTGAAATTTTGATTCATTGATTCCTAAAGTCTGCTCGACTACATTGTCAAAAGTGTATTGCCATTGTAAGCCGGTTACTCAATTTTAAAATCTTTAATTCCAAAAAGATTGCACTCAAAAAGGTCTTAAATCAACCAAGTGTTACTTCAAAAATAGCCTTTACAATCTTGTCGTTAAAGTAATTTATTTTATCAGTATATAATCAGTACCAGGTTTCCCACAGTCGTGTGTGCCTGCCTTTATTACTAAATGCTCTACACCTAAAACCTCACGTACACGATTAAGCCGTAAAGAAGTCTACCATTACATAACCCTTTAACGTCTTGAACAAGTTGCTTTATGTATACCTAGTACCTTGAAGTTTATCAAACAGCACGCTTGTGGAAAACTACTTAAAAACTATACTACTAATTATCCTTAAACTGATTACGTAATACCGCGTGGTTGGTAGAAAATTTTTTGAAGTGCTGGCAACACTCAGCTCGCACTTGACCCTTATTTTTTCATCCAATCATCACAAACCCTTTCCGTAGGGATTTAATTAAATATGAAAGGTCCTATGTCGGGTGTCGTAACTTCACGTCGATTATTCTTTCAGCTCCTCTCTCTCGCGAACGGTTACGTCCTTTTCTGGCAACCTATATTGTTTCCGTGCCAAGTCTTTATATCGAACCGTACAACCTAGCCAGCATTACAGATTTTACAAGAGATTCGTGCGACAAAAATGTAATAGGAGTAATGGTAGTGTGGTTGGCAAGTGGTGGCGGCTGTGTGAGTGGCACAGGAAATGCATGGAGTGGTGAGGACGTGGGGGTAACCTTGGTGCTGCAGCTGAGCCGCGTCTGCCCGGGCCGACGTTCGATTTTCACTTGGAGCATCAGCGCGCCCGTGTCTCGCCCGGGTGGGCGTGGTCTGCGGGCCGGTCAATAGCACGGTCTCCTCCGTCTCACTCGCTCGCGCCGCGCGCCTCTAGCCCCGTCCCTGTCCCCCCGGGGATGATTGAAACGTCTGATGCCGCAGGCGCCCCGCGCGCCCCCTCGCCAAGGACGTTCAGTGAATCCGTCCCTCTCTGCCGCGAGAGCACGTGTCCCCGTTACTATTTCATAATATAATGTGTGCCCCCTTGGTACCGCGCGAAAATTCACAACCAATTATGAGTCAAGTGCCTGATAAATTAGGTGACAAATTTGATGCCTGAAAGGAATTCCGGAGTCGCTTTTAGCGATGTGCGAGGAACTCAGCATTCGAGGACTATGAGGTGCCCCTGTGAAGTGATATGGAGATAAGAAGTTGTTCTGGGAACGTCACCTCTTCGTGTTTTCCGTCCTGTGCACTCTCTTGCCTTGATACTGCACTCGTGATATTTTCAGGTATGTGGTTAAGAAAGTTCGATATTCGATTGTTCCCGATTACCATATCGATGCGGCGAATCGGCGGTGTAGGTCGGTTAACCTCGTTTCGTTGAAATCTTGTATGTGTTCTAATAAAATATCCTGGCGTCGTAATATTTCCATAGTCGCCTAGCCGTCGCCGGCAGTCTAGACACATAATAATTATACAACGAGCCAACAGGGGTGGTTCTGGAGATGTGACTCACCCGAATTCGTCTCCGGCATCGATCGTATCTCATGTATTTGCTGAAAAGCTCACACAGTAATCGAAAAAGGACCTATTGTTGAAGATGTTATAGTACAAAGTCTATTCAGCATACTTTATAGAGAATACGTAACTTTTAGAACTGACCTAAATGTGAGTAGTAGTATTCATGGAATCTAAATTAAATAGTTGTAAATGTAATAGCGATGACGGCGGTATCGAGCTGTTCATCCAGTGACGTCATGGGTATGACATCACCGAAGTGCACGCGAGGTTGCTGCCGTACTCCGACACCGGTTGGCATTGATACGATGTGATCATCGGATCAGTACACGGCCGGTTTACGCAACCGATATACGGTTAACCGCAACTTGGTATTAAGTGGCACTTGAAGTGCAAAAACCAACCTTGTTCCAACGAAATACAGGTGCTTTTAAAGGCGGACGTACGGTAGGTCCTTAGCTTGCGAAGTCCGTAAGAACGCCCACTGTTTCGAAAAAATTAACATCCAATTATGGTTTTGGGGATAACCACATTTATCCAATTCAAATTATTAGATTACTGGTCATAATTGAAGCGATAATTTTGTTATTTTATTACCGCATTATTTTGGTAAGCTCATCGGCTTTCTGCTCGAAAAATTCGGGAAAGCAAATGTAGAATTCTTTCCCAAAAATAGTCTATACATTAAAAACTATTTTGCAGTTACAAGTATTCCATTCAATGTATAGTATTTACAGAAAATGTAGGTTGAATGCTCTTTGCCAGTATTTGCTTCAAGATTTTATCTGCATTCCGCTTGGATTTCTAAACCTACTGGATTAGTACTTTAGAGTTCTAAGGAGGTTATGAAGTTCAATACTTATGTACCACTACTTATATTTATTGATATCTGAACATTGAAACTAGGGCTGTCAATACCGGTATCTTTACCGGTATTTGCGTTATCAATACCGTGATTAGTTTTGTATACAAGTTTAATTATGACATTAATTAAACCATTAAAATACATGCTTTAAACCTGAGAATTATACAATTTATATCAGAGGCCTGTGATGTTCCCAGAGGCGGCTTAACTAACCCTGACACTAGAGGGTGGCTACATCCTCATACGAAAATAAAAGAAAACTCCAAAAAATATACTTACTTTAAAATTTTCCATTATTTGGCGATGACCAATGAATTTATTTAAAGTACTTATTATTATGTGCTATAATTAATTAAACTTCTAGTACGTCAAACCACAATTAAGTCCGTCAATTCCTCTAAAGTATAGTTCATAATTATATTTAGCATATAAACAGGATTATTTCTGTTTTGCTGACCCACGTTAAAGGAAAAATTATGATGTTATTTTACGCAAATATGTCTTGTGAGCGTCATAAATGGTAAATAATTAAATAGAATTATTACGTCAATTGGTACGTACGATTTGGGACTTTTTTCCTTTGGCTTTATTTATATAAGTGATGTTTAAATTAAATGTTGTTTTTCTATATTATATTAAGCTGTACGATAATAAGAGTGCTGTGGAAAGTATTATTTAATATAATGTTATTATGTATAAAGTATTATATTATTTTATATGTCAATTATTTCTAGCGACTCGCCTTGGCTTCGCAAAAGTAAAATAAGGAAAAAAAATGCCTTATCAATCAGGCATCATGTGATATAATGTTCAAAATTGGTTCAGTAATCCCAGTGATTGCTTCCTACAAGCTTATCTCTTCAGATTTTTAATATAAATACAGATAGGTGTATATTTTTTCCAAAAATTACACTTACACTTTACATAATGTGTGTGCCAAAATTTTGACCATTTATAAATGTTATATTGCATTTTTTAATTTAAAATATTGTATATTATAATAATATCCTTCATGATAATAAAACAATTTATACTGTATTAAAATTGGTTATTTATGAATCATTTGCGAAGGAAGTACATATACATATTATAAACAGCTTCGTGGTTTGTGGCGTCAACTGTGCGTTAAACCTTCGGTTAGAATTACTAAGTTACTATTTATAGTCAGCTGTATCAAGTTGACTTTATTATAGCCACATACGTTAGTAGAATAATCAACTTACATTGTTCCCACTGCTGGGACACAGACCTCTGTAAGAGAGAGTGGCTTTTAATACACCACAAAGTCTAAATTTCATTTTGTGGATTTCCTACATTTTTTGTTATTAAATTTTCCGGTTGGTTCATGAATTTTTTTTCACAATTTTGATATTTCTTGGAAAATTCAAATGAAATTGAGTGTAACAGAATGGATTTGTAATTGTAGAGATGAAACGCTGGGAAATATTCGATTAACACTCGATTTAACACCGACTAAGTGCCAAGCCCGGTTAGTTAGATTAAAAATTAGCAGCTAGCCCAATGTTCCGTTTTGTTACTCACAAACTGACATCACTACTAGTAATTGACTAGCGTTTAAACCGCGACTTCGTCTGAATTCATCTCGAAAACCATCCTATAGAAATGTACTGCCGAAAGACTCCTTTTTTCCCTCCCTGAATGGAACGAAATAGCCAACCATACCGAAAAGTATCCTTCATGAGCTTATATGATATACCTGTGCGCAAAATTTACTGAAATCTGTTCAGACGTGAAAAGGAAACAGAATTACTTTCGCATTTATAATATTAGTTTGGATGGATACGCAAACATGCCAAGCTTATATCGATTTCAAATCCATATGGACTAACTTCTAATTTAAAAATGAATGAATATACGATAACCATTAAATTAATAATCTACCTCCTACACAAGTTGTAAATGTCAAATGTGAAAAAATTGGCTACCAACTGCTCTCGACATCAAAGAAAACGATACCATATATTTTTTATTATCAACTAAAAATCTGAATCAGAAACTGAAATGGTTTGGGTAATATTATGATGATCTTACTATGTACTTGGGTTTTATTTTTACTTTACACATACATAAACATATTCCTTTATTTCATGGATAGCTAGAAACTACAAAAGGGCTCGTGCTATGATTATAGGTACTCCTGTCGCCTCTTCTACATTTTAGCTATCATACTCTTAAATAAAACCATTTTACTCGTTTTTTCACAAGTTCCCCAGTAATGATGTACTTAACATTTTTTCTAATTATTTAGTGTACTCACATTTTTGTCATCTTTGCCTAAGTTCGGACCGGCCAGTTCGGAATTGCGACCCTGCATTTTGGTGCAAAACTGTTTGGTTGTAAAGCTGTTTTGCATACAATCAGTAAAGTATCTCCAGTGTGATATTTCTAAGGTAGCACCTTAATTCTTTAAGTAAACATGAGATAAGTTGTCACAAATAAAAAGGGTTTTTGAAACAGTTTAATAGGAAAAATATTACAAGGTAAAGACTCAATTAAAACACTTATTTGTCACCCGTATACCTGATAGCTACCAGGAAGACAGTAATTACTTTAATTTAACATGTACAGTACACGCAAACATCGGGTACCGCAATATTTGTACAGTCAACAGCTTTATCTAACGTCAAGAGCAACAGACGTGTTTAATGTCACAGTATTATCTGCACAAAATGTAGAACAAATAATGGTGTATTTGTCAGTCTGTATGTTTTAGTTTTTATACGGAACGTGAGAAACGTTTCACGTGAAACTGTGGGATTGGCCACCCACTCTTCTTGTGGGCAGACGCAAAATGTGAACAAGTTAAATATATTATGCACATCGAGCAATACTGGGTTTTGGAGGTAGTATAGACAGTCGCTCCATGTAAAATAATACCTGTATTTCAGCGAATACAGTTATACTGGAAACCAACTCTAACATAGTTGGGAAAAGACTAGACTGATGATATAAAATCAGGTTTTCAGTCATAAACGAGACTTAATGAAGTCAGCAGCAAGAAAATCTTGCAAACTTATCACACTTAATATTATTTTTATCTAGACTTAATTAAACAAACTCTCCTTGAGCCAAATATATTATAATTACGTTAGCAACACATTTTTATAATAATTTCATGTTTGCAGTGATTTAAATTCTTATGTACTTTGGTACTACTTCAAAACCGTGTGATACTAACCTAAAAATAATAAATACAAAAGTAAATAGAATATTAAACGTGTGTCATTAAGACATTACAGGTATCTTTGTACATATGTAAGAGTTATTTACTTGAAAAGATAAGAAATGTTAAGTGTTTTATGTTGAAGGAATTAGCGTCAATCTCTTTTAATTATTTTATTTCTTACACTTGTATGTGATGGTAGAAACGTAGGCTATTGAAGAATAAGGACTTAGTTGAAAAGTTTTTCGAAGCGCAGAGAAATACCGTTTCAAGTGCATGTAAGTTTTTATTTTTTCTGCTAGCTAATATTGTCTCACTGCTGTTGTGGTGGGTATGCCCACCGGTCACTGCCCACTCAACAAACATCTGTTTACCATCAACGCGACAGACAGCCCGCTATGCAGGGGCTGCCTGAACGCGGATGAAACGGCTACCCACGTAATCCTGTAATGCGAGGGCGTTGCTAACCAACGGGCACAAAACCTTAGCATTCCAAGGTCGCTCCAAGAAGCCTGTGAACGTCCCAGGAGACTTCTGAGCTTCTGGAAGGAGCTGGGTTGGCTCATATAGCAAACCGTTCCACCTCACGCATAACGGACTACTTACGAGTCTAAATGCGGAAAAGGGAGCCCCTAACAATACAATTGTCCCACTGCTGGACAAAGTCCCATTCTTCAAGTGCAATTATTTGTGTGATCTACAAGTACTTGTTCTTCTGGGTTTGAGTGTTTGTGTGTGTCAGTTTAAACACACCCACGATACGCCAAAAAATCCTAGTGTGACCATTTATTTTTTAAATTCCAAATCACTAAAACTATCGTCCTCTAACTGCCCTCTCCGTCCGTCTCATTTATCTATTTATCTTTCCACAAAAATGATCGCAAGTGCATCGTAACGTTCAAATATCCAATAAAATAAAATATTGTCCGAAAACAAATAAGTTTTGTTTTGCCAGACGTAATGCGTCACCATCCGACACTTGACAAATATTAGCACATTTGCTAACCCCTGGCCTTGCCTTGCGACCTTATCGGTGTTTGAACTAGCTCTTACACCCGGCCCCTCTTAACCATCCCGATATTGAACTCCTAGGGATGTTAAGATAAAATCTTCTTAAGATTTCTGGCTTCAGTTTTGCGAGGTGTCGGATGTCAGACGGTCGAAAACACCGTTGCGGAGATAAAACTACAAAATCTTGAATAATTTTGCTTGATATTTTGACGATCAATAATGTTAGTACTAAAAAATATCTTTTGGTATTCAAGTGAACTGCTTCATCATCGACAGTAACATTTCTTATCATCAGACGAAGTAGTGATCAAAGGGGAGCCAGGCTTGTTCCGGCGAGTGAAAGTGACAGAGCTATACAAGTCGTCTAGCGCCATCTCGTTCACTCACTGGAACAAGCCTGCTTTTAAGACGGTGACCCCCCTGATCTTGAAATAAATCATCATTTACAGCATGAGTTTTCGAACACTGCTTGTACCAGTCTCACTGGTACTGGCACACTCACATCTATAGTATTACCCAATTAACGGGTTTTTTTAAGTCAGATTCGCAGTCGCTCCATTTAAAATACTGATATACAGCTGCATCTGGTTCGCCTAGAAGCTGACTGACGGAAAAAGTTAGACAAATGATGAATTAGATGACAAAAGAACAATAGTCTCTCCGAAAGGTACAAACAATGACTCTGAGCAAACTAGCTGGTACATGATTACAGTTGTGACGATATCCTGTCATCTGTTATGATTATGACACATTATAAGACTATTTACAGCACAGATATCAAAACGTCCATAGATACAAAAACGACTATCATCATCTTCTCCTGACTTTACCTCAATGGGGATGGCAACTGGGGAACTAATTGCGCTAGAATAGCTTGTTCCAAGCATCGTCATTGGTTCAAATCAGTTCAAATCTTAAAAGTACTTTAAAATAGTACTACGTCATTGGTCGGATTAGGAATAAGCTAAGCTATGGTGTATCTCTGCGTTGCCAACCCCATTCATTTCGGCTCAGCTCTGCATGTCTGCTTCTTCCATACTCCTTTAGTACCCGTCCGTAATTTTGAATTGACGCGACACGGTTAGCTTGATGCCAAGCGTGTCCAATAGAAAGCCCGACCACCTGCCACAATCAATTATATGTACATCGACGTTGTGCTCACATGCCCGCAATGTGCGAGGATCTGAACAAAGAAGGTTGGTTACATAAGCAACATGCTGCAGTGGAGCTGAAGTAATCGTCTTTGTCGAAATCGCTTGCATCACATCACCATTACTCGTTATTTCAGCAGTCACCTCTTTTCTAACCTGTGAACCTTCCCATATTCCATATATCTTTCTATTTTTAAATAATCAAAGGTAACAAACAATCCATTTCCAATAAAACCAATGACTCCAAAGAATTTCTACAGCGTAAATCTCAAGTTTCGATTAACTAACTAGGAATCCATGTGAGTTCAATTCGTTTTCACTCCCGAGGGTAACTGTCTAGTTGGAATGAAATAAATGGGGCTGTAAGCTCCCTCTGTGCAAAGTTGGATTCGTCCAACGCTTTAGAGCTGTGTCGCAATAAATCACTGCAAAAAACAGGCAATTATAGTAATTAATTTGCTGCAGACTTTGAATGGAAAAAAATTAATAAAGCCACCAATCTCGAAGAAAACAGAAACGATTTCAAGGATGTATGCCGCAAATAAGCAGTTCTGTTTGCCGAAATAATAATATCCAACCTAGCAAAACTTTGAAGCAAGGCAAACGTTTCTAACCAATTGTATTCCGAATCACACTCCATAACTTGCACGAAGTTATTTGCTCAACGTTATCCCGTAAACCCCTAATCTGAACTCGCAACACCAAGTTTAGTGTAAACTCTAATACCCTGGAGATATTCTCGCTGTACCATAATTAATTCTCCAGTGAAGCCAATAGGACTGGCTTAAATACATGCACTGAGATTCTGGCCTAGACAAAGGCATGCTCCACATTGCCTTCAGTGCTAGCCAGATTTACAAGCAAATCTATTGTGATGTATGTTCTCGGGTCGTTGCGTTATTCTCTTGTGTAGTGAACAATATCATTCAGTTGTTCTATGAGACTGCCTCGTTGGAAAAAAAGCTCAGCAGTAATTGTTACTTGGCAGTAGAATTCCCGTCCCTTTTCTTCTCTTGCTTCAATTTTTAAATTGCAGTCGGCAGTCCTTTCAGACATGCAGAACTCTTTTGCTATTGATGTAAGATTCTACTAGACGGAGGATGCTACTTAAAACTTTTTCCCACTGTTATATGCCCGTTTGAATTTATTAGTTTTTGAACCAATAATGTATTTTATGTCACGGCTAGCAGTTTGCCTTAGAATCTTCAAGAACAAACGATTTAATGGTTTTTACTGTTCTTACATTGTAGATTGTAGAACAATGAAATAAAAGATCGTATCGCCAACATTAATATCTTTATGTGCATAAATATTAAGGTCGTGACCAACATTCTGTTCAAACAAACATGAAACATGGATGCAGAATATTTTGTTTTTTAAAAGCTTTTCGGTCACAAATGAAAATAGAGGAGTGATTCCCTCTTTTGAAAGCTGTTTTTGCACCGTTAATTGGCAAAAAATATGTTCAGCAAACAGTTTTAAAAGTTTTATTTTCTCACTCGGGATTTTTGTTCACTGCGTTTGGCTTTATTTATTCCTGCTTCGTTAATATTTTTCTGTTTCGAATACGGTGTTAAGCTAGTATAATTGAGCAATTATCCTCGGAAACAATAATTGATATCCGAGCGAATGCTCATCATAATTGCTTTCACAAAATCTTCAAAAGGGATCCCTGGTATCAGTTACAGCAGAGCATCCAACGTTTACCATGAACAGATTCCATTGAATAAAATCGCACAAACGTATTACGGCCATCTCTAACCGAGCATATCGCGGTACCACGAACAGTATCCGGCACAATTCTGAGCTACAGCTTTGCAATTAGTCACTCGGTCCACTAATGCTTGCGTCTGTACACGGAAACGCAGCTGGAATCCACTCTCTAAATATAAAACAGCCTGCTTGCAAGCGGTAATGGAATGACGGTAAATGGGCTTGTCTTATTCGGGAGTCTTGGCGAAAATAGATTGGAATTTGAGAATGTGGTTTGGAATTAATGTTTTTAACCACATAGCTAGCCATCATGTCTCCAATTAACTAGTTCAAATCTTAGGTTTTAATTCGACATCTTATAGCCAAATTAGACGAGTCCAAATTATACCTCAGTTAGCATTTATTTCCATGAAAGACGTGAATCGAAACCCCAAGCCTAAAACCTTTCATCACTAATTGATGCTAAGTACGACTTTTTGCACGTTTGAGGTCAAATCAGACTAGGACTTTCTAGACTTTGCTAATGAATGCGCATAATATGGAAACTAACCCAGCATAGTTCACCCAGTAATTTCTAACGAAGAAGAGTTTTAGGAGTTTCAAGTACCAGCTAATGATGCAAATAACCACGAGGTTGATTAAAAGAATGCATAACATTAACATAGTTGGTCTTCTAATGACATTTAGGGATCATTCTCACTAGTTCCACCAACAATTAGTTCCATGGAACTAGTGAGACTTTTTTTTCTCAGTAGTTCCATGGACTTTGATAATGGAACAAATGATACTAATCTTAATTGAACTCGTCTCACTAGTTCCACCGTAGTTGTTCCATGGAACTAGTGAGATTTTTTTTTTCTCAGTAGTTCCATGGACTTTGATAATGGAACAAATGATGCTAATCTTAATCGAACTCGTCTCACTAGTTCCACCGTAGTTTTTCCATGGAACTAGTGAGAATTTTTTTTCTCAGTAGTTCCATGGTTCTTTTTAGTGGAACAAGTGAAACTAAAATTAATTAAAAACATTCTCATTACTTCTGCTTTCTATAAAAGAAAAAAAGCATCAAATAGAAATACTTAATGAATAAAACGCACAAAAAATATATTAAATCATCACTAGTTTAATTTAAAATAAATATCTTCTTCTTTCTAAAAACTTAAGAAGTTTAATTTTTACAAACAAATTAAGTCAACGACATCATTTCAATCACTGAATAATTCAATCAAATTCATTTTCTGAACATACATACGCATCTTATCGTAGTTTATTCAAAAAATGAGCAATACTAATATCACCTGAAATTAGTTCCCTTTGTGTTTCTTTTTTCTTTGGGTTTTTGCACCCCCTGTCTGTGGACGAAACCCGCTCAGGGGTTCCTTGGACATGCGGAATCTCTTTTATTGATCTGAACCATTTCTAAATTAAATTTTCTACCTAAAAAATAGTACTTTGGTAATATATTTGTTGGTAATAATATTATACAGCTGGTATAATTACTGGGTACCTAATAAAACGATGTTTTTATCAAAGAAACACAAAGGGAACTAATTTCAGGTGATATTAGTATTGCTCATTTTTTGGATAAACTACGATAAGATGCGTATGTATGTTCAGAAAATGAATTTGATTGAATTATTCAGTGATTGAAATGATGTCGTTGACTTAATTTGTTTGTAAAAATTAAACTTCTTAAGTTTTTAGAAAGAAGAAGATATTTATTTTAAATTAAACTAGTGATGATTTAATATATTTTTTGTGCGTTTTATTCATTAAGTATTTCTATTTGATGCTTTTTTTCTTTTATAGAAAGCAGAAGTAATGAGAATGTTTTTAATTAATTTTAGTTTCACTTGTTCCACTAAAAAGAACCATGGAACTACTGAGAAAAAAAATTCTCACTAGTTCCATGGAAAAACTACGGTGGAACTAGTGAGACGAGTTCAATTAAGATTAGTATCATTTGTTCCATTATCAAAGTCCATGGAACTACTGAGAAAAAAAAATTCTCACTAGTTCCATGGAACAACTACGGTGGAACTAGTGAGACGAGTTCAATTAAGATTAGTATCATTTGTTCCATTATCAAAGTCCATGGAACTACTGAGAAAAAAAAGTCTCACTAGTTCCATGGAACTAATTGTTGGTGGAACTAGTGAGAATGATCCACATTTAGCAACCTTCACCTCAGAATGCCAAGTGCCTAATTGCCAATTATCTACAGACAGAGTTTTTCTGAGATTATACGTTAACAACACAATGATGTCAGTTTTGCCCAGAAAAACCTGGGAAAAATGTCACTAGTTACTTGAACTAACATGTATTTGGGAATCGTTACCTTCGCCAACACGTTGGATACACGCCCTTTAGTTTGCTCTAGTTTTTCAAAATATAGTGATGAGTGTTTTTCCTGTTCGTTTTCAATAAATCTGTTGTTTCCTTGTTTCAGTTCGCACCCTGCAGCATAATAGGGAGCCATACGCCGCGGCGGAAAGACGGGTGCGACACGCACTCGTGGTACGTATTATCTTTTGACATTTATTGATTGCCAATGGATACTGAAAATGTTTTCAGTATTTAATTACCTCAAGGTATAAAAATAAAAACAAGCGAGAAAAATCTGGTGTAGTTTTAGTATGGCCCTAAAATCAACAGACCAAGAAAACAAGCATGCCAAAGTTTACTTCAACAGAATAAAGTTCCTCATGGAAAAACACTTCAAAAACATTGTACAAAAAATTAAATTCATCTCACAAAACAGGTATGCTGAAATATGATAATTTTTCCAAATTATGAAGTCACTTTTGGAATATAAATTAACCACATAATTTTCCGAGTTCCACGCTGGTCTAAAATTTCATTTTAAGTCGAACTAGAATATTCTTTCTTTTGCGCTGACATAATATTTACTAGCTCACCATTTTTATTGCTACCCACCCACGCAATTATTTTGCAAACTGTCTTTATGGCCTCACAATTCTACAAGGACTTCTGTGTTCCCATTATGTTGGAACACTCGAACAGCTGTATCTGTGAGTAGTTCCGATTCGTGTCCAATGTTTACAATAAGAGATGTCTCCTCTTCAACTGCAATACTATCTACCCTGTCCGTTATGCACGCCTCTCCTCTGTCCCACTCTGCAACATTTACTCACTTAACGTTGATACGTTCACCACTTCTATTTCAACTGTCGATACGTCAATTGTTTTTGTGTCTGCCGTCAGACTCGACGACACGTATCCAATCCAAATTCAATTTCTCTTCAGTATCGATTTATACATTGGAGGTCATTTCATTTCGCTACAACCCGTCTGATTTATACAAATTAACTTTTAATTAGAATAAGTCTTCCTATTTGGTGCCGGATTCTCTAATTTCATTTTGCAATTCATTTTCTTATTTAAACTCGTTTAATTTTATGAGGTACTGCATAAACTTAATTGTTTCAATGAATTTGCGCTCGCAGTTGTTTGTCTTTGGCTACTTTATTGAACGTTTGTAATGCCTTACTATACCGGAGTTGGGATCTTTGAAATGGAAATTAATTGTAGCATTACGGCGATCCCTTTGTAATAGATTCAAGTATAAAGTGAGACCTTTGTTCATGCATATCACGTCCACGGCCAGAACTGTGCCGAGGTTCCCGCAAATCGAATTAAGCCACGTCTGTACTCAGTGAAGGTATAGAGAAGCTTCCATTTAAATTGCACTAACAATGCACGGAGGGTATGTTCGATTAGACGAATATCGATTACAATATGTCGACTGCACGACCTAATCCGCGTTCCTATCTCGCTTGCAGACATAGGAGTGCGCTCGGTTAAAATATAAGATAAATTGAACCCATTTAACTTGGCCATCTCGCAGTCCATTGTTCTAGATAGGATTTGGATGAAGATTTGTTTGGCAGTAATAAAGATTTAAATTGCGGAAATTGCGTAAGGTCGCCATTTTGTGTTTTTATTGTATGAGAAGAATACGATAATGACATTATGTAACGTAGCTGTGTTGCTATAGCAGCGGCTTTACAATGTGACACCGTGATTAATTGCTTTGGAGAACCTACGTATTGTATGGATTCTTTATAAAAATGAATATTTGAACCACTAGCTGAATTGCTATTCAAAGCTAAGCAATTGAGCAAAAAAATAATACCTTTAAATTCTATGCAAAGAATTTCCAAGTTTTTGCTACTTAACTGGCTTGGACTGGCTTCGCAGCGCAGTTCACAAAGCAATTTAGATTTGCTCGGAATCTAGAGACCGAAGAATTTGTTCCCAACCACACCATCCAATTAAATTTCATCATCATCAATCTAAGCGAGCTGACTGCACATCATAACATAAAGCTGACTGAAAACGAAATCCAATTACAAGAACGATCCGTTCAACTCAAAACACGTCCAATTTTCATCACAGCCTCTATGAAGTTTCTCGAATATGATTTCTATTACGGAATCAAACGGACTTCTATCACAGACTGGTCTTTTAAGACTCGGAAATGGAATCGATATCTTTAAAAGGCTCGCAGTGATATGTCACTCGTGCTCGGAGATGCCTTGGAATGTAGAATTTATGTTTGAATGCATAGAAGCAGTTCGGATAGTGAATAATATATTGCAGTGAAGATGAAAAGGCTTTTGAAGATTAAACGGGAAGAAACTTTTGAATTGAATCTCTCATTTATAACAAGTATGATTTTAAAACAATGAGATACAGCTTATAAAAGAATTCTGCGTCCATTGTTAATACTATACAATCCTATAAAGCTACAACAGAATGGATTACCCTAATTAATTCAAAAAGACAGTCCTATTCAACTACTGTAAGTAATTGTTTAAAGTAACATACATTTGTGGTATCCCTCTACCCATTCCGGTAACTGTACTGCAATCAATTAAGGGTGTTCTGTACACGAGAAACTAGTTATTGGAATGGTGCTCTGTGTAGTGTGTATGGAGAAGCCTCGTGTGAAGCCACCCTGCCTGACTACGTCACTACGGGTTAGTTTGGCTTAGTTGCGACTCTGAGTAAGACAATGGCTGACGCTATTAATGTTGACTGAATAGTGACGCTATAGAAAACTCGAGTTCGCTCGCTTTGACGGCGATGGTTTTATCGATCCCGCTGCATCTTTTGATGATCGAGTTTCTGAGTTACAGCAGTTTTATAGCCTTTTGTAAAAGCTCTTTGCTTTAGATGTTCGTTGTTTTCAAAAGTATCTTCTTTATCTTAATTGATCTTTCTATGAGCTTCTGCTTTAACAGATTCTTTGAAAAATTGTCTTTTTATATCTTCTTATTCAGCCAATAAATCAATAATTCTCCAAAAATCAACGTTAAAAAAAACTTTTCCATTATAACTTCCCATAGCATTGTTGTTTCCAACCGCAATTATTTTTGTACTGTCACCAAGGGACATTTTAAATGTCAACGAACTCCAAACTGTTGAAACGAGCTTTCTTGGGAAATATCTCTTCAGTAAAATCCCTACAATTTATATTTTTAACTGTATATGCGTCGCGGTCTACTAGATCTCGAGAAAGTTCCATGACCCATGTTTTTTGGTTGGTTAGGGAGATTCATTGTCTACGATTCGTTCGTGTACTTTTATGGCGACTTTTGCTTGGTTACCAATGCCATTATAAACACGACATTACTTAAATAATCGTGCTTTTGGTTAATGAATTACATTTACGAGATTTGATTGTTGCTTTGTAACTTGGTCAGTGTAGATCTCTCTCTGACTTAGATTTAATTAATCCCGGACATGCCTTGTAATTAATTATCCTTCAGTCATAATTGTAGTCCTCTTATCTGTTGACGTCGATCTTCTTCTTCGATCAGTAATTCCACGAGTTGAGATATCCAATTCTTGAAAAAGTCACTTAGTAAAATATTCAAAAATCACCACGCTTTAGTACAATTTAGTAAGTCAATTTCTTACACTGTCGTACGACAGAACATCCATACATAATTTACTTAGACAAACTTACCATTATCTAGATCGATACTATATCCTATTATTAACTTTACCTCGAGGTGAAAATTGGCTCCACACACTCGATTATAAGCCTTAAGTTCAAGACATCATTATATGCTCTTTGTTCGTTGCATAAACACCTAAACATGTTTAGCACGAACTTCACGATCGTAGATTACTTAATGGGTACTTACTAAACATGATCGACACAGCTTTTAGCGGTTTGCCTGCAAATGACAGTTTCGCCATTGACATGACGAACTGCCTAAAATAGATTTAGAGTGGATGGACTTCTAAATCGACTTGGATTGGCTTCATTGCTTCTTTAACATGAATAGTCAAAAGCTTTAGTAATGTTATCGTCGTTTTCTTTCCTCATTAAAAAATAAAAAATAATATTCCACAACTATCACACAACGCCATCTAGTCCCAAGCTAAGCAGAGCTTGTGTTATGGGTACTAGACAACTGATAAACATACTTATATATTTCTAAATACATACATATTATAGATAAATTACATCATTATTTTCACGGCTACATTTTCCTCCATTAAAAACCTTTTGTGATGTTTTGGTATAACCGATTCCTGAGAAGTTAACGCCAACGAACCGACCCCACGTAACCCACTTAACGCAATTTATATGGGAGTTTAATATAATTAAAACGCACCCGTTTTTGTTTCGAACCTAGGTTAATTAACCGGCCGGCCTGCCTTTAACGGATATTGTTCAGCTGAAGTAAAAACAAAATGTGGATCGTTCAACTTTTAATGAAGCCTTCGAAGTAGCTTTAAATAAGAATTTTTATCTCCGTTTATTTTTAGGATAATAGATTAAAAAAACTGTTCCTTATATGAAGAGATTCCGAGCCGGCGAGTCAACGTGAGGGACACGTTTTTAAGAGCAAGCTGACAGAAAAGGGTCTTTACTAAACGACTTTCATCGCGTCTTTCGTTTCAGTCCAAAAGTGCATAATGGTTGCATTCTCTTTTAATGTTTCGAAGTGTCATTTTCTTTCTTCTGAAAAGTCTATTACAGCACATAAAAGTATATTTCTATATGTTCCTAATACCATCTCATTCAAGCATTGCAGAAAGCAAAATTGAAGGTTTTAGAAGTCTGTATTGTATGCACAAAATGTCTATTCTAGTTGGTTTATTAGCGCTAACATGAAATCCTAACTCAGTACCCATTTTCTGGCTAACCACTGCACTCAACAGTGATGACACCTATCAAATAGACGCACAAACAAATAGGATGTACTCCAGTTTGCATTTATATTAAGTTTCCAACGCTGACAAAGTAATGTAATCAAAAACTTAGTTCTGGTCAAGCGTGTTACCGTGGTGTGAGTCCTGATTAGTTCGACTCGGTTTAACTGAACCAGAACGTGCCTCGAATGTGGAAGGCACACGTGCTGCCCGTTAGCTCATATTGATCCCCGTGTCTATGAGCAAGTAATTTGATATAAGCCTTGAGAAAAATGTGAGAGAGTTTGTACATTGTTCGAAAGATACCGATCCGGGATTCCAGCAGATACCTTTTTATCTTTCTGTTTACCTTGACAACACGTCTTCAAAATTGACAACCCATTTAAATAGTCTCCCATCTAAAAATTTCACTGTTAAATCCCAAACTATTCGCAAATTTATTTTCAGGTCCACGTAAAACCTTTCCGAACTACATCAAAAACAGATCGAAACCTTTTGTGTGCCTTTTATCGTGTTATCTGGCTATCGGTTTTCATCCCCGATTTTCCCATTACGAGCGTACACATTCAAACGGGTATGCCGCAGGGCGGTAGACTGGCAGTCAAGAGATATACTGATTAGCGGTGACACGGGCTGCGGTAGGCGTGGGTTGAATACACTACTGATCTCCTTTTAGGTCTGGATTCCTGGTATATCAATGCGAGATTCTGAATTTTGGACTTTGGTTTGTAAGAATTTAGGGACAACTAATTGGATTCAGGTTTGCTTTTGATATTATCTGTCAGAATTGGCGCTGTAAGTACTGAAAATAATCTTCATTTAGTAATATTACCCACGTTTCTTTTAGAAAAGCATCGTTCATTATTAATTTTGTCAATAAATTATTTCCCTCTACAGCTTTCGCCTCCAATTAAAATTTCCAATAACCTTTTGGAAACACCCGAGTCATTAGTTCAAAATACGATTTTGCTGTTACACGCCTCGTCTGTCAGTAAACAGAGTTGCCATTTAAATATCTGTGTCAATGTAGTATTTCGACAGTGCATTTCTGCTTTGTTGTTCGCGTAAATTCACAGTTGGAATTTTAAAGTCGATAGGTGATTGCATTCTGGCATTGTGTTGAATTTTAATGTGGGAGAAGCCAATTCCGCGCTGCATTTTCTTTATACTTGAGACATGCATCGATTTAGCAATTGTTTGATATAGTTTACGGATTCATCCGGTTTGTCTTGACTTTGAATGTTGAAGGCAAGGCAGGGATAGATGAAATCAGCTGTCTTGTTGGGCATGATTTGCTTGTATTGGTGCCAAGCGTTGGAATTTGCATCGCTAATACTTCAGCTGGATAAATCGTTGACTGACTGACATAAAAAAATAAGGAAAACTTAAGAAATTGCTCTCATAAATAAAAGATGTCGGACGAAATCAAATTCAGTCCGTCAATAAAAATTCCAACAAATAAATTGAAACACAGTATTTCATTTTTAATCCTGCCAAATATCAGGAGGATAAAAACTGCTATGATATCGTTTTACACATACATATTCCCAGATAAAGGTGTCGCACAGTGTACGTGGGGTACATAATAAGTATATTGTGGGTTTCCTCTCACGTTCTCCAGGGTACCGTATGAATCGGACATGTCACCATGAATAAAGATAAATCATAGCTTAGAAAATTGGATTTTGGTTCCGTAGTTGCATTATTTTTGGTATCCAGTAACAATTGCAATTTGGCAAATGAGATTATTATGTAATTCCTTTGTGAGGATTTTAGCTGTTCTTTTCAAAAGTTCTAGACAAGTAATGTTACATTTAATGATGTTATAAAAATATATCTATTCATTGATGTAACGATAACTGCTCTACAAAATTCTCTCACTAATTATGACAAACTTAAGTTCCTTAAAAGATGCTTGAACACGAGTTCCTCCGTTGTCACTATCAGAAACTTTGACACTTCTTTCGAACTTCACTTTAAACTTCGCTCCCCTGTTTCCTATTCAGGGCCGACCACTTCCCGGACGTGACGTCATCGTTCCGTGTCGATATTGGCCGTAAGCCTTTTAAGGCTTATGAACACGCGATTGTTCTTGCATGGAAACAACACGAAACAGCAGTTAGTAATAGTAATTGGAGTTTTAGCGATAACAACAATACTGTTACTTTGATGCACTAGGTAGATTCTGGAGACACGGAAATAAAGAATGGTAGTAAAGCAGAGATAGATAATGGAATAGATAGGATTGCAGGAAACAAACCTGAAAATATCAGAACAGAACAGAAAATGAATGATGATCTTCTTACACACAACATTTTTTAAACTAAACCAGAAAAAAGCCAGAAAAGAAAATACATTTTAACGATCTTACCGCAACACTGTACACAAGGAAAAAATTAAATGCACTCAAGTGCTTACACTCAAGCGAATGAAGATTGGATTGAAAAAACTGGAGTAAACTCTGGAATAGTAGTAACCTTTTAACAGCGGCATCGAGTCTTGTCGAGCGTGCACTTTGGATCTTTACTTAGACTTTCAATATTAAACAACGGACGTGAAAAAAGCAGTGGCAAGAGAAAAGTTGCTGTGAAACCTCTTCTGGTAAAGTGTATTTTGCAGCTAGTTCATTTACGATGTTATCAAGGCAATCTGTATTTCGCAGCACGAATTTACATTTAAAACTCATAACTTAGGAGTTCTAGATTCTAATAAGATAGTCCAACTAATGTCTACTTAACTACTTTATTGGACCTGTAATTGCTAAAACCGCTCCGCAAATCGACGAGCCCACATTTAATAACTAGCGAAATTCGAGGTGTGGCCCTGATAAAACCGAAGAAAACACGCGATGGGACCGTACATCAGAACTATTGAATACTGGTATAAATTATTTAGAGGTGTTAGTTAACCTTCGTTTAGTAAAAGCTGCGGTGTTTCTTTTTCTTTACGAAAACCATTTGCGCATCGAGTGATTTGTGGTTTTCGAATTTATCGATGTGTTCGATTTATTGGTTTACAGTTAACGTTGGAATTGTTTCGGGTTTAAATAGAACCAGCGTTCTTTTGATGCTGCACCAGTGTTTCTTGTCAATGGCTTCGTGATCTTTATGGTGGAGCATGGCTTGTAAGTGATGACTGACAGTTACAAGGTATTTTATATGATGTGTAATCGTAACTTTTTTTTTAATTTGTATTTTTTTCATGCATTGCGGTATAAATAAACAGCTTTTGCACTACATTTTCCGCACGGTTCTCTTCATAATTCTGCCAAACAAAAAACATAAATTCTTTAACAGGACTGTCCAAAACATTGTTTCAAGATTTTTCAAGTGTAGCATTTACGATGTACACGTTCCAATTTCCAAGACAATTTCACAGACTACCCACATTTTTGCCAGCTTCATACTTGTTATTTATAGTCAGGGAAATATTTAAGTCGCGTCACGATGTGTCTCTTTGATGTTGAGAGGTTAGCAGTCGTGGTTAAACCGAATTTAAAGTGAGGTTTGATGAGCTAACCCCCTTTCTTCTTCTGGGTGGAGCGGCATACTGACTAAAACTCAACCTGTTTCTTCAATTGCCTTTTGCGTTTTAAGGCTGTATTAACTTTGTCATAATTGTGCAAATAAGCGAAGCCTGAGAAACTGAGTGTTCATTATGACTGTCAACACGACTCTGAACACGACAACATTGAAATATCATCTAGAGCAGCCAAAGAGGGTAGTTGAAAATATATTCTATAGTTCTGTAGACTTGCACACAAAAGCGAGCTAAACTAAGATTACCAACAAACGTAAACCTCCAATAACTGTCTGAAGCTGACGAATATAATTACAAAATCCAACACCACCTAATATATCACATCAGTTCAGTCATTAATCATGAACCTTAGTAGGCAACGGTTAGGCTCGTTCGATTTATCCCGTTCACTGTAACCGATTAGGGGCACTTTCAATCAAGATTGTTTGCCTGGCTGTGCCAAGTTTGCTGAGAAACGCGATGATTGACCCACTTAATGGTACTGGGGTTATTGTCGTCGGCAACCTCGTCCGTTGGGTCCTTTTAATTGCTTTCTAAACATCGCTGTGTATGTACTTCTTGCGGATAAGCGTGTGTGCGCGATAGTCGACTTAAAGGCAAGGAGCGTAATTTCTAGTTTTGAGTGAGGTTGGTTGGTGTTTCTGAAGACCTCTAATGCGTCACAGGGTGTAATGATAGAGCTGTCTGATGGAATCGTATAAACTTGACTTTATTTATTTTTGCCAGTAGCGTGTTAGGGCAGATCAGTACCAAATGTTTTTGTCTTCAAACTTTGTACATTGGTCCTTGAGGACATGTTTCCTGAAATTCTTTTTTGCTAGTATGTACCGAAATATATGAAGTATATTTTTTCTATCCGAATTTTGTATACAACACCAAAAATACAGCTTTCAGCCGATGCAAAAACTGAAATAGAAGCTAAGGTTAAATCGACTGTAGTATTTTCACAACCGACCCAGTAATTTAGCGTAGTAAAACAGTAATCAAATAGTTTTATATCCATGTTTGCTGTTTACTACTAACAAATAAAACTATTGCTGTTTGTAGTCCGTTGTGTATTCGCAATCAATAAATAATACCGGATGAATTGACCGGAATACCCGGTTGTTAATACTTGATACAATTGTGGTATTTGTTCTATCAAATTCTGTATCTAGCTATTACTAATTTTACGGAGAGTAGCTCAATAAATAATTTAACGAAGTTTTGAGATACATTTTTACTTGAATCAAGTCAAAGAGAAATAAAAATTAAAAGCGTTTTACCACACTGAAAGAAGAAAAGAGACAAGAAGAAAAATTGAATACCAGTTGGAATAGAAATTGCACACAGAAATGCAAACTTTACTCGAGGAGAGGCATGCAGTCTGATAGTTTTGTAGAATAAAATGTCGACACCCATTCCAAGGAATATTCACCAACTTTATGAGCACATGACAGCCGGCATAGACGCCACAAATCATAACCAAGCAACGCATAGAGCTAAGCCAACAAGTTATTTATAGACCAATAAAAAGCCAATAAACATGTTGAACAAGCCAAAGATTCAAAGATTCTCTGGGCGTCTTGGAGGCGCGTCTGAGACGGCGATGTCGACCTAATTGTTGGCCGTTCAACGACACTCAACCCGGATGCTGTTGGCAGCCTTTGCAGGGTGGCTCTCAGGCTCTTCCTCGACCCCCTCTCTTCCCCCCTCTTCACCAGCCTGCTTTACTGAGGGATAATAGTATGTACTCGAAATATTGTGGGGCTAGTGACGCGAACTAACAATTGAAAATTTTGTTTTGTGACTTCGTTTTTAACTGACCATTCCTTTTCATCTGTGAGTGTTGGTTCTGTGATTTCGTGGATTGTGTGCTTCTGACTGTCATTTGGAATACAATGTTATAGTAAATTGTGCTTGAAGACCTGATTTGTGAACGACTTTTACTTCACTATTATATCTTTGATACTATTAGTCAAAGATAGCTTTAGTACCTCGACTAAGTGCTATTAATTTGCAAGCTGAATTTGAACTTTGACCTTCGAAGATTTGGCGATCGAAGACCTCTCATTATAAAACTGGTAACGATTTGCGGTTTCTAGATATTTGCGTATTAGCCAACGACTAGAAACATTGAAAGGTGATAGAACTTTGACATTTGCTTCAGCTCCAAGCTTTAAATTTATTACAATTATTTAATTAATCGACAGGAAATTAAAATGTTCTTCCACCCCTATCTAATACTTGATTAATTAGTGAAACATGTATAATTAGTAAGTGTATTAGATGAGTCATATTGTTTACCCCTGTGAGTCCCCGGCCTTGTTTTTGCTTATTACCTTATAGGCCTGTGGTTAATCAGTGAGTAATTATCAAGTGAAAGTAGGAGTGTAATCAACAAGGTCACGTCATGGGAAATTCATGACTGTTACTACCCTAGTAATTTCAGTAATTGAAACGTATGCTTCAAAGGCTTTAATTTTATTAAGTTGACACGAATTAATTCTCTAAGGTAAGTTTTATCTTTGCGGTGATCTTCCATATTATTTCTGTATAGTGGTTGATTATTTTCTAACTTTTCTTCTGTATTGTCAATAAATAAATTTATCTTCACTCTCCAATCAATATTGTCGAATTTAGAATCAATAAGCAAATCAAAATGATCCTGAAATCCACACAATCCCTTTTGTCTTGCATAACATCAGACAGCTTCTAAATAACGACAAACAATTTGCAATCATCTTAACTTTACACGTCTCCCATAACTTCTGCTTGAGTTGGTTTTGCCTATATAAAACACGAGGATACGAAGTACGCACCCCCAACTCCTGACACACCCTCCATTGTGTATTTAGTACAGTTTATGTAGTACTTAACCCTCTCTTTTTGGCAAGCCCCGCCTGGCAACCATGTTTCTAAAATGGCAATTGTAGTGATCACGTGTATTTTAAAAGCTTAGGCCCACTTTGCTTGAACCTGTCGTAAAATTTCAAGCGTATGCTTCATTCTCCTTCGTTAAAGCCGAATCTCCTTTCTTAGTTTACTTTGTAGGCTCAGCTGTGGGGTTTACGATGTTTTTATTGTTTAATTAAGAGATGAGGGATTTGGTTCTTCTGAATCATTTCCGTTTTCTGTTGTTTCTGTATCACCTTTTGGTTTATTTTAGTTAAGTATTTCTAAATCATCAAACTCATAATTATCTTTGAGAGCCTTAATCATCTTCATATTTAGTTTATACATCTTCTCTTTTATTCAAGTACCTATACGCTTGACTATCTTCCCCGAATACAGAAACAGTTCCACCACCATAAGACGTTTATTCAGCTGTAGTTTTATTTTTTCAAAAATTACTCATAGCATTGTTGATCTTTTTAAAGTCGTCGTAAACTGCAGAATTTACTGTTTACTTTGTGTCACAAATTCTGAAAACAAGAACGTTCATGACATATCTTTTTATATCATTCACGAGGTATCTTCATGATACTTCTGAATTATGTAAGACAGTGTAATAAACCATCTGATGTCTTTATGGCGCTGTAAAAAGAATGTAATAGCTTTACAGGTGTGTAATGCAGCTGACCCTTTCTGATCGATTGAGGCTTCGAATAAGGAGAATTTGTTATTAGGGTCTAGAAATGATAGGAATCTTGTTTAATTAAATTATTTGACGTGCTCTTGAAATTGATATTGGTGTATTTCTCGTTTCTGTTTTTATTTCTTTGTTTAGAGAGTTTTGCAAAATGGTTATAATTTCACAAATTACAGCATTCTAAGCTACACAATCATATATTTATAATCCAATCCAATATTGCTTTAACCTAAACTTCTTTTAAATTCTTAGAACTCAGACAAAAATAATGATATTCAATATCCTTACCTTTACTAGTAATTATGTGGGACGAGCTCACGCCCCTACAGAGTAGGTGCGAAGATCCCCCACCCTTGTTTAATTATGCACCGTTCAGCGCTAAAGTGCACCCGACGGGAAGTTTAATAGTGACGTAAATAGCGCCCAGGTTTCTACTTATACAATGAGAATAACGCAGAAATATAACTCCACTGCTGTAGTAGTTTCTGATTTTCTATCAAGCGATTTTCTACTTTATCAACATAATTATGTTTAGATTACGTAAAGCTGATTCGTCACCGCCTTCCGGAGATCGTTACAGTCATATCGTAAAGTTCTCCAACAGAAATACAACTTAATTTAAAACATCAAATGTCAGAAATTCTCCGAAAGTGTAATAATTTTATTTACAAACATATTCGCATTGTCAATTCGCAGATATTTCGTAAACGTCATTGGTTCCTCTGACGCAGGTGCGTTCTTCGGAATTCTCAATTTAACTGTCTTATTGTGTGTGCAGCTCGAAGTTCTCTTGAGTAATAATGCCTGTATTTTTGTAGACTTGATAACCATGTTTATTATTAGTTCTGGTATGTTGACTAGCAAAATAGGTTAAAGACTAGACAGATTGATCATCTGTCTAGTCTTTAACCATGTTGAGGTCGGCTCACAGACCAACCAGATACAACTAAATATCAGTACTTATGTTAAATGGAATGACTGCCTACCCGATCTCCACAACTTGGTATTGTGATAGCCCAAGGCCAAATGATTTGAGTGCACAATTATCATTAAAGTTATCTTCATTTCTATCAATTACTCCTTAAACGAACCAGAAATAAAATTACTCCTGATATTCCATATTACAATTTGTGTTTATAAAATTATCGTTCATTCCGATTTACTGTAGAGAACTCTCATAGTATCTGTTGAACTGTATGTGCATCCACCCACAATAACTATGTAGGCGGAAAACAACGTAGGAGTAGCAGTATCTTTGAATCCTCTTCCCACACATAGGTGATTGCAGACTATGTTTTCATACTTTGAAATTGTTGTTATTCAGTTGAATCTGAGAGGATTGGAAATCGACGCCGAAGAAAAGTCAAGGGTTGTGTTATTGTAACGGGAGCTGTGTAGGGTGATAGGCAATATTTTCACGTGAAATACTGATATTTATTTCAACTTGAGACACCCTTACCGGTAGGTATAAAGTAGAGTCATTTAGAAGAAGCAACAATTTTATGAAGTATATAGAAGTAATATTTTTTATGGAAAATGCTTAGATGGGCGAACAAGAAGAGAGTGTTATGCTGATGATGCAGATGGAGACTAAAATTAACTGTGTCCTGTACTAAGTAGTGCTGTTCGTTTGCAAATATGACTGATGATGCAGGCAGGTGGATACTAAGTTAGACTGTAAGCACTCTGGATCGAATACTGGCGCTGGCAGATGATGTAATGGAAGAGGCCTACTTACAACAGGGATATTGATAAAGTTTGATACAGATAATAGCTAAGATGAATAATGTGTACTATAAAGAATATTGTATGATTATTTAATAGTAGTTTTTCTTGTTGCAGAGCTAGAGGGTTGTCGGGCGTGGTGCGGGCGGCGGCCGCGAGCCCGGCACCATGGCTACGGTGGAGGGGCGGCCGGCGCAATATGGCGTCTCCCTACGGCAGCTGCGCGAGCTGATGGAGTCTCGCGGCGCCGAGGGCATGGCCAAGATCAACGCGCTCGGTGGTCCGCAAGAAATATGCAAGAAGCTCTACACATCGCCCACAGATGGTCCGTACCTTTTCCTTATTATGATCTGTTGTAGCGTCTCCTCTTAGAGCATCAGCAGCATCATTATCTACGGCAATGGTGTCTTGTGGTGGCTTATTCAATTTACCACGTTCTGCATCGAATAAATTTTAAGCAACTACAACTACTATTACTTCTGGTATTTTAACTCGAGAACACAAATACAGATTTGTGCTCTCCTATATGTACGACCAAACAGAAACACTCGTAGCTTTCATTAATAAATTCCACGTAGACCGCAGAATTTAATAAACTCACAAGAGAAATTGTTCGCCCTTTGATGATTTGACAAATTGATTCATAGCTGTAAATAAAATAGGAATTCTTTAAAAAAAATTTCATGAGCAAAGAATTCGTAAATGTTTAAAATGTAAGTCACAAAACGCTTTGTTTATGCATATGTAAGAACTATTCTTGAAGTCAAATATTTACATGAACACATAAAAGGTTTTGTCAATCATTTTACAGTCTGCATGATTTAGTGTATTTCTTCGTATTGAAACTGTCCAAATACTTCGTAAACTGATTGTTCATTCAGGCCACTGATAGCCCTTGAAAGTCTCGAATTAATTTTTAACATTTATTCAACCGCGACGTCAGCGTGACGACCTTGTTTCTTTTCTGTACCGAAAATATGACACTTTTGTCGTAACGTCAATCATGTCAACTTTGTTCTCTGTCATATTTGAACTACCGTTTAAACACGACAACAGCGTCCGTAATGCCCATTCATCAATCTAATCCAAACAAACTTTTAGGAAATTGGAGCTTAACGAAAATGCTTTAATAAACGTCCAATTTTTTCCTGAACATCAAGTTTAATCTTGTTGAACTGTTGTCAGAACCGCTATCAGATCAATAGCTACCCGGACTTCCCGAACAGGTGGGGTGGCTAGTGGCTCCTTATCCTTTGCACCCTCGATAATGTCCCCGATAACAGTTTCCTTAATAGCTTCGTCGCTTATACCTGAACCGCTGATAATAACTTGTTAAAGTAGGTCTCTAGATATTATATCGTTAGCGTCACTTCCTTGTGCTACCGTTATTTCATTAACTATTCACTTAGTGTCGTTGTCCTTAAAGTAGACAATGCTGCGCCAACAATGACCGTTAAATGTCCTTTTATAGCGTCTAGCTAAATTAATCTCCTGCCTAATATTTTTCTGGCTAGCAAAATATAATCTTGGTTCAGCGACCTCGGATTTAGTTCGGGTTTTAATGTTAGCTGAAAAGCTTTGTTCGTGTATTTTGCCAACGTCTGTTTTATGTAATCAAGAAGATTTTAATAAAGCAGTTGATTGATATTTTCTTGCAAAACTGCTGTCTCTATTTGATGTCGCTTATAAAAATGTTCGTAAAGCGATTTTTGATAGTGCACCAACCTTTATGGATAGGACTTTACGAGTGTTCGTATCTTGCGAGATATTTATAGTGGCTTTTAAATCTAAAAAGGGTTTTCACGCTTCTATCGATCTTCCGCTCCGTACGTAGGTACAGAGACTATCAGAAAGTTATTTTTGTCGCAAACATCTCTGCCTATATAACACATTCTGTTATACTCGAGATTGTGTGTTCATAATAATTTACATTTATAAGAGAAAAGTGACAAAACAGGCCGCAAAATGTGATTCAATTTTGGCAAGGGATTTTGTCAGTTTTGAATTTACATTATCCAGTTTAGGAAGTTTGTCAACACCGTACTTAACGAAGTTAAATTCAAAAGGGCAGATGTCGTAAATCTCGCCGTAACAATACACAAGTTTACCTACAATCTCAGGTTGAGTTACACTCATAGTTAAGTTAACCACAATCGGTTCGGGCGTTGGAGGTAAATCTCCCGGGGACGGTACCTCTACGTGCTTCATAACCTAGACTTGGACTGAGAACGTGCTCTCTTTATCTACGTCTCTCCATCTCCATTCAGATCTACTCCCTGAATTTATTTTCACAGTCATTTACTTTTAATGTAAGATAAAGAGTAGGTAGTCTCTTCGTTTCGCATTTCTTTCTTGTCTCCTGCAATTTTATTACCTACCTCTTGAAACATTTCTTATTTGACATCATTGTAAAACACTTGGGATACCTTGCCTTTAATCTCGCTCTTTTATGTTATGCGTAATTCCTGTTTTTACTGGCGGCTGTTTTACTGTATCCCGTTACAGAGTAACGTCGGAATAGGCTATTTCAGAAATACAAAACCTCGTATCTGTTACAAAGTGTCCGACATTTGGCATCGACTCCCATCATAGCGACGCTATCGGTCTCGACGTATCGATATTGTTCGGAAAATGTCATGATACTTATCGACCAACAGACAGCGCCCATTTATTCCGACCCAACTTGCCTTCAGCAGATCGGATAGTTTGATTCACTGCCAAAGGAATTATTGTAGAAAAAAATATAGACTGACACGATCACAATGTCAAAGTTGAAAGACCTAAAGTTGGTGTTGACAAAACCTTTGTTGGGCGAACGGTAGCGAGGCGCCAGGCTGAAGTGTCCCTTGGAGTGGGAAAGGTCACACTGAGTACACGTTAAATGTCGACAAATGGCTTATTTGACCCCAAAGAGCACGTTTGCAGAAAATCTTTGATTTTCGAAATAGCCTCGATGAAGGGGATCGTTAATTTGGTCGTGTTGAAGGTCAATTGCGTGGCCCGATATATTTATGGCAGAATTCTTGTTTCTATTTTTTTTTTAGTTGATTAGACTTTTGACCAGATATTCGTTTTGCAAAATGCCATGAAACCTTCAAATAGTCTTAATTGAGACGTAACAATCGATGTTGATGTTGCGTTAGCGTTTGAATCTATTGTTAAAACCTACCGCGCTACATAACAGCTGCCAAAGTAAACAGTTGAAATTAAAGTTTTCAGTTAAAACGGTCGGAGACAGTTCCGCAATATCCCACGGCATGAACGAGATTAGCATTCTGTAAACCAGCACTCTGCGCGGTTTCAAACGTCCGGCTCTATCTTTAGTGAATTAAACGCTAGGTTGGCAGTCCCCGCTTTAAACCAAGTTTACGAACTATCTGCGTAAGATAGTTTCGATTTAACTTGCGACAAAGACGAAGACGCACTGGACGAAATCTCATTCATAGTTCAATCATTCATTCGACCCTTAGAATTTCGAATAATTTCACGAGTAAATTAATGTTAATGAGCAAAGCAATTCATCAAGATTATACATCGCTTGCGAACAGCCTTAATAGGGTATAGTACTTTCAGAAAATGGAAGCAGTAATGTCTCCTTTGTTCAAAGCTGTACTTCCACTGTGCACATTATGCTAACGAACGGTAGGTAAAAATAGAACGGTTTTATGGAAAACGTGGAATGTGTCATGTCCTTTTAATGCATCTCGTAATCTTGTTACTCACACTTTGCTCATCAAAAAGTAATTAGCGCCAACAAAAATATGCTATGACTAAAGAGTGGCGCTGTGCGCAACGGCTCGTCGACGTGTCGCGACATAAAAACGTCTAGAGGTGAATAACATCGCGAAATTTTCATAATTTTCATGAAAGTGCCATCAAATTGTTCAACAAAATCAGAGGAAACTTATATAGACAAACGCGTGAAATATTCTCGGGACACACATCAATATTTGCTTAATTACATTAAAAGGTCACGTCTGAGCCGGCAGTCCTCTCGCATGGTGTCACGGCGTCCTAATTAATAAATGTCTGCACCCACTCGATGGAGGCCTAATACGGGAATTTAGTAGGACTTTATGGTCCCGTGCCGTCCTCGCTAATGAGGTCACGCGTTACTCAGCAGTGTTCGACCTATGCCTCGGTGCGAAATATCAACGTTACAAGCTTCGTTATTTCCCTCAACATTTTCTACCTTTACTTTGTCAATTTAGAAATCATTCTCAGCGATATTTTTGTTCCCAAATTAAGTATTAACTCAATTTTTGCGCTCAACTTATTTTAAATCAGGTTTAGACTTAATCCGGTACGCCATCTATCCGTGTCATGTCCCACGTCAGGCACAAAAAAATCCTTTGCTACCTTCATCATGAAAACCCGAATTTTATGTTCCCAAGTTAGGATCCCGCCTTGATGAATCTGAGAAACTATTTTATAGCTTCCAAAAAATTTGTTCAGGGGAAACGGGGGTTGTCGATGTAACTTGTATCGACGTGACCTTTATTTAGAGTTCGATAGGCCTCGAGGGGCTAAGAATACGTAGAATTGCTATTGATATTGTTCGAGCAGAAGAATTTGTGCTAGAATCTTGTATTCGATCCCTTTATAGTACGATCTGTGTCAGACTTACCGGTGACGTAACAATCAAAGATGGCCGCTGGATAAAAAGCCTTGACGTTTGTTGCAGATCCCAATGTTATCAATATTAAGTTTTGACAATCAAATATTGGCTGGATACTTGTATCTCTTGCTATTATTATTGAAATTAATTCAAAGCGACACCAGATGCCTTTAACGGTACTTCGAAACATCTGGACACTGATACAATCACAGTCATAGAGCTTTCAAACGTCCTAGTTCTCAGTTTGAAATTCTATCTAGCAATACCGGTAACGAACCACTCCAAGCCCGACCGTTGACTCCAATTCGATTCAAAGAAAGTTTCAATTGAAATTGAACTTTGTTGCAATATCGTATGAAAATGTAATGCAGCCAATCCTGAAACGACTGTAATTTAATCTGTTTCATGACAACGTCTCCTGAATTATTTAAATCGGTGCCTCGTAATCTTTTAGTTGCATTGTGGATATGAAAGAAACACAATTGTTGTTTTTTTACTTAGTAGACTGTTACAGATTTTATTAAATGGATGATGACATTTTTACAGACTTCCGTTGTCTGGGAATGCTAGAACAATACCTTGAAAAAGAAATGTTAAAAATTTTAATTAAGAGTTGAAAACCGTATCTTGTATGTAATAAACAGTAAATTACAATGTCTGCGCAAACCTTCCCCATTCATTGGACAGTTTAAACTGCACAAATTACTTGTGCAAATAGCAACTGTCACTACGGCTGATAGCGACTGTAATATTTCATTATGATATATGCGACCGCCGAAATTCCCTCGGACCAGACACGCGATTATAGACCTTAATGTAAAACATAATTTATACACTTTATCGACACGTCCGATACATTTTGGCAGACAATTAGTAAATCACAATTTACCAATGGTTTATTAGTTGGTACTATAAAATATTAAGCTGTTTTCTCTGATATAAGCGCCATTGTCGTTTATTTATAGAATGGTTATTTGGTTATCGTTTTCGATAAAAAATTGTGGGTTATCGTCGAATGTTCGGTACAAATATCGTTTCCAAAATATTTATTTACTCAAGTGTACGAAAGTAACACGAATGAACGCCAGTTGAATTTCTCAGGCTACCGTTTGCATACATAGCTATTTTGTATATACATGAATATTACACGCGAATTTGAACAGGCGAATTACAGCACTGAAAACATTGCTTCACCTGCAAATGCGCTACTAAATTTCAGGAATCATCATGTTTAGATTTTCAAATAAAGTTTTTTCCGCCTCACGAAGCAACAGTATCCATTTTTGCAAAAACATGATAATGTAAAAATTTACATTCTTTCTCCTTGAGTCCAAAGTATGAATTCACCTTTGTTCCGAAGGTTTTATCATAATATCAAAAAGCCCGAAGCTACGGAAACTCGCAACCTCTTTAGACCGTGGTATTCCAAGAAATTCGAGGATCGTTAACTACAATTTTGCTTCTTACCGCTTTAAATATAAAGTTGTTTTTCACGTGCCATTTAGAGCGTAATTCTTCGCCTCTGATAGATCGACCCTGTCAACTGTTCAGCCAACAAATGCTAGCGAAAAATGATCCTCTTTGCTTCTAGCGGAATAACATCTTTTTCCAGACTGAAACGGGTTATTACTCATCTTATGCCCTAGATTATAAGGTTTTAAGTTGAAAACTATATTGAACTCGAGTTCAAATGTATGTATAATCGCGTGGATCAATGCCAAAGTTGCGATAATATTGTTATGTTTGTTTAAAACGTTGCCGGATTGAAACGTACAGGTAGAATTCCGGGGAGGGGAGTTTACTGGAATTACAGGAGTATAATTCGTGGCACTGGCTGCTAATTAATTGATTGAATGAATTCGTTTGGCAATTACTCGCTTTCATTAATGAATTTCCATTATCACGATCTTTGTACGAGTTTTCTGTTTGTGGTTGTGACCAGTTTTTTCCAGCTGGCATTGACAGTAAATGCGTTCTGTATTGTATTCAATCAAATATGTAATCTACACAAGTGATGTGTTACCTGTGTTGATTGACGTCATATCTGCTTCAAAGCCACTTCCTAAATAAAACAAGGACATCACTTACACGGCCATCCCAACTTTCTTTCAACGACGCCTCTTTAACTTTACAACGTCGTAAACTCAAGTTTATTCCCAAGCATCGGTCAGGCGACATGTGTAAGTACTTGAATAATTCATTGCACACCCTAAGCTACCAATTTAGGGATCCACAAATCGTCCCGAGCGAATAAATTAGTTGGAACCGGTACCGAACCCATTATCCTGCCACGACCTTTTCGTATGTAATAAGTTTGCACTGTGATTGGATGGTACGATTCCTTCGAGTTCTATGTATACTCATTTATGAAGTTTCAAAACATATGCTGCATTAGACAACTAATTATTTAAGAAAACAATGTCGACTCTATTGAACGAAATATTCGGAATAGAAAAAATTACAACTTTCTTACGAAAAAGAACGTCAATAATGTCCAAAATACTTTGAAACTTTTCTACATCAATTCATTAGGAATGTATGTAGTCGCCATTCTAGTCATCATGTTGCTCAAATGCAATTCAATTCCCCGCACCAATATTTATTCGAGTAACGAAGCTTGAATAGCAGGCAGTTCTCGGAAATGCAAAGGGCTACCGGAATGTGTTAATGCCCATATACCAACAGACACCAAGCCTTAATGGCACAAATATTAACAAATGTTGGTGGGACATTTAGAGCCAATGAAAAGGTTTGATAGAAAAAACTTTGTACTCTAACTATGCTCAGAGCAGCGTAAACTGTCAGGTTTACGCTGCTTTCACATTTGGGCGACAGTCGCGCGACAGACGCTGCTTATGCGCGGCTGTTCATATAAAATGTGAAGAAATATGCTTCTGCCGCGCTACTGTCGCGCTGCTAACGTCCTAATGTGAAAGCGGCCTTAGTTAGGCTTGAGATAGGCAAATGATAGAGATGTTCAGGTTTGGCCAGCACCAAAAAGAAGTCATATGACAAAAAACTATTGCAAATTTCAAGTAAGTAACGCTTGACCGCTCCACGCGGGCTTTATGGATTCAAGCTTCGATGAGTCCAAACGTTTGTCCATACATCTTCAAACATTGGCAGCCAACACACGTATCTTTTACATTAATAAATTCAGTTGGATGCCGTCACGGCTTGAATTATGCGAACCTTGTACTACAATTGAAATAAGCATCAGTACGGATGAATGAAATTTAATCTTAGTACACCTAGGTAGTGCGGTCAATATTAATGTTGGGAGATTTATTGCATTTTCGAGGTCTTTGCGCGAATCAAATGTTTGTGCTGTTAGTGATGTTGATGCTCTATAAACAAATTTTAAAAGCATTTGCATGTAATGCAAGCAATTTTTGTCAAACAGCTGAATGTAAATATGCTGAATTACCCTAAATTTAACCTCATCTTGTAATGAAATCCTTCCAACGCTAACATTGCCAGTCTCATTATTATCTTTATTTTCGTCCACAGCTAAGAATCTTGCTACAATAGACTCTTTCTCGGAATCTTCTTAATTAAGGTTGTTGCAACGGCCATTTCCATGCAAAACTTTTTAAATTCCCGAACAAAATATTTTTTCAAGCAACTCTCCTTCGTAATTAATCTACAGAGTTTTATAACTTCTGAAACTAACGAACACCATTTACTCTCTCAACGAAGTATGAACTAGCCGGAACTTCGATTCTTTCCAGGATTTTTGTTACAAAGTTTAAAACGGTCTATAAAGTAGCCGCTGGGTGAGTATTTTATTAAGTTTAGCCCCATTTCCCTACAAACTTGACTAAACTAGTTCGGATCAGACAGCAAGGTAACACACACAAATCGCATTAGATGTAATCGAGGGTCGATGCAGTGCGGCTATTCGCGGCTGGGTGACGTCGGCGTCGGTGAACAAGGGTTATAGGAGTAGAAGGACATCTAACAGACCGGATCTAGATTATTCTGTTATTAATCTCTTTGATCAATATTCCAAAAACGTTGACGAGCATAAGGAAGAGTGTATGCAAAATGTTAATAGCATGTTAGTTTTGGCACAGAATATATAATAGTACCTGGTTTTGGCATGTACGTAAAATTCTCATCACGCCCTATCTATAAAACTAAAGTGAACAGAATGTTAATTCAAACACCTACAAGAATGAAGTACAACAAAAACATTTCAATTATAGTCAGGTCAATTCGTTTTATCCTAACGACGTACTATCCTCTCGACTTCATACATAACGCTCAGATTAATATACCGATTGTAACAAACAATTCACTCATCAGACGTGCATCTCGATCGGAGGCCGACGGTGGAGTGGGGCGGGGCGGGCGCTATCCTATGACGTCATGCCGATGCTCTCGAGCCTACCCTCATATGTCTGCGTTTGACAGCTCGAACAAATGATGCTCGGTCACGTCGATCTCATGAACCTATCCCCCTTTGTTTTACAGCCTTCAACACATATTGCCTACCAAATCGATTTTCATATTGAACTTGGCGAGTACCATAAGAATATTGGTACGTATAGAAAAATCCGTAATCGTAGTCAAGGTCGCGACTACACCATTAATTATGGGCATTAATTTGTTTCAGGGTTGAACGTATACATGTGCTTTTCTATAGCTAGTGTGTTAAAGGTTTAATAATTCAGCTTAACCTAGCTACAACACTATGTTTAGAAGAAGAATGTACTAATATTTAGACATTTGGATCCGGCGAAGTCAATCATTTGATTGAGATCGGACAAGTGGAAATAATTCATAAGACTAAAGAACACAAAATTAAGGAAGTACAAGAGAGAATTGATTTGTAGTAATAGTAACAAATTATGAAGAGTTTAGTCCATAAAGCAATATCACAGTCTAATAATCCTACAGTCGTCCGACGAAGACGTCTAGACAGGGCAATCGTGCGGGGTGTGAGAGGTGAGACGCGGGTAAGACGAGCCCAACTTGGGAACAAAACGATGTTACTATGTTGGGCTCTATCATTCAGGGCTATCGCGTGTGACGTGCGTATTTATTTTTATTTGTTCATCTAAAATGGCCGACCCGCGCACGCCTTTTTTTAATAGGTTATTGCACAGGGCATCTGTTTGGAAATTCTACTGATATTATATTTATATGACTGTGTTATAATTTGTATGTCCCATGACAAGATGGTGGACTTTTTTTTATTAATTACCAAGGGTGAATTTCGAGATGGCGCACGTATTTTAATTTACCAAGTACGGGTATCAATTTTGAGTTTATTAGGGGTCCTTGTTACAAAAAAGCCATCCTTTTTGAAATCCAAGATGGCGGAGGTCATTTTCTTATAATTTGATATGTGTGTCAATTTCGAGGTTATTTGGGGTGCTTGTTACGAAAAAGCCATTCTTTTTGTAATCCAAGATGGCGGACGTCATTTTTTCCTTAGAATTTGATATGGGTGTCAATTTCGAGGTTAATTGGGGTGCTTGTAACGAAAAAGCCATTCTTTTTGAAATCCAAGATGGCGAACGCCGTTTTTTTTCTTAGAATTTGATATGGGTGTCAATTTCGAGGTTAATTGGGGTGCTTGTAACGAAAAAGCCATTCTTTTTGAAATCCAAGATGGCGGACGCCGTTTTTTTTTTTAGAATTTGATATGGGTTTCAATTTCGAGGTTAATTGGGGTGCTTGTAACGAAAAAGCCATTCTTTTTGAAATCCAAGATGGCGGACATCATTTTTCTTTAGAATTTGATATGGGTGTCAATTTCGAGGTTAATTGGGGTGCTTTTAAAGAAAAAGCCATTCTTTTTGAAATCCAAGATGGCGGACGACGTTTTTTTCTTAGAATTTGATATGGGTGTCAATTTCGAGGTTAATGGGGTGCTTGTTACGAAAAAGCTATTCTTTTTGAAATCCAAGATGGCGGACGTCATTTTTTCTTTAGAATTTGATATGGGTGTCAATTTCGAGGTTAATTGGGGTGCTTGTAACGAAAAAGTCATTCTTCTTGAAATCGAAGATGGCGGGCGTCAATTTAAATGTATTACGCCAATTACGATTTGCGCCAATGACGGTTACGAAATGCCATCTAAATAACTTAAATCTGTCTCGAGTTGGTCCTATAGTAAAAGTTGTTCATTTTGGTAGTCTGTAGCAATTTTTTTTTCACATGTATGTAAGTACCCTTTCGGTTAGAATATACTTATTATTTATTAATTTGTATTGTATTTATGATATTTATTTATTTGGAAGTTAAAATTAAAAAAAAATCGCAGTCCACGTCGTCAGTGTCACATAGTAACTATTTATCAAATGCATCAGTTCAATTTTTAAATCTCTTAGTATACGTCTTATCTGCATTTTTTATTTTTATTCAACTTCTTAATAATACATGCAGTAAAGAGGGGGTTAAAACTTGTTTTCATTATTATATAAGTGTTTAATATTGTTTTCATTATAATTCTGCCATCCATGTTGATCTGCAACAAATAAATAATTTCATAAATATTCTTTACTTGTGACAACCCTGGCCGATGCATAACTGTCTAGACGATGTCGGCATTTTACCCGAGATCAAAGGCGTCGTCCTACTGTATGATTTCTATACTGTGGCAATATCGATACAGCCAGGCAATGTCTATTATGATGATTTGTATGAAACAGCTCGAGTGTAATGCATAGAGAACAGCTATAAAATTAGAAATGATATCATTCTATTATTGTTAAAGACCCGCTGTGACTTGATACCTCACTTTGCAATGCTAAGTGACCATTTCAGACTGAGTCATATCAAGATTAGCTTCGTATTTTAATGCCACAGGGTTGCAAATAAAATGGTGAATTTATTAAAAACAAAAAAGGTGAATTTTTCCCCCATTTCTCTTTGTAATTGATCCCACAATTCGACTTCCTACCGGTCGTAATTTCGTTCGCGTGTTTTCAAAATTGAGCTCAAATAATCGTTGCTCAACGTCAATTGCATAATGTTTGGAAGAAACTAAATGTTTGGCATTGTTGATTGATAAGCAAGTCAGACGTTTGTTTTTCACAAACTACCAGTTGTTTAGCGAATCGATTTTTTTTTCAGACAATGTTATTGACTTATACAGTAAGGTATTCAGTAAAAACAAATAGTATAATTTTAGTAATGCAGGCTGGTGGTTATTGCACCCTGAATCGCGTGCAAACGAATTGTTTACGCTACTCGGACCGAAAGCCGACTAAACTAATTTGTCTAACAGTTCTTGAAAGTAACACTGTGTTGAAACGATAATAGACTTGTTAGGTGCAAGGATCTTGTACAAAAAGTTTGCTAATGCACTACTTAGCTTGAGTAATTTCACACCTTCATTTGTGGTTTTGTGTAAATTGTTTCACTTTTCTTCTATTTACTTTTTGCTGAGTGATTTTACCTTTTGTTTTTGTGTTTCTTTTCAGTCAACATTCTAAAATCGTCCATTAGCTTCACATCTTCTAAACTCTGCCACTTAAGTCTTCAATGTAGTAACTTCTTCAATGTCTTTTGTTTCATCAATGCCATCGAAAAAAGCATCTTTATCTTCTACGTCAGTAATGTCCAACCTTCCTCTGCCACTTTCATCGAGGTTCATGCCTTGAGGTGTCCATGAGCCAGTTGCACCCTTTTGCTCGGCTGAATGCTCTGAGCGCGCCCTCTGCGCTGTAAAGGCCAACTGCGGTTAACACCACTTGTGATGTAACAGGCTGTTCTTTTTGAATTATACAATAAACCGATTACTACATTTTCGAACACCTTGCAGAATCAGAACTGTCTGTCTGTCCTGTCTTATACTCGCCGTTAACCAAATATTTTTCCGTGAACACGCACAATTCAACTTCAAATAATTTATTTCCGACATAGAATATAAAAACTTTAATAATGTGAACCAAAATAACATGTTAACAATAGTCACATTAATTATGACATCATATTATGACGGAAATGTTTAACGCCATGTCACTAATAGGTAGCACGTCATCAATGACTAATAGTAAGCTAGATATTTTTATAACTTGCATGTTAGAGAGAACATTTTATTAACATGATCATTTTAAATTCTTTAAAAGGCGTTCATCCGGTTTCGGCTTACGTGTTGTAGCGTTGAAAAATATTTGCTCTTCCTACTTTTAAGGTAGTATCATATTGGTGTAGACGTCATTTAGCTCTAAATTGGTTGGCTCAAAGTTTCTGATTTCTTTAAGAACTTGATTCTTAGTATGTGGAATTCCCTTTTGATTTGTTTGTTCCTTTTCAAGGATCTCTTCAAAGCTCGTGTGAATCGGTTTCTTCTTGATTAGCGTACTCCACGCGTCGTCATCATCATTTTACATCAAGCGAGTTGCGACCAAACGGAAGTGAATACCACGTCCTCATAACGTGTTTATTTATGACACATTTATACAAATCAGCTATACCGTCATTACTTAAGGCTGTAGTCACCGCTGTGATCAGAATACTTTAATGACGTGTGCTGATGTCATCAGATGCGAAGTGATTAACACTGTCCCATTGTTTTATTGCGATCGGCCCATTAGTCAGGCCAAGAAGGTTAACTTAGTCAACCGAGTGTTGGTGACGCAAAGGTGGTTAGCAGTTAATGGCACAGAAAAAAGCTAAGAATATACATGGAAAATTAATGAAGGAGGTGATAAAATGGCTGCTTGGCTAAAATACGATTGCATTGCATATTGAATGGACAACGTTATCGAAGCTGGCCTAAAAAGAGGTTACGAAATTAAGAAAGCTGCGGAAGCTTACCGCAAGGGCTGGAGAAGAACTTGGAGATTCTTTTCCCAGTAGTGATACAGTAATAGCTATAAAAGAGGAGACCTGTGTCACAGTACTGAAAACATTCAACACGTTGATGATGTTCTACGTAGTAACACATACCGAAGCAACACAATAAAGGCAGTAAGCTTGATGATTATCATAACCACTTTCGGTCTTTTAGACACAATAACTTAACAAGCTCTAAAGTTCTTGATCAAAGCTTAACCGAAACTTGGCAGGAGCTTATAACAGCACTTTGAGCAAAAGGCTTAAAATTAAACGCAAGTTAGCGCAGGCTTAATAAGCCAGTATGACTCAGTATAAATAGGCACTATCGATAGGTTATAGGTTACAAATAAAATATTCAGTATTACTAATTGACGGTTATACGGAGTTTGTAGTATTGGTCAGAGGATATATGACTGTGACTATATTTCCTATAATTCATGAATATTGTTTATTTGTTAATTGTAATAATACTAAACGAAGGTACGCTGAAACATATGCATTCATCATTCATGATGATGGAAATTGTAAAAATACGAAGAACAATAAAATTAAAACCGATCCTACTAACAAACCTCAACTATATTTCAAACCAGCTTAACTTGAAGAAACAAAAAGTCACACAAAACAAGTTACCTGACCGGAATAAGATAATGACGTATGTATGATGTCATCGAATAAGACCGCCGATCAAATTGGCGCCATTGTCTTTGTAGAATATAAAAATATCTATGACATCAAATACGAACCCCAAGGTAATGTGAACGAAGGAATTTAGCCTCTCTTTTTAGAACAAAATAAGAATCAGAATAGGATGGCAACAGCAACGACTCAGGCTATACAGTTTCGATAAAACATATATCAGATTTAGTAAACGAAGAGTTTATTTCAAAAGCAAGAGAAAAAGCAGGAGCTATAAGATAAAATAGTGAAGGTGCTTGAACTCTCTCTTTAGAATATATTAGCAAACACGATAAACAAGAACCCGCTGATAAATCAGTCAATATTAATACAGTATCGATATCTATTAATCTATAAGTTCAACATACGATGTACTATGACTAATACAAGTATAGTAAAATAGATTTTACCTACAGGAAATCATGTAGTTGTACTGAGAAGTTATGCTTTAGGTCATCTGCATCTTATGACTAACCAGTTTTATGATTATGACCAATTCTAGTAGTATTTATTACTACCATAGTATCATGTTCAGCGTCTTCTGTTTGTCATGCAGTATTTTACTTCATTCAGACTTTTTGGTCAACATTTCCAAATTTATTTGCTTCTGCTTTATCGATATTATTTTCAGATAAGTAAAATTTACCCTTTGTCTTCCCTTGTGCATTCAATGCCAGTATCGGGACCGTATCTTCTTCGACTGTCGTTTTAAAGTCTTACTGCTGTCTTTTCCACTAGTCTATGTTGAAAGTCATGTTCAGACAGACGGAATTGATGAAATGACATATTCAACTAATCAAATTGTAAATGTTGACGCTTTGCATGTTCAAGTTGCAATAACTCGCATTAAAATACACGACATATTGTGTTCACCAGTGTGAAATATACACTATTATATGCTAATGTGACTCATTCCCAGATTGTTCGTAGAAAGACAATAGCATTATATTATTATTATATCAATTTCGTGGAATATACTAGTTGCGGTGACAACAGTAACTACGGCAATAATGTATGAGGATGTTCAATTATGCCTTGTATACCGATCGCAGCTGTAATTTTGTATGGAATATTGGAAATTGCCGTTGCATTTTTGATGGGTGTTGCCGTGTCAATATGCAACATTATTGCAGTTGTGTTACGGTATTCAATTTGGGATTTTACAGTTATTTTCACCTGTTGTAGTAGGTTAATTATTTTAACTAACACTTTCATGCAAATTAACTAATTTTAGTGTTACATATCTCTCACTCATTTTATTTCATTATGCATTAAATATTCAGTAAAGACATCACGCGAGCCAAATCTATTAAAAAAAAAACGAACAACGTACAAACCATTTTGTTAATGTTAACTAAATCATAGAAAAGAAATAAAAGTGTGCAGGCATTGTTACTACCATTACATTGTTCAAGATCTGTAAATCAAAGCTTTCAGAAGTGCAAGAACACCATTTGTTTTCTCTACAAACAGTACGTTTCGTTCTTGTAAACTTAAAAGAAATAGAGAAACAGTATTTTTATATTTCCAATAACATATGAAGCTCTATTTATAGTACGTTTCAGTTCACGGGATATTTTAGTATGTGTAATTTTCGCTTGTTCTGAGCGCTGTGCGTTGACCTCCCTTTGCATTATTTTACACAACGAAGGCTAATTGGCTTTATCATCACGTCCGCTATGTTAAACTAGGACCACAATCTACATTTTGTATTCGTCACGAAAACTGGAATTACTTAATTCGCCCTAATGTTTATTAACACAATTTTCAGTAACACAATCCGCAGTTTTTGTCTTCGTCTCGGTATCAAGGTCAGCGGTATTGATCTCCTCAGAGGCATTAGCCTAAATAGTAACATGATAAGCGATGCTCGTGTACATCCACAGCCATTACGTAGAATAAAAGACGGTCCCGTCCGACTTAACAAATAAACCACTAATTTATGTCTAGTCGACGGACGCGGCGCCTTTGTTGCGGCCCCGTTTTTCGCCTCCGAATCAATTTCCATGATGACGTCACCCGCACCCCCTCGATCCCGACCTCCTCGCCCCCCGGACCGCGCCCGCCACTAGGAACAGGAATACGACTACTTCCGCTCCTTATGTAGCAATGTCTTTCCATTTTCCGTCGACTTACATAAACATAAATGGTGATCTTTTTCCGTCTCTGAATATGTTAGCTACACTTTCGGACTTTTCCAACGATATCTTATCAAAACTTATTGCTTTACGAGCTAATGATTTACGACTGTAGCTTTCACTGGATAATTCCATTATGATACCACGTTATTATTATTTTGGTGTACCACAGGGCGGCCGCTGCGACCCGCTCGACGCCGCATAGTTTTAATTATGAATTCTTGTGTTAACTCCGGAATCCTGCACACACGATGATGAAGTACTCGCGATGAAACACGCACACATCCATTAGGCAACAACTGAGCTAACGGAAACATAAACCGTAAACTGTATACCTAAAACGAAACTCTAAATTCGTGCGCAACAGAAACAAACCAGGTACAAACGGTTTATGATTGAACGCTAGCAGGTATTTTCGTACATAATATTAATGCTGAGATTAAAATAAACCTTAGATTAACGAAAGACGGACGACCGGCTTACCTCCTAAAACAAATAAGCAGAATGTTCCTCAACACACGTTACACAAGCCCGTTATTGAGGTGCTACATCATTTTATTATAGCTGTTGCAGGTTAATGCGGTACAGCAACACGAAACATTCGAGATATTTTTGACGCCATACTCCGCGCTAGATAGGAATGCCTGCCGTATCAATAACGGCTTTACTGGCACGTTACAACGTTACATTACTGCATCGAATCCTTTGAAGTTCTCTCTCTATCAGCACGGAAACAAAATCAATACTATTGCTATTCACGTTCTTATTTCCATTGTGAAAACTTTCCACTATGAGTGAACGATCGGTATGTTTACATCCAATTTGGCAAACGGCAATAATTTTAACTACAGTTGCATAACGACCTGTTGTCACCAAGGTAATAGCCCTGAATTCATTATCTTGTGTCATTTCATATCGCTTAATAGCAACTCCAAACGAGCTGGATGCTTTTATTGTGTGCGGACACGTCATAGCTGAAATGAAGCTGTAATTGTAAAAGCGGTTGTAGGACAATTATTAGCGGATGCGACCCTACGGTACAATTAACACTGAACTGCTTCACATCCCACCTTAATCCACACGTTTTTAGCTCGTGGATCATTAGTCACATGATTTCTGATGTTCCCAGACACATAGAAACGAATTCCGAGACATGTTTTGCGACGATCAGAAATAGAACGCAGCGGGTACTAAGCGTGTTCGCGCTGTGACGACGGGCGGTGTTCGCGTCCCGCTCCGCCTCGCACCCAGCACATAAGCGCGTCCCTTTCGTGCGCACTCACTTCATTGTTTCAGCGTGTAGCTCAGTTGGCCGGCGGACTGAAATAGGTCGGGAGCGTCCGAAACAGACGGTTCATGCTATCGAAAGCTATCGCGAGGTCACTGCCGGAGAATCACGACACGACCACGTTCAATTCCTGAAACCTGTCATTTTTCTTCATCACAATAGACAGTTACTCATCATTGATTACACAATCGTTTATATTTATAAAGCGTAACACCGACGCTGCCTCGCAACTAATTATAGTACGGTATTACATACCGAAAATAGAGCAATAACACTCTCATGCCGTTACGTATGTACTGCAGTAAGCAATCAGCGGATTGTTTCCATAACTGTTACTGGTATTACGTAACAAATTGTATTACTATCGTACATTACCGGAGCACTATGCGGAACAGGGCGTAGTAATCGCGATTCAGTTGGTCACAAGCTTTACTTGTTCAGTGATCGCTATTCCTTTTGTAATCCTCCGGGTAATCTCATTGAGGCAGACAAATGGTTCTGTCTAATGTTTTCTAATCTTCGATCCCTTTTTGTTCAGGGTCGTGATCGATTAGCTTCTACAATAGTTTGGTTGGAATTGATGAATATTTATAGTCTTGCTGCTATGTAACATTATTGTTTCTTGTCCATTTTCTATAATTGTAGCTACATTACTAGTATCAGTATTATCACCAGTATTGATCACATCAACCTCTACTTTATCATTTATATGAATAACCCAATTAACATCAAAGGTCCCATCATATCCTCCAACTATTCCCCAGATTCTCTTTTCAAAGTCTACATATTAAGATTCCTCTACATATAAACAGGAACGTGTAGTTTACACATTCTCTAATAAAAAAACGTAAGTATTTCTTTGAATGTTATATAGCGTTGTTTTCCCACGCAATTTTTCTGCCGTCTCCGGAGAGAAGGATGAATACCAGCTAAACGGAGAACATTATTCTTAACAACCTTTGCGTGTATCAGGTGCCTTATTTATCTTCCCTAAATTCGGGTTTGAGAATGTGGGATTGTCAGATGCATGTAAGGGAAAATATAAGCGTAGGCTTGAAATTCATTGCTCGTTAATTTTCAAATATTTCATTTAATAAATTGTACTGTTTCTTTCAGAATTATTAAGACCATTATGGTGCTTCGTCGATGTCGATTAATTAAGTTCAATGTTTTAAGCTTCCTAATCCCTTGGATCTTTGTATCTCTTGATGTATAGTTACGGATAGAACCATTGCAAATAATTGAATTGTGCTATGTGAACATTTTTACATGTTTGTCTTTAGTTCAAGGTTGAACATCCCTACCTTATTCTTGTCTTCGTTTTCTACACACAGTCTGTATATAAAAGATCCCTATCACACATATTAGCATTCCCTAAAGACCATTTGCATATCTAGCCGTCGTTCTCATAAATGCTGTAATATTATTTTTTCTTCACCAATGTCATAATGTTCTTATATTCTGTCTGTATGCGACCTACAAAGGTCGAGTTAACATTATAAACAGTTTCTTGTGTTCTTGTATTTTGTATGTTAATGTTAAACAGATGCGATAAATATTATTTCATATTTATGTTTACATGTATGTGACTTATGAGTATTGTACCTACTTTTCTTACTCATGTTGGGATATTTTTAAAGTTTATTATTGCATCTTGTTTCATCAAAAAACGGTTGGTTTGCTACAGAACGAAAAAGTCCTACTAGCTAAAATTTTAAACCACCACGCATTGACATACAGAAGCTTTTCATAAAAAACATGACGCAAAAACACTGGTGGCTCCATGAATTTTGATGAGCGTTGACTAGCAGTCACTCACCAATGTCACACAGCCCTTTGATGGGGTTCGCCGACAATTTGTCATTGGCGGTTCCCTTCTATCGCCTTCCATAAAAATGTTATGAGATTTTTTCGTCCAGTTTCGTGTAACATGATGGATTTTATGGCAATTTCTGGGTCAATATGACTTGCATATCACGCGAGATTAGTATGGAAATTAATTAGTTTACGCTTTGGTGGTGGTGAAATGAGAATCATGTGTTTGAGTTTTTTAAACCAACAATCATAACTTCTGAACCGAGTTCGCATTCAGGCCGGCAGACATTTTATTTATCATAAATGTTATGACAGATCTGAATAAAATATGACTAAATCCTCAAATAGAATCAGCCCTGAAGGGTCGCGAAACTACCTACATATTCAAAGTGGAAATTCAGTGATCCACCAGCCGGCTCCAGTCTATTTCAAACCCAAAGCCAGTTTGGTCGGATCGATCGTCAAAGCGAAGCGAAGTTTATTCAACAACAGAAAATTAGAAGCCATCGACTCTTTTCAAGTTCAAGACAATTACAATAAATCTACATTTGTTAATAAGGTCTTTGATCTTAGGTTCAAGGGTAATTAGGATGCTAAAGACATTAACCGCATTGGAAACAATCAAAGCTTAGACTTTTTTCTTTTCTCTCTAAAGATTTTTCTATTCTTAGTCTATCATTTAATTTTAACATCATTTCTTTGGATAATCGCCATGTGGCTCACAGGTTTACAGTAACTTAGTCTTCCCACACACAACATAATTCACTTGTGATCATAGCTTACATTATTCAAACTATTATTATAATTTACTTAGCAACCCCACAACCTCTGCCAGTTTCAATTACTGTTTTGTTACTCCGAGCTTCTGTTTCTAACCGTACATACTATGAATATGAGGGAATAATTCTGCTCGAATACTGTTGCTAGCTCTACTTCAACCTTAACATTAACACGTTACGGAAGAAATTGGTTTGGAGTACCAAAAGGAAATGTTTTCGGTACATTGAGTGCCAGATTCGCAGTTGCTTGCTTAATTACACTTCTTCGATTTTGACAGGGGATGTAATTATAATAACACACGGTTGTTTTCACACGTATTCCTAATAATGTTTCCATTTCAGTTTTCTTATTCAAAATAAGGAAATATTTCTCTTTATGCTTGCGCTGAGCTAAAAATAAATCAAGCTTTGCTTAAATGTCGTAAGAATTTTCTGTATACATTTGGGCAAAGACCTTCGTATTTTAGCAGGTAATATGTTACCTTTTATATTTCTGTATTTCAGAGTGTTAAAAATAACCTTACCGTGAAGGCTATGTTAAAATGTTATTTAAATACAGTTTACGATAATCCAATAACCGAAACAAAATTGGACACACCTCTACTATAATCTCTTGATTGAGTTACCGGTAACGTACGCTTTACCGTAAACGTAAATGCGTAGACTATCCGTAGTAATCTAAGTAGTCATGATCTCACATGGATCATTACTCTGAACACAGATGCTGTATAAACACGACATGCTTGATTTAATCACCTACTCGACCGTTACAAGACTACTATTGAGACTACAGGAGCGACTGTTGTTCTTAATCCAATTAGTTAACGAAAAAGTTAAGGAGAAATCTCGACATGGCAACTCATTGTTTCCTTGAAGCCGTATATGGAAACCTGCTTTGCCTTATTAAAAGAACTGGTCCCGCATGACAGCCTAAAAGGACTGTAAAAATTACACAACGACAGTCTTTGAACTCGATTTAAGATTTATAGCTGACATCTCATCGACTAAAGAACAATTCCAAAACAGGAAAGAAGAAAGATTCACAGCTTGCAATGAAATACATGGAGAACTTTGTAAATAAATTAATGTAAAATACGAATTGCCAGAAGATTCTTCAAAGAATTACAAAACTTGAAGTAACTCACTTAGAAACAGTAGTAAAACTCCAGATACTATCAATACTGGTAGTAGAAAATATACCATTGGTACAACCAACAGTTCTATTAGTAAAGCAAAACAACGAGCATCGGCCAGTGCCACCGCGGCCGATTACAGTTACGGTAACGTTAATTAGGTCGAGTACTCCAAGTACGGCGAGTACACGTGAACTCAACGCTCGCGTGCTAGCAACCGAAGTAAAAAACGGAAATATTGGTGATTCTTTACCAAGTGCAGTTTTGGTTCCATAAGGAAGTGGTCCTGGAGTCAAGAAATTTAATTCATCAAGCTTTTGATCTGCTTGGGTAGTAACTAGATAAAAAAGCCTAAAGAGTGCAAGGCTAGATACTTTATGCAAGTCACAAGCCTAACATATTTTACTCGTCCTTGCTAATCCAAAGATAAATGCAATCAGATAAAAACTAATCACTTGATATCAATGAAATTCCAACAACAAAATCATCAAGGAACAAGTAAGCAACATAATCGCACCCGAACGTAGAGATAACCAACAAACCAATTTATCACAACATCAAAAATGATGGTTCCCATCAAATATTAACAGTGTATGCGAACACTCGTAAACAACAGTAATCACCCCATCTACGTAGCATTTAAAAATAAAAATTTGCAAACATCACCCTTTTGAGTTATTGAGCTATAGAAAATTCCATCATTATTTATTTTAGTAGCAGTATTCCAAGTAGGTAACATAAAATCAGCTGTTTTCTGGAATTGTATGAGTCAGCTGACGGAAACGTGGCATTATTGGAATCGTAAACGATGGGATAGCGGTTTTTCGATACATATAAATCTGTTCGTACCACTTGCTCAAAAAAGTGACATTCTATGCCACAAAAAGCGTACATAACAATAGTCATTATTAATCTGTTATAAACAGCTTTCCCTAGGGAAAGAAAGTTGTACTGAATTTCATTCATCCTCTAGGGAGAGAATGTGATTTGAATTTCGAATACTTACCGATAGTGAACTACATCAGTCTGTCTTTACACCATTGAGTTTGTATGTAAAGCATTATACAACTTTTTGAAAAAGGAATACGCATTTATTAATGCAGTTATGATTTTAATAAAATTACGAAAATCGAAGAGGCCTTTGTTTTTCCGAGAATACAATATTAAGAGCAAACAAGTCAACATTTTTTCCATAGAAACTTCGTTGGGGTTTTACTCCATTAATTGACAAAGTACATCCAAAATTAAACATGGTATCCTTTTGTCTCATTATTAATTTTGTCTGTGGAAGCAGAATTGTAAAATATGAAGCTATTAAAAAGTTACGAGCTTCTAAAGATTCGTTTTTTTGCTAATTTTAACACAACTTTAGGTGTAAATTGGAAGCTAAAGAAGCATCAAATTTCCAAAACGAAGTCCGTGCCGACACAGCAAATTTATCGAAGAATTTAATAAATTTTATTTGAAATTAATTGGTGCAGTGGTTTTTTCATAAAACCCCAACAGCCAAAGGCTTTTTCGTATTTTTTTACGCGCGCCTTTTACTCTGAATGATCGTGCACCTCACTGAATAAGTTTTCCCCTGTTTTCTCCACGGGGGGATGACGCTCGCAGACACATGAACAATATGGCTCGATTTCCGGTGAAATATCATGGTTTTTGACCATGCCTGCCAGTGAGTTCGAGCTCGCGACTAGCGCCGCCTTAATCTAGGAATTTGCCGCGTTTTGTTTTCTTCAAATACATAAACGTTGAGTTTAATTTATTTTTTTTAAGAAAGGTTATTGTTAAATTTAAATGTTTAATTAATGCTTATCTCATATTATTATTATGTTAATTTTTTCGCAAGTGGTACGAAAAGTAGAGTATTTTCCTCGGTGATAAAGCTGTCTTAGTCTTGGGTGAACTTAAATCCCTCGCTACACTCAGGACTCGTCTTAAATCCCTCGCTTCGCTCGTGATTTAAGTTTCTAACACCCTCGCTACGCTCGGGAGTAAGCCTCGAGTCCTTCGTTATGCTCGCGATTTAAATCGTCACCCGCGACAGAAGACACTGCTTTATCCCCTTGGTTAATAATCTACTATTCCTTTAGAAACATTTCTCGAGGCAGCCCTTAGTGACAAAAATTTCTTAGTGGAAAAAAATGTAGGTTTTGGCTGTTACATAAAATCACACTGCAGAATTGGAACTTTGCCCAACATAGGTCCTATCTCACTAGAGCCTGTCGGCTAATACCCGGCATCGACATATTGTAACATACATACACGTATCAAATATGCCTTTCAGTAGATAGAAGATTTGGAATTTGTGATATTTTACTTCTTATGAGCTTATTAGAAAGTAAATACTTGAGGCATGTAATTTTTAGTGCCAAAAGTGATAATCTTGTGACGATTAACATAGTGTCAGCCGATCCCATGTCTGATGACGCGACGTTAAACGACGATTCGCGGACGTCAATGCGGTCGATGACGTTGGGAGACCAGATTCATGTTTACTCAAGCAATAACTATTGAAATTCACGTGTCATGACTGTGACGTGCAAGCCAGACAGCTAAATAAAGAACGCTCACATTCCTGATATTACTGAAAAGTTTGACTCTGTTGAAACTTTAATGTAGTCTGGTAATGCTGGGACGAAAATTCGGAGGTATTCGCAGACACATAAAATTGTCTAACTTAAAAAAAAATCAATTAAAAGACTTCAAAAAGGATAGAAGAAACTGAGTCGAGTCGTGATTTATTTCAAGGCAAAAAAATTGCTGAATGAAAGAAAAGAGTACAGCTTATGACACCGTACAAGTTACTCACTGAAGGAAAGTACGCAACGGATTACTTACGCACCATTGAACGTAAGACTCCTTCTAACAACATAGTAGTCTAGAGTCTAGCTACAGAATAAAACGCCAACCACGTTGAAAAGATTGAATTCAGTTTTGTAAATATTTTCAAAACTATTGATGCTTTCCTTGAGCAAGCTCACATTCCCTTTTATAACAGACATTACAGTCACCGTGCCAACAAATGAATCGTTGCGGTTCGAAATCCTTCACTTCATAATACAAGTAAAAGCTAAAACATTTTAACCCGTATCAGCAGATGCGTTCACTTGAAGATCTGCCGTTATTAACAGACAAGAATAGGTAAAATCTCCATATGAATTGTTAGCATTTGGACGTGCGCCCGCGCGGGTCATGTTAGGTAACTGATGTACGTCATCAACGCCCTAATATCTGTGTTCTGATACTTCATTACAACTGTAATCTCTAGGCAATCGCGTGGGCGGGGCTTCGGATAATTCAAATGTGAATTGCAATACACAATTGTGTTTGTAATGTCTGTTTGAATTTTGATTAGATTAATCTCCATCTTTATGGCACATCGGTTTGTAATGTTGTCCACAATTCGGTTGGAAGCGGTCAAGATCCCTTCTAACTATTCCTGGCCCAACTCCTTATCTGTCTCCAAGTTTAGCTCCTTCAATGTTCAATTTAAGAGGGAGCTTATCTTGCGGTTTGTCGGCTTGCGTTTGATCAAGCACTACCATTTCACCTCCAAAGATTAGACAAGTAATGTTCTGTTAGAGATCATGAGTGTTGAGTATTCTGGAAACAGCTAAGTGAAATTATACTTCCAACATATTCAACTGCAAGAAAACAGAAATATTTTCGTTATTATTATAGTCTCGAAAATATTTACGTTATTTCCCCACCTTTATTCGTCGCCATTTCAGCTCAAATGAGTCCTGAAAACGTTCATGCTATCATTACTATCGCGGCAAACGTACTGAGTCTAGGAGATTTTATTATCAGAACATGTGCGAATAGGATCTTTCATCAAAGCTAACGCCGCGGAAGCAATTTCGTTTCGTAACCCTTTGCATGATATTGTGCTTATGCGTGTATCCTCCGGTGTACCTTTCAGATTTAGTAACGTGTTGGGTCTCGCCCAATGACGTCACTGTTCCGTTTTCGCTTAGGCAACGCTGTGATATGATATTTAGGGAGTTTGCAAACGTTCGTTTGTTATTTAGAGAAAATCTTGATACGGTTCAAGGTAACTTCGTGCTATTTAACCTTAAATTCCAACTCTCAGAAACGTAACAGGGATTATATAATTTTAGCAACGATTAGATTTCCCAGAATACAATTTCCAATAAGGGAATTAAATTATGAAACTAATGAAACACGTCATTGAAAGACGTCATAGTTTCTAACATCTGTACTTTCGCAGCCCTTAATATGTAGTTAACTTCGATTAGACCAAATTACCCTTTTTGCCTACGTAACATTAGCAGTTTGCACGTCACAATGATTGATTGAAATACAAAAATATACTCAATATTCGCAGCAGTAAGTGACAGCTAATTAAGAACTCACATGTGTTTTATTTGTGCCACTGTAAATTGTTCTGAATAATCCCCTAGTTTCGCCCGCTAAAGAAAATTCGACTCTACTCTCTCTTGTGTCTAGGTTCCTATTCGATGCCGGTTGTGAAAGGATCGCGGAAGCTAAGCCGTCGTCTAAATATAATAAGTATATTTTCGGACTTACATCTCTCGTGTAATGGTAGTTGTAAGTTCTGGGTTTATTATATGCTTCATTTACGTCGTTTCGTCGTCTCCAGACTCGACCTTACTTTTTTTACTATTAGTAGCATCAGCGTCTATATCTACAGTGATTTCGCTAAGTTGTTTGTCACAAGTATTTTGTCTCAGACAATATTTATTACTTTTTCTATTCAAGATACAGACAAATTATAGGCATAAAACAGCTGGCACTATATTTTACGACAAAGGATACTTTCTGAAAATTACTTGTCTTTGTTAAGAGATATGTAAATACTCTTTTGAGATTTCTGGAGTATTTTTCAGTCTTTGACAAAGGCACAAAGGTTGCCAGTACAAAGTAAGTGCAGCTGAAAAAGAGGAATAAAAACAAAGTAATATAGGACACCATTCTCCTAAACAAAGAACCGTACAAAAGGACGACAGACGTTATGCAAACGAGATTTTGATCACCCTATAAATGTGCGGCGTTTTATATTCGGGTAACTTCCTGACCACACAGAGGCCTATCGCTGCATTTAGCAGCCGTTGTAACTCCAAACGTATGGTTATTGGTTACGCACCGTACCCGGGTTCGACGCTCGGCTAATCCCATTTGGCCCAACACTTACCTATTTTACTGCCTTTGTAAATTGGTCGTGGTAACTGCCGGGGCATTCCGACTAGACTCGAAATGTATTTTGTTTTTTGGGGGATTTTTAACACCTACGTTACCATAGTCGTCTAAAAATAGTTTCTTTTCGCCAATGAGTTGTTCAGCTACATTCAATGTCTTATTTTATGGCTTTCTCCTGAAAATATTACCGACAACCTTCATAATGGAATTGCAATTAACAACATTAGTCTCAATAAAATCTCACCCAGATGGACCTCTTCATTGAACACTTCAAACTTGTGAGAACATTTCCCAGATAATTTTTATGAAGCCAATAAAACTGGACGTTTGAACACTTTGAACGTTAGAATATCTCAATCTTAATTCGATACGAATCGTTGATTTTCACTGTTCGTAAAACTGACCACGGTTGACTCGCCGGAATCGAACTGTCTTTCAGAGATGTCGAAATGATTTTAATCATTTTGAGAGACAAGTTTATCTATTTTCCTTTCTTCGACAACAACGTTTGTTTACGAACAACATTATTGTCATTTTCGACAAAGGAGGAAAGTTGTTTGATTAGGATTCTCCTAAAAAAGCATATCCGGTTGATATGGAAAACTTTACCAACGGATAGTTCAAGCGGCATGCATTAACCAAAACACGACCCCTTAGGGACACTGATCAAATATTATCTGTATAAAATTGCTTCCGATAGCGGTTTGGCCAAATGTTATAGCTACGTTTTTATCCCAAAGTTTATACGATACCAGTAACTTACCTTGACCGCAAAAACGGTAGAAATATTCGTGTTAACTACTATCATTTGGCGTCCCCCATTCCTTGTGTCCAACACTGTCATTGTAATCAAGTATATTGTAAGTCCCCAACTATAAACTAATCTTTATGTCGAGAGTTTCACTGACCATTATTTCGCATGTCGAGCGAAACTGGATCGTTTTTCACGCCAATTGTAAGGACGCCCGGGGTCCGGACGTGGAGACCCTTTTGCGAGATTTTCTCCAAGATAGCCTAATGCGTCCTCTATTTATTACGATGTGAACGTTGCTGGTGAAGATTGGAAAATACTAGCAGTTTTATTATTCGGAATGGTTCCGTTACTGCTAATGTTCTAAGAAATGAAGGTCTCATGATGGAAATGTGTGAACAATGAAGTAGTAAGCCAAAAAACTTGCAAATGCACAATTGGCGTATTAAATTCTTAGGTTCTGAAGTTTTAGTACAATCTTCATTTTCTAGGACATGCCAGTTTCCTTTTAATGACTTAGTACAAATAAATTATGCTAGAACAGTGTTAATGTGACTGCTGGGTGTGCCATCTAAGGTTTTCTAGCACCTTAATGAATCGTGCCTAAAACTAGACCAACTATATCCAAGTCTAGAAATAGCAATAAATTTATTAAACGATTTGAGGTGTGGTGCTTTATAGATAGCTGTCGGACTTATCTATATAAATGATCTCCATTGGTTTCGATTATACCTAATTTATTGCATATCTGAAGATTAAATTGTTTCTGACACACGTGCACACGTTTTTCACCGAAATAGAATGCAGTAATTTTGGGAGTGTTAGGTAATCATTTGTTTTAATGAACATCACCTTCCGTTGACGTCTATGGTCATAATTGTTGGTATCCTGCCGTGTAATTGCTGAGCATATTCACCAAATATGTACTTTTAATTTACACACAAAAACTATTTCAGTTGCGAAAAAAACATCCACGTACAAACGGCCAGCAAAAAGGTTCACACGCAATCTGTTAAACCGATTCATCTCCAATATCTAAACTCTATTTATACGGTTCGTTTTCATAGACAAAATGTCAGATTCTCATATTTATTTTTCACAGCGAAAATTTATACTGGGATTGGTATTTTATTTTTACAATTTATCATTCCGGTCGGTAACATCTCCCCATGGGATGGCTCGTGTGAAGTGGGGCATCCCACCATACATTTTCGTGTCGAGGATATTTCAGATAAAACGTAAACATGTATTTATGTTGCGTTGTGTACTCCCATTGTGTGTTCTTTGATGTTTCGCACTGATATAACCTTTACATACATTTTTATTGTAATTGCTTTTATTTTATTACGATTGAATATCATACAGAGCAATTTGTTTAGTATTCCGATTGAAAATCGCTCGGCAATAATCAGATTGAAATTCAATTTTTATGTAGTCTTCTACAGTAACCTTACCAGAATCGATTGCTTTCAGTTCACTGCCACCCACAATTTTCCATTCATGAATACTTTCTTCATGAATATTTTACCATATGGTTCTTAATTTGTTAACTTTGATGTTAGATAAACGGTTGAGAATTAAAGTTAGTCGTCTCCTTGGGTAGTGGCGCTCAGGTCGGGCGGTATCGACGTTCTATTTCCGTCGATACACGGTCAGACAGCTGTGCCGATGTGACGGTCCATCAGTTATTCAGATATCGCCCATTGTAATCCTCGTGACTGAAAGACCTTGGATGCTCCAACAGCTCCATGGACGAAACAAGACCTCTATGGGAAAGTAATCAATTTGAATTGATTGTTTTAATGTCGAAGAGTTTATTTGTGGATCTTGACCTATTAGCCAAGCTTATGCATACCAATTCTCTATCAACTTTATAAGCAAAATTGTGAGAAAGCACTAAGATAAAAACGATCGAGTGGTTAAAGAAACCTGATATTTATTAATACTACAAATATCAAGAAAAAAAGCACTTAAAGTGTCGTTCATCTGAAACTGTACTAGGAAACAGCACAATTCTTGCGATACATTTGTTTCTTGCCAAGCAATGGAGCACTCTTTATATCCGTAGTGACATCGACTATGCTCTCTTGAGCAATCAAGACAATGCTCTCTCTCAAAATTTTCTAGCACTTTAAAATTTTCAGATCTAAACTTCAAGAGACTTCTTCCAATATTATTCCATAAATTTTATTACATAAATACATCGTACCTGCTCACAGAATCTTCAATAGGCATTACATTGTTTTCTGTTTAATTCGTTTGAGGTGCAAATGTGTTGGCAACTACTTCAAATGTTAGTTTAACCTGTGGTTCCTGCGATGTAGTGTTTATTTGAAACTGAACGATGACAATTTATTTTAAACCAGCTTTACTTTGAAGGATTGCAACAAAATCTGGCTTGTGATCATTTACTAGAATCGCTTCTTCTGAATTCGCTTCACAGTCAATCAAAGCTAGATAGTCAACTCCGTGTGTTTCCTTCTGTTGATCGCAACACCGTTAATTTTTAATAGGATTTACTACAATTTCCTGAAAACTGTCACAAAATGTATCCAATTAAGTTAAAACTCCAAACAATTAAACAATAATTACAAAACTTTATTGTAAACGACTAATTGTGTACAAATAATACATACGTGTTCACGAATGGAAGTTCATGTTATTTTAATAATTTCGTTCGATAACGTTTACTGTTTCGACCCCATGTTTGGTTGCACGAAGGCCGTTATGTTTAGTTCAAGGACACTTCCTATTGGTCAATATTTTACGAGGTTTGGGAATTTAAAAGCCCGCAATACATTGAAATGAGGCCTTTGCGGATATAACAATGTTAGTTGATACCAATAGTTTTGTTAATACTTCGAATTAACCTTTATCTATTTCATCAAACTTAAAAGCTATGAAAGTTCTTATCCTGAAGAAGTCTATTTTCACAATAGTTATATTTCTGATACTGTCTTACCATTTTAATTGTATTAGTCATGTCAGACTAAAAGTCTCTTGCTCGTGCCTCTGTAAAATTCTCATCACAAATGCAGCGACGTGAACGAACAAACATCGAGTCTAGGGCTCTCGAATCAAGTGTTCATCAGAGGTACAGCTGTTGATTAATTATTTATTCGTCACACATTGGCGCCAACCGCCGTTCTGTTGGCGCCAACTCTGACTCGTATTTCGCTAGGCGCACGCTCCGTGTATTTTGATTTTATTACGCGAGTCATTTTATCACAGGTGTGTGTATGTATGCGTATGTTCGTACCGTTGGAGAGGCCTCATTTATCCGTGACTTCAGTCGTTCCCTCGATTTATAGCCAATAAACTGCTTTTCGTACTTGTTTTATACCTTAGAGTGTACGCAAATATAAAATTCTCTTACGATTTTTAATCGATTATCAAAATAACGTTTCATTGCTCGCGTGTGTAGGTGTAACTCGGAATAAACGACTATTAAACTGACGAGAACAGATCTAAATTGTTTATTTTGTGGTATGTAGGCGCTTGTAGTAACAATGCTTTTTCAACCGTTTCTCTGGAATTTTTTTCGTGGAATCCGATACGATAGTTCTGTCTCAAAAAGTATAAGTATATTTGCGATGATAAATTATTCAATATCAGAACTACTCTTCGGCTAATTGTGCCAAGCTGTCCACTGCTGGACGTAAGCCACCCCAAAAGTACCTCAAACATTCCGGTTCTAGGCAGGCCGCATCCATCCATCCATCCACTGCCAGCCACAGCCTTCAAATCATCGATCGTCCACGAGGGATATCAGAACCAGGTTACTCTGATTTGGCAGTTTTATATGGAAAATTTATATCTACATTATATAATAAGATACTATCATTTTATCATAATTAAAATTATCGATGGCTTCCAATTTTATTTTTATCTATAATTAGAAAAGATTGGCGCCTTTTTATCTGTATCAGTAATCGACCTAAATAGATTTATAGTATTGATTGTTTATCAAATTAGATCTTAGAGATAATTACAAGCTCGAAACTATGGATGATATTTTATTACCAAAACCAAATTCATAACTGTTACTAAGTATAAGGTCATGATTTATTTTTAGAGAAATGTAGAAGTTACTACAAAACATATACCTTTTATTAAGATAAATACTGAAGTGACAAATATAACAGATCTGTAAGCTGAATGTAAAGGCTTAAAGCTAAAGTATTTTTGAAAATCAAAAAAGATAAACAAGGAGAAACATTAAAAGTTTGGAGAGAACGAAAACGCCCTAAAGCTTATTAATTCCATTTCCTATACGTTGATCTGTTAACACGGAAATTACCATAATAATCAACAAAGCTACTTACAACGTATAATAAAACAGAGGGGAAGCGGCACTCATTACGGAGATGTTAATCTACTATTACCTCGTAATAGTCGTAGTAAAGCCCCTTGTTAATGTTCAGGCCGTTCGTATCCTGCGGGTAAATGAGGGATATGTGCTGATGATATAGCTTTATTAGGAATGAAAGAAATCGAAAGAAAAGCAGCTGTTATTGATACTTCTATTATAGGTCTTCGCATTATATTAAAAGAAGTTTGACAAGGTAAGACAAAAAGATTGAAGGACAAGATTGGAACAAAATTAAGACTGAAAATGTAGCTGTTATAAATGTTTAAAAGGAAAAGACAGATCATGAGAATGAAAACGAAGAAATTTAAAATATGATAAAATAAGTAGTAGTATTGGAAAAATATTGATCAAAAACATAATTAATAGGAAAATTCAAACATCCCACGCCTTTATCGTTAGGTTACGCGTTTAGCCATCATTACGCTCAAATATGCTTCAACCAAAGAAAAGCAAACATCCAAAATCAATAGGGCCAATATTTTAACATGCCGAGCATACGTAATATTAACATCAGCTCAGTAACTCGGTACATTGACTCCACTTCAATATTTTACGATTATCGACAGCCGTTCCGACCTTCCGCCTCGCTATGCAGCTGTTCATTTATGAACATATCTACTTATATTTCATGAGTTTTTCGTCGATGAATCTGGGAATCGCGAAAGCTCGTTCATTCGTTATCAGCCAAAGTATATTTTACCTGATATTTTTCAAAATCATCTGAAACATCATCATTAAGCTGTGTTGAGATTATTTTAGCATCATCAGGTTTCTGCCCTCATTTGAGCCAGTCTTCATGCATACTTCTATATCATCTATGCGATTATGTAAGCATATCGTCTACAGAACTATTTGAATTGTTTTCACCTCTAGTTAGGATCCTGCCTATCTTCCTGTCAGGCTTGACTTTGAAATGCAGATCAGTAATATCTACACGATGTCGATTATTATTATACGTACCATTATCTGTAAAACAAACTTCACTCACAAATGTTTACACGGTCTACCCATTACGATTTGGCTTCTATATGTCAGCTGTGCGATTGACAATTGCAAACATTTTGACCAGGACGACCTTGGGTACTCCCGTCTATGATAAACTTATTTCATATAGAACAGTTAAGCTGATGATGGACTCTTTGTAACTGTGCATCATAAGTTGGAGTTGTTGCCCTCTAGAACATGGGACATTGATGAAATGCCTTCTCCATCATTTGATTGGTGAACAAGTCTTGCAATTTCTGCAAAGGATCAAATGTCTTCTGACACAAGTCCCTGTTTTCATCATCCAAGATTAGCATGCTATAAAGTACCTGTGTTCATTGTTCGAACATCACTGTTTCTGGGACAGTTTACATAAGAACCTCTAAAATAAGAGTAACGACGTGATTAAACGGTATGTCCAAACAATTTGATGCAGGTCATGACACTTTATGGGATAAAAGGAAAACAGGAGCTGGTGATTGTATTACAGTGCCAGTTGCTTGTTTTATGGAGCTTGTTGTTAAATTTAATGATGATATAGGAATGGATATAGTAAACAATAATGTTATTACTTCGGAGCGTATCGATGACAAAAATTAGTCCTTTAATTTTGCAATAGATCTTCGCTCGCAGAAGAAGTCAGGGTGACAACGGATGTGGTTTATTGGTAGATAGGTTACTGTCTAAGGGAGGAGGATACACCAAAACACTTGAACTATGAGATATCTTGCCTAGCTTAAAAAAATCGTGACAACAAGACAAAAATAAAGCGGATTAATACTAAGAGCGTGTAAAGACAACAAAAACAAAAGATAAAACACTCTCATTAATTATGTCACCAGTAATTTCACTAGTGAGTCACAAAGATGCCTCTGAGATCCGTAAGTAAAGATATATCACTTACATGACAGGCTTTTCACAAGACAAACGAGTCGTGGCAAACAATTCGCCTACAGAATTAATATTCATCATACATGCACAAATATTACATCATCACCATGTTATGGTGTTTGTGGAGAACATTTGAGTGAGGCTTTGAATACCTTACAATTTGGGCGTGGATTTGCAAAGTTAAACGAACTACCTTTACCATTAAGGAAAAAAACAAGCATACCCACCTGATGGAAAGCGGTCAACGTAGCCTATAGATGCCTGCAACACCAGAGGCCTATCGCCTGCACGTTTTCCTACTTGCAGAACCTTTTCGCATCCGTTTTGAAAAGCGCCTTGTTGTATTTCATTGTGAAAACCTCAAAAGTGCTCACATGCTTGTGTCTGTCCCAAAATATTCTTCAGTATTACTATCTATATTGCTTATGCCTTTTCCCAATTGTGTTGGTATCGGCTTCCAGTCTAGCCAGATGCAGGCATGCAATGCAAATACACACATCTTAAGTCTGTCTTTCATCAAATGATTTTATTGCACTGCTTAAATTTTCTTACGTTTCATAAATAGTGATGATTATTTTGAATGAATTTAAAAGTCAGAGTTTTCTGTGCTTCTTATCACTGTTCTGCTATTACATTTTACTTAATACGAGTATAATCGTAGTCTTGAACTTTCAAAATTCAACAAATGAGTTTTGTGTGTTAATATCGTTACCACAGTTAAATTCTGGTAACTTGGCGTCAAGTACTTGAACATTCTCATCATTGTGTTGTCTTACAATCGTTTTGAATTCTACATTCAAAAACTATGATTCTATGTTAACAACAATTTTGTAAAGTGTTGCAAATATGTCTTACATTTCATGCGCTGCATGGCGTGTCGTATCCACGATATGTTTGAACACAACATGTAAATTAAATGTACCGCCACCATTACCTATATTACTTAATTCTAAAAATAACTTGGCTATGTTGTGTACCCAGAACAATTCCATTGATATCTAGGAAGTAGTAACGTGAGTAAAATATTATAAATGGCTTCAAAAACTAACAATGAGAGTTACAAGGTCTGTGTAATTTTGTCGTTAAATAATTTGCTGTAGAAGCAAGACAACACTTTTTTTTTGTTTGAGACTTTAACTCGAAAACTTTATCTATCTTGAAACCATTGGTATTTTTTTAATAGAAGAGAAAAAGGCACATTATCTGAAACCTGAGTTAGAATTATGTTTCTATAGAAAAAGTCTTCTTATCGTCCAAACAAGTAATGCTATTACAGAACAAATAAATTTAAAACGTGGGAGTTAATTTCTAAGCACAAAATACTAAACAAAGTCACATCAATTGTGAAAAAAAAACTGAAAAACGGAACGTCCCTACCAGCACGGCTCCGTTTTCCCTAACTTTACTAAGTAATGTTCTGAAAAAACAAAACAAAATTTCTTTTTTCCCGTCGCTTGGAGCATAACGCTTTTATTTGGCAAATTACGAGAACCAATTCACTGAACATTTTAAAAGGGGAGGCTCGAGTTTATCTTTGAATGTTAAAACAATTGTTTTGCAGCCATATGTTTGCTTATCAGTACAATGAACACGATTTCGACAGTTGCTAAGTGGCTAATTAGCGTTTTGTTAATTAGAAATTTTGATGAGCAGTACGCTGGTTCGTTTGTTTCCAGTTTTTGATGTCGAAACTAGTCATTGGCTGGTAAAACCGTTTTCAATCATAGATTGGTTAGATTCCACGTAAGCTTGGAGGAAAAAACGTGATCTATTTGAACCGATTTTCATTATTAATTTGGTTTTGTTTGTGTGAGTCAAACTCATGACTTTTAGCTGTGGCAGTCAACTTGTAAATATCTATCGAATGGTATTAATGTTTTTTTTTCTTCATTAGATATCGCAAAAGCTGATCAATAATTAAATCAAATCCCTTAACAATTACCTACACTTTATCCGAATCCATTCCAAGCTTAAGAAGACAAGAAAAAGTTTTAAACCCATGCTTGAGCTTTAACAGAATTAAAATTTCCGTCGCTTAATCTCAATCCGCTAAAACGATGATGAATATTTATAGAAGGACGGCATTTAAGACGTCAGCGGGTATTACGTAAGCATCCCCATAGAAAGACATAAAGAAAAGGTGTTTATTGGAGTCACACAGGGCAGAACAACATAAATCATAATATTATAAAAGAAAATTTGTCCTATACGAAGTTAAAAGGCTATGTATAGTAAATTCACAAGTTTTAGAAATCAAGGCAGAAGGTAACAGGATTTAAAAATGTTGTCGTAAAATATACGGATCATAGGCCTTATCACGGGCACTGGGAGGATGTTTATAGCAATGTTATGCCTGGATGATACTGATAAAAATATATTTCGGTAATTCCGCACGAATAGTGATGTTCTTTCAGTTACCATGCCAACCACTGCACTTGGCGCATCACTATGGCATGACATTGACTGGTCATTGACAAAACGCAATTTAATTTAGTGGTAATGACGATAAAATCTATATTGATATTATGATGTGTAAGATTTTTGAAGTGAAAACTTCTTTAGCGGCGTTGTACACTTTTTCTGTAATGGGTAAAAAATTTAAAACTCGCGTCAGGGTCACGTGACCAAAACTCGCGTCAGGGTCACGTGACCCTGATCGAAAATGAGTAAGACGTCATTCAAATTAAAAATAAAACATAGTAACAAAAAAGTTTTCACTTCTACCGGCACTCCTGGAGTGCAACCTTTTTTTTTTTTGTTACGTAGTATTTGTCAATGCAAATCTAGATCAGTGATAGCGCTTTTAAATGTTACTATTACCACGTGACGAACACCATGTGACGAAGAGAGTGATGAGTATGAATGCTGATGGATGGGGCGGACGAGGAAGGCCAAAGAAAAGATGGATGGATTGTCTAAGGAATGATATGAAAGAAAAAGGAGTAAATGATACTGTGACGTCTGAGGGAAAATGGAAGAAGAAAACGTGTCGACCACAAGTAGAATGGGATAAGGGCAGAAAGAAGAAATTACTATTACCACGATACTCATATTGATAATGTAATCGTTAAAAGTAACAACTGTAAGATTTACGGTAGAGTTAAAATATTCAGTCACAATTGTAAATCATGACAACGTTCACAAGTTGAAAAGTACGGTTCCTCTAATATCACTGTGTCACAGTCACCATCCAACAGTGCTCGGAGTTCAAAAACCTCTTTAGCATAAACAAAATATTTATTTATGTTATTAAAATAAAACGCATCTCATAGAGTTCATCGTAAAAAGTTATAAGTTGTTCAGATTCGTAGTAACATCGTTCGTTTATATATTTATGTAGTACGTCAATGTTACAGAGGTCGATGCACTACCCGAAACTAATACACGATCAATCAATCAGATGGTTGTGCACGCGCACATTACTGATATGATTGACAGACAACACCATAAGAAAGAAAGCTAACCAAAGAAGAACGCTATGAAATTAATTAAGGATGCTACTGCAAAGAAAATATTAAAAGCAACTTTGAAAAACAGTTTATTTACTTGAAACAAGACAAAAAATGAATGGAGCTACTTCGCAAAGTCTTGTTGACTTAACTAAAATAAAGAAAGCTTTGAGAGCTCTCATATTTTAGCTTGAGACTACGTTTCTATCCGGCTACGTGAATATTTAGCTACTATGCAATCTTCGGTGAACTTCCACGATGAACCTATCAAATTATTTTTAGCGTTTTTTTAGGGTTCCGTAGTCAACAAGGAACCCTTATAGTTTCGCCATGTCCGTCCGTCCGTCCGTCCGTCCGTCCGTCCGTCTGTCCGCAGTTTAGCTCAGAGACGCACAGTACTAGAGAGCTGTAATTTGGTGTAAATATAGGGATTTGTTGTGCCGAAAAAGTGGTAAAATAAAATCTTGTAAAATATTTTTTTTTAGTGTACCTCCAGTACTTACACGTAAAGTGAGGATTTTTTTTTCTCGCGTACCCCTTAGTGTGAGGTATCATTAAATAGGCCTTTAAAAATAATGATAGTTTCCATTAACAATTTTTTGATAAAAAAATTCGTTTGTGAAATATTAAGCTTTAAAGTGCTAAATTTTGCTCGATTCGAGTGTCCCCCCCCTCTACCAGCTAAACGGTTATGTTCGGGGGTGTGAAAAAATTCACAATAGTAGTACATATAACGAAGTTTAAAAGAAAATTATCATGAGTAAGTAGGCTTTACAACTTTACGAGTAATAGTCGACCAACTTATAAAATGTACTTGATATCATATTTTCTTAAACAAAATGTATCGGAGACAACTGCAAATATAAGTTTGTCAACTTTATTTTTACAGCTTTTATAAGTATGTTTATTGGGGATAGGTAGGTTTTTATCGTCAACTATTTTTAACTAAATTCAAAAAAAGGAGGAGGTTCTAAATTCGTTGTAATCTTTTTTCTTATGTTTCTCAAAGACTCCTGGACCGATTTTGAAAATTCTTCTTTTTAAAATTAAATTCAGCGAATCAGTTTAGTTAGTTCGCGATTAGATTTTGATGGGCAACTACGGAACCCTACACTGTGCGTGGCCCGACACGCACTTGGCCGGTTTTTAAATTAAATTCAGCGAATCAGTTTAGTTGGTTCGCAATAAGTATTTTGATAGGCAACTACGGAACCCTACACTGTGCGTGGCCCGACACGCACTTGGCCGGTTTTTTTTTTCATGAAACGAGGAGCGTATTTGCTTCATTAACATGTAATCCTACCGGATTGTTTCTTTTCTTTTTGTTAATGAATGCTAACTCTATTGCTTTTTTATTCCGTGAGGCTACATAATGATGGCTAGCTTCCTTTCAGCCGACATGGAGCTTCCGTTTGTTTATTTATTTTCAAGCTACATTCTAACTAGAATTTATCTGCCATTTATTTTTATTAAATACAACGGAATTTTGTTGATGTTATTTATTGAGTGTTAATGTTACCCTTTGTCACTTTGATAAAGGGTATTTTAATGTAAGTAACGGTAAAGTTTAAATGTCGTAGTTAAATTTTAATATCAAGAACTATTCAAAAGAAAAAAAAAAACAATTTAGCTCATTTTTAAAAACTTTATCAAAGTGTAGACCCATAGACAAGGTTACTGAGTCTCGTGTACCCATCTCACATAAGCCAATGAAAACCCGTACGGTTTATTCCAAAAACGAATTCGCTCACATTTCATTGGCTGTTTGACGCACAACTGGCAGCAGTGACTTTGTACAAGCGTTCTTTGTAAAACTTCCGTTGCTGAAATCGGCCAAAGATAATACGGAATCTCGTTTCCCCAATCAACTGTTTCATTGTATTGTATAAATTTTATTACGAGCGTAGCGTGGGTAGTTTGTGCGTTATCGCATGCCCGTTCATGCTCATCCAATATCAATGGCAAGGAACACGTCGCTTTTATATCGCCATTCCAAACTGTTCGCTTCAACTTTACGATTATATTTTTTTTTACACAAAAATAGGTCTTACGTAAACGGTTTAGGGCTTAAATCTTGTTTTATTATGATTGCGTATTTGCATTTATAGGCGTTTGGAGAATAAAATGTTTAATCTTATTTTGTTAAAATTCTCCACACACGATTATAGTAGATACGACTTTTCTCGAAAAAAAAAGGCAATTTTTTGTAAAGTATCGATTTTCAACGAATCTAGAGTTCTCTTTATTATCGACATGAATCGAAACGAAATATTCAAAGAGCTTTGTTTCTACTAGCAGAGAAACTTCAAACGTATTTGAAGAGCTTTAAGTGTTTGTTTGTCTAATTAAAGAAACAGGAGTTTTTGTTCGACATGTTTTGTTAGGCCCGGCCATGTTTTGTCATAGATTTTTACGGTTTTCTAACAGTCATTCAATTTGTAATAAAAATTAAAGACGTTAGTACTTCAAGATGAATGAAATTAAAAATAACCTTTGTTGAATTATCAAGTTGGTTTATGAATAGGATAAACCGTATGACCTATGTATTTCAAAGTTATTGCAATGTGATTCAAAAAACTAGTATCTAAAAATAACCTAAGATTGTTTGGTACATATCGCACTTATTAAATTACCTTAAAATTAAATCTCTTGTGAGCTGTGATAAAGATGAATTATTATTAACTAGGTTTTAAGAATTTCGCTGCTGGTCTAGCCGAAATAGCTGAATAAGTACCAACATTTTATTTATGTAACTACTTATTTGACCTCCACCACCTAGAAACTGACAAGCACCTTGCCATACTAGTATTTTTTTTGAGATGAGTGAACTTACCCAAGACATGCCTGTTCACTTTAACTTTAAAGAGAAGTGATAAAACAATCTCGCAGTGAGTTCCACTCTTTCCTAATCTTCTTTTTTCTTTGTCTCCAGGTCTTAGCGGTTCGAAAGCCGACCTGCAGCACAGGCGCGAAGTGTTCGGCTCGAACCTGATCCCACCAAAGCCCCCCAAGACGTTCCTCACGTTAGTCTGGGAGGCCCTGCAAGACGTAACCCTAATCATTCTGGAGGTGGCAGCCGTGGTCTCCTTAGGGTTGAGTTTCTACAAACCGTCAGATGATCCTGCCGATGTTGGTAAGTTAAATGCACCTTTTAACTGTATTAGAACAATATTATGTATAGGAGATACTATAGGATCTATCTGGGTATTACAATCTTGGAAAAGTCCCAGAAGAAAAGTATATGAACGAGACTAAACCAGTGCTATAGTATCTATTTGGACGATAGAAAGACATATGCCGCCATTCCATTGTATGTTAAAAACCTCAAAATCAGAGCAAACTGAGCTTAAAACAGCTTCAGTGAGAGGTCAAATCCATTTGAATTCATCACGTCCAATTCTCTGTAACATATCCACAATTCGCGCTGTCCCAAAAGTCATTCCCGTAACTGCCACCGTAAGATACCGTGAAAAGGTTACGATCGATCGTGAAACCCATGTGCTCAATGTGAATAATTCCGAGTTTTTGTCCATTCAAACGCGCGGGCCACTGCAAACACTTTTGGGCCAATTCCACCGAAGAAAAACGTGACCAGTGCATTTAAACTGCGTTTAAGAGTTGTCTAAGTTAGTGTCATCTTTGACAGTGGCTGCTCTTACAGTTTAGATGTGATGATCGCGTTCAGTCTCTGGTGAAATTCGCCCTAAGCTGAACATAGTATAAATGTTCTAGACGTTTGGTGTTGTCTCTTTCTGTATATACTATAGCCTTGCAAAGCTTCTAAGCATTTATAAGGTCCCTGGTTTAGGGAAATGCTTACTGTAATTGGCAATGTTCTCTAAATTCTCAATATAAGCTTTGTAGGAGCACTATCAAAGAAAACTGCCCAGTTAAAGAATAGCCAGATTTTTTTTACAAGTCTGTTTTCTTTTTTTATCATGGTTTTGTTCAACTCGTGGAATGAAATGGAATGAAATGAATTCTGGACGCTGCCGGATGTAAGAATTCCAATTAAATTATTACAGTATACTACGATTAGAGTATTTAATTGTTTTAGAAAACCTTAGACTAAGGTAATGTAATATTAATTAATGTATTTTTTCTTTTCAATAACAATGTGGAAACATTAGACGATCCTGGTAAGATTATGTGATTAGAAGTAACACAGTTGTTCGTTGTTAGAGCTGTGTAGGTACTCGAGTACAATTGGCGAATAGATAGATCACTTACTGAGTACACACCGGACAAACGAAAGCCGAAAACTCTCTCTAAAAGGCCAGTGAAAGTCCGGTCTAGGCTTTCGTTAGTTCGTCTGCACTCAGCCTTACAACAAAATTCCTTTACACAACACCTATTGCAACTAAATCGATACATCGATGTTTTAATAAATGTCTGTGTTCGGGTATTTTTATGTCTGTTTCTATACCATGGTTTATAGTCACGTGTGTGAATTGTAGTGCTGATATCGATATGTCGAATCGCTTCAACAAGTTATTAGTCTCTGTCGGAATTCTAAATAAAATATGTTGAATCAAGATAGTATCGGAGACTGCTTAATATCAGCACTATACCGAGAATTGGCACAATTTAATCACGAGTTTTGCATCTTAATAAAAGATCCGTATCTAAAATTAAATCACTGCATTTTCTAGTCGAAATTTAGAAACAAAATTATTGAATAAAAGCGAACTGTAAAACCATACTAATTGGAAGCGCTTAACCACAAACAGTATTTCGCAAAATTCGACCAAGAAATGCAGTTCCTATTCTAAAATAGCGACTAACGACCTTATGCGGTCATAAATAGAGACCATGGTAATGGGGCATGTTAATATTGATTTAGTTGCGCACATATCTTGAGTACCACATTGTAGAATGCACCCTGTAACCCTGTCCGACCCTGTAGGTTTGACTGTTCGCTTGCTAGTACATGTAACTACTCTATACTGTCTATAATTCCCTAAACTATATCCTTTTATTATATTCAGCTTGTATCGGAAAGGCAAAGACATCAAAACTGAATAACTTTCTCTATAAGGCAAATAACGTTATCGACATCTGATGTTTCTTTCAGCTAAAAAAGATATTCAGTATTATGTTCTGTACCACACATTTCAATTAGATCACAATTTTCTAGTACAAGCTGTAAAGAATCTTCTTCAAAAAGAAAAATCTTGTCAAATATAAGATTTTCTTCACTTGAATAGATTTCTATTTTAGCAAAAACGATTATTACTTCTGACTAGTCTTCTTCAACAAAATATGTTTTAAATTCATTCTTAATACTATCAAAACGAATGATACTAACAACGTTATATCGACATTGGTCGACCGATATTGTGGAGGCATACCTGAATTCATTGAACTGAGATGAATTTACATAATCGCACCGCGAGGCATGGCTGCCAGCGAATTGAAATACGATCACGTACATATTTCAACAAATTACGTGTGAAACGACCGAAATTCGCAACACACAAGTATTGAAATATTAAATTCTTTGACGAGATTTAACTAAAAATAAAAAAAATAAAAAACGATGATTAGAACGCTTGCCCAAGAAAGGTTGGCGATTTCAGACGATTCCCACACAATATTTTTAATTCACCAATATCAGTTATGTCCAAGTAGGACTCAGAAAGAACATACACACAGAATTGGAAAAAGTCACTCCAACAGCTATCTAAGGTGTGAACCTCATAGGCCAGTTGTGTGATTATTAAAATGATATAAAGCATCAAAAGTAAGGTCTCTTTTATCTTTCATTTCCTTTGAATGTAGAGTCTCTTTTCTGAGGTTTTTAATGTCACCTGTTACAATTAAGACATGGTAATCCCCTAATGTAAAGGTTTTTATAATCTACCTGCCTCATTTAAATGTACCTACATATTCGTGAATATTACATTTATAAAAAGCTTAACAAGAACGATTACGATTTATACATACAGTATCTTCATCTGTAGTATTATTATTAGTTTTATCGTCATCATCAAGTCCTATGTCAATAGTATTATCAACTAAGTCTAGATCTTTAAAAGCTATATCATTCGTAGTTTCAAGATTCTCATTTTATTTGAAATTGATACAGCCACAATCAAAAGCGGTCATAGCCCACAGTATTACCACCCCATCAATTAGTCCAATGAATATTAGAGCCACAATTAAATTGAATGCCACACCGTTATTGAATCTGTATTCCACCTGATACGGTTTATTATGCCTCCTTCTCTTTCCTACTATACCTCTTCTCTATGACTATCTCTTTCTAGTAGTGTGATTGTATTATCGTTGTAGTGAAGTTCGTCAGTGATGTTTGTTTAAATGGCGTATTTAAGGAGGTCTTCTGTCTCCTTTTATGTTTAGTGAATGGTAATTAATGTATAATAGGTGTTGTTTATATTGATGTATGATCTTCAACTCTTCTGTTAAATATATTATGGTAATAATCTAGAATCTTTATTCAAACTGTTTACAATAATAATACCTATATGTACTGCTTCGCTTAATGTCTTGCTATGCCTTAATTTTAATTGTACTTCAAAAGTTAGTTATTGTTAATACTTCAAGTTTTATCACCAATTGATCATCATCATGGTTGTATACTCCAATTTCAAAACGACCTGCTTTTTATTGTCGCTTAACAAACACTGAAAAAATATCTGTATTAACTATGCCTATTACTTCACTGCTAACTTAAACATCACTAGGCTTAGCAAGAAAAGTTGATGCTTAGAAAATCAGCACATTGTGAAAAGTGATAATGCACTGACAACAGAAATATTTTGGGTAGCAATACACTTCTATCCCTATTGGTCTTGTCATTAAAGGTCAAATTAAATTATCTAGCCATATTGTGCAAACACGAAATTATCTAGTGAGACTGCGGAGATGAAATTTGCTAGCGAAAACTCTACAAAAATGAAATGATCTAGCGAAACTCTGCAAAGACGACGGGTAAAAAAAGTAAATGCATCACTAAAGCTTTTCGCTAATTAAGTGATTTTGTTTGACCCCTTATATCATAAAGAAAGACCAATAAAAAACAAGTCTGACCAAAAACCATAGAGTATTTAAGTAAATAAAGCCGTGGCAAGTTCAAATTAGTTGATAGTCGACCGGATACTTACTATCGAGCTCGTTCATTTGATATTCATTGAGCGCCCGAATTGTTAATGAATTTAACACTCCTTATCGAGGCCTTGGCGTTTCCTGGCTGGATGATGGTGTAAGCAGATGAAATAATAATGCAGATTAAAAAAAGTATACAAAGTTAGGAACAAGCTTATAAGGTATTGGCATTTGTTGGCATTAGCAAAAGATGTTCTACACAAAAGACCTTAAATTCGAAAAGAACGTTTTCACTATTGCAATAGAACACGATTGCGTTGTAGATCTTTCAGTGTCATCACAATTATGGGGCATTTACACGGTTCGATTTGCCTGACGACGCCGTGCGACTAACCACCAGTCGCATCGTTAACAAAAACTATTACTAAAAAACGAGCCGAGATGTCATTTTGACAGTTGATTTTCGCACAGCTAAATAAAGGAAAAATCGAACCTTGTAAACGCCCCATTACGAATTGACACTGAAAACTCTTGAACTCGATTTATAAAATGATAATCGCGTTTAATTTCATTAGTGAATTCTGCAGTAAATATAAATCAGTTGGTAATTAGTAGATTAGTAAACATTTAAATATTAAAATTAAACTAAATTAGTGTTGTAAAGTTAAAAACACAGACTGTTAAATGTATTTATTTGAAATTATATATTTATCTATGTATGTATCTACCCTACCATGCATCTGTATATGTACCCTTTTCCTTTTAGAATAGAAACCCGTTATTATTGTAACAAGAATATAGGGTGACTGTTAATTAGTGTACGACACTTAAACACGTGATTGTGCTCATGATAACCAAAAACTTTTACAAAATTTGCTGTTCAGTACATTTATGTTTGCTTAATGTACTGAACAGCTGATATTTTTTTCACGATATCGGCTTTGCTCCCATAATAAAAATAGTTTGTTATCATGAGCACAATCACGTGTTTAAGTATCGTACACTAATTACCAGTCACCCCATATATTTCTATTCTATCCGACTTTGACAGAAGCCGAAGAAGGGTAATGCGTTTTAGAACAAAATACATGAATTTAACTGGTTTTTTATGAATTTTCCAGCTCATCTAGACGAAGAGGAAGGTCACTATCAATGGATCGAAGGTCTGGCGATCTTAATATCAGTCATAGTCGTCGTTATAGTTACTGCGTTCAACGATTACACGAAAGAAAGGCAATTCAGGTATGTTAAACAGTTTTTTTTTTTTGCTTTTACGGTCATGGCCGAAATTTTAAAATTAAAAGTTATAATGCTTCTGCACTCTTACTTTAATGTCTACTTGAAAGAAATGCTTTTGTAAACTCAAATGCGTATTTCCATTAAGCAAGTCTTGCATACAAGTACATGATTAAGATATTCCATTGGTATGCAAGTTGCTTGAATTGAAAAAAACACAATCACTTCAAACTACCTACTTGCAACTTAAGACTAGCAATCAATACGTTTCCATACTCGCTAAAATATAGATTTTTACCGAAATATTAGAGTCCTTTGAAAAAAAAATTGAAAAGTAAATGGCGTTTTATTTAAACTGTACCTTTCTGGAAAGTCTACATGGGCCCTTTTCCACACATTTTCAAACTCACATCCATAACCATTGATGACAAACTGTAAAATCTATGGGTAACTGCGATTTCAACGCTGAGTCCTTTAGAAAAAAGCACTGCAAACCCAAAAAAAAAAACCAACGAATAAGCTACCTGCACGCCAAATATGTGTTCTACGCAAGAATTGAAACCGCCACCCACAACACAGCTGCTAATCACTCAGCCTTTACATTCCCATCTTCAACAAATTCACCAGTCCACCCTGAAGATTTACATAAACTAACTATGTTATTCTATCCCAAATTCCAGAGGGCTCCAATCCCGGATAGAAGGCGAGCACAAGTTCGCCGTGATCCGGGCTAACGAGGTGAAACAAGTGCCGATCAGCGAGATAGTCTGCGGGGACATATGTCAGATCAAATATGGTGATCTGCTGCCCGCTGATGGAATCCTGTTGCAGAGCAATGACTTGAAGGTACGTAACACATCACTGACTTAGGGCGCTTGTACACGGCGCATGTAACCCGCGCAAGTTAAGATGCGGGTTACCCGCGCAAGCTACTTGATCAAGTTACCCGCGGGGTGCTTGTACAGTTTGTACACGGCGCATGCAACTCGCGCAAGTAAAGGTGCGGGTATGCGGTTTAACCGCGCGAGTAACATGTGCAAGCTCCTTGATCAAGCTACCCTCGTGTGGCGTGTACACGGCGCATGTAGCTTGAGCATGTTAAGGCACTTGCGCGGGTTACATGCGCCGTGTACAAGCACCCTAATAAAAGCCCTCTTTCTGTCTTAAAAATATGAGCTAAAACTTAACTAACGTATCTAACATAATCAATACAAATGTGTTAGATAGTCGATTTACTGAGAAAGGATATGATTATACGACCAGAAGAGCTGAGTAGCGAGTGAAACCGCAGCAATAACTAGTCTATATCACAACAAGTGTATTAACAAACATACAAACGGAACAGTATATAAGAACAGATGAATCACACTGCGGTATTTATTCACAAACAACATAATATGTTATAAGCTTCTTCAAACATCACGTTAGTCGTAATACTTCAGTTCAACCAAAGTCAATATAAATCAGCGGGTTTTAAACGGCCACTTAGCAATATTTCTAATGATTCACTTTACGAAATTACCTTTAAAATTCATCCTTTTCTTCTAATATTTATAGAATGGCACAGGCAGAATTGCATGCCAAATCTGAACATAGTTTTCATTACATTCTGGGAAAGTTTTCACTATACAGTACAGGTGGCCCACTATTAATTTAGATAAGAATATATACAATATAACAGACGGAAGTCTAAAAAAATGTATATATAAAAAAAGAAAATTATCTCTAGGCCAGAAAACATCGAGAGAAAGAAAAAAGAAAAATACTAATAATATTATTATATAACAGTTGTCATTTTACATCCATCTTCTCACAAAAGCTCAAACATCCCCGACATACTTCCATCCATCTTGACGCAAACAAATCCAACTCAGGTGTTGATGTCAGCATAGCATTTAGCAAACTCAACAATGAACTCTTAACGTGATCCAGTTTAGGCTGTGGGAAAGAGATGGCGCTAGACGACTTGTCCTCTGTCCCTTTCCCACAGCCTAAACTACATTGCGTTAAGAGCTCGTGGTAAGGCTCCAGTATTGCCATTATTGCTTAGTGCAATAGCGGATTTTTTGTTCCCTAAAAAATCTTTACTTTTAGGAATATTGCTGTAAGTAGCCGCTTTAGAACCGCTGTGCTAACAGTAATAGTCAGGTAGTTGTATCCTATCAGATTTGTACGAGTATCGATACGGCGTGCGTCAATTGATAACCGCATGCCCTGATAAGGAGTTATCGGCTGTAACTCTGTTACCTGTATAAAAAAGTGGGTGAAAAAATTTATGAAAATATTTGTTGTTTTGTCTGGACTTTTTATGGTTTATTTGGTTTGCTAGCCTAAAGTGATAAGGTTAATTTTAGATAACTTCTCTGCGCACACTGCTTGGAAAGTCCCTTCGCAAGCAAATAGAACCGATGTACAAATATCTAGACTTTTTATGTATATTTTCTATCTGCTACCAAGTCTAAACTGATGAGGAATGAAATTTACAACATGACTTATTCAGCCCAAAATGCGCCCACTCCTAAGACCATCTTTTCAAAAGCTTTGGCTTGTTATAAAAATTGTATCAAATAAAATGTGATCTATAGATTTACTGTAATTTGGTCCCAGATCTATTTGATCTTTATATGGAGATAACCACAAATCCGAATCTGTCCTATACCTAAACGCATTCTTAAAACATACTAAAGTTAAAGATTTTCTTAGGAATGGAAAAAATCGATCCGCGGGCAGGATTCGAACCTACGGCCTTCGGATTCAGTACATCCGACGCTCATTTCCAACCGAGCCACCGAGGATCTTACCTTTTTCCTTTCCTAAGAAAATCTTTGAAATTCGCTACGCATGCGTTAATGCGTTTAATATTAAAAATACTAAAGTTAGTTTACTGAAATGCATTCTTTATTCAGTTCTATCAGTTTGACGTCATAACCTGAATAGAGGTCGACTCCTACTCAAGTGCCAGATAAAAGGGGTGTGGCTTCATCCTTATCACAGAACCATGTTGCCATAGCTTGTAGCTACATATAGATAGGTTGAGTGAAAGGTGACTAACAATGGGAATTTATAAGACAGATGTGGGTGGCAACCCAAGAGAGGACGGTCTAGGAAGACTTCATCATCATCATCTCAGCCGCAGGCTGTCCACTGCTGAACATAGGCCTCCCCTATCGATCTCCACACATACCGGTTGGAAGCCACCTGCATCCAGCGTCTTCCGGCGACCTTTATATACTGACCTTATTCGTGAAAAAAGGAACCCTTTTAAGATTTTTATGTGGATTAAAATCGGTCTAACAAAATTTCAACATGTAAAGAAAAAGCACAAACATCCACAAAATTTTAGTAAGACCAGTCTACGAGAAGGAACAAGGCTGTTTTTAATCAGTATGTGCCTGAAAGTCCCTGCCACACCCTCTTTGCCGGAATAGTCTCCACCCACGCCACGGTGTCATTTTAAGACAGTGACCCCGGGAGGCGCTGGGCCTCGTCATCTATCTGTCAGCTCCTTGAGGCGTGTGGAATACGTCCAAGACCGTAGCCTCATCTTTTTGTCTTAGCTAATTCGAAAGTGCCTGTAACTGGTCTGATTGACTGAAATACTTTAAATCATCAAGCCTGGGGGATATTACAACGTCTTAAAACTAGGCTTGTTCCCTGAGGGAACGTGATGGCGCTAGACGACTTGTATAGCTCTGTCACTTTCACTCGCCGGAATAAGCCTGGTTTTAAGACGTTGTAATACCCCCTCCTGGAGTGGAAACTGCACGTAGATAAACGTCATGTTACCACCCGGCAAGATGGACAGATGGCCTGAAGAAGGTAGCTGGCAGTGGTCGGATGAAATAAACGGGAGATCGTGCTGTGGCGCTCCTTGTGGGTGGCTTATGTCCAGCAGTGGACTGAAATGATGATGATAAAACATATCTAAATAAATATAAAAGGAAAATAATGAAGTATCGTCGTGCGACTCTTTATCACGTGCACACCAAACTCCAGATATCAAGAATTACTGTCAAACCAGCATGCATACCAAGATATACATAATTGCACGATTTGCGTCATTACCACTCATTAACAGGCCTAGATTGATCCGATAAGCCACTATTTTAAGATATCGCTCAAGTTTTAGATAACACCTACTTTCTTATCATTTTATTTTTTATTGCATGTGTATATTTATCAAAGTGGTGATTTAGCAAGAATTATGTAATCGTGACATTGTTTGATTTTTACATTCTTTTGATGAGTAACTAATGCAGGTTTTTATTTGCAGAATGTTATGTAAAAGACAAATATTTGAGATCCTTGGTAATACTTTTGTTGATGTGTGATTTACCCAACTGCGCAGGAAAGAGGTTTATTGGTACATGTTTTTAATACCGATACGTAAAAGTTTACTCTGCTTATACACACAGTGACACACACATTATCAAACTCTTAAAAAAAAGAAAAACTATTAAGGTACGGAAACAGTATTATTTAGGAGTGGATCAGTCAGAAAGCTGAAAACAATAGTTACGACTAAAAAAGAAATGCCAACGAATGGAGGTTTAATTGATACAATATTAACGACAAATGTCCCAATATAGCAAATAAGCAAAAGCCTATCTCTAACTATGACACATTTATATCAATATAATTATTGACCGACTGCCTCGTTGATCTAGGGGTCGTAAACGCGACTGCTGACCGTGAAATAGTGGGTTTGATTCCAAGGTCAGGCACCAGTGTCATTGTGTAATCAAAGCAGTCACAAAGTTTGTTGTGCCCGGTTGATAGCAATAAAATATGGGTGTACTGTATGCCTCTGCCCAACCTTTCGGGGTTTACAGGCGTCATCATCATCAGAAGACGTCCACTGCTGAACATAGGCCTCCCCCTTAGACCGCTACGCCGAACGACAATTTGCCACTTGCATCCATCGGTTGCTCACGACCCTCACGATGTCGTCGGTCCACCTAGTGGGAGGAGGACAAGTTTACAGGCGTGATGTTATGTAATTGATTATCAAGGAAATCTTTTTTTTTTAATGGGACAAACCCACCACACTATTCCCAAACCACTGCAACTCCTGAAAGCCAGAATCAACAGTGGCAACCACCAGAAAAGCGCCGAGACAATGAAGCTCGACGTGTCCCGGAGAATGAATTTACCTGTCTTGGATCCTGCACGAAATTAATAGTGGAGGAGTAGGAAAAATATGTTATGTATCACAGAAATCTATATCAAATACACTATATGTTACAGGTTGATGAATCTTCGCTGACTGGCGAATCGGACCATGTCAAAAAGGGTGAAGCGTTTGATCCCATGGTGCTATCCGGTACACACGTTATGGAAGGTATGTTCAAATCCATTTTAAGGAAATTTCCACCATGGACCTTCCGGAGGGTCTTTTGTAAACGTGAAGAAGAGAAAAGAAAATATGGTAGACCAAGAATGTTCATACACAAAGACTGAACATCAAACATTGTGAATGCCTTAAGATGGTACCGCGGCCCTAAAAGGTCAATTTGATAGAACAGGCTACCCTGTTCCCGACAGTCCCTTTCGTTCCACCCACAGACGGGAGGAGTAATTTGATAATTGTCCATTACAACAAACTGTATTAGATTTATTTCTTATTTTTTGTCACAAAAGCTTTTGCCTGTAACAGGCCCACTGCACATTGTCATAAACCCCAACAAAACAACAGCTTTTTATGTTGAATAAAGCAGACACACAACCAAAGTCAGGTATTTTCATCCCTAACTTAAAATTCCAGGCTCCGGCAAAATGCTGGTAACAGCGGTCGGCGTGAACTCCCAAGCTGGTATCATCTTCACTCTCCTCGGCGCAGCCGTTGAGAAAGAAGTCAAGGAGATCAAACAATTGAAGAAAGGTCAGTGCCCTTCAATCTGCCCGCTAACGTAGCATAGACAACTGTCCCTAGACATGTACCGCCTTTCTGATGACCGGGTGTTGGTCATGTCAGGTCCTTGTTTGTGATTTTTTTGTCTGTGGTTGTCTAAAACTTGGGAGTTTTCTTGTAGTGTTAACGTAGTGGAATATCGTCATCAGAAAGGTTGTCCTATAGCAGAAACCCCGCAACATAGTTTAGCTGTTACTTTGCTCATTTAGATGATGCTTGCAATATGCTTTGAGAACAGAACATGCTAAATCATACCTTGAGTGAAAGCGATAACGTATAAACTTGCTTGCCTAAATGAGCATAGTACGCCCCGATGCTTGATGCATACATTAGTGTAACCAGTGACGTATGACCCCCTCCCCCTTGTCATTGAACCACCGCACTCCCCTCTCCTGTTGAGGGGGGAAATCCTGACGAAATTGTTAAAAAGTTTTGTTTACACTGTTGACCACGAAAAGTGACCCACTTACTGTTTTTTTACATATTAAGTATAAAAAATTAAGTGCACTGTTCTATTTAGAAGTTTCAAGGTTTTTTTACCAATTTCGTCCCTCTAAAGTGAGATTATTTTATTTATTGATGACTGAATGATACCGAATGTCATTACGTTTTTTTTCTTTCTGTCTTGAGTTTATTGTCTTTTATTCATGAAGTCTTGTTGAACGTTGTCTGTCTATGTTATATGTTTTAACTAATAGCCTGAAATGTTTTGTGATAGCATGACATATTTTCAAGTGAAAATTTTTCCATATATTCTATGTTCGATTGATGTCTTTGAATACGTAAATTATTCTGTCTCAATAAAAAAAATAATCTCTTTTCAAAAATCATAAAAATGTAATTAAAAATGTTCCTAAAAGCATACATTTGTAAATGCAATATTAGTCGCTATGTTTGAGCAATTGAGGTAAAAAATATATACTCAATTTTGAACTATTTGTAATGCTGTTACCATGAGACAGAAAAAAATAACCTAATTTTGATTTGTGTATATTGGTTTCTCAAATGCTTAAACAGTTTATGACATGAAACCCTTTACATTTAGTGCCACGACCAAACATAGTGTGATCCGTACAATGACATCCAACTTTTTTTTCTCCACCCCCGACCCCGGCCTGCCGCACGCACCTCCATGTCGCCGATCAACAAAAAAAAACATAATTAAAAAACAAAATTAAAAAATCAAATTAAAAAAATACATACACATCGAAATGCATCGTGTATCTGTCGTGTGGACTGCATGATGTTTTATCGAAATATATTCCAATCGTTGTCATAAATGTGTATGCTTGTCTGATTTATATACTGGATAAAATATATCGAATGGATACTGGACAATATTGACGCGAGTAGAAGCTAAAAAGCAGCGCAAGTCTACGCAACGCAAGAGTTTGTCTGGTAAGTAACCTCCTTTGCTATGCCCCGCTTTACGAACTACCCTCCGTACACTCAGGGCCAGAAAATATACTCCTTATGTTCTATTATATACAGGGTGGTGGTGCTTAGTTTTGTGGCTTCGAGCTTACCTGTGGGACTGGGTAGATTAATCTGTCCTTAAGTGTACTCTTAATGACATACTACTTTTAAGGCACAAATTCTTAATAGTAATAATTTACAGTAGTATGTTTCTAGTTAATACAGTAATAGAACTGTAGTTAAAAAAGTAATTTTACTAATTTTCTCGACGGTATAAAGTAGGTTCTTAAATAATGACTAAATTAAATTTATTATAAAATAATATAAATACCATATCTCATTTTCACTTAACAGCATCCTAGTGCATTCTTCTGTAGTAACACTTACTGTAGTGTTCCTATTAACCTGTAATAGTGTATATTTAAGCATCTTGACCTTCTCCTAATATTAACTTAAAACAAATGTAGATAGAATTAAATTGCAAAAGAGAACACCCTGTTTGCACATTCTGTGAAAGTCCAAAATTCAAGTAAGAAATTTATTTTTTATTATTCGCATTGAATATTTGATTTTATTTTTCAAAATTTTTGTTAAAATTTTTCAGCCTTTAATCAAACGTATCTATATTAATAACTTTTTAACTGTCTTATTTCTTAGTTAACCATTTTTCGTTTAATTTCAGGCTGTATTACAGTAAATTCTATTGGCAATAGTAACTTGTAAAATTCTATTAAATTCTCAGCTTAATTATTACAATATTGAAAGAGGAAAAAGCGACAATAGCTCAATAACTGAAACGTTGACTGGCAATCGAAAGTTTTTACAAGAAAATTAATTGCTACTCAAGTTGTCAAACATCATAAATTGGCTGGGTTATACCCAATTCATAATCTGTCAAAGAATAACAGTAGCAATTTGAATACACGGACAATTTCAGTTGGTAGTCAATTATGAACAGTTAATTTTCTTTACTTTCCTAGTCTTGCCATTATGATGAACTCTTTTCAAACAATCCATTAGGATCTGTGTTGGAAAATGCATTCAATAATAATGGCATAAAGTTCAAAATCTCTTGATCGACAGCCCCGTATGCAATTAACAAAATTATGATACTATACAGATATATTACTTATTTGATGTGTCGTTAATCGCTTTCATTATAAAATGGAGGTTTTCGATTTGCGAAAAGAAGCATTATCTATGCTTGTTTAACAGGGTTAATTTCACGAAACTGAACGCAATCTGCAAATTCGACGTTTAAGTAAAGATAAGCGATTGGCTGCTTATCTACGTGTCGCTGGTTCGATTCCCGCACTAAAAATAAATTGTAAGGCCTAGAGGTCTTGTGAGTTTAAACAACACACCCACGATACAAGAGAAATTCAGGGCCAATTAAAAAAAAAAAGAAAAACCATTGCAATGTGATGACAAGAACAACCCTATATCTCACTTCAAATGCGTTATATTTCGATCAATTTCATAAGTAAAATTCTTCCAAAAACATCTGTATAGTTAACATAATCTTGCCATTGAGTTATTGTCGCTTCAAAATTCCCCTCAACTACCTACTAACATTGAAACTAAATCCAGGTGATGAGGATGTGACCCTCCCAGCGTCGGGTAACAGCCACGGTGCGAACCACGCGCGTCCTGATGACAACCACGTGGTTGACGCGCCTCCACCCAGCGACAAACCTCCAGCGGAGACCTCGCATAAGAAGGAGAAATCCGTACTGCAAGCTAAGCTTACTAAGTTGGCCATACAAGTAAGTAAACTTTATACAACGTGTAACGCCAAAAGCGCAAAACTTTTTACGTAAATCAGTCAAACACGTGCTAGAATAAACAAAAATACAGTATGATAAGGCTATCTAAAGATGCAGTCGACTGAAAAAAAAACCTAACTAAACGTGACTGAAAACATGTTGTATAAGAATATTAAAACCGTAAATAAGATATTATCTAACTGATCGCAATCATAATCATTTATTCATTTACTTAGGTTGTTGTATACAAAGTGTAACGTTAATAGCGCAAAACATCTCGTGGGGTAACTCAGCCCATGTTACTGAACCATTTTTGTTCTAAGACTTTTGGAAATACGCAAAATAAAATTGGTTCTTCATGCAAAATGAGATAGATGATCTTAGATAGAAGAGCAAGCTGTCTATTCGAATTTATGATAACTTTGTTATGTATGAAGCGATGACGCACAATAATTAAGGTCTAAGGAACCCTGCTAAAAATGTACCTTCTAATAATATTTTGATAGTACGAAAATAACTAAATATTAGACTAAACTAATGTTACTCTAAATGAGTCGGTTACAAAATGCAAACAAAAAGTAATTTGCCTTTGGATGTAGAATTACACATACTTGCTTGGCCAGAACGTCTTGAAACGAAACTAATCTTTTTGTTTGCTGACATTTTAAAATCTTTGACATTTGATGTAAACAAAGAACTCAGGTTTGTTAGATTTATTATTGTGCCATAAAACTAACGTAATAAGTGAAAAAAAAAATCAAAATGCTGGTAGCGAGAGCACAGTGGCGACTTCCGGTTTTCTACTCTAATTTGCCAAGCTGTACCAGGTTTTTTTTTAAAGTGTGCCTAATTTGGCAGTAGTATCGTCATGTTATTGTAATTGAAGGGTACATATTTGAATATCGAAGATTAAAACATCTACGCTTAAAATATCGATGTTCAGAATATCGAAAATTAAAATATCGATTGTAACAAAATATCTAAAAATGTTACATCTACGCTTATAACGTCGAAGATTAAAATGTCGACTGATTTAAATGTCGAATGATTCAAAATATCGAAAGACATTATGTCGAAATTCAAAATATCAACATTTAATACATCGCAGTTCATAATATCATCCGCTTGATGGTATGGTGATCCTCTTCGTACCTGACCTGTCCAAGTCAGGGTGCCCCACGTCCCGGATAAAAGTCGGACTCGCTTTTGCTTCCTTCAAATTGCTGATAACCGCCTACCAAAGTAAGTCGACGGAGCCCCGCTTCGCGGGGCTCCTATTTCTGTTTGCAAGGTTTAAAGTAACCTAACATGAAGAGGATGGTGGGGTCTTTCAGACCCCACCATCCTCTTCGAACCTAACTTGTCCGAGTCGGGGTGCCCCAAGTCCTGAGCTCGCTCTTGCGTCTTTAGTCAAATTACTGATTACTACCCAACAAGGTAGCTGGACGGACTTGGGATGTAAGAGCGAGCGAAGCTCGGAACTTGGGGCACCCCGACTCGGACAGGTTAGGTTCGAAGAGGATGGCGGGGTCTGAAAGACCCCGCCATCCTCTTCATGTTAGGTTACTTTAAACCTTGCTAACAGAAATAGGAGCCCCGCGAAGCGGGGCTCCGTCGACTTACCTTATTAGGTTCGATATTTCGGACATTCGAATAATGTGTACTTTAGGACATTAGATAATTTGTATTTCGATATTTAGATCTTTCGATGTAACTTTTGTAGATATTTACATTTTAGATATATTGGACGTAGATCATTTAATCATTCGATATTTTAAACTTTCGATATTTTAATTTTCGATGTTATGGTCATTCGATATTTTCATTTTCGATATTTTGAACATCGATGTTTTAAGCGTAGATATTTTAATCTTCGATATTCAAATATGTACCCGTAATTGAATGATAATATAAACGGTATTTTACAATGAAAGCAAAATAAAATATAAGTTACTCCCTTTTCTAACCACTCCTTCCTTCATCAGATCGGTTACGCCGGCTCCACAATCGCCGTCCTCACGGTCATCATCCTGGTGATCAACTTCTGCGTGCACACGTTCGTGATCGAGCAGAAGCCGTGGAAGGCCACGTACGTCAACAACCTGGTGAAGCATCTCATCATCGGTGTCACCGTGCTCGTGGTCGCAGTGCCTGAGGGGTTGCCACTCGCCGTTACCTTGTCGCTCGCGTATTCTGTCAAGGTAAGAAGGTTTTTGTGTTTTTTTTAGTGTTACAATAGGTTTATTTTTTTGAAAAGGAAAGGGAAATACATGTGTACTGGCGACCGGGAGGCCTTGGGTTTCCTGCCCGGTGCCCTGCACCCTGAAACGTTAGGGCTATATTATAGAAGGAACACTGCAGTTTGTAGTACGAACCGGCAGTCCCATCCGTTTCACCCAAGATGGGAGGAAAATAAAGAGTGTCAAGAGTTTTGATGATTTTACCAAGAAAAAAAAAGACCTAAGGTATTTAGATTCTATTGGATTTTACAATCAGGTTTTCAAAGTAATAGCCATGGACTGAATCCCCGGTTGATGGCAATAGACTCACTCCCTATAACATGGGAAATGCAGCATAACTTGCGAAATATGCCTATTAGGTACAACTATGTATATGATTAGGTATAGGCATTAAAATATTATGTTAATAATTCTCATCTTATGACAACTATCACAGTGTTGCATTCTATGTCATGTTTTAAAGAAACTCCTCTAGAGTCCCCCGCTGTCACAGTGCCACCAAACCACAACAAAACGGTGCTTGATGGATGGTTGACGTAAATAATGGCGGTCCTTGAGAGGTATATTATCTCAGCCATTACAAAAACTGATTTATCCTGTTAATCATGAATGTCATTTTTCTCCAGAAAATGATGAAAGACAACAACTTGGTACGTCACTTGGACGCCTGCGAGACCATGGGTAACGCGACCGCCATCTGCTCCGACAAGACGGGAACCCTCACCACCAACCGTATGACGGTCGTACAGTCGTATATCTGCGAGAAACTCTGCAAGGTCACGCCGAACTACCGGGATATACCGCCGGAAGTGGCCGAGACTATGGTCGAGGGGATTGCCGTCAATGCTGCTTTTACGTCTAGGATTATGGTGAGTTTTAGTCTGTGCATTTTAGAGATATATGCTCTCAAATAAGCCAAGGAGTAAAATAACTGTGTTGTTAAACTGAGTCCCAAAAATGTAATGAGTGTAAAATAACGGTGTTGTTGAACTGAGGGAGTAAAATAAAAGTGTTGTCAAACTGAGTGCCGCGGACAGTAAAGTTTCTGCAAGTCCCAAGAATCTATAGACATCACAGACCGCAATCTGTAGTACCCATTTTTCAATTTTTATCAGCCGCCAATGAACTAAGTATTTCTAAGACAATTACATTCACGGGTCATAAGAATTCGATTCTACCTCAAATTTTCAATAATGGAAATTAGTCACTATTGTAGGAGACATGACACTCTGGCCTAGTACGGTTTGGTAGATGTTACATTGTGACATTTACCAAACCGTACTAGGTCAGCGTGGTGGATTATAGCCTATGTCCCAGCAGTGAGAACATAGGCTGATGATGAGGCTGAAATAATTTTCCATGAAGTCTCATTACACAGCTCATCGATTAGAGATGTGATCAAGTTCAATACTAGTCCTAGTCACGTTAAAACGCGTCTAATAACATTATTTTCTCCACAGCCAAATCTAGACCCAACCGGTCCCCCGATGCAGGTCGGCAACAAAACCGAGTGTGCCCTTCTAGGGTTCGTAGTGAACCTCGGCCAGAGCTACGAGGCTGTCCGTGAGAGACACCCGGAGGAGTCGTTCACGAGGGTGTACACGTTCAACTCCGTGCGCAAGAGCATGTCCACTGTGATCCCCTACAAGGGAGGTTATAGGCTGTATACTAAGGGAGCTTCTGAGATTGTTTTGAAGAAGTGAGTACTGCTTTTTCTGCTATTTTGTGATGTGTCATTATAACTAGGTACTTCTGGTTTTTGGGTGTATGTTGATAGTGAATAACTCAAAATGTAAAGTTTTGACGTTTATTGTGAAAAAAAGATAAAGAACTGCCAAGAACCTGGTCAAGCATTTCAAATGCTTTTAAAAATGCAAATTACAAATGGAAACTCAATATAATGTATTTTTCGTACCACTTGCTCAAAAAAGTGACATTCTATGCCACAAAAAGCGTACATAACAATAGTCATTATTAATCTGTTATAAACAGCTTTCCCTAGGGAAAGAAAGTTGTACTGAATTTCATTCATCCTCTAGGGAGAGAATGTGATTTGAATTTCGAATACTTACCGATAGTGAACTACATCAGTCTGTCTTTGCACCATTGAGTTTGTATGTAAAGCATTATACAACTTTTTGAAAAAGGAATACTCATTTATTAATGCAGTTATGATTTTAATAAAATTACGAAAATCGAAGAGGCCGTATGAGCATGATGCCTTTGCTTTTCCGAGAATACAATATTAATCTAGGAATTTGCCGCGTTTTGTTTTCTTCAAATACATAAACGTTGAGTTTAATTTATTTTTTTAAGAAAGGTTATTGTTAAATTTAAATGTTTAATTAATGCTTATCTCATATTATTATTATGTTAATTTTTTCGCAAGTGGTACGAAAAGTAGAGTATTTTCCTCGGTGATAAAGCTGTCTTAGTCTTGGGTGAACTTAAATCCCTCGCTACACTCAGGACTCGTCTTAAATCCCTCGCTTCGCTCGTGATTTAAGTTTCTAACACCCTCGCTACGCTCGGGAGTAAGCCTCGAGTCCTTCGTTATGCTCGCGATTTAAATCGTCACCCGCGACAGAAGACACTGCTTTATCCCCTTGGTTAATAATCTACTATTATGATGCCTTTGCAAACTTTAGTTATCGTCTTTAGATTTGAGATTCCATTTACTTTGTTGTTAAATTATGCAAAGCCGTGTCAGAGACCTGCGAAGTTCCCAGAGACGGCTTAGTCGGTCTAGCAAATGACAGTTCTAAGCGAAAGAAAGAGAAAGGGCGACGGAAAAAGCCGATTACGCGTCGATAGATGTAGGAGCACCCTTAATTAACTCTCAAACCAGAGACTGACCTCATCCACACACAAAAATATAAAAGAAAGCAGTGTGAGACGCGATAAACTCTTATTTCCAATTACAATTATTTCACCTAGATGATAAGTCATAAGTCGTCTTTGTACTAGAACATTTATTAATTAAAATTCCCTTCTCTTCCATAGATTAACTCTTACTCTTTCTCCTTCAGATGTGCATTCATCTACGGCCACGAAGGACGCTTGGAGAAGTTCACGCGCGACATGCAGGAGCGACTGGTGCGGCAGGTCATCGAACCCATGGCTTGTGACGGACTCAGGACCATCTCCGTTGCTTACAGAGACTTTGTGCCCGGAAAGGCTGAGATTAACCAGGTAAGGACCTAAATTAGAAAAAAACCCGGCCAAGTTCGAGTTGGACTGATGATGGTGATGTCAGCATATACTGACCCCCCGTAGCTAGTAGTCCTAAAAGGACACCGTGGCTTCGAAACGCAAGGGAACAGGCAATGATAAACTATTGATACGTTGTCCGCACTCTAAAATGGCAACAAAAAAATGAAGTCAATTGGCTTGCGTTGTGTTGACATTGCGTTTAGTTGCGTCTCCCTCCCGCCGTACGGTGTCATATTTTCTTTCTCTTTTTTTCACGCGTATAAGGTAGTTCTAGTATTGTCGCCGTTTTAAAGCGCCGCGATGTTCGTTCATGACATGTCTTTATATAATACGTCATTAGGAACAGGTTCTTTTTGAGTCAGTCAAATCTAACAGTCCTCTCTGGAAAATAAAAATAAATAGTAATTTTTTAATCGCGGTTATTTATGTTAATTTATTATTTCCCAGGTGCATATAGACCAAGAACCCAACTGGGATGACGAAGACAACATCTGTAATAACCTGACTTGCTTGTGCGTTGTCGGTATTGAAGATCCTGTACGACCAGAGGTATGTACACAATAGGGTAGTTTCCAGGGTCAAAATAATTACATTCTATTTAGTCCGTATTTTAGACAAAAAAAAAAATTGGACACGTATTTTTTCTTTTCGATTAAACAAAAAATAACAAAGATAATAGCCTATTTAAGTTACCTGTGACGTCATCCTGCGTGAAATATGCCACGCATCGTGACGTCACACGTAACTTTAATAGGCTATATCTTTGTCATTTTTGGTCTAATTTACAAATAAAAAAATACGTGTCTCTTATTTTTGAATAATCTAAAAGACGGACTAATTACATTTTTTTGGGCAACTAGCCTATTCATAAACTATCTAATATTTATACTGCCCCTTCTCCCTTCTGATCTAGAGGTTGAAAATAAAGACTACATGTCCCTTAATTAGTTAAATTTAGCCAAAAACCTTACTTTTATTTTAGCATCTCTTCGAAGCAGTTGCCTCTCGACGTAACCACCCGGAGATAATGATAACCACTGCATGACTGAGCCAATGCTCATTAGGTGTTAGCATTTTCTCCTCAAGTAGTCCTTTCACCATGCTTTCGTCTACAAAATAAAAAACAAAATTAAAACTTTTATATTAGGTAAACACCGATACGACGACACCTGAACAGATTTTCGTCAATTATAGCTAAGACTCGTCTTGATAGGCGACTCGCTGTCCGACCATGGACCATGAACGGGTCGACGGCGTGTTATGTTCCACGCGCGCCTCTAAGAGTTTCAGCACAATGACTGGGCCAAAGCCTGTCGAGGTCCCGGGACTAAACAGCAACCGTGACCCCGGACCGTAAAGGGCTTTTAAAGGACACCGTGGCTTTTGTCGTCAGTACAAGTCTGACAGTCCCTCCTGCCCTGCCGTGGGTAGGAGGACTTATTTGACGATTTTACCAAGCTAAAAATAAAAGGACTCGTCGTGAACAAATAACATCAAAATCGGTCCATTTGTTTAGGACCTACGATGTTAAGCCTACTCTTACAATCGGCCATGATGGCCGTGTTTGGCGAACAGAAGGAGACGGCGCTATACTAAGAATCGAGATAGAATCATTTGTATCTTGCTTTCTGGTATAGCGCCGTCTCCTTCTGTTCGGCAAACACGGCCATCATGGCCGATTGTGAAGAGGAGGCTTTACAGACAGACACATCAAACTTATAACACCCCTGTCTGTGCCATTACACCTTGAAAGTTTTCGCAAGGTATCTAAAAGACCGCTTCCCCCACAGGTACCCGAAGCCATCAGGAAATGCCAGAAGGCAGGCATCACAGTCCGTATGGTGACTGGCGACAACGTGAACACCGCGCGCTCCATAGCCGTCAAGTGTGGCATCATCAAGCCGACCGATGACTTCCTCATCCTTGAGGGCAAGGAGTTCAATAAGAGGATCCGAGATGCTAATGGAGAGGTGAGAAAGATGCTGTGTTCTAAGCTAGTCCACCTGACTTATATCTTATTGAGGGTCATAATACATTTACAAAATGAAGAAGTGACGTGAATATAAGAAAAGATATTAAAAATATTAATGTTGTGGTCACTTTTTTTGGTAAAAAAAGGACTCATTCTCGACCTTTGGTATTAAATATTACTCATATTAAAGTTTGTTAATATTTCACGCAAGAACTACTGGATGAATTTGGATGTTATTTCATACACAGATAGTTTATAACTTGAATTAACACGTAGAATAGTTTTTATCTCTAATTCTGGCTCCTGTAGCCACTTGCAACAGCTAGTGGAACACAAGTTTCTAGTAATACGATACAAGTATTAGAACCTTTTGAATTCGTCCAAGGAATGTCTTTGTAATTTAGTTTTATTTTATTTTAGTTTTAATTGGTTTTAAGTTTTGATGCTAGTAAACTCAATTTTCTTTCTAATTGTCTGCTGCTAAAAGCTCGTTGCAATTTACAGACCATGAGTATTAGACATTCAAGCTTTTCCTTAAGGACGTAAATACGTTTGAAAGAACACAATTTCTGTCAATTTGACAGCGTGATGCCCCACGAATAAAAACAAAACACTAACGAAACAGCTATGCCTCGTATACCAGAAAGCACACAACATGAGCTTTTGCCACTTTTGTTTCGAATAAACAAAGTAAGATCCCAGTCTTCTAGACACTACTTATTTTCATAAACGAAGGGATAATATGATAAATATATACCTATCAAAATAAAATAAGAGCCACTCAATCAATTACACTTTAAACAGCACATTGTGTCACACTGCGAATTGGATATGTTTGTAATTTACAAAGTGTGCATTATAGAGATTATTCAATTTCATTCTTAACAAGATAATTTACTCGTATTATACGAGTAAATTATCTTGTTATGACATCTTTCAGGTGTTGATTTTGTTTCTAGTGACTAATTGGAATTCATAACTTTTAAATTAGATTTTTGTAATTATTTAGAATTTACGATTTGGTGTTTAAAATTTTTTAAACTTTTTCTTTGACTTTTACATCAAACAGTCATTTATGCCATCTTTGGGGTGATTAAGGTGACATAGATCCATAACTATGTCACCTTAATCACCCCAAGTGGCTGGTTTTTATCTCCTTAGATATAACCAGAAATGGTCGGTTTAATGCTCGAATATTTCCAACCAGTGGTTCAAAATATTTGAAACTAGTGTCAATTAAGAGAGGGGTAATATCACCAAACGCCGTGATCCAGGAAGAAAGTGAGCAAGGCCCAAGAAGACGTTAAACCGCGCAAAGAGAGCGATAATCTACTACGCAGATCATACAAAGTCCATTGCGACCAGCCACAAGACAATTTCGAATCGACACCATGAAGATTAAAAATATTCGAGAAGATTCTTGGTTCCCCTGCAGTTAACTGTGAGCGGATGGTGCAACTCGTTAAACATTTGCAAAGGAGAATAATTATTGAACTGTTTTGACTGGGCTTCAGTGCTTCTTATACTGGGTTACAGCTGGGTTATTTTTTAATAAAGACCGATCTATCAGGGTGTAGAGAAGATCTAAACAATAGGGTTTCAGATCATTTAACTCTTGAAACAGAATGTTTCGGTGAGCTCTAAATTATAATCTCTATCTCGCAAAACTGAGCTTTCACTTCCTAACGAAGTTACGTAACTGCTCAAAATTGCGTAGAAAAGGTGGTTCAACTCCACATTATTCCATTCGCACAGCAAGCAGTACCTGAGTTCATCTTCGATCAATCGCGACTACCAGTGCATAGATTCGTTTATGCTCGAATTACGATGCTACAATTGGTCACTCAGGCTTTTTACCTAATTTCTATTGAAACGGTATAGAAAATGTTCGTTATTTAATAGTTTAAGAGAAAAAAGAACATTATTTTTTCGATTTCATTATTTTATATGAAACTTGACACATTCCTGTAATTTCTCACTTTTCATTCAATTTCGCTTATTTTTACGATTTATTGGAATGCTAACTTATTTTTTTGTATGGTTTATTCTGAGTAGTATCTCATCATCATCTACATCATCATTAGCCGGAGGACGTCCACTGCTGAACACAGGCCTCCCCCTTAGACCACCACGCCGAACGACAATTCGCCACTTGCATCCATCGGCTGCCCTCGACCCTCAATATGTCGTCGGTCCACCTGGTGGGAGGCCTACCTACGCTGCGATTTCCGGTCCGTGGTCGCCACTCGAGAACTTTTCTTCCCCATCGGTTGTCAGTTCTACGAGCGCTGTGGCCTGCCCATTACCACTTCAACTTGCAAATTTTATGAGCTATGTCGGTGACTCTGGTTCTTTGCGCAATATCCATGTTCCGGATTTTATCCCGCAAAGATACTCCGAGCATAGCTCTTTCCATTGCTCGTTGAGTGACTCTTAGTCTCTCTAAAAGGCCAACAGTCAAGGACCACGTTTCGGAGCCATATATCATCACTGGCAACACACACTGGTCAAACACCCTTGTCTTGAGACACTGTGGGATTCTCGATGAGAAAATATCACGTAGCTTCCCAAACGCTGCCCATCCGAGTTGGATTCTTCGGGCGACCTCTTTCTCGAAGTTGTACCTACCTAAATGTGACACTATTTGAACACTATTAAAGAAAAGGACGTATATTTTCTATATTTTTAACATTACCATGCTTAAAACGATAAAAATATTTCTACGTTCTGTTATTTTGTCTATTCTTCCGTCGACAAAACCCCTTTCTACGGCGCCATGCTACGCCTGCTGAAATCGAATGGACATGGTGGCGTTTCTATACAAACACTTCAACACTTCGATATACCTATAGTCGTGACATCGTTGGAGGGACTGCAATACTGCCCAGGTTTCGATTGAATCGAAGGCTTTTTCATAGTCCACAAACGCTAAACACAATGGTGATACGATTATAGTCCTCTGTCTTCTGTATAATCTGGCAGAGCGTGTGTATGTGGTTTATGGTACTAAAACCTTTTCCGAAACCGGCTTGTTCGGGAGGCTGGAAGTCATCAAACCTGCGTTCTCGCGACTCTTGAGTACAGCTTGTATACATGGCTCAGAAGTGAGATTGGCCTGTAGTTCTTCAACAAGGTGTTGTCACCTTTTTTGAAGAAAAGAACAACCACACTGCCATGCTTCTGGCGTAGAACCTTTGAGTATGACGGAATTAAATAACTTCTGGAGGACTAGAGTAGTACCGGTTTTCCACCCGCTCTCAGAAGTTCTGTTGAGATTCCGTCCTTACCCGGCGCCTTGTTATTCTTGAGCTGTTTAAGAGCCATTCTAAACTCGTACAGGCTGGTGTCTGGGATATCCTCAATGTAGTGTCACGTCAGTTTAGCTCTTGCGTCTCAAGATGTACCGACACTGGGTTGTCGTATTGATGTATATAACTGTCCGTAAAACCTCTCAAGCTCCCTTAAGATCTCTGGTTTAGTCGAAATGATGCTGCCGTCGTTAATCTTCAGCTTTGTCATTTGGCGCTGCCCAATAGACGAATTCTTTTGAGCCCCGGTTCCACTCGATTGCCTCTTTGATCCGTGCCGCACTAAAGGAGCGCAGGTCACGTTGCATTGATTTAGAGATTCGTCTATTGAGTTTGCCATATTCCGACATATCAGCTGAAGATTGCAGCCTCATCTCGGTCCGGTCCTGCATCAACCGGATTTTTCCGTTCGAGAGCTTTTGAGGCTTATTGCGGCGCGGGGTCTTAAAGAACTTGGACCCCACAGCTTGGACAGTTTCCACCAACCCATTGTTAATCTCGTCCACAGTTTCACATTCGGTTAGGCACTGGAAGCGATTGTGCAGTTCAAGTTGGAAGTCTTCGGGGTTCCTGAGTAGTATCTGTTTTTTGTGAATTTTATTCATGAATAAAATTCACAAAATAATATAAGGCAAAAGAGCCATGGCCGGTTGAGTGCTTGAGCTTCAATGCTGATAAGACGTGAATTTTTCCGCAAAAAGGAGCCAATCCGACTCGGTTCTATCTTTCTGAGGTGTAACCGTAAAAATGACAGGCTATCTTGACCTTTTTGGGGTGCCGTTGACATCAACCCACAATATTAGTCCTCTTATTGAATTGGCTGCAAAAAAGTTAGGTACATGAAGTGGTACAGGTTTGCCAAATCCCAACTCGATGCACTGGAGTCAATTTAATAGCGCCCGGCATTGATCGAGGCCACGATCTGCGGGGCAAGACGGAATAGGAAGTAGTCACCTCGAATCCTCATGCAAAGCAGTCATGCTAGCGAAGTTGGAGGTGGAACACGTTAGGGAGAACAGCCGCGTAACCTACGACGACGAGAAGAGATTTCTATTTGAGGGTAGGAGCTTGCCTTGGTCACTGGACTGTCTTATCAGGTAACGGTGACCCTGGAACGTAAAGGGCTATTGAAGGGTCACCATGGATATTAGTCAGTACTAGAGTCTGGTAATAAATCCGGTCCCGCTCGGGAGGACACATATTTTGATGATTTTACCAAAAAAAAAAAAAAATACAATGCAGCTACCAAAACGGAATACCGCAATTGACTGGATGCCGAACCTGATACAAGACTTCAACTCTCTTCGATCAAACCTAATAAAAATACATTGATGAAAAAAAGTACCGACTTCAAAAACGAATACAAAAAGTTTAAAACAAAACTTTTCTCTGGGTTAACCGCTACCTCAAAACGATCAGATCAATTTTTCACGGATTTTCGGGGCGCACGTTAAAGAGCCAAATCCTGCCGGGCGTCGCGGAATTGTCTTATCGGGTATCCATAGCCTGGGATCGCAATGGGATATTGAAGGACACCGTAGATTTTAGTCAGTACAAGTTTGTATGTCCCTCCTGTCCTGGGTGGAAGGGCTGATCTGATGATTTTACCACGTAATAAAAAGCCATACCACCAGGGGCATGACCGGTGGTATGGTGGGTCCCGCAGCGAGCTATATTTTAGCTGAAGAGCTATAGCTATTCAGAAAAAAGCTATCAGAATTATTTAAATTGTTTTTTTTTTATTATTTACACTATTTTTTATTTACAATTATATCCTCATTCG